>OX578137.1:109279871-109991721 GCA_951213105.1 Amaurobius ferox
GAGTTAATATATATGCTAATATTTGTATTAATTCTAAATAATTTCTTAAACCAAATTTAATAGTCATTCAAATTGCAGAAGTTTAAATATTTTCTTGGAAAGATTCATAGTCTAAATCGACTTAGAAAAAAAAATTGTGAAAGAATTATCAGAAACTATTACGAATTACGACACCACCCAGTTTATGTAATGCATAATGTTATGTAATTTTAAGTAACGCATCCACCTATTTTCCATATTGCTTCGTAAACGTTAATATATAATCAGATATTATTTTTGATCAAAATAACTGAGGTCAATTACTAAAGAAGAAATACAGAAGGCTCTTTTAAATATGGGATATTAAGTATTGAACGTAAACTGAACATCCATAAAACAGATGCATACGTTCTTTTTACTTATCGAAATTTTAGATAAGCGTTACATATTTGTTTTCCATATGTTCTTTAACCACAGATCTTATTTTCATGGGGGGAGGATATTTTTATTACTCTTGTAATAACTGTGAAAAAAATCTAAACAGTTGAAATGCTGAGTAGAAAAAATATAACATGTCATACAGTTTGTGAAGGAATGTTACATTTTTTTCTACTCAACAGTTCAATTGCAGATGGTACATCAACATACATCACTTTCCTTGCGGAAATATTGTTTGTCGAAAACAATTGTCGTCAAATTGCAAATCAACGTACAATCTACTAAAATGAAGTAAAAGATGGTCATTCGCTTGTGATGACCCGTCACCCAAATCCTGATCAAACGCAGTTGGGAACCTGACTACAGTGTCCTGGATGATCATGCTCCCCAAATATGAGAGGCTCTTAATTAGGGCCTGACTTGCTGCTCATCTGACTTGGTCCTCAAATGGGAATGGCTCTGAAATAATGCCTGACCTGCAAGCGATTTTTTTTAAACTATGATTCTTGCAAATTTTATGCAAATTGAAATATTAATCTGTGGGGGATAAAAATCCATCCTGAGACAACGGATCAGATTCGGCTGATATGCGGAATCCAAAATATAAGTGGTGTCGACCGAATGTAACACGATGCATAGTGGCAATGTTCTCAAATGACTATGTGGAATAGTCCTCCTCACACTGCTTTGTGACCGCTGTGTTCAAATTGTTCTGCGACGTATCGATGTAATTATTACCCCTAGGCATGGGTGAGTGGTGATTTTGTGTACTGTCGTGCGCAAAAAGCGCATATGAGATTTTAGTATAATCATTCTCAAACTACTCAACCTAATGATACCGAATTTGGCAAAAATATAGCCATTTACATGTGTGCTTGTAGTGTCTTATAAACGCCAAAAAGGATTGAAAATCAAGGGGAAATTGAGTATAGGGAAAATGTCTATTTTTATGCCACCTAAATTGTATATCGGTCACGTGTTTTCTTTACAAAAAGTCCATTAGAAAATTTCAAAGAACTAATTCTCAAAGTATTTCCGTACCAATCAATACATCCAAAAGAAATTAAACGGAGATGTTTCTTTTGCCCATATTGTAATCTCTGTGAATATGCATTTCACAATATCAGTTATATTAAATCAGATATTTATACATTTTGAATTTAATCCGATTCACTCAACGTCAAATATGATAAGACAACTTGCTATTTGTGAGAGATTCAAAAATGCAGTTCGGTTTAGTTAACACGAATGCGTCAATTTCAAACTATGCATTTAAATATAAAATATTTTATTATAATGTAAAATGGCGAGGGAAACCACGATAACGAGATATTGCCAGTGTTACTAATACTTAAATGATATGTATGACAGGAATCCAGGCAAAAAATGGCTAAATTTCATGAAAGCTTCAATAAAGTTGAACACCTAACCATTTTATAGCTCGATTAATCCAATTTTGGGTCCTAAAGTTTCAAAATCTACCTAAATCTAGCTATAAAATGGTTAAGTTGTCAACATGCCCACTTAGTTTGCAGATAATTGTAAGAATATAAACGATTTTCCTTTTCCAGTACGAGAGTCAATTTATTCTCACGTTTCGTAGTAAATATTATACTATTTGCATATAAATGAGTAATGTAATTAGTTACAAAAATAAACTTGACTTTCAATGTAGTTCAATAGTTTTACATAAATATGGCTTGGCGAAGAATAAGATGCACAGTATTTACCGGTAGAAACAAATATCTCATTCGGAAATATTTTCCGAAGTTCTAAGCCTTTTCTGCAGAAATAAATGAGATTCTGAATCACATATTTGCAATCCCGTTACCGGCAAACTTTGGGAGGACTGATCTTATTAAGCGAAAATTTCGTAGTCATGAAGTTTCAATCTGAGTCTATTTCCGCGTGCATCAATCTCATTTCTATTTACTTAAGACTATTTTCCAAAATAAATCATCGCAGTCGTAGTTTCTAAAGGTTTATCAAACAGAATAATAAAACTTTAAATTAATTTTCGTGTGCCTTTTGAAGAGTACTATTTTGGGGTTAAACAGCCTTGTCATATTATCCAGAAATTTTCTTATATTTTTAAATTATTAAGAATATCGCACGTAATTTCAAGTTTATAACCGATAAATTATTATTTAACACATGAAATCGAAGTTTTCAATAGATTGTAATTTTTAGTTTTGAGCTGTTTCCCTGTGCTTAAAAACGCAAATAAGCTATTATTAAACAACGGCAGCTGTTTTTAGAAAATGTTCGAAAAAAAGATGATAATAAACGATGATGAAATACTGTTTTTCGTGGCTTCGTTTGTTTTCACGAACATAAAATTGAGATAACAGACTATCTCGTCGAACACGAGAAAAGCGTGTGTGTGTGTGTGTGTGCTTTTCTCCACACACACGAGAGGAGGTGAGTGTGTGTGTGTGTGGGGGGGGTATGTTATTGTGCAGTGTGCGACTAGTAAATAGTGATGGAAATTGTAATTATTTTACTTTAGAAGTGCTAATTGTTTTTCACTATGAATTTGAATAACTATTATTGTTTAACAAGTGCTATTATTTTATAATGTGCTTAACTGCTAGTTCTAAGAACCTAAACTATTCAAAACTACCGAGCAGTAAACAGTATATTGCAATTACTCCCTATTTTCTTAAAAAGTAATTCAGGTTTACACCTGGAAGAGAAAAACAAAGCTCATACGCTTAAACAAACCGATAATTTTTATTCTAAATGGTCAAGTACTTGATATTAAAACATTCGCTTTATAGCAGCCGAATCTTAAACTATTTTCCGGTCATACCACGTTGACCTGGTGTACCATAGAGGCGGATTACATTGCGTCCTTATATTCACAAATTTTAGACCGAACCTGCAGAGGGTGGTAACTACATAGTAACCGCATTGATAACCATGCGACACGTCTTTAACGCCTGATGAATATGAGAAAAATCTACAGGCATTGTAGGATGAGGTTCATTGATTCGCTCGTAAAGGTATCAGCATTGCTACCGACAGAATAAATACCCAATATGACGTCAAAGCTAATGAAGAACAAGTGTAGAAAGACTACAAAGTGTTGCCGTTCAACTCTAGGCCACTACAAGGATTTTCAAGGTAACAGCATCCAAACTCGGAAGGACCTTACTTCATAAAAAAAAGGATAAACGGTGTCGTTTATCGAACACAAAAATTGTCTTCAATATCAACAATCGCCTATATAGCGACCGATGCGTAAACCATTTTGTGGGAATACCACGTTGCCCCCATGCATCACAGAGGACGGATCACATTGCGTATTTAGAGCTACCCAATTGAAATCGAACCCATTCTGGCTGGCAACCAAATGGTCCTTAACTTCTTCCCCTGCCCAACAGCTCTCAGAAGAACTTCCGGACCTATAGATTTATCGTGTCCATACTCCGGGAGTATTTGGGTCACGGGAGTACTTGGGTGGCGGTAAGAAACGAACTCGGGTATTCCGTATGCGATTCTCTCGGCATAACCACTGGGCCTGTAAGTCAATAAATATGTCGGTCCCGTAATCCAATTTTTTAAAGTTGAATGACATCCAGTTTTGGGGATATATATTTAAGAAAAATCAATTTTCCAAAAAAATGTTTTTGCATAATTTTCTACAAATATCCCAAACAAATTTCATATAAATTTTAATGTTCAAACATATTTGAAATATCTATCATTAATTATTAAATTAATATTCATACAAATTATGAATAGGAACAGATCATGTTAATTTTACTACTATTCGATACAGCTACGGTAGCATTTTAGTTAACACCATGCGATGCATCATCGGTATACAAACCTTCAGTTTAATCCATGCTATATTGAGTGTACTATCAAATTTTATTCAAACTTCAATGTTTATTATGCTTACTGGAAAGCAATACCAAAGTTGAAGGAAGAAAACCATGAATGTTTTTTGAAAACGATCTTTGGTTAAAAACATCGAACACCGCACTCATCGATGTTTCAAAAACAGGGATTATCTATAGGAAAAACTAAAACAAAACGTTGGTAAGAGCGACAGAGCATTACATACTGGCGAAATCCGGCTATCAGATCGGAATTCTCCCTTTTTGCTGCAGAGTTCAATTTTTAGTCACACTCATGGTTTTTAAGGATTTTCCCGGTCAGTTTTGCCGCGTCTTCATTATCTTTTTTCAATCCGATTGAAAGTTTTCGGTTAATTCGATGATGTAATGATCAATAGGCGTTGCCCTTAAAGATTTCAGAATACGGGCCAAAGCGCCAAAGTAACTATGAAGATAGCCTCTTGTGCACATTTTAAATATTGATATTTGTAGAAGACATTAACACCTATCTAATGATATCTTCCGCTTTATTATACAACATATAATATGCAATTGAGCTTTTTTTAAGGCTATAAAAACATCTATTTTACACAATTCTTTATTAGCACCGGGGTTTGAAATTTTTGCAAACCTTTTCGGATTGATATTGGATACGCAGATGAGTGACTATCCTCCAGACTTGCAGATATGATTGACCTCCATAATAATAATCTTGCAATTAAAGGCAAATGTAATAAAATTATTTTCATTTTATCCAGTCCAAATGATGTTGAATTTAGGAAAATTCTTCAGATCCTGAATCTCCGCCTTTAGGCGAATTATCACGGAGATACTGACTACAATTTGACTACTATTTTAGGTAGTTTTGCCTCAAACAACTTTTGTGAAACAACGTTTTCAGTAATCAATATATGTACAACTAAATGTCGTTCAAAATTGACAGGCATTCAAAATTAGCTGACGTTCACCAGAATAGTTTAACATTGGGTGCTTGTTTAAAAGAAAGCCAAAATATACAGGCAATTGTAAAGAGTAAAAAAGACTAATTTAAAAACCGTATTAAAATTCTATAAATTGTATTGCCATTGTGAGTTACAAGCATGTGTTATTCATTGTAATGTGCTCTAAGAAAACAATGATAATAACCCTTTAGTAACGGAAAATTATTGTGTTTTTAATTAAACCTGATTAATAGGTCTGATTATTAGAAAAGATGGCTTGAATGGCACTCTCAAGATACAATAATCAAAAGGTGGCACATGCCATAAAGCGGGTAGTCAGGCATTAAATCGTCCAACCAATCATTCGCCAGTTTTTAGCGGCCCGATCGAAAACCATTTTACCGTCATGTGAATGTTTCACTGCGCACCTAAGAGGACGGAACACATAACACCCTTAATGTACAGCAGAACATCCATGTTCGCAAGTGGATCTCGAACTCTCAACCTGGCAGCCGAGATAACACGAAGAAATGCTTGCTACCTTTTAACCAATGAGCCGGCTACGATATTAAAGTTGTTGCACACATTTAGGTTACATTGCTACCTAATTTAAGCATTTCCCCTTCGGAATATAACTGTTGTGAAAAGAGGTGCGTTTCTAATGCATTAATACCCTTACGCTGTATTTAATTGTACAAGTTACAAGCACAATGGAATTTGGTAAAATGGTTTATCAGTGTCTGATTTCAATGTTGTTATTATTTTAAATCAATTTTTTTATTACTTTTGCGGTTACTTAATGCTCTGGGATTTAATATTTTATTTGATAATCCGATTTCACAAGTGATATTCATAATTACAATCATGCAGTGAATTTTTCCATTATATTCCTAAAAAATTGATTTTCTAATAGCATGTTCTTAAATATGTAATTTCTTGACCACAAGGTCTTAATAAATCTACACCTTCTGATCCATTCTAATTTGAATAATGAAGTCTTAATTAGATTTCAGGAAGTGTTTTTTCATGATTTTTTGATGTCACCTAAAACATTGACGAAATTCATTTCACAAAGCAGCTATGTCAATTCTCAAAACATTGACAAAAATCACAGTTCAATATAGTTCGCATCACGTCATCTGCCCTCCAACTGAGGGATGACTCCTTTTCATAGACTCTCCATAGAAACGTCTGGAAATCTCTCATATCATATAGAACATTAGTTATTTTGCGGTGTTTCTCGTATCTCGGAAATGTTGCCAAATTAGCGATAAATCGACAAATCTGTCAACCCTTCTTCGAACTTCGGCGTGTGGCAACCCTAATCACACGTTATGGGAAAGGATGCCTATACACCCATTTTCTCCGTCTCGTAGTCAATAGGGAGGGAAATAAGGAGTGGGTGGGAAGGGTCTCCACAGAGTTTTACAGGTTCGTAACAATATGCATCTCCTTGCCTCCGCTAATAGACCATGCTCAGAATAAGGCATACGGGCTCGGGTGACCGAGGTGTTGTGTCTACCTACTGTACTGCAAAGAAGGCAGCCCCAATTTATATAAAATCGTTTATTTTGGTTTCGCATGTGCTATGTTGTTTCCGTTAATTTACTACTTCGGAGTCAGAAACTGTTCAAATGTATTGTTTACTTCTTTCGGTATAAGTGAAGTCTTTTAAATTAGCATATGTTTATTTGATGCATAATTAAACAATGACTGTTGTATAGCAGAAAATACTTTATTTCACAATTATTTTGACTTAAAAATGACATCAAAAGTAAAGCTGGTGGACAAAATAAAAAACGTAATGAAAAGTTATAACATATTTCGTTTGTCTAAAAAAGAGGATAATATTATTTGTAAACAAATAACTCGAACTTTCATTACTATGATTGTTTTATACTGTTGTGTTTAATTTATTTTAATATTCAGTTCATTAACAACACTATCACATTATCAACTGACTAGCCGCTACTGATATCTCCTCAGAGGTTAACCTTTTAATTATCCACAAAGCTTTCAGTTCGCTACTTCAGAATAACATAGCCGGGTGAACTTTAGGTGTGAAAGACCCAGGCCACCCGACTCACCCTAGGGTATGAGCAGATGGTCGAGTGGACGGGTGTTTCCATCTTTCACACTTAAGATAATGATTTTGTCAAGAAATGCTATCGCTGCCTCTCGTCTCTGTGCAAATAGTTGCGTGATATAGAGAAAGATCGCTTTGTTTAAAAACCAGTCTCTGGTAAAAAAAAAAAAAAATGACAACTCGATCCCCATACTAATCCTTACAGTTTGCATGACATACTGAAAGACCCGCCTTGTTATTCAAGGAGTTAAATTCTTTAGGCGCCATTCTGAAGTTCTTATATTTCATTCTACTAGGAATTCGAATCATGGATCTTTGCACTGATAGACGACAATGTATCAGTTACGCTATGGAGTAACTTCTTATAGTGGAAGTGATCCTTATACTACAGAGGAAAAAAAGACTAGGAAATATTGTTTTTTTTTTAGTAAACACAAATCTTCAAGAACCAAAGAATATATTTCAAGATATTATCTTGATTTCAAAACACAAGTATTCAACCTATTATAGACTTTTCGAGATCCATAAGACCCACTAAGTCCGAACTCTCGCCAAACTCTGGTTTTCAGATCCGTAGGAACCCGGTTTAAATTCTGGATACGGTTAAAAAGCCCTGAGAATTCATAACTACTCCTTGTTCATCGGAATCCACTTTATACTGCAGCTCATTGACAAAGTAGCTCTGAAAGGGAATAGAGCAGCAAAGTAATCCAATCTGGAAATTGCAAATATCTACCAAAAATGTTTCCTTATCAAATACTTTATTTAATAATGAGCATTTCAACTAACAGAGAAATTAGCTAATTCTTATTTTAAAAAGATTAATTTATTAATCCCATGAAATACATATACATTTTCTTACAATGTTATAAATGGAATTTCTTTTATATATTCCACATATTTATTCGATAGAATTATATTTTAAAATGAAATCACTTGAATTCGCATCAGTATCTCGAAATTTACATTACTTTTTAATAATGGATGTTCTACCAATTTTTGAAGAAAAAAGTATTACTTAAAATGGATTCTTAATTATAGGTTATCAGAAAACTGCATGTATATGCAATAAAAAACCTGAAAATTTTAATTCATTTTTATAAACATGGAATAATGCAGTTATTTCCAATTTCAGTTTTACAAAATTTCAAAAAGCTGTTCTTGTATTAAATTATTGGCAGATATTATGTTCCAAACAATAGCATTAGAGATAATGCATTCTACAAAAAGTAACTATAAATAAATGAATACTCTAAGTCGAGTTCAGAGCATTAAAGTCTTTAGTTTCTCTAATGAGTTAACGTTAAAAACAACTTCGAATTTAAACATTAAGTTTATACAAAAGAAGTATATTTAAAAGAAAAATGAAATGCATAATAGTTAACTATAGAACGTTTGTAACAACAATTTAGCTCTAAAGAAAAACACACAATTACGTTTATAAAAGGATTGCTTCCGAATATCCCATTTATTCAAAACTGAATAACATGGTTTCTTTCGTGCCTTGTAATTAGAATGTTTCTTCGAACTGAATTTCATTTTTGCGTGCATGCGCTTTATTATTCTTATCTTATCTCTCAAAAATAAAATGCTTAATACAGCTGATGAAGGTTAGGATGTTTAAAAGGGTATGGGAAATCAAATTTTATCTTCTTGTTTACGGCATATTTAATCAATTTTTTTCGCAAATTATTTTTATTTAGATAATATGATGTAGAAAATAGATATTTCTTTTAATTTAGCAATTTCAAGTAGTTTAACTATTTTTAAAATTATTATACCCCAAAATTCAGGAAATAAATGTACAAAATATAAATATTTTTCAAAATATTTTTATTCAATTATTCTCATTAATTTATCTTCAGTATATTTTAATCCCTATACAAAAACATTGATATTGTAAAAGCACCGCAGCAAAAAATGCAAAATGCGGTAAAACCTCAGCCATGAAAAGAAAAAGAATCACTGTTTTGGGCGCCAAAAAACGGTTTCAACCAGGTGGAAACGTTCTATCAACGTTTCTCAAGTATAACTAAAATAAAAAAATTCTGATGTGGACAACACATGATTTTCCTTATATAATGCAACAAATTTACTCCGTTTACAGTCAAAAAATAATGTATAAGATCCAATTTTAACGTTGAATTGTACATTTGGCGATTTTCCGGATGGCAACATGTAATACTATTTCAAAATTTCCAATTAAGTTATATTTCACACAACTCTAAATTAACAATTATCAATATTGATAACATCCTCAATGAGCCACATACTCCATATATTAAAATACACTACGTGACAGTGAAAATGAGACACCAAGAAGGAGGGGGCAGAAAACTATAAAAATTACAAGGTAGACGCAGCTCACCGAGTTATGTAAATGATGCAAAATGCGCAGCTGTCCCGCGCACGTTGAGTGAGATATAAGAGGACTTGCAGAATCGGTAATAATCGCGCCGCTCTGTCTGCCAGGGAAATAAATCATTTTGCAATTTTTTTCGTCTCAGAGGTAACGTATAGCAGCAGAACATTCCAGGCCATCGCCAACCGATGCAGTTCCAGCAGATAGACGATTTGTCGAGGGGTATGGTGATCGGACTCAGAAAGTCAGGTTGGTCCGTCAAATCTCAGGGGACAGCCCCCTACACACGTCCATGGTGCTCCGGCTGTGACGAAGATGGTTGGAACAGAGGAATGTAGCACGTTTGAGAGTTGAAGGTACGGCCAGGGCGACGTCAGCACGCGTGGACCGACGCATTCGACGGCAAGCGTTGGAGGCTCCTCAGACCACTTCCTTCGCCCTTTTGCAGCATGTGCAGGGCACTCTTGATGCTCCCATATCGACCAGGACCATTATCCGCCGACGACATGCACTCATGGCGCCAGTTAAGAAGTCTGTCATTGACCCAATAGCACAGACGCCTCTGTCTGCAATGGTGTCGGGATAGAGCCACACGTGGACGGCGGAATGGCACAGGGTCGTGTTCTCAGACGAATCACACTTCTGTTTTAACAATGACTGTCGCAGTGTACGAGTCTGGTGTCGAAGTGGTGACAGGACCAATCCGGCTGCATCTGTGAAACGCCATACTGCGTGACAACGCGGTATCATGGTTTGGGGCGCTATCGCCTACGATACCAGGTCACCTCTGTTCCGTATTGAGGGCACAATGACGACCCAACGATACGTTGATGGTGTGCTACGGTCGGTGACACTAAACTACCTTCAGGAAGTGCCCGATGCCATACGCGCACACACACGGCACGATGACACACGGCACGCATCAGTCAATATGCGCTGCAAGGTATCCAGGTGCTTCCCTGGCTACCAGTCTCCCATGGCCACCAGTCTCCCATGGCCACCAGTTTCCCATGGCCACTAGTCTCCCCTGATCTCTCACCAATCGAACACGTCTGGGACGTGATTAGACGTCGTCTGCGTGCGCTGCTACCGCCGCGTTTAGAAGACGAACTCTGGCAAATGGTTGAGAGGGAATGGCCAGCCATCCCTCGGGATACAATCCGCACGCTCATTGACTCTGTACCTAGACGTGTTGCTGCCTGTATCGCCTCCCGCGGTGGTCCTACAACTGTGTTATCGCATAGTGTATAGGTGCATCATGTTCAATAAACAAAACATATTGTTTGTTGCTGTCTCTCTCTTTTTGCCAATTTTCATCGCTATCTGCCCACTCCTTCTTGGAATCTCATTTTCACTGTCACATAGTGCATCTTAATAATTAATTCATCAATTAGGTGTCAATTTCATTAATTTAGGATATTTTTTGCAATCTTGACAAAATCTTCGTCAATCTGGGGCGAAATATCGACAAGTTGGCGATGCATTGCTAGATTATTCGGCGCATTGCTAGATTCGATGCATTGCTGGATGCATTTCGATGCATTGCTAGATAAGTTTGCCAAACACATCACCAAGTGGTACAGACGAGCGGAGAAAAGAGCATTTCTTATATACTAGAATGTATGCCTGTCATATGACGGAACTCAGAATTTGCAAAACATTACTTCTCATTTGGCGTTATGTTTATCAATTTGGCGAAATTTTAGTCACTTGGCAACATTTAAAAATCGGCAATTTGACGACGTCCCGATAAATTTCTCGCCAAGCGTTACGAGAAAAGTTAAAGAGACGGACGGACGGTCGGAGAAATTGGTTATTCTTATAGTCTGTTCTTATATTCTTTGCAACATATTGAACTTTCATCAATTTGTCGTCATTTCATTGATTCAGCGCCGGTTTCAACAATTTAACGCTTTTTTATCAATTGGGTGACATGAACGTCAATTTGGCAACATTTAAAAAGTCACCAAGATGAATATATTCCTAAAAATTCGTCACCAAAGTTTTATCCAAACGTTACGGATGAAAAAATGGGTTATTTTTATAGTACTCGTAAGTTCTTATATTCTTTCCAAGATATTGAATTTTCGTCAATCAGTCATCAGTTTCATTGATGTAGAGTCATTTTCGTCAATTTGCGGACGTTTTTGTTAATTTGGCAATATTAAAAAAATCTCCAAGTTGGCGACAATTCGTCACCAAAAACTGGCCAAGCGTTATGGACGGCGAAATAAAGTTATTCCTATAGCAGATAAATGACTATTGGTGTTCAAATACAGAAGTATTACCCAAAGTATTTTTTCTCATGAATGGAACAAGCTAGATCCACGAGAATGATGTCACCAAATTTATCGCATGATATTACGTATGAAAAGTAAACATATTTCATAATAGTTAATATTTTTTAATTTTATTTGATTTTTTGATACATTTATTTGACAAATGTGCAATATCTCGAGAACGATTCATGCTAGCGTTTTAAGTGGTGTGTCAATCGTTTCCTCATGAAAAATTACATAAGAAGTGAGTATTTGCGTAACTTTATTAAAGGTTTTGATTTTTTGATGATTTTTTCAAAATTTTACTCGAAAATTTAGTGGGAATCTGAACATTCGATTGCGTTTAAAACCAATAGGCTTCCAGTATTCATGGATTGTAATTCTTGTACCAAATTTCGTTCGCATCGCACCATTCGTTCTTCAGATATCGTCTCTAAAGCCTCACAGACACACACACACACACACAGACATATCACCTCAGAAACATTTGATTCGTGTTCAGGGATGCTTGAAAGGTGCTCTCCCGTCAAAAACTGGAATTCGAATTTTCGACCCCGTCACAATACTTCTTTATATTATACTATGTATGGGAATTATCAAGGGAAAGATGAAATGGACTATTTCATTTAAAAATATTTAGGACGGGACATGTATAAGTTCTTCACGTACTACCTTTGGAGCCAACAGCCGTACCGTGCTGAAAACACCGGTTCTCGTTAGATCACTGAAGTCAGGCAGCATCGGGCGCGGTCAGTACTTGGGTGGGTGACCACCTGGGAACACCGCGTGCTGTTGGCACATTTCGGGTGCGGTAGCCCGGTGGTTTGCGAGCTGGATTTGCACGTTGCCACAACTGCCGCCGTGTTCATGTGGAGTACGAGCACGTTAAACATGTGTGTCCATAAGTCCTTCCGAGAGGTTGGTGGTAGGGGAAGGAGGGTACGATCCCTGTGGATGCCTCCCCCACTGGGTTCCGGTCCAAATTGGGTGGCACTTCCCGGCCGTCCAAACAGTTACCTTACACCTTTCGGGTAGGTCGGATGGTCTGGGTCTCAACAACATAATAACAACAACATACTACCTTTGGCCCTCCCGGCCGTCCAAACAATTACCTTACTCCATTCAGGTAGGTCGGACGGTCTAGGTCTCAACAACAACATACTACCTTTGACCCGGCCGTCCAAGCAGTTACCTTACATCTTTCTGGTAGGTCGGACGGTCTAGGTCTTAACAACTACTACCTTTAACAGTGGAATATGTAGATCTATGTTTCTTAACAACCGCTTTATTTCTTGCATCCTGTCCATTCTGTCTGTAGCATAAGCTGTTCAAAAGCAGAATGGCACCCTAAAAAGAGATGGCAAATACTCCTTTGGTTTTGTCTTCTAGCCAGAGAGAGAGAGTCACAATAAGGCGATGACTTGTCGTTGTCCTACTTTTCGTTCAATGTATTAGTGAGACGTGTTATGTGTTAAGGTTATTTTCTTGCAACTTATGCAGTATATTTTGACTTTCCTTATATACATATTATAATGTATCCTTATATACATATGTATTATAATGTATAATTAAAGTATTGTGACAAGGACAAACTCGAATTCGAGTTTTCGACGAGAGAACAAGTTTCAAACATCACCGGAACACGAATCGAACATTTTGAGGAGATGTCTGTGTGTGTGAAAGTATGTGTGTGTGTGTGTGTCAGTGAGAGTCTGTGGAGACGATATCTCAAGTACGAATGAAACGATTAGAAAGCAATTTGGTGCAAAAATTACAATAAGTGAACACTAGAAACCTGTTGTTTTTAAACGTAATCGATTGTTCAGAACCCCCCTCCCACCAAATTTCCGAGTGAAATTTCGAAAAAATCATCAAAAAATCAAAACCTTTAATAGAGTTACGCAAATTGACATTTCTTATGGAATTTTCCCTTAGAAAACGATCCACATAAACTTTAGAACATTAGCATGAAGCGTTCTCGAGATATCGCACATTTTTCAAATAAATATATCAAAATATCACTTAAATTTAAAAAAATATTAACTATTGTGAAATATGGTTACTTTTCATATGTAATATCATGCCATAAATTTGGTGACATTATTCTCGTGAATCTAGCTCGTTCCATTCATGAGAAAAGATACTTTGGATATTACTTCTGCATTTGAACGCTAATAATAATTTATCTGCTATAAGAATAACTTATTTCTCCATCAATAACGCTTGGCGGGATTTTAGCGATGAATTTGGCCAACGTCGCCAACTTTGCATTTTTTTTAAACGTTGTTAAATTAACGAAAACGTGGGCAAATTGATAAAAATGATGCTAAATCAATGAAAATGACGACTAATTTGTATAAAATTCAATATCTGAAAGAATATACATAAGTATCTACTATAATAATAACCTATTTTTCCGTCCGTAAAGTTTGGCAACATTTTGGTGACGAATTTGTCGGAATATCTCCAAATTGCTGACTTTTTAAATGTTTCCAAATTGATGAAAATGTCACCCAATTGATAGAAATTCGCTAAATTTATGAAACCGACGATAATTAAATGAAATGACGACTAATTGATGGAAGTTCGATATCTTGGAAAGAACATAAGAGTAGACTATAAGAATAACCCATTTCTCCGTCCATCCGTCAATAAACGTCTGGTGGGAAATTTAGCGGGACGTCGCCAACTTGGCGACTATTTTGAATGTTGCCAAAGTGACAAGAATTTCGCCAAATTGATAAAAATGACGCCAAATAGGAAGTAATGTTTCGCAAACTCTGATTTTCGTTATATGACGGACACACCTTCTAAAAAAATCTGATGTGGGCAACACATGACTTTCCTTATATACTGTAATGAATTTACTACTTTTACAGTAAAAAAAAAGGTTTTTCTTATAGTAGATACTAATATTCTTTCCAAGATATTGAATTTTCGACAATTAGTCGTCATTTTCATTGATTTAGCGACATTTTTATCCATTTGGCGAGATTTTCGTTAATTTGGCAACATTTCAAAAAGTCGCCAAGTTGGCGAGATTCCGTCAAATTCGTTGCCAAAATCTCGCCAAGCGTTATGCATTAAGAAATAAGTTATACTTACAGCAGATAAATGACTATTGGCGTTCAAATACAAATGTATTACTCAAAGTATCTTTTTTCATGAATGGAACGAGCTAGATCCACGAGAATGATGTCACCCAATTTATCGCATGGTATTACATATGAAAAGTGAACATGTTTCTCAATAGGAAATATTTTTTTTTTATTTTATATTACTTTTTGATAATTTTTTTGAAAAATATACAACATCTTGAGAACGGTTCATGTTAGCGTTCTAAAATTCATGCCAATCGTTTTCTAATAAAAAAATACATCAGAAATGTCTATTTGCGTAACTTTATTAGCGGTTTTGATTTTTTGACGATTTCTTCAACATTTTATTCGAAAATTTAGGGGGGTTCTGAACATTCGATTGCGTATAAAAACAATAGGCTTCCAGTGTTTACGGATTGTGATTTTTGTACCATATTTGGTGCGAATCGGTCCATTCGTTCGTCAGTTATCGTCTCCACAGACTCACTGACACACACACACACACACACAGACATCACTTCAAAAAAGTTTGATTCGTGATCAGGGATGCTTGAAACGTGCTCTCCCGTCGAAAACTCGAATTCGAATTCTCGACCCCGTCACAATACTTTCCTTATACATTATGTATATAAGGAAAGTAATATAAGAAATGCTTTTTCTTATCTCCGTTTGTGAGGTATGGTGAGGTATTTTAGCGAACTTAGCGAATAATCTAGAAAAATATCGGTAACATGGCAATATTTCACCCAGATTGATAAAATTGCAAAAATGACGCTAAATTAATAAAAATGGCGCCAAACTGATAAATCAATTATTAAAATATTTTAATATATGGACTATATTGCTTATTGAGGAAGCTATCAATATTGATAATTGCTTATTTAGAGTTGCGCGAAATATAAGTTAATTAGGAAATTTGAAATAAATTTACATGTTGTCATCCGGAAAATTGCCAAATGTACAATTCATCGATAAAAGTATAGTACCATGGGTCTTATACATTATTTTTTTTACTGTAAAAGTTGTAAATTCATTGCATCATATAAGTAAAAGCCAAGTGCTGCCTACATCAGATTTTTTGTACTGCCCTTTCTAAAGAGGTAAAGAATATGAACGAAGAGATAAAGTGCCATTCCGCTGTTGAGACTTCTGTATCTGTGGCAGGTTCTTGTAGATTGATTTACGAAAATTAAAACATTAAATATGTATTTAATGTTTTACATTAACACAATATATATTTATATACTAAAATAATAAAACCATCTACTTTTTACTTTCCTTATATACGTAATATATAAGGAAAGTATTGTGACGGGGTCGAAAATTCGAATTCGAGTTTTCGACGGGAGAGCACGTTTCAAGCATCCCTGATCACGAATCAAGCATTATTGAAGTGATGTCTGTGTGTGTGTGTGTGTCAGTGAGACTGTGGAGACGATAACTGACGAACGAATAGACCGATTCGAACCAAATTTGGTACAAAAATTACAATCCGTAAACACTGGAAACCTATTACTTTTATACGCAATCGAATGTTCAGAACCGCCCTAAATTTTCGAATGAAATTTTGAAAAAATCGTCAAAAAATCAAAACCACTAATAAAGTTACGGAAATAGACATTTCTTATGTAATTTTTCATTAGAAAACGATTGATATAAATTTTAGAACGCTAACATGAACCGTTCCCGAGATATTGCAGATTTTTCAAAAAAATTATCAAAAAGTCATATAAAATAGAAAAAAAATATTTCCTATTGAGAAACATGTTCAATTTTCATATGTAATATCATGCGATAAATTGGGTGACATCATTCTCGTGGATCTAGCTCGTTTCATTCATAAAAAAGATACTTTGAGTAATACTTTTGTATTTGACCGCCAATAGTCATTTATCTGCTGTAAGAATAACTTATTTCTTCGCCCATAACGCTTGGCAAGATTTTTGCAACGAAATTGGCGGAATCTCGCCAACTTGGCGACTTTTTGAAATGTTGCCAAATTAACGAAAATCTCGCCAAATGGATAAAAATGACACTAAATCAATGAAAATGACGACTAATTGTCGAAAATTCAATATCTTGAAAAGAATATTAGTATCTACTAAGAGAAAAACCTATTTTTTTTACTGTAAAAGTACATTCATTACATTATATAAGGAAAGTCATGTGTTGCCCACATCAGATTTTTTTAAAAAGGGAAAGCTCTTTAGAATGAAGTGGCGTGATAAAAAGAAAGCTAAATGGAGAGGGAGAGGTTCAGGGGCGCAATACTTAAACAGCGACGGGGGAGGGAGAGCAATCAAACCAAGCTCCTCCACTGGGACGCGACAGCCCAATAGTTAGCGCGCGGGGATTGCACTCGGACGTTCCGAGTTCGATTCCCGCCTGTGTCCAAACAGTCGCCGTGTTCACGCGGAGTACGATCACGTTAAACACGAGGGTCCTCAAGTCCTTCCGAGAGTTTGGTGGTAGGGGAAGGTTGCTGTGGATGCCTCCCTCACTGTACTCCGGTCTAAATTTGGGGCACTTCTCGGCCGTCGAAACAGATACCTTACACTTTCGGGTAGGTCGGACAGTATGAGTCGAAGAAGAAGCTCCTCCACTGCGTATTCCAGACATTTGCTTTTCATATCCATTTGCGCTTCGTATAGTATTCACGCCCACACAGAATGTGCTATCAACAGATGAGGCACATTTTAATTTGAATGTTTATGTGGACATTCAAAATTGGAAGACTTGGACCTGCATTAATGCTTATGAATTATGTTCCATGTGATGTTTTAAAAAACTCGCGAAAAGTTACTGTGCAGTGTGGTTTTATGGCTACTTTCAATATTGCCCCTTATTATTTTATAAGAGTTTACATGCACCGAATCTGTCACTTGAGCAGCAAATTGAAAACAGCATCACTCCCTGGTATCTAATTACACCATTCCACAACTTCCTCTATACGGCTATCTCCAATAAATCCATTTTTATGCAAGACGGTTTTTCGTCACATAACTCAAGACCATTAACTGAATTGTTGAAGACTCATTCTACTGAATAAAGAGTTCTATTATAAGAGAGTACTATTTAAATTCTCGGACCAGTGACTCTAAGGATGTTTAATATCGAATCTTTATCATGTAGGCAGGCACTCACATATTCACAGTCTTTAAAGGTAGTGTAACGAAACATATCAGAAACATAATTGCCATATGCATCAGTTAAAACTTCATTTTTCGCTCTGAAGACTCAAGGAGTTCGTGTAATTAGAGTCATTGAACTGGTAAAGCATTTCAGTTTTTACATCCGTTATCATGTTAAAAAAAATCTGGACATCCGGTGGAATAAAACTACGATAATTTAAAACTTTGCTTAAAAATCTTACACATGCAACATAAAACACCGCCTATTGGTGAAATTCTGAACTTTTTTGTTGTTGGATGTTCATTTTCCCACTTCCAGAGTTCATGTTCTAAATGTCATTGCCGTCTGTTAGTGCAACAAACTCCCGGATAATCATCATCATCTGATATTTAAAAAAATCGGCATATGTAGAGTAAAAGCTATGGAGGCGGGATTTATGCAAACTGGTGTATTTTTTATGTACTTTAGTCGACTAAATAATTTCTAAAATTTACTGGGAAAGATATAGCAATCTCATGTGATTCGTTATTAGTATTGACATTAGGAATAAGGCGATTTCTGTAAGTATAAAACATAGACATTTTCATCAGTAATATAAAAGAGTAATGTAAAAGAGTAGAGTAATAATAAAACAGTAATAATGTAAAAAAATCTGATGTGGGCAACACATGACTTTCCTTATATAATGTAATGAATTTACTACTTTTACAGTAAAAAAAATAGGTTTTTCTTATAGTAGATACTGATATTCTTTCCAAGATATTGAATTTTCAACAAATAGTCGTCATTTTCATTGATTTAGCGTCATTTTTATCCATTTGGCGAGATTTTCGTTAATTTGGCAACATTTCAAAAAGTCGCCAAGTTGGCGACATTCCGCCAAATTCGTCGCCAAAATCTCGCCAAGCGTTATGCATTAAGAAATAAGTTATACTTACAGCAGATAAATGACTATTGGCGTTCAAATACAAATGTATTACTCAAAGTATCTTTTTTCATGAATGGAACGAGCTAGATCCACGAGAATGATGTCACCCAATTTATCGCATGGTATTACATATGAAAAGTGAACATGTTTCTCAATAGGAAATATTTTTTTTTTATTTTACATGACTTTTTGATAACTTTTTTGAAAAATGTCCAATATCTCGAGAACGGTTTGTGTTAGCGTTATAAAATTTATGCCAATCGTTTTCTAATGAAACATTACATAGGAAATGTCTATTTGCGTAACTTTATTAGTGGTTTTGATTTTTTGACGATTTTTTCAAAATTTCATTCGAAAATTTAGGGGGGTTCTGAACATTCGATTGCGTATAAAAGTAATAGGTTTCCAGTGTTTACGGATTGTGATTTTTGTACCAAATTTGGTTCGAATCGTTTCATTCGTTCGTCAGTTATCGTCTCCACAGACTCACTGACACACACACACACACGCACACACACACACACACACGCACTCACACACACACACACACACACACATACACACACACAGACATCACTTCAAAAATGTTTGATTCGTGATCAGGGATGCTTGAAACGTACTCTCCCGTCGAAAACTCGAATTCGAATTTTCGACCCCGTCACAATACTTTCCTTATACATTATGTATATAAGGAAAGTAATAGTAGATGACAAGAATAAATGACGGCAGTAGCGAGAAATGGACGGTCCGCTCTCACTTGGGCGCTAATCGCTTAACAAAAGCCCCCTATTTTTACTGATTACGAAATAAAGTACTTCTATGATACTTCTCTGCGGCTTGGTAAATAGATGCTCTAATCCATAAGGTGCACGCCGGCCTTGGTTATAGAATACTTCTACTAAAAAAATTCTAACGTCCTTTAGTTAAGGAGTTTGTACTGATTATATCTTCACTTGCACCATGCTGAAGAGCGCAATGACCTCGAATCTACGGTCCATGGGTAGTGATGAATTATCCGTTGAGCACTTTCATGCAACTCCTCATTAGAGTGGTTCCCAAACTTTCCGGTCCGCGGACCCCCTCAGAGAAAATAAAATAGTGGACCCCTAAAAACCATATTGCAAGGGCGTGTTTTAATTAGATATCCACAACAAGCATAATTTAGTGTGAACAGTGATGCTGCTTTCTTGCAATTAGCTCAGTAATATTTGGTTTAATGTCTGATAATTTCAGCCTTAAATCACTCTCAACTGCAAGTCTATTTCTCAACTTAGATTTTAAATATGTCAGGTGGGAGAAAGCTGTTTCGCACAAGAAAGTTGTGGGAAAGGGAGTTAAGCACTGAAGAGTCATTCTTGCTAGTTGAGAATAGTTACCCATTACTGATAACCAAAAATCAGCTAATTGTACTTGTGAGAACATTGATTTTAGAGAACAATCCGATGAAATATCCGCCAAAAAATATTCTTCTTGTGGTGTAAGGGAGTAGTTGGTTAGTAGTTCACTAGCAAATGGATTCAATATCCCCACGTCACCATCATTGGTTTCGGAAAAATATTCATCTAGCTGTAAATGCAATTGTTCCAAGTGCTGACACCTACACATTTATTCCAATCTATGTCATTCTTAACCATAAATTTATTCACAATGTTAAACAGTTCTTCTGAAGTTGTACGTGATGGTAGATTTACACACACAAAAAAAAAATCCTCATGTAATTTTTCTTTCATAATCATAGCGGATAAAAGCAATCAAATTTGGATTAATGACAATGTCAGTGCTTTCGTCTAACTGGATTGCAAATATTTTAATTCTGTTGAGAAGTTCTTCTTTCACATTTTGAGCCATTTCATCTATCCGTCTTTTTACTGTATTGTTAGACAAGGAAATTAAATTAAATTACTAGCTTTTTCATCCGGAACTGCTGAGACTATCAATTGAGCTGCTGGTTTTTATAATTTCTTCACCAATGGTATGTGGTTTTCCCTTTTTAGAGATGAGTAGAGACCTCACATGACGCACGAACAGCATTTTCCTTATGGCCACCACTGGCTTTATACAACATTGTTTGGTTGCCACGCAACTCGTCAGCTTTTAATTGAAAAAAAAATCAACATATTTTTTAACAAACTCGGGGTGTCTTGTTTGTAAATATCGAGAGAGTTTTGCAGGTTTTATGCTTTCATTAGATAAAACTTGGTAACAAATAACACATTGCGGAGATAACACTTCTCCCTTTTCAATGGAAATAAACCCGAAGTTTATATATGAATAACAATATTTACGAACCTTTTTCATGTTAGCATTCACAATTTTAGCACTGGAACAACTATCTACTTTCAGACTCGTCACTTCATTATTCGCGATACGACTAGACCTAACAACATTTTCAGTTTCCAAAGGACGCTTTGAAGCACCTAATTTTAGCCAACGATCCATTTTATCAAATAATTAACAAATATCTGCAGGGTTGAAAGTACGTTAGCGAAGTACGCACGTGACATAGCTAGTAGCTATGTCACGTGACTTCCCGCGGGAGCACCCGCGTAAATCAGTGCGGGAGATATACGCTAGGCCCCCCTCTATTCAAAGCTGACGTCATCCGGTCTCTAGTAGTATTAATGCTCAAAGTTACAAGTGCTTTGACGTCCAAGCTACATCAGAGGATCGTCGCCGTTAATCATGGCATTGTGCCAAAACGAAACCTATTCCCAAATAATTTAATTCTGTTTGAAGATATAACCTATCAGTTTGAAATTAATTTCATGAATATATTTAATTCGAAGTTATTTAGAACAAAAGTGCATTATTATTTTATTTAAAAAAATAAAACAAAAAAAAAAGAGTGGAGAAAAATAATAAATTTTATTTTTTTAAGCTAACTATTTATTAGTTAAATATTGCATGTTGTTCGCGGACACCCAGGGGTCCTGGGACCCCGGTTTGGGAACCACTGACCTATTAAAAGTCAAACGTCTCTAAAGGGCATTTCTGAGCTTAAAAATGTTATTAACGGTGGGTGGGGCTAAACACGCACTCTATCGCTGTTGAAGCCATATTCCCAGTATGTCGAATGCAGATCCGCGTCTATCAATAGAGTGAGCTTCCCTGCTGAATCGACAAACTCTATTCCAAGCGCAATAGTATCTGTTGTTCCACTATAGGAACGTCCTTTATCTATCGACGTAAAACTATGAACGGCAAGCTTCAAACATGACCCCTTAATTCAAAGTTACAATTTTTTCACCGGGAAAATTTAAAAATTTGTGCTTTAAGGAGTTTTGTGCTCAATGATTTTATCGCTTGAACTCTGCCACAATGTCTGCCATACCGTGATCCACGAATCGTGATTTATGATCTATTGAGCAGTTTCTTGCTTTTATAGAAAACGGGCTTTACGGCAATAGTAAAATGAAATTTTGGAGGATAGAGATCTGGATATAATTCATTCGGAATCTTGAATGGTACGTTCGGGACAGTTCCTGCCAATCTGGACTAGTTAACAACCCTATTTCCGCGTCAATTAATGATCCCTTGTATAGATATTAAATTATTAAATTTAATCGAAATATATTTTCAGAACAAAAACAGTACCTTCCATTAGCGCTGAAAATAATAGTCGATTTCCAATATGTGTCACAATATAAGAAATATCCAAATATGTGGCGCCAAATTGGAACAAATTTAATTAACATCGCGGTATAACACAAAAAATTGCATTGCATGCAAAAATACTGTTTCTAATACACGATACGGTAATCACATTAGACAGAAGTTGGGCATTTAAAGCTGCTTTGTCTTAATTGCGGTCATCTTTTTTTACTAGTAGATATTGAGTACTCTCATTATCCATATGTTCTACATCAATAAGTAGTGCAGGTTCAATAACTTAATTATTTTTCTCGGTTAAATCGGCTGTTAATATTTTTTATCTTTATTAGACAGAAGCAAAAGTTACGAGCTTTCATTTTGTGTTCGAAAGCTTTTATCGATTGAAAAGTCTTGTAGCAATTTATTTCTGTTAAATTAATCAATATAAGAGTTCAGATAATTTTAACACAGCAATTTATAATTTTCTTTAGTGCCAATGAAAGTGCGATATCTTCTACTTCGTTTTTCTATTAATATGGTAATTTTAAATTTTTTGGCTGAAACTAAAATATTCTATTTCTAAGACGCGTTTCAATATGTAGAAATTATTACTTTAGAGCAAATTTAATAATTATTTACCCGGAATTTTCTTATAAAATATCAAGTTAAAACAGAAATATAAACTTAAACTCGAAATTATCATTTAATATTCCACTATATGCATTCCCTCCAGTCGGCGGCCGCTATTTTAGTAGGGCCATTTCTTCAGCATAATTGTTTTAGAAAGGAATAAACAAAAAATACAAAATAAATCGCTTATTTCAATTAAACTCGCCCGGTTATTCTGACACCTATACTTTTACCTAATTTCATATATAAACTTAACATCCAGTGTGTTCACAAAATAAAAACCACATTTTATTATTCCGTAGTTATAATACGCTCAAATATCTCCTTCACCAGTGGTTCTCAAACTGATGGTCCATAGACCAGTGCCAGTCCACGAGTATTCAGTCGCCAGTCCGCAACGAAATTACCTTTCAGATCAGTTGTAAAGATAAAATGACTAAAGAATATTGAATATAATAAATAAGTAACAATCAAACCAAAAGTATCCAGTATCTAATTTAACTTCAACCTCATTCTGTAAAAATAACTCACATATAAACAAATCTAACTACCACATCCCTACATCTAACAAACATATGAACAATCAAATATTTTTGTACATGCCTTCTCATATAAATTGAACTACAACAATATCAGCTAACAAAGAAAATCTTTGCCTTTAAAATCCTGCAAAGCATTCAGCCGTCAGTTCGCAGCGAAATTACCTATAATGTATAAGGTAAGTTCTAAGGATGATTTAATATATAAGTTGCTAAAATGATAATTTGGGAATATGAAGTGACTAAAAAATATGGAATACAATAAATAAGTGACAATCAAAGCAGAAGTATCGAGTACATAATTTAACTTCAGCCTCATCCTGTAAAAATAACTGACATGTAAACAAATCTCACTATCACATCCCTAAATCTAACTCGCTTATATACAATCATTTTTTTTGTACATGCCTTTCATATAAATTGAACTACAACAATATCAGCTCACAAAGCCTTTAAAATCCTGCTTATAGCATTCAGTGGTCAGTCCGCAGCGAAATTATCTTTAATATAAAAAATAAGTTCTAAAGATGATTTAATATAAAAGATAAGTTACAAAAATGATTATTTGTGAAGATGAAGTGACTAAAGAATATTGAATACAATAAAGTAACAATCAAACAAAAAGTGTCGAGCATTTAATTGAACTTTAGCCTCATCCTGTAAAAATAACTCAAATATAAACAAATATAACTATCACATCCATAAATCTAACTCACATATAAACAATCAAATTTTTTTTGCACATGCCTTTCAAATAAATTGAACTTCAACAATATCAGCTTACAAAGCCTTTAAAATTCTGTTTAGCATTCAGTCAGTCCGCAGCGAAATTACCTTTAATATAAAAAGTAAGTTCTAAAGATGACTTAATATATAAGTTGCAAAAATGATAAGTTGGGAATATGAAGTGACTAAATATTGAATACAATAAATAACAATGAAACCAAAAGTATCGAGTATTTAATTAAACTTTAGCCTCATCCGGCAAAAATAACTCACATATAAACAAATCTCACTATCACATCCCTAAATCTTACTCACATATAAACAATCAAATCTTTTTTGTACATGCATTCTCATATAAATTGAACTACAACCATATCAGCTCACAAAGTAAATCCTTCCCTTTAAAATCCTGCCTAGCATTCAGTCGTCAGTCCTCAGTGAAATTACCTTTAATATGTAAGATAAGTTCTAAAGATGATTTATATATATATATATAATATATAAGTTATAAAAATGATAAGTTGTGTAGTTGAAGTGACTAAAGAACATTGAATGCCATAAATAAGTATCAATCAAACCAAAAGCATCAAGTATTTAATTTAACTTCAGCCTCATCCTGTAAAATTCTTAAAAGTCCCCAAATCTAACTTGTATTTAAGCAACCAAATATTTTTTTTGTGCGTACATGCCTTCTCATATAAATTGAACAACAACAATATCAGCTCACAAAGTTAATCCTTGTCTTTAAAATCATGCCTGTCTTTTAATTAAATGCCTAATATTTAAAATCTTGACTATAAAATGTCTTTAAATAAAATTAATGATTTCCAGTACGTAACGTTTGAAAACCAAATCTCCCACATGCAAATGTATTATTATGTTGCTTCCGGGTTGATGTTATTTGCATAAATGTAAAAATGGTGCATCACTAAAATGCATTCTGAAACATGAAACAATTGTGTTTTGAACTTTGTATCAAATGTTCAATTATCCAGTTTGCGAATTGCGCATTAATGGTATTTTAATGAAATTTTATTGAAATCACATGGTGATCGGACAATCGTGCACATAAAATTTTAAATCGTATACAGAGAAATTGAAATAGTAGTATTTTATCAGATAGTAGTCACAAATATGCCCTAAAAATATATCATAAATTTAGTTTGCTGTTTTTAATACATCACATGAACACAGACCTTTTGTTTATCAGTCGAATAGCATAACGTTTTTCCAGAGTAAAAAAATTTTTATTTTTTAACAAAAATTCCTCTTGCTATTCCTATAAGATTTTCAAAAGAAATTCTCATATGCACTAAAACCCCTAATCATTTAACAATGATGATATTAGTAAAGCGTTTTCAAGAAACTGGATATGTTGCAGACAAAGCAAAAACAAGCAAGCCTTCCATTTTAGCTCAGAATAAACTGTATGAATTAAGGACCACGCAGCTGAAACCTTTCAATAAATGCTTCTGAAACACTACAATTACAATCTCAGAAAAATGCTCTAAGATTGATGTTCTTACACTCTAGGAAGACTCTATGGTCTTCGATTGCAAACGCTGTAATTATCGTTTGATGAATTAACAAGAAAGATTAATCATGCATAAAGCATTGATTATGAACACTTTGCAATTGAAATGCAATTTATTTAAACATCTCTAAAATGCCATACATTCAGTGGAGAAATTTTTTAAATTATCACAGTACTACAATAATTTATTTTACTTGGAAACTTAAAATTTCACTAAAAAAGGCAATGCCATTAAATCGTTTGCTTCTTTATGTACAATCATTGGATACCTCAATTATATCACTTATATTTCAGACTCCAGAGCAAAATAATTTTGCATTAAAAAATTCAGCATTTCTTATACAACTCATCTTACTATTGCTTGACTTGTTTGCATTTTGCATACGTTAAAATTAGGCTATGATTTAATATTTAAGATAAGTTGTAAAAATGATAAGTTATGAAGATCAAGTGACTAAAGAATACTGAATGCAATAAATAAGTAGTAATCAAACCAAAAGCATCAAGTATTTATTTAACTTCAGCCTCATCCTGTAAAAATTCTCAAAAGTCCCTAAATCTAACTCATATTTAAACAATCAAATTTTTTTTTGTGCGTGCATGCCTTCTCATATAAATTGAACAACAACAATATCAGCTCACAAAGTTAATCCTAGCCTTTAAAATCATGACTAGTCTTTTAACTAAATGCCTAATTATTAAAATCCTACCATTAAAATGCCTTTAAATAAAATTAATGATTTCTGGTACGTAAGGTTTGAAATCCAAACCTCCCGCATGCAAATGCATTATTATATTGGCTCCGGTTCGATGTTATTTACATAAATGTAAAAATGGTGCATCACTGAAATGCATTCTGAAACATGAAACAATTATGTTTTGAACTTTGTGTCAAAAGTTCAATTATCCAATTTGCGATTTAATAGTATTTTAATGAAATTTTATTGAAATCACATGGTGACCGGACAATCGTGCACATAAAATTTTAAATCGTATACAGAGAAATTGAAATAGTAGAATTTTTATCTGTTCGTAGTCACTAATATACCCTAAAAATATATCAGTAATATCGTTTGCTGTTTTTAATACATCACGTGAGCACAGACCTATTGTTTATCACTCGAATAGCATGACGTTTTTCCAGAGTAAAAGAATGTATTTTTTAACAAAAATTCCTTTGCTATTCCTATAAGCTTTTCAGACGAAATACCCATATGCACTAAAACCCCTAATCATTTAACAATGATGGTATTAGTAAAGCGTTTACAAGAAACTGGATATGTAGCAGACAAAGCAGAAACAAGCAAGCCTTCCATTTTAATACGGAATAAACTATATAAATTAAGGACTACGCTGCTAAAACCCCTCAATAAACGCTTCTGAAACACTACAATTACAATCTCATAAGAATACTCTAAGATTGATGTTCTTTCACTCTAGGAAAACTCCATGGTCTTCGACTGCAAACACTGTAATTATCGTTTGATGAATTAACAAGAAAGATTAATCATGCATAAAGCATTGATTATAAACACTTTACAACTGAAATGCAATTTTATTTAAACATCTCTAAAATGCCATACATTCAGTGCAGATGTTTCTTAAATCATCACAGTACTACAAGAATTATTTTACTTAGAAACTTAAAACTTAAAAAAAGCAATGCTATAAAATCGTTTGCTTCTGTATGTAAAACCAATGACTACTTCATTCATATCACTTATAATCCAAACTCCAGAACTAAATAACTTTGCATTAAAATTTCAGCAATTCTTATACAACTCATCTTACAATCGCTTGATTTGTTCATTCTGCATACGTTAAAAGTAGGCTTCGTTGTAGAAATAATCAAAGTTTAGTGATCATTTAAAATAAAAAAAATCTGATGTGGGCAACACATGACTTTCTTTATATAATGAAATGAATTTACTACTTTCACAGTAAAATAAAAAGGTTTTTCTTCTAGTAGATACTAATATCCTTTCCAAGATATTGAATTTTCTACAACTAGTCGTCATTTTCATTGATTTATTGTCATTTTTATCCATTTGGCGAGATTTTCGTTAATTTGGCAACATTTCAAAAAGTCGCCAAGTTGGTGACATTCCGCCAATTTCGTCGCCAAAATCTCGCCAAGCGTTAAGGACGAAGAAATAAGTTATATATATATATATACATATATATATATATATATATATATAACTTATTAGATATTGAATTTTCGACATATATTATATAACTATTATTATATATTTATATATTATATAACTTATTAGATATTGAATTTTCCACAATTAGTCGTCATTTTCATTGATTTAGCGTCATTTTTATCCATTTGGCGAGATTATCGTTATTTTGGCAACATTTCAAAAAGTCGCCAAGTTGGTGACATTCCGCCAATTTCGTCGCCAAAATCTCGCCAAGCGTTATGGACGAAGAAATAAGTTATTCTTACAGCAGATAAATTGGCGTTCAAATACAAAAGTATTACTCAAAGTATCTTTTTTCATGAATGGAACGAGCTAGATCCACGAGAATGATGTCACCCAATTTATCGCATGATATTATACATGAAAAGTGAACATGTTTCTCAATAGGAAATATTTCTTTTTTCTATTTTATATGACTTTTTGATAACTTTTTTGAAAAATGTGCAATATCTCGAGAACGGTTCATGTTAGCGTTCTAAAATTTATGTCAATCGTTTTCTAATGAAAAATTACATAAGAAATGTCTATGTGCGTAACTTTATAATTGGTTTTGATTTTTTGATGATTTTTTCAAAATTTCATTCGAAAATTTAGGGGAGTTCTGAACATTCGATTGCGTATAAAAACAATAGGCTTCCAGTGTTTACAGATTGTGATTTTTGTACCAAATTTGGTTCAAATCGGTTCATTCGTTCGTCAGTTATCGTCTCCACAGACCCACTGACACACACGCACACACACACACACACATACTTTCACACACACACAGACATCACTTCAAAAATGTTTGATTCGTGATCAGGGATGCTTGAAACGTGCTCTCCCGTCGAAAACTCGAATTCGAATTTTCGACCACGTCACAATACTTTCCTTATACATTATGTATATAAGGAAAGTAAGTATGTGTGTCTCAGTAGGTCTGTGGAGACGATAACTGACGAACGAATGGACCGATTCGAACGAAATTTGGTACAAAAATCACAATCCGTAAACACTGGAAGCCTATTGTTTTTAAATGTAATCGAATGTTCAGAACCCGCCTAAATTTTCGAGTGAAATTTTGAAAAAATCGTCAAAAAATCAAAACCGCTAATAAAGTTACGCAAATAGACATTTCTTATGTAATTTTTCATTAGAAAACGATTAACATAAAATTTAGAACGCTAACATGAACCGTTCTCGAGATATTTCGCATTTTTAAAAAAATTATCAAAAAGTCATATAAAATAAAAAATATATATTTCCTATTGAGAAACATGTTCACTTCTCATATGTAATACCATGCAATAAATTGGGTGACATCATTCTCGTGGATCTATCTCGTTCCATTCATCAGAAAAGATACTTTGAGTAATACTTTTGTATTTGAACGCCAATAGTCATTTATCTGTTATAAGAATAACTTATTTCTCCGTCAGTAAAGCTTGGCGAGATTTTGGCGACGAATTTGGCGGAATGTCGCCAACATGGCGACTTTTTGAAATGTTGTCAAATTAACGAAAATCTCCCCAAATGGATTAAAATGATGCTAAATCAATGAAAATGAAGATCAATTGTCGAAAATTCAATATCTTGGAAAGAATATAAGTATCTACTATAAGAAAAACCTATTTTTTGTACTGTAAAAGTAGTAAATTTATTGCATTATATAAGAAAAGTCATGTGTTGAACACATCAGATTTTATTGTAATTGTGTAGGCACAGAATTTAGATACACGGATAATATGGAAAATAAAGCGGTTTTAGGACGGACGCAACACTAAATATAATAATCGTTATGTTAAGAAGATAGTGCTGCCAAAGGGGTGCACGTGAAGATTAACCTGGTAAAGGTCGGAACTTTGGAGAAGTGGGGAGGAGGGGTACTCCCCTAAGTGATTAGGGGTCGAAAACCGACAGAAGACCAAGTTAGTGAAGGAAGCACTCACCACTCCTGGCCAATTTTATTGACTTTCTCCATCAGTAGGGTAAGGCGAATATAGGAAATGAAGAAGGTTTTATTTCTACTCTGAAGTTAGATCCAAGGGCCAACATTGGTGGTTTCATGACAAGATTTGCTTCCTGCTATAACAATTTAGTGGCTGAATTGGGAAAAATCAAAGTTTTAGTACCTGGCCAAACGAGAATGCGTGATGAGTTGGCTTTGTTGCTGACCCTTATGATTGAGTAACAAACACTGATTGCTGTCCAGATATAACAATCAAATGCAGCAAAAGAAAGTGTTTCAGAAGTTGCGTTCAGAAGAAAGTGTTCAGAAGTGGTAGAGAAGAGGAAAAAAAGAGACTGATCCAAGAGTAAGAAATGGAGTATATATGTCTTAAAAATTCATCCTACTACTGAGCGGAGTTCGGACAAAACAAAGTCTTAGGTCCAAAATCTGGTCAATCCTTAAAAGCTGAATATTAGTGTAAAGGGCGTTAGAAAGATAGCTAAAGAAGTAATTAGAGCGGATACAGGTAAATAAGAAGATATTGATCGACTAATTAAAGAGTTCAGGTACCAAGATGTGTTAAAATGTTTCCAAGCACCCAAAAAGAGAGACCCAGAAATGATATTGCACAATGTTGATGATAACATTACAGAGGAAAACCTAAAAAAGAAAATTGTTTCTCAGAATAAAGAAATTGGTGACATTGCCGAATTTGCTGTTAGATCTCATTTTAAGGGAAAGGCAACAATTGGGTGATTTCTTTAGATCCTGTAATCTTTGGTATGTCGATTAATCTAGGTAAGGTGAATGTGGGAAGAACCAGAGTGGACTGTAAAGCGTTTCTTAGAGCTAATGTCTGTTACAAATACAGACTCTATAAACACGTTAGCAAGTTTTATCCCAACGATGGAGTTTGTACCAACTGTGGTGAAAAGGAAGGGAAAACAGATTGCATGAATTGCACCAGACACAATGCTAAAAAATTTAGAGCGATGTATAAAATTGACCATCGATCGTGGATGCAATATTTATATCAAAGAGTTAGCCTTTGCATCTAGCAAAGTTAACCATGGGAAACCCTAGTTTTGAAGTGGATTTTCTTTTATTTGAACAGTTTTGAAATTTTTTAACTGTCGTTTTAAATTAAACCTTTTAATTGTGATCTGCTTTTATTGTTCTATTTTTTTCATATTGTGCTGCTGTGACAGTGTTTTTTATTTGAGTATGAAGTTTTATGGCTTGAATCTTGTTGATACTGTAATGTATATGTTGTACTTGGGAATATGTTTCCCTTGTATGTAAGCGCTGTTTTGCTTTCCTGACAAAGTGGGTCAGTTGAATTGTATTGTTTTATCCTAATAAAGTAGTTAGGAGAGGATGAGTTTCGACAGACCAGTATGTTGGTCTGAGTCGGGCATGTTGTGTTTATCCGCTCGGTTTCTTGTAGTGAGCTATGCTGTTACCGTGGTTGGTGGGGGTTCTGTCTGGGAGCCCGGTAGTGCTCCTGGGGGTTGTGTCCTTGGGGCGCTGGCCGCGGGGCCAAATCATACCCTGGGCGGAATCGCAATGACAACGACCCTTTATCTGCCATATACCTTCAGGTGGGTCGATTATTCTTTGATTACATATTTTATGTGATAATTTGAATATTTCCTAAAAATTTTAAAGCAATTTGTAAATTTTAACTCCTCTTAAAAAATATTTAAAAAATTAAATTCAGGGTTCTGTGTATTTCATTTTTTCAACCCGGGTTCAATCCAAAACTAATTGGGTGGTATTATTCTTTTACATTCCCATAGGTCCCACAGACAGTCTCAACAACATACTAAAATTTAATTTTGATAAAATAATTTTTACAGCAGTTATCGTGAGAGCGGGCAGACAAATAGACAGAATGAACAAAGTCAGACACACTTTAAAACTATGTTGGAAAGTATTAAAAACTGCAAATAGTATTTCTAACATATTTTTAAGAACATATTTGAGCTACCGAACTGAAAATAAATATCAACAATTTCAAATATTCAGTACAACATCCTACTATTAAAACATATGATTTTCAAATATGATGTGCAAGATATTTTTATTACATAGTGTTTAGTAAAAAAAATCTATTTCTCGGGAGATGACTGTGTATTTTCAATTTTAGATTTATTAATGTAGAAAGTAAAACTACATCATACCAGCACGTAGATTTATTAAAGGCGCTGTTTTTAATGGTCGGAAAACATTATTGCTTGCTCTTAAAGACATAAATAACTATTTCACTGTTAGATACATTTTTATTCTTACTAGATCTAGCGCTGAAGATTGATATCTAATATTCGATGTAGTGTTCTTACAAATCCATTTCAATCATTTTGTTAAATTTCCCAGGAGTCCACGGTTTTTCATGGCTTTGTTTCATTTCTTTATTGACTCGTCCTCAAAATAAAGGATATTTAAGTATTAGATCAAACACTCAGAGTGAAGAACACGACTTAAATCTTTACAATTACGGAAGACATGACTATAAAAAATTCCTTCCCAATCTTCTGGGAGAAGACAACTAAACTCCGATGATTTCATAGGGGTAAGAATTAATTTCAGTAAGTTGATAAAGGAGCATGACAGGAGGAGCATAGAGGAGCATGGATAAAGGAGCATGTACAACGCAAAGGAGCATGTACAGCATAAAGGAGCATGTACAGCAAAATAAAATTCGTACACCGCTCGTTATTCCTGCTCCGTTGGTCGTACTGTCAAACCAAAATCATCATTAGACTCAGATTGATGTCTTCTATAAATAAAGGTGAATCTATCTAATTTGTATAAGGGGTAGTCTTCATATTTAGTCGCTCATTATTTCCAAACATTCAAATGGCAATACAATTTTATTATGTCATCATAAGATTTCCAATGCCAGCATTAAGTTAAATATAAATTTGTGAGCTATGCCAACCATAAATACAGACGATACAGGGAAACGACCATCCGGAATCCATATTTAAGGCAGAAAAATGAAAGTCATGCAGACTGTGCAGTTATATATTTCTATTTCGTTGATATGGCACATTCTTTACGAAAACATCTGATCAAAAGTCTTGTGGAGTTAAAACCCGTGAATTTTAGAAACGGCATAAATGACATTTTTAACCATAAATATGTGTTAACTACAAAATGTAGTGCCCTTAGGGCAACAAATTAATTTTCTTATTCTTCTAGTCCCCAAATGTGTACCAAATGAAAACATCAAATGACATTAACACATTTTATTTCAGTGCTGGCAGCAATTTATTTTAAACTTATTAATGAAAAGTCAAAACTTTATACACTTACAAAGATATACAGAAAAATTCAGTATTATTTCATTTGATACAACTTACAATAATTGCCAATATATACATAAAACATTGTAACCCCATAAGAGGTAAGGTGATAGTTTCTGTTCATAACTTCTTGGATGCGTTGTGGCATAGAATCTATCAAGCTGCGAACAAGGTCGGTTATCTTGCCGAAATATTTCCCATGCTACATAAACAAAGCTCTAAACTAATTTTCACTAACATGTTATAGAATATCTTACCATTAAGCATAGCTACAGAACATAAAATTTGCATAAAATAATGTTTCTTGTAGTCATCGTTATGTCTTCTAAATGAATGCAATGAAGACGTTATATTATCAATTTCATTTTCAATTGCATAGTTCAAATCTGCTGTGTAATTAGCCACACAAAGGTCCAAGTATGCAAATTTAGTCTTTGCCTACATATTCTTCAGGGGAATTCTTCACATTGAAGAAACAAATGTTGTAGTCTAATTTGCAACTTCACTATTTATTGTTGTTGATTACTACTTTTAAATTAAATTTAAAATTAAATGCATTTTATTTAAAAAGCTTACATAATATTAAACGTGACGTTACATATATAATGAGAAACCATAGCACACATGGATCTAAGTTAAATTGACTCCTAAATTTGTCTTTACACTTTAAATTACGGATTTTTTCTACCACAAATGCATTAACAATGTGTGATCACATGTTACACAAATGTCAAAAGTCCCAACTTTGCACTGAACTGCAATTTTGAAATAAATTTTCCTTCCGAGCAACTTCCATCTGCAATCAGTGGATGGTCCCCAAAAAAATTCAAAATGATGCATTCCTCATTATAGATGTGTATTTCAATAAGTACTAAAAATGAACTACAACTTTGCACTCATAAATTTCTGACAGCGCTGAATCAATTGTCGTCAAAATTTACCCACGTTCGTATCATTTAAATATGGCTTTCTTAATTAATAATTAATATTAAAAATTTATTTGAAGTTAGAACATGGTATATATTTTGTTTGGGTTATTTAGTACTACAATATAAAATAGGAATTAGTTTGGTTGGATAATTATGTCCTAAAGTATAAAAGAAAAACTGCAGCAACAATTTGACATTGGGAGCTCGAAACTTCAAGCAGTCATAACTCCCTAATGGCTTGAGACAAATATATAAAACTTATGTGAATTCTGGGTGCTTTGACATGGAGAATCAGAATCTATTATCAAAAGTAATTGTTCCGCTTTGAAAAAATCGAGATGGAACAAAGTTTAATATGAAGACGAACTCCTATGCATATTAATTGACCATTTGTTTATAGAATACATTATTGCGAATTTGTCTAATGACGAATTACGAATTGTCTAATTATGAATTTGTCTACATTTGGTTTTCTTGTAAGACGCAAGGAAATGGAATAACGAGTTGATTCCAGATATTTTTTTCTGTCGACTGTACATTTTGTGCAAAGAAAGTTAATAAAGCGGGGAATACAATTCGGAAATTAGATTTGCGAAAGTTGATATTTAAGTATTCCACTAAACAACCTAGGTGAATAATAAATTTCTTCAGTTAATTTCAGACTACCTATCAAAATTCGTATATTTCGACAGGGAATATTTTATCAGTGGTCAATTAAGTACTGCGAGATATGTAAACAAGCAAAATTTGTTTATGACTCAACTGTTAATGGGCATCTTTTTATATTCAGACTGATCACGAACCTTCTGTTTATTGATTTTTTTCCAGATAAACTCAGTAACTCACGTATTGCTGAAATTACTTTTTTAGAAAGTTATTCAACAAAAACTGGCAAATATCTTACTAGGGAAATTAGCTTGAAAAAATTAACACTTATTAATAACACTTCAAGTTAAGGTTTTTTGCTCATTTACTCCAAATTACATCTTTCTCATAACTAATTTTCGAAGTTTTATACTGTCTTTAGCGAAAAATTTCCCGTGGTGGTGATTTGTAGACTATCATAATACGAATACACTTAACTGACCTAGCTGATTAAGTAGCTGATTAGGTGACATATCAAAATTATCCAGCACTTCCACAATAGCTAGAATCTAGGTTTTAATGTTAATACGACTTTGAATCGTTTAATAGGGGCTGATTACAAATTGAAACCAAATTTGGTATAAATCGTAGCTGTGTGATTGTATTTGCCGCTGACTCCACATTTGAAACTGAAAATTTCCCGATAATTGCAGAGATTTTGTTTTATTTATTTAGACAGGGTGTTCAGCGCAACTTTCCTAATTGGACTTTTTTTGCTCAAGAGAACGTATAAAAATCTAAACGCAAATTTTTATGAAAATCCATCCACCTAAAAACTTATATGAACCAAAAATTCACTTTTAATTTAAACAAATTTTCAACTTTTAAGTACGTGACTAATACGAATATGATCTCGAAAAGCTATATCATCTACGCAAAAACACCCTGTATATATTACTAGCATTCTATATTTCAACCAAAACCACAATTTCCTGGGTTAGGCTACCAAAAATTTAGTGTACCCACTCAGAATTATGGTAAAATTAGATTTCAGCGAAATGCAAGAATTATATTTCAAGACATAAGTTGTAAAATTGTAGTCTGAAAACTAATTATTTAGCCCCTTTAGTTTCATGAACTCAAGTAAGATGCACCAATTGAAATTTTCAATTTCAAAATAAAGTGGCAATTTATTTCACTTCTCCAAACGTATATTACATTCTACTAAAATCTAGCAGTTAAATGAGATTGATATCTAATCTGAGCATCGGTGTCCTTACCAATTTCTTTCAATCATTCTGTTAAATTTCCTTGGAGATCAAGCTTTTTAGTGGCTTTATTTTTTACTTCTTGCTGCTAAAAGATTACATTCAAGCGTCCCTTTAAACGTCCAATCAAAATTTTGTGCTTCACAGTTTTCTGGTAAAAAAAATTTAACTTATCTCCATGTACTAATTTATCTCTATAAAAGTTCGAATTAATTTCAATAAGTGAAAAGATTAGCCGGTATTGTGAGCAAAAAAGGTTGGTGAATCCACGATGTAGATTTAGATAAAACAAAAATCTTCAGGGACAGAGAATAATAAACGGTTGAGCTCCGATAACTCGAATGATCTGAACAAATTTTGACAAAAGAACATAATGCAATATAAAGATTACATGTTGATGCAATATAAAATTAATAAAATTTAGTTCTTTTATAATACCTACTGAAAAGAAGCATAGGTATTTTTATGTCAAATATTTTAATATATTAATGTTTATAATTGTGAGATATATATCTGTGAAACAAATAAAGTCATAAAATTATTGATATCCTATTTCAAATAACAGCAACTATGGGCTTTTTCCGTACTTATTATGTGCTCGTCAGCATGGAAATATCGAAATCTTTAATAGCAGCAATAAATATTGCTATGTGCAACAATTTTGTGAACCTCAATAGAAAACCGACTTATTCAGTCCTAAAATGTAACATACTTCAATTTTCTTTTAAAATCACTAGGAGGCGCTGCTGTATGCTCGCTACGCTTCGCTAACCCCGGTAACTCGCTTCGTGAGCTGTTTCAAGCCAAACTAAGGTTTAAATCGGTAAACGGTTTATTTATTTCATCGTGTTACAGTATTAATTCTCTATAAATGTACCAAATTTCATATTTTTGTATACTACAGTTTTTGCGGTACGAGACAGAGAAAATCTATGGACTTGCCGATACGAAAGAACATTTTTCACTTCATAAATTAATATAAAGTAAAATATCTCGTAAACTACATTAAATATTTAAAAAATAGTGCTCCGCCCTGCAAAAATTCCAACTGTGTAAGTGCCTGCCCGAAAAAATTCGTGGTCTCTGCTATTCTAAATTAATATCACGAAATATAGAATTACTTATGAAATCGAAAGAAATGTTTTCGTTAGAATGCTAAGATATATGCCGTTCTTTTGGACGAGTTATAGAATTGAGCTAATATATATATATATATATATATATATATATATATATATATATATATATATATATATATACTATCCGACACAGAAAATGCAACACCATGAAGGAGCGAATAGATTGTGATGATAAACGACACACTGACAGAGATGGCATATATAAATAAAAGATGTTAATTCCAGAAGAAAAATGCAATACAGTAATAGCATATACTGTGCGCTCAGTAGGCAGTAGAACCACCTCTTACAGCAATACAAGCAAGAACACTTCGAGGAACAGATGCAATGAGTGTACGGATAGTTTCTGGAGACATGGGTGACCATATGCCTTCAACCATCCTCCACAGGTCGTCCTGCGATGGAGGCGGGGGCAGCGTAGTCAAACGACGCTAATCACGTCCCATACATGCTCGATGGGTGAGAGAACTGGAAGCAGCGGGGCCAAGGAAGCACCTGGATAACTTGCAAGTATTGTCTGCTGATGTTTAGGGTGTGCGGTCGCGCGTTATCTTGCTGGTTAAAAAGCATTTTTCAATCGCTGAAGGTAGGGTCGTGCAACCGGCCGCAGCACCACATACACATATCGTCATTGTACGTCCGATACGAACCAGAAGTGACATGCTAGTGAAGCCGATGACACCCTAAAACATGATGCCGCGTTATCGAGCATATGGCTTTCAAAAGTCGCAAAGGATTGGATCTGTTTCCACGTCGCCTCCAGACTCTCACACGGTGACTGTCATTCAACAAACAGAACATAGACTCGTCGCTGAACACTACCCCGTTTTATTCAGTCTTCCATGAGACTCGGGCCCGACATCATTGCAACCTCTCACGTCGGTGTCTTGTTGTGAATGGCAATCTTCGTAAAGGACGATTTGAATGCAAGCCGCTTTTGTCCAATCGCTGAGAAACTGTTCTTGGTGATATTGGAACATCTAATATATCCTGCAATTTCTGTAGATTGTCAACAGTCGTCGTTTGTAGGGCTGACACAACACATCTTTGATTGAGTTGAATGAGTTGGACGTACGTCAGTGGACTGACGTACGTCTGGATGGACCTCTGTAGAATCCTTCTTTTCCAAATCCTTTGCACAGTGAACGCATCTACGGATGTTTCAGCTGCGATACGCCGGTATACCCTCCCCCCCCCCTCCAAGCAGTACGTAGGCCTAAAATAAATCCCCTCGCAAGATCATCCAAATGCTGAAACGGACTTCGGCGGAGTCTGACAGGCATCTCTAACAACACGAGTCTTCGGAAATAGAAAACACCTCGGAAAACGGGTTTCCGTAGGCAACAGACAGTGACAACTATTGACTCATCAGCCGTTACCATCCCTTTTATCCCGTCACCTAATTGCATTTCAGATCATTCGCAACATCGACCACCTAACATATTTTGACTATTTTTGGAGGGATGTTCGTCTGTCTGTCTGTGATCGGTTCCTTGCGTACATGATGGCGGCCACAAATTCCAATGAATTTTCACGAAATTTCATTTCCGGCTTTGTTATCAAAAAATCTAGATCCAGATAGAATTCTTTTAAATTCGAGCGAAAACTTCGAAATTTATTGAAATTTTTATATTTTTTTAATATGACAGTATAGGACAAGATTTGTACGAGCATATCATGCATAATCATGCATAAAAGTACATCTCGTATAATCATGCATAAATGAGTTTATTTATGGATCAATTATCACGAGACTTAATAGTTAGATTCATTGTTGTGAAAATAAAAGCAGCGATACACCTTTTTTTATGTTTGATGTCTTTAGACCCCTTGGGGATAAGAAACCCCCCGGGGGGAGGGAAGTACATTGTCAAGTTTCGTATCAATCGAAAAATTTTGTCAAACCCTTTATAGTGGAGGGTAACACGCTGGAATTGTACTCATTTGGTCCTATGATACCAATTTGAAAAGAAATTTGAAAATTTGAAGAAAATTATTAAAATATGAATTCTGGAATGAGAAAGTCGAGTTGAGTTACTCTTCATTTAATTCAACTAAGTTTATGCTCAGCTATAACCTAGTGAACGAGGACGCTTGTATCCGTATTATATACTTTATAATTTTACTGCTGAAAAGTGTGCAATTTTCATGATGATATATTTTTATTAGAGAAAGAAAAATCGGGTAATAAATAATAATAAATGTGCAAGTTACCATTTTGTTGCTACAGATTAACGTTTTAACACGAGATGTGAAAACACAAATGTTAAGGTATACGTAAGGAAAAAAATGAATGCTTCAACTAAAAATCCATTTTATTCAATTTCTTTTAAGTGGGCATATAATCATCGGTTAAGCATGTGCACTTTTCAATTCTGATAACTGTTGACTTAAAACTAAGAAAGAAAGTGTGGTGTATAAGTACTACATAGAATAGAAGTTAATGGAAGTATGATATCAGCCAAATTTTTTTCTGAAAATTAAGTAGTGATTTTTGGTGTACGTAGTCATTTTTAGCAATTTGATGGTAATTTGCTTTCCTACCTTTGTTCCCAATTAATCTCTGTCCCATTGAAATAATGGTGCCCTATAAGAAAACGAAATGCACAAATGAATTTTACTGCACTATCTTCTTAATTAAGCTTATATATTTTTATAAGAGGAAATATTTAAGTTTACATTTTTGCAGAATGTACTATTTTAAATTCACTTTTAAGTTTTATGGAAAATATCTTCAATATGATCAATGCAATGGTAAATCCAACAATAAAACCAAAGTACAAGGAGGTGAAGATATTAAAATCATTAACAGAAAAAGATGATTAAAAAATATATTAAAGTAATGGCATCTCCGCCTACACATAATATAGTGACAATGAAATTGCACTATATTTCTCTAAGGAGTTAAGGAGGTGGTAATTACATAAAATTCCGGGAAAACTCTTGTAGGACATAACAGTGAAGATGTTTTCTTTTTATGTTTAGAACAGTGTTATCCGATATCTTAATAAAACAAAACTAATTACTTTGTTTATCCGAACATGAATTAAACTTTAATTTTTACTATCATTTAGTCCTGAAGTAAGATAGATGTCTCATCTCGACAGTAGTGTTATTTCAAATTCCTTTCAATCTTTCTATTAGATTTCCCTGGAGATTAAGCTGTCTCTTGTCTTTTTCCCTCTTTAAACATTCCTCAAAAAAAGAGACATTCAAATATTCGCCTTAAAGACCCGCGACGAAGAACATGATTTATTTTAGATAACGGTAGACAACGCTATCAAAATGTGGTACTCGGTCTTTCGGGATATGAAATTGATTTTATCAGTATGTGTTTATTCTACATTGACAGAGTTCAAATTAATTTCAATAAAGGAATGCATTTGTTTTGTATTTGCTTCAAATTAAAATTCGCGTATAATAGGCTCGCGCATATCATGTTGTATGTGGATTAACTTTGCAGAATTTAATTTATAAAAAGTAAAAGGAAATCGTTTGTTTATTTTCTCGCATTATGATATACGGAAATAACATTGTAAGAATATATATATATATATTTACTGCATAGTCGTACATATGAAAAATGAACATATTTTATGATACTTACTGCTTTTCATTTGTACGTAATATTTTTATAAATATATTTTAAAACGAGAAGCGTTTATGCATGGAAATTGAGTAATACGGTTTCTAATAAAAAATTATGTATGAAAAGATTATATATTGGAATTCCTGATTTTTTATGGATATTTTGAAAAATTCCATTGAAAATCATTCAATATTTCGAGAACGATTAATGCTAGCATTCTACAGTTCGTTAGGGTTAATTCGCTTTCTAATGAAAAGTTACGTATGAAATAATTATTTATTAAATAAGTAAGTTGGTATCACGTCTGATTTCAAATAATTATTAAGCAAGCAACTTTGATAGAAGGTCTTTTATTACACTTCTTATAAGACGTACTAAATGGAAAAAGGCCAGAGCGCTTTCGAGCGTTAATACGCTCTTCATCAGTGGCTACATGGAAAGTAAAAAAGATCGTTCATATATAGACCAGGAAAGATGACAAATTTGCATAAATACAATATTGTATAAACGTTCGAAAATGCTCTGACCTTTTTCCATTTTGTACGTCTTGTAAGAAGTGTAATAAAAGACCTTCTACCAAAGTTGTGTGCTTAATCTTATTAATTATTTATTTATCATTATTAAAGGCTCTTTATTTTTAACGATTTCTTTCAAAAATTCATTCGAAAATTGGGGGAGGGGAGTCTTCGAAATATTTGATTGCTATTTTATCTCAAAATATATATATATATCTTTTTACTTCATTAAAATCTTATAAATATTTTTATAAATCCTGCAAACAAATAAACAAGAAAGATTTTATGTGAGCAAATGTGGAAACATTATGAAACAAGAAAGATCAATCATGCTTAAAGCATTGATTATGAAACACTTTAAAACTTCAATGCAATTTTATTTAAAATTCGAAAATGCAATACATTCCTCGGTAATATTTTAAAACTTATCGCAATACTACATTGATTTATTATATTTGAAAACTTAAACCTTCATTGAAAAATATGAACTTCATTCAAATGACGGCATTGAAATATAAATTGCCTGGTTTAAATATCTCTAAAATGCAATACATTCCACGGTAATATTTTTAAATCTATCATAATACTACGATAATTTATTATATTTGAAAACTTCATCGAAAACAACTGAAATAAATTCAAATGACGTCATAGAAAAAATAACACGCCTGGATCTCTCTATAATAGCAGGATTTCATTCATTTTATTCATCACAATACTATAATAATTTATTTTACTTAAAAATTAAGACCATGGAGCTACAATTCATAAACTCTATGCTTAAAACTTCATCGAAAAAAATCGTCCTTCTGTTTATAAAATCAATTAATATTTCATTCATATCAGCCATGCCAGACTTCATGGACTGAATTATTTTGTGTTAAAGAAATGCAGTAATTCTAATACAACTCATTCTACACATTTTGCTGTTTACATTTTACATGGCTGAAAAATAGGCTTAGTTGTAGAAATAATCAAATTTGAATGAGAATTTAAACTCAAATATATTGTCATTGTGTTGTTTTAGTATGTAGATGCACAGAATTTAAGCAAAAATAAAGTAGTTTTAGGACGGATACAACACTCAATATGAATTAAAAATAACTTTAAAAAATCACGATTTTGAAACAATATGGATGCCATATATCATTTTGAAGTGGGTCATGTGATCGTTTCATATCATGGTCACGTGATCGTTTCATATAAGATGTGTAATTATTATTTTAATTTTTATTTAAAAAACTACTGAATATATTTCGCTGAATTTTTTTTTATATATTTTATGGAACAATTTGACTATTATCTAAAATTTTCGAAGTAATTTGTGAATTTTAAATGTGCTTAAAAAATATTTGAAGAATTAGGTCCCATAGGGCTCAATGTATTACATTTTTTCAATCCGGGTTCAATCCAAAACTAATTGGGTGATATTATTCATTTATATTCCCATAGGTCCTACAGATCGTCTGAACAACATACTAAAATTTCATTTTGATTAAGTCATTTTTACGGCAGTTATCGTGCTAACGGACAGACAGACAGACAGACAGAATGAATGAACAAAGTCATAAACACTTTTCAACTTTGTTGTAAAGTGTTAAAAATTGATCAAGTAATTTAGTAGTTATATAAAAAATTAAGCATATTTTAAATTTAAAATTTTAATTTTTTTAAATAAAATTTCAAATTTTTAAAAAAAAATTTCATATAAATACTCATTTCAGGAAAAAAACTGCATTAAAAAATGCTCATAAATAATAAAGAAAAATTCTGTCCCGGACCTCCCTAATCCCCGAGTCAAAGCGTGATAATCGAGTATTATAGTTGTTAGCTAATGATGCCTCCTGCTCTCCTGTTTAATATTGCATTAGGAAATAAATCCATTGTAGAAAATTTTGGGAATCAGTTACATTTCGAAAAGAAAAACGAGAAAATATTCGACAATAAAAGCAACTAACGGTACAAGAATAGGAAAATAACCTCCAAGAATATGTTGCCAAAGTGAAGCAAACTAAATCAACTTTATGACACACAAAAAAATTGCTGACATGCAAAGCTGTTGTCTTTAATAAACGATACAGTGGCCGAATGAAGGCAGAGATTTTTACTCTTAATTGCAATCCAATTTTTCTTTTTGGAAGAAATATTTATTAGCTACTCTGATTATCCATATGTTCAACATCAATAAATAGTACAAATTGTCTGACTCCATTATTTTTGCTCTGTTGAAACGACTGTTAATTTTATTATTTTATTAGAAATGGAAAAGTAACTTAATTTTAAATTATTGTTTGAAGGTTTTAGACCATTTAACGATATAAAAGCCTCAAAACCATTATTGCTATTTAACTAAGTGATATAAATACTAAAAACTCCTTAATACAGCATAGTCCAGTTACAATAAAATGAAAATTATAGTATTTCTGCTAATAGGAAAATTTTAATAATTTTATCATTAATATAACTCGCAGGGGCTATTCAACCCTTTCGCTAGGGCGGAAATAGCCAACAGTATGCCACCAAAGAATAAGTCGTCGTGCCATTAATACACAACATACACGTTAATTACTTTACTTTTAACTATGATACCCCACAAAAAGGTAGAAAACAATTACACTTTACTCGTGTCAAGAACATTTTCTTGTGGCCTAGTTAAATGCTTGGTGTCCAATTCACGTATCGTTACTGCAAATCTCGTTAGCCAGTGGTGCCGAATGGATAGATGCCGGATATAATCGGCGCTAGCCAGGGTTGTTGTTGTTGTTGAGACCCAAACCGTCCGACCTACCAAAAAGGTGTAAGGTAACTGTTTGGACGTCCGGGAAGAACCACCCAATTGAGACCGGAAACCAGTGGGGGAAGCATCCACAGGGACCGTACCCTCTTTCCCCTACCACTAACCTCTCGGAAGGACTAACGGACCCACATGCTTAACGTGGTCGTACTCCACGGGAACACGGCGGCAGTTTTGTCAGAGGAGGGAATCGAACCCGGGCCAACCGAGTGCAATTCCCGCCCGAAACCATTGGGCTCCCACGCCCGCGCTAGCCAGGGTGAAACATTTAGCGGATGCCGGATATAGCCGGCGCTCTCCAATGCGACACATTTAGTATATACGGGATATAACCGTTGCTAGTCGTGAAAGGATTAAGGGTATGAATGCTTTGAACGCATGGTTTATTATGATTTTACCTTTTTCACTTTTATCTGCAATATACTAGGTAATTGCGTCACTGAAATGAATCGAGGGGTATTTTAATTCTTTAAAATGAAAATACAATTCATAAGATTTAAAAAAAGAAATTCGAAATTTAACATTTTCTTACACAGTATGCCGTGAATTCGTAGAGACATTGTACAAGTACAGCGGCAGTTTCTGACTATTTCTCTTTTGCAGTTTTTGGTAAAATGTATTTATAGTGCGAGTTTGTGCTTACATCCTTAAGTCTGTGTTCAAGATATTTTAATATCGAAATGAAACTATTTTTTACAAAGTTGTCAAGTTCTATTTTTAACACTTTCCAACATAGTTGTAAAGTGTTTACGACTTTGTTCATTCTGTCTATCTGTCCGTTCGCTCGATAACTGCCGTAAAAATGACTTTATCCAAATCAAATTTTAGTATGTTGTTGAGACGGTCTGTGGGATATATGAAAATAAAAAGGAAAAATATCACCCAATTAGTTTCGGATTTAATCCGAGTCGAAAAAATTAAATACATTCCTATGGTACATATTTTTTAAACATATTTTAAACGGGGTTGAAATTCACAAGTTGCTTTGAAAATTTTGAAAAATATTCAAATTATCACGTAAAATGTTTAAAAAAAAATTCTAAATATGTTAGGTAGGTTTTTAAATAAGAAATTAAACTCATAATTACACCCATTGTATATGACGAGATCACGTGACTCATTTCAAAATAAAATATAGCATCCATTTTCCCCTGAGTAAAAATCGTGAGGTTTAAAGATGGATTCAATTTATATTTAGTGTTTATTTATATTTAGTGTTTATTTATTTATATTTAGTGTTTATTTATTTATATTTAGTGTATTTAGTGCATCAGTCATAAAACCACTTCATTTTTGCGTATTATCTGTGTATCTAAATATTGTGCTAACACAATTACAATTTTTTTTTATTTTAAATGATCACTATACTTTGATTATCTTTATAACGAAGCCTAATTTCTATAGCATTTATAATATAAACAAATCAAGCGATTGTAAACTGAGCTGTATAAGAATTACTGAATTTCTTTCATGCAAAATTATTTAGGTCTGGAGTCTGGAATATAAGTGATATGAATGAAATATTGATTTTATGTAAAGAAGCAGACGATTTTACGATTTATAGCATTGCCTTTTTTAATGAAGTTTTGAGTTTCCAAGTATTATAAATTACTGTAGTACTGTGATAATTTAAAAAATATCCGTGCTGAATGCCTCGCATGTTAAAGATGTTTAAACAAAATTACATTTCAGTTGGAAAGTGTTTCATAATCAATGCTTTATGCATGATTGATCTTTCTTGTTTCCAAATTGCACTGTATTCTAATCACTACCGGCGTATTTCAACTAACAAATTTTATAAAATTTCGTCTATTAGTTTTTGAGCCAGTATGAATACAAAAACTGCCCATATGCATATACAAACGTCAAGCTAAAAATGAGCGATTCGTGGTCTACAAACATTTTTGGTCTAGTTCCCCTAAAACCGACTTGCGTTCCCCTAAAACCGACTTGCGTTCACATAAAACCGACTCGCGTTCACCTAAAACCGACTCGCGTTCCCCTAAAACCGACTCGCTTCCCCTAAATCCGTACCCCTGTGGTAAATACAGATGCGGAACTCTTTTTTCTAAGTTTCTATACGGGCATTGATCCTAATACGATTTGTTCTAAACGAGCTTTTTAGTAAAGTAATATTCACATAATCATAATATTGTGTTCATGACCGTGTAATTAAAATATCAAGTTAATATTTGTTATTTTTTAAAGAATTTTCTTATTTCTTGTAAAAAAAAACATATCTTTTGAAAAAAAAAAATACAAAATGAAAATATTAAATTTTCTTTGCGTACCCGACTTTGAAGACCCAAAGTACTCCAAACGTGTAGATTCGTCAAATATTTGAATATCAATTTTCAACCCATTTTTTTATATTTCTTTTAGATATTATCATATATGCTGAAAAATTAAAAATATTCAAAGTACTGTTTTAACAAAAACGGTTGCAGAATTTCCTTGATGAAAGCAAATATATGTCAGTTAGGTGACTAAAATTGTTTCGAAGGAATAATAAGCCCCTTTCTCAGGCCAGAAGACGTGGTAGACCAGTTTGCACACTTAACCATCGATAAGAACGAACTCCGGCGAGGCAGGTGATTAGCAATTTGCTGAGTTTGAACAACGGATTTACAACAAAAGAACTGTATGGATAACGCGGCATTCTAGGAGTTGCGAAAATTTGCAGCCAGCCACAGAAGCAGACGAAATACCTCTCAAGTGGACAGTATCGACGACCGACGACTTGTCTAGAGTCCCTTATATTGATATTTATTCAATTTAATATTAATTTATTTAATAAACGTATCAATGCAAACTTCAACATAAAGAAGCAGATTGATTAATTTACTTTCTTGCAAAATGTTTAAAATAAATAATCAAAATATAGTTAGAAAAATACAAAAAGTTCAATAGATTTGAATAGCCACATTTTACGGAAATCCATCCACTCATGCACCAATCAACATTACCGTTGTCTGCTAGGACGATCGCGTGTTTTCGTTTTTGTGATATCCATCTAATTCTCTTTAAAATCCATGGTTTGAACAAACTAAATCGCAATACGACCAATATCTTACGGCATGTAAAAATATTGATTTTAATGATACGCTAACTAAATCAAGACAGATGCTTTTTATAAGTAGTGTCGTACAAGACAGAGGACCAGGCGCGAAGCGCCTTTAATCTCCAGTTTCAATATGTGGTTCTTATCGTCAAACTGTGACATTAATTCAGTGACCCTAATTGGAGGTTCGAGGTTTTTTTTTACTACTTTTTATTATTTGTCCTAGCTCCTAGTGTGGCAGTTTGTTGCACATTTAGAGTTTAAGCAGTTTGGGGGGTTGATGCAGATCTAAGGGTTACCTAGCGTTTTGGCAGTTTAGAGTTTAGAATATTTTTTTTTAAATAATAGTCGCGAGTTTTATTTAAAAATCAGATGTTTGAGGTGGGATCTTTTAATTCCGATTATCGATGTTTAGAACAGCGCGGGGTCTCTTACGAGATTTGGCCTTGCGATGATCATAGTCATGCAGATTGAATAACAGTTCGTTTGGAACGGATGGCAAATTTCTGTAAAATTTAAGCGCTAGCTTTTTAATTTGGGCTCTAACAGTTTTTATTTTGAAGTCATTCCTAATTACCGAGTTTCTTAAGTACCTGGGAGCTTTCCTGATAATCCGTAGGATTTTGTTTTGTTTTGTCTCTAGGAGGCATATTGTAGTTTTACAGGCATATCCCCATACGGGTGCTGCACACAGCATTCCCGGGCGGATGACCGATTTATAAATTAGGACTTTGTTTTGATAACTTAGATTTCCGTTTCCTATCATTGGGTATAAGGCTCCTGTGGCCATATACGCTTTTTTGATTAAGTTCATTACGTGCTGTTTCCAGGTTAGGTGGGAATATATCGTTACACCTAGGTATTTAGTAGATTTTTCTGCTTTTAGGGCATGGCTGTTTATGTACAGAGGCGGCGGAGGTTTACGTTTTCTAGAGAAATATATCCAATTACATTTATTGGGGTTTAATTTTATTCGCCATTTTTCCAGCCAAGTTTGGAGTATGTCTAAGTGTTGTTGTAGCTGTCTGTGCATTACTGAGACATAGGGGTGTTTTGCAAGTATCGCACTGTCGTCTGCATAGAGTGCCAGCTCTGTGTTTGGAGTCCTAGGGATGTCGTTCAGGTATATGTTAAAGCGTGTCGGGCCCAGGATAGAACCTTGCGGTACACTACTTTTAATGAGCTTGGGTGTAGATAAGTTACCTCCTACTCTGACTTGAAAGTGTCTGTTATTTAAGTATGAGATTAAAAGTTTGACAAGAGCGTCAGGGTTTTTAAAGTGATCAATTTGTACGCTAATCCACAATGCCATACTTTATCAAAGACTTTTTGTATGTCCAGAAAAATCGCAGCTGTGGGTGTCTTGTTATTGAGACCAGAAGATACGTACTCTACCACTCTCAGCAATTGATGAGTGGTGGAGTGCTTTGGCCGAAATCCAAACTGCTCCGGAATGATAATGTCATTCTCATTAAGGTGCGTGTTCAGTCTCTTAAGAATAATTTTCTCAGTAATTTTACTAAGTGTCGGTAGTAAGCTATAATTGGTCTGTAGTTGGCTGGAATTGTGGCATCCTCACCAGGCTTATGGATTGCTATAATTATCGCTTCCTTCCATTCTTTGGGGAAATAGTTTAGTTTCAATATTTTATTTATTAAAATATTCAAGTAACATATTACGTTTAAGGGTAGGTTTTTAACCGCAATATTTCTGATTTTGTCGTGTCCCGGGCTTTTACGGTTTTCGAGATTTGTAATAATTTCTACTATCTCCTGCGGGGTGGCTGGGTCAATCTCAGCCGTTACTGGGGAATTCCTGAAGTTATTTAAAGTTTGACTAACCATTTTTAGGGTGTCCTGACACATTAGATCGTGGTTTGGTTGGAATTGTTTTTCATAATGGCTTGCGAGCGCCTCCACTTTTTCCTCGTCTGAGTACGCGATTTTAGCACCATCTATTAGTGGCGGGAGCTTAATTTGAGGTTTCCCGAGTCTTTTTGCGAATTGCCAGAGCGATACGTCTTCTGGGCTAAGGGATTCGATTAGTTCTTTATACTGTTGCTGCTTTTCTGCGACAATTTTTTGCCTGACTTTGTACGTGAGTCTGTTAAGCTCCCTTTTAAGGGCGGGGTCTCTGTTAGCCTGCCATGTCTTACGTATTCTATTTCTTTGCCTGACTAATTGTTTGACATGGTGGGAAAGTGTGGGCATTTTTGGAGACTCACGATGTGTTGTGGCAGAGGCAATTGCTCTCTTGATTTCTGTTGTGAGTGTGTGCGTGGCAGAGTGAATATCCGCCGTGCTCATTATGTTAGGCACTGCTAAGTGCGGCTCGAAGAGTGCTCTTTTGAATACTTCCCAGTTGACCCTCTCTTGTCCCAAAGAGGCTGGAAGAGGTGTGTTCAGGTCGAATGTCACCAGTACCGCAGATGATCCGAGTCGAATTCATCCAGGGTACTAATAGTGTGAGCGTAATCTATGTTTCGCGTTAGGACAAAGTCTATAAATGAGCCGTTGGCGCCTGAGAAGCAGGTTGGTATCGACGGTACAATAATGTTAGTGTTTGTCGTGTTCAGCAGTTTGTGTATCTGTGTACCGCGTGAATTGGCTCTCCTACAGCCCCACGCTCGGTGGTGCGCGTTGAAGTCGCCAGCGAGTATCGTATTTAGATATCGCGCGAAAAGCAGTTCCAGTTGCGCAGCTACATCTACTCTACTCATATTTTTGACATATGTTGAGGTTAGGATAAACGGGCTAGTATTATTAATTTTAATTTTTATACTAGTATTTTCTATACCTTGAAGATTTATGTTGTTTAGTTCCTCGTGGGGAATATTTCTTTTAATGTATACTGCTGTTCCTCCATGGGGCGTTCTAGCATTAGTATTTGAGCTAAGATTATGATAGCATATGTAGTTGGCTATGTTTAGTTTTTTACTTTTTCTAACTTTAGTTTCCTGAATTGATAAGGCGTCTACGTCATTTTCATTTACATAGTTCCTAAGTTCATTTATTCTTGGAGATATGCCGTTCGCATTCCAAAATATTATTTTTAAGGATTCTTTTTGGGACTTAGCCATGACGGGTTTGATTCTCACTGTTATTTTTAAAGTCCGCGATTATTTTAAGGGCCTCAAAGACAATTACCATAGGATCGCTCTTTTTTTGTACTAACTCTGCGAACTGCATCAACAGATGTTTTATGTCGTCTAGATTGAACATGCTAATAAATCCTCTGATGAGGTTGAGGATATCCTCCATCTTTTCAGCATCAGATTTATCAGTCGGTTCAGTCTCAGCTTCCATTTCCTCAGCCTCAACCGCGGTTTGCACTTTTTTGTGAGTGTCCTTTTGGAACTCGATAGTTTTTTGCTTTTTTTCACCCGCTTTAACTAACGGTTGGGTTTGCGCGATCTCTTCATCCCTGACTCGTTTATTTTGTTTCCAATCCTCAACCTTCCTGTCAAGCCTATCCTTTGCCTGTCTGGCTTTTTCTATTTCCGATCTCTTTTTAATGGCAGCTGTAGCTGCTCTTACTTCCTCCAGGGTCAATTCTCTGGAGGTCGATGATTTGGGGGCCTGCTCTTGCACCGATCTGGTGGGTGCTGAAGGTTGGTGTCTTTTTTCCTGTGGCACTATGTGCGAGGAGCCCTGAGGGGGTGCCTGGGGGTTTAGTCCGAGGGCCTTTTGCCTCCAAGGTGGTATCTGATTTTTTGGGGGAGGGGGGGGGGCATGCTCCGGTGCCTTTCCTCTGTTCCAGGGGTTCTTCGGGCATTGCCTGAAGTTCGCCGGGTGGTCTCCATTACAATTTGCACACGTTGCTTTCTCTGTCCTGGGTCTCTGGCAGTCCCGTGTGAAATGATCTTGTGCACACTTCAGGCACTTTGGTGGCATACTGCAGTTCTCAGAGGAGTGGTTGAACTGCTGGCACCGGTAGCAAATCTTAAAGCCCCGTGCTCTGAAGGCCTCTACCTTCACAGCCAACTATCCTAACCTTGTCAGTCTGTAAATCCTCTGTCAGTCTTCCGTGGGCCTAAGGCTGAGTAAAAAGATCGGCAGGGGTAATCTTGTTTTTGTGTTTCTCAATTGAGAAACCCGGACTACATCTAATCCAATGGATGTTAGCGTCATTTTAATCTCCTCAATGTCATAGTTAGTTGGTAGTCCCTTCAAAACTACCTTTTTTGGCCTTTCAGTTTTTAGGTTTAAACTATGGAAGGGGATTTTCTCGCTAGTCAAATGGCGCTGAACAACCCTATAGGAGTCAGCGTCATTGGGTATGAGTTTGAACATATCTCCTGAGAGTTTGCCAGATACTTTATTGCCTGTAATTTCATTTAGCGTTTTAAGGAGAGCCTGGTAGTTGTCTCTAAACTTTATGAAGAAACTCTCTGCTTTTGGTTCTTTTCTTTCTACCTCCATAATATTTTCTCTAACACTATTTTCAACCGCTTTAGGTTTAGGTGCATTCTTAAATTGAACATGTTGCGCGGCAATTTCAGCATAAGTCTTAGTTTTAACATTTTCATTTACAGTTACAACATTATGACTAACCTTTTCATTTACAACACTATCACTAGCAGCATTACAGTCCATGTTATCATGGTCATTAGATTTTAATTTTAAATTTCCATCCTGGTTTTTAGTAGGAGTTCCCTTAGTGGGAGACTCCTCTATCCTAGCCCTTTTACATGGATTTACAACCGTTTCAGTTTTGTCAACAAGTTTAATTTCATTTATTAGTCCTAACTCTAACAGTTTAGCTCTAATTACTCTATCATTATACTCCTCAACTGAGTTAAAGATCACATAAATATCACTATCACAATTTCTAAATTTAACAATGTCACAGCACAACAAAAAAGAATTCACAAAATTGAACGAACCTAGAATCCGGGAGACTTGGTCCTTGTCCTGTCCGAGGAGTCCATACTTGAGCATATCCCGGATATGCAGTGTTAGCACGTAGATCACCATTCCACAATAGTTCACCGCATCCTTCACTTCCTGGGTCTTTGCGGCAAGAAGTCCAGCGTCCGGCAGGCGTCCAAGATACGCATTCATTGCATCCTTGAGAGGCCGAGCATCATCACCCTCCAGCTCACTAGCAACTTCCTTCGTCTTCTCCAAAAGGTCGTTGTCCAGATCCATCATAAATCAGGGTCAAATCACTCGAAGTACGAAAAGCACAACCACGTGGGAAAAACACACGTGGCAATCCAAGTTCGAACAGCACAAAATAGCCTACTGATATCGAAGACAGATGCTCGAGTGATGTGGACGTTCGTGAGGGAGTGCCTAGCCCATTGGGCTTTAACCTCCGGTATGTGGATTAGATTTGAATCACTGTTATCATTTGAGCATATTAGTACTGTAGACCATGACTATCATATAAATCCATGCTTCCTTATGGGAAGCGGAGAGAATGTAGCTGCAGCAGTGCTGCCATCTGTTATGCTGTGGGGATACCACTGTCACGCCATATATGTTTAACATATTGGCAGGGAGGGAGAATTAAGTGAAATTGAATGATGCAAGATACGAAATGAAGAATGATAGATAAGTAAAAAGTTGCACAATAAGCGAACTGGGAAGGTTGCGAAGATTAAAACGCTATGGGGGGTCAAAAAGAACTGCCCGCGGCCGTTTTCTGTTCTGCCGAGGGTCGTAGTCTGGAAGATTAAATAAGAGTTCGTTCGGTACACTGGGTATGTTATGAAAAAATTTTTGAGATTGTTTTTTGATAATTTGCTTTATAGTTTTAATTTGATAGTCCTTCCTAATTACGTCGTTACGTAGGTAACGCGGGGCTTTCCTAATAATCCGGAGTATTTTATTTTGTTCAATTTGCAGGTTATTTATACTGGTTTTGCAGGCGTGGCCCCAAATCGGGCAAGCGTAGAGGAGAATGGGTTGAATAATGCTCTTATAGAGTAGAATTTTGTTGTCTTTATCTAGGTCTTTGGAGAAAAGGAGATGGTTAAGGGAGCCTATTAATTTCCTTGCTTTTTTAATAACATAATTTATGTGCGTACTCCAAGTAAGTCGGCTGTCCAAGTGGACGCCGAGGTACTTGGCAGTACGCAGGAAGGGGACTGGCTGGTTGTTAATCATAATGGGGGGGGGGGGAACCTGGTGCCTGAAAGGAATACTGCTTGGGATTTTACGGCGTTAATTTTTATTTTCCATTTATTGAAATAATCTTCTAGAATGTGGATGTGGGACTGCAGGTGGGCGTGTAGATAGTTAGGATTTTTATGTTTGGAGATGACGCAAGTGTCATCTGCGTAAAGGCAAAGTGTGGTGTGCGGTGACCGGGGGATGTCGTTAATGTACAATATGAAAAGAAGGGGGGCAAGAATGGAACCCTGGGGGACCCCAGCTTGGACCGGATGGATATCAGAAATGGTGTTAAGCGTCCTAACATGGAACTTACGGTTTTTAAGATATGAGCTGATAATGTGTATAAAGGGGGGGGGGATGTTAAATTTAATGAGTTTATGCATTATTCCGATTGTCCATGTCTTGTCAAATGCCTTCTCAACATCAAGAAGCAGGGCACCTACGGGAGATTTGTCTTTTAAGCCTTGAGCGGAGAATTCCACCACTCGAAGGGGCTGATGGGTAGTGGAGTGTTTAGGGCGGAAGCCGAATTGCTCTGGGATGAGGATGCTATTTTGATCTATGAAATTTAAGAGGCGGGTTTGAATAATTCGTTCAGTGATTTTACTTAATGAGGGGAGGAGAGAGATGGGGCGGTAGGAAACGGGGTTAGAGGGGTCGGCGCCGGGTTTGATGCACGGTACGACGATGGCGGTTTTCCAGCAGGCTGGGAAGTGGCAATAGGACAAAATTTTATTAATCATAAGAACTAAGTAGAAGATGATATTTAGTGGGAGGTGCTTTAGTGCTTTGTTAGAGATTTTATCTATACCAGGGGCTTTTTTATTTTTCAGTTTACTGATGATATCTATGATTTCTTGAACAGAGATGGGAGGGATGGGGTGGGGGGGGACGCGAGGAAGTTTTCAACAGAGTGCTGGATTTGATCATGATATTCGTTATTTGGGATATCGATTGCGAATTGCTTCTTGTAGCAATTCGCAATAGCATTGGCTTTGTCCCGTTCAGAAAAGACTGGGCCATTATTTGTCTGAAGGGGGGGAAGCTGGGTAAAGGGTTTGCGTATTCTTTTGATTTCTTTCCAGAGTGAACGGTCAGCAGGGTTAAGGGATTCAATATAGGATTTCCAATTATTTTGTTTGAACTGATGAATTGCGCGCCTGATTTTTTTATTAAGAGAGTTAAGCTTAATTTTAATTCTGGAGTCACGGGTGGCTTGCCAGATGCGGCGGGTGTCATTACGGGCGGTAATAAGTTCTTGGATTTTAGGGGGGAGGGAGTTGTACTGGGGGGGGGAGGAGGACGATGCGCTTTCCAGTGAATTTTGAATTTCCTTGGTCACGAGGAGGGCGGCAGAGTCTATATTTGCATGGTTATTCGTCTAGATCTGTAATCGTCTAGATTGAGGGGGTATATTTTTATCAGCTCGCCTGCAAGTTGTGCTTTTACATTGGTGCTAGTTTTTTCATTTATAGCTTTGATGAGTTCGCGCCAGTTATTATTACAGTTGACGTAGAAGGGTTCTGGTTTATAGCTGTTAATCTGAGGGGCATCTTGAGAGTTATTTTGTTGCGGTGCGTTGGTATCAGCAGGTTGACTAATTTGCGGGGGGGGGGGGAGGTGTCCATATCGGCAGAAGAGAAACGATTTTGTTCAACGGGGATACCGTTGAGGATTGAAGAATCATTATTGCATTGAATTGTGCGCATGGGGCAGTGTTTTTTTGGATAACGAAAACCTTCCGAGTTCCCTTGTGCGTCAGCAAGTCTAGTAGAATTACATTTACTATTTACATTAGATATTATATTTTCATTTAAGTTAGAATTACCATTTGAGTTGATTAGGCTATTTACAGAATTAGTACTATCGTTAGGAGAGTTGCTAGTAGTTAGGTTTGTTGATCCTAACATAATTTCAAAGTTAGCATTTACATTTACATTAGCATTATCATGATTATACATTACATTAGCATTTAGGTTGTTAGAGTTATTGATCATAGTTAGGTTGCTTAAGTTTTTCAAATATTCATCAATTTCATTTTTAAAGGGGATATTGTCATCTAGGTCTACAGAATGCTCAAGATGAAGTAACAGTAAATCGCACATACCCTTGAAGCTTTCTTGAGTGAGGTCCGATTGTCCATCTTGCAGCTTGTACCATTTGTTGAGGAGGAAGTCGTGTATCAGTCTGGCCAAGTTCTGGTGGGCTAAGTCTCCATTCTGGTGTGAGGCAGGCAAGGTCAGATGTCGAAACTTTTCAATAATACTTGAAATGTCCGGTGGAAGGCTGTGACGAGGCGGACGCCATGTCCGGTGGAAGGCTGTGACGAGGCGGACGCCATGTCCGGTGGAAGGCTGTGACGAGGCGGACGCCATGTCCAGGCAGCGGTAGCTCGGATGCAAGAAGCAGGAAGCACGGTGCAAAGTTCCACGAGGTCAGGAAGAGGCTCCACGAGGTAGAGAAAACCGGTTTGTCGGAGAGCAGCAGAAAACGTTGCTACAGGGACGAGGTCTCAGAGGAGAATCGTTTTCGTTTTCGAAGACAGATGCTACTATCCAAAGTTGATTATCAGTAATTTTACTTCACTTTTTTTCTGGTAGTTATTTAATGGGAACCTTCATTAGTATGTCCTACACCAGCGAATAATATAAATTCATTAACTTTATTTTCTCTAAATGGATTGTTAATCTTTTTGTTCAAATCCATGATTTGAACAAACTAAATCGCAATACGACCAATATCTTACGCCATGCAAAAATATTGATTTTAATGATACGCTAACTAAATCAAGACAGATGCTGCTATACAAAGTTGATTATCAGTAATTTTACTTCACTTTTTTTTCTGGTAGATATTTAATGGGAACCCTCATTAGTATGTTCTCTACCAGCGAATAATATAAATTCATTAACTTTATTTTCTCTGTTAAATGGACTGTTAATCTTTTTATCTTCATTAGACACAGATAAAAGTTACGAGGCTTCATTTATGCTACTTTTTAAAGAGTTTGAACGTTCATTGATTTAAAAAGCTCGTAACCATTTATTGTCATTTAATTACATGATATAAATGAACGTATGTTTTTAATCCTGAAACGCATAAATTTATAGTCGAACTGAAAGCTAATTGCTTTTTTAGAGCTATCCTGTAATGAGGGATTTTTGAAGGAGTTTGTTGATTTCTTTTCTGTCTTTTATACGTTAGAATGGATTTAATTGGCCCAGAACAATATTTATGCAAGTATCTGAATTTCCCCCTGCTTTTACAGTTTCTAGATGAAAATATGAATTTGGCCATAAACCAATTGTCATTGCTGTAAAACATACTTCCATGCAAAATGGATCGGGTGTGTTAATTCGCAACTTTGGTGACAAATTTAACACCCTCGGCAAAACGCAATGAAATATCGCGAATATTGCTACTTTCGGAAAGTTCGACAATTAAAGCCAAAAATGATGTGTTTAGTGAATATCCTAAATGTTTCTTTAAAACTATATAATAGCAGCCGTGACAGTGTTGATTATGTTATTCTTGATACACTTTTGCAAGTTATTCATGTAATTCAGTGATCAGTTGGGAATACATTGCCAAGGGTCGTTTAAAACATTAATTATTTTCAACAATGGAAACTGTATAATATGTTTAGAAAATACATATAAGGACGCAATTCGTTCCTATAAAGACTATTGGTCTAAAAAAGGGCCACGTGATAATCAAATAAAAAATTTTAATGTACGATGTAAAAATCTTTAATAGCAGGAAGCGATTCAATTAAGTTAATATTCTTATAGTAATTGGCAAAATGCATCTTAAAATCATTGTTATGATTCAATCAAGTTAATATTCTTATAGTAATTGGTAAAATGCATCTTAAAAGCATTGTTATGATTCAATCAAGTTAATATTCTTATTGTAATTGGTAAAATGCATCTTAAATGCATTGTTATGATTAAATCAAGTTAATATTCTTATAGTAATTGGTAAAATGCATCTAAAAAGCATTGTTATGTTTTTACTATTCTAACACTGAAGTAAGATTGATATTTAATCTCAATTGTTGTGTGTCTTGACAATTTATTTCACTCATTTTGTCAAATTTCTCAGAAGATCTAGCTTTTTCTTGACATTGATTCGCATCTCCAAAGACTTCCGAAATGACATGCTAAAATGCCATTAAACTAAAAATTGGCTCAAAATTGACACGATAATATTCTATTAAACGTTTCAAGTTAAAGTATGATTCGAATATTTTCGCTTTAGGATTCTTGGTACACCATCTTCATGGAAATTAACTTACATTGTCGCGAGTTGTTCAAGACTCCGTGTAATAGCTTAAGCTAAATTCAATGAGTGGTTAACATTTTGCTTACGGATGGGACAGTGTCCATCCCAAACGAAGAACCTCTCAGAAAGACAGGTATTTGACATTCCCTATCCCAAACAGTTCGACCCCCCCCCCCCTTTGCAGCTGCAAAGGGGGGTCGAACTGTTTGGGATAGTTAATTTCCTTGCACATATTTTTTGTCGCTTACTGTTTGTAGATATCTTTTATAATTTCGAAAATATTTCGAATGAAAGTAGGAAAAATGAAAAAACACTCGGAGAAAAGTTATTTTGTTTTTATTTAAAATTCTAAACTATTGAATTTTCTTTTATATGTTCATAATTTGGACTATATTTTCGACAAAACAATAAAAATTATTTACATTTCTATCTAGTAGTCTCGGCGTAATAAGCGGACAAAATGTTTATATTTTGGGTTTTTAGTTATGCTCCGATTTCTGCCACAGAAACTCCAAACATAGATGTTATTCATATCAAAAAGTGCTATGAACCAGGCGTGTCATTCATAGATGGGATCAAAATAAATGGTTAAGATCCGTATAGAAATTTGAAACATCTTCAACAACAGAAACTAAGTATTTTTTAGATTCCTATAAAGGCACAATTTAATTATGTTTTAATTATAGTTTAATTATAGCTGGAATTTAATTTCGTTTCAGTAGCCGATGCTCCAAGCTATCAAGGTTTTTACCTCGAAACACAAAAACTTATCAGATAATAACAAATGTAAGACTGAATAATGTTTCTAAATGCATTTTCTTTTCTGAGGACTGGACTCTGAGGACTGACTTTTCTGAGGACTGGAAATAACAAGCGCTATGTCTTCTTTCAAACTTACTCTGAATTTCAAACAAGTTTTACAATGCCTTTGTTTCATATCTTGAAAGATTCGTCTCCAGAAATAAACACTCGCATGTTCTATTAAACGTCAGGAATTAAACTATAATCTATAACTATTATCTATAACTATTATCTATAATTATTATCTATAATTATTATCTTCACTTTAAAGGACTAAAAAATATTTCAATTGATACCATAAGAATGTATACCCCCAAAGGGATCATACATTACAATGTATACGCCGAAGGGCCCATATATGACAACGTAGACCCCGGGGAATATACTCTGAGGGTCCCTGGGGGCTAATGACATCATAACAAAAAAAATTGTATCGCTGCTATTTTTCAAAACAATGAATAAAACTGTAAAGTCTCGCAATCATTGAACCATAGACATACACTTTTATGCATGATTCTATCAAATTTTGTACTTTGCTGCCATGTTTAAAAAACATGAAATTTCAAAATTTTCGATTGAATTAAAAAAAAATCTATTAAGTCCTAGATTTTTTTATAACAAAGCCGGATATAAAATTTCGTTAATATGCATTAATATTTATGGCTGCTATGGTGTACACAAGAAATCGATCACAGACAGACGGGCATCAACTCCAAAAGTTGTCAAAATGTGTTCAAGAAGTTTTAAAACATATATTGGTATCAAAATCTTGAATTCGAAAATTGTTCTCAAAATAATACTTTCTCTATACTATATTGCACAATATGAGAAAATATAAATTAAATATACCTAGGTTTATTCTTTGAATTTTTATTTTATATGTAGTTATTTTAGTTATAATCAAATAAAATTAAGTAAGCTGAAATCAACCGCTTTTCGCTATATTTCTGTTTTTTTTTTAGAATTTATGTCGTTTTAAAATGCGCCAAATCGCCAAATAAGAAGGATATCTTATTAAACCTACAAATTCTATATCATTTCAATAAAGTACCTATTTCATATGCTATTTTGGATAATAATTGGGTATATTTTGGGTTTGACAACAATGATTGAAACTATTAAATCTTGTGATGATTGATTCATAAATAATCCCTTTCATGCTTGAATATGTCAAATTTTTTCCCATGCTGCCATGTTAAAAAAAAATATAAAATTTTTAATACATTTTCTCTAATAATTCTAAAGTTTTTTAATTTATATAGATAAAGTTTTCTAATTTAAAAAAAATTCTATCTAGTTCTAGATTTTTTAATAACAAAGCCGTATATAAAGTTTTGTGAAAATCCAATAATATTTGTAGCTATCGTGTACAGAAAAAATCAACCCCAAACATCAGACAGGCTGGACTCCAAAAATAGTCAAACGTATTCAGGAAGGTCTTAAAACATATATTGGCATCGAAATCTCGAAATCGTAAATCTTCGTGAGAACAATACTTTCTTAATACTACGTATGAGAAAATAAAATGAACTGTTCATTATTTTTGCAATAGCCAGCAAAAATAGAAAAAAATGTAAATAATAGAATCAGTATTTTAATTTGTAGCATATATTAATGTACATATAATAAATTTAATAATAAGAAAGAAAGACAAAAATAAATATGAGTCTGTAGCCAATGTCACTTGCTGAACACGTCATGTTTTTACATTTAAAATGGGGGCATTTTTACATTTTAAATCATAAAAACACTGAAAACCACAGACAAGGAGATAGATATTCTATATTTTTGATTTATCATTCTTTAAAAATGCATCTGAAAATAAAATATTAATCCACTTTATATCTGTGAGACGAACTTCCAGCAAAGTCATAATTATATTATCATACAAAAAAAATATATTAATTTTAATTATTGTTTATTACTGAAGTTTCTATTCTATATAATACAAGGCAATGCCTGTCTGTGTGTCTTATACACTATAGGCTCAGCCACCGAGCGTCGCAGAGCTACGAAATTTGGCAATCGGAGGCCCGGGGAGGTGGGAAGATGACACGTGAAAAACGACTTTTAAAATTTAAATTATTCTTTTTTGTTATTTAATGGTTTATGCGATTTCGACCGTTTTTTCCCCTTTTTTCACCACCATCCAGGCATCGCAGAAAAAACAAGTCACGTGACTGGAAAGAGCAGACAATTGCTGGTAAAAATATATCAATTTCAAATCTCAGGGACAAATTCTAATATTTTTTAAAGATTTTAAAACAAAAGTCACTTTCGGCTCAAAAAACGAGCTTTCGTTTTTAAATCCTCTCGTCAGAAAAAGTATCGACAATTTCGACTAATAATTTACATTTTTAGAAAGCTCAAAGAACAGGCTTTCTTACAAGCCCAATCTGGTCGATAAATAAGAAAAAGTAGCCGCACGATTCCGGTTTTAAGGGAGTAATGATTTTCAATTTCTCGGCCAATCCGCGAAAGCAGGCATCGATTGTAAACCCTCATACGCGCGCAGACTCATGGTGTTTCGATGGAGGGGATGTGGGCGAAGTTATGACGTCACGGTTCTGACGAGGTTGCGTCAGATACGCATAGCGAAATCGAATGGAACATTCGATATTTGTGCCTGCCAAATAATGAATATACGTCATTAAACTTATACAAACCATCCATTTTATTTGAATAAATTATTCAGGAATAAATTATTATTTTTGAAATAAATTACTTTTCATTTTAAATTTCAATTTGCTTGAAATGCATTTATTAATTTTTTTAAAACGTTATTTTTCCTTAAAACTCAACCCAAACCTTTCACTTTGTTGTGTTAGCAGTTTATTTGGAGCGGTATATCCTCATAAAGATAAGAATTTATTTTACTTCATTATTGTTCTTTTAAGAACATAAACTTCTCTTTCTCGTTTTATAACATTACATATTAAGTGTATTTACACGTTTATAGTGTATTTTATTTATATTGTTTTAACATTGTTCTAATTTAAACAGGGACTATATATTGTTCTGATTTAACAGCTTTTCGACTTCTATTCTAGAATTGTATATTGATTTTTGCTTAATTTGTAAACATTCTATTCAGTTTGGAGTTTATTTTAACAGTGGACTATTGGCATTATGGGTATTTATAATTTGGTTTCGTGTTTTTATTAAAAACAAAAAAGTTTTAATATATACAAACTTAAATGATGAATGTTTTTGTTTTTGGAATACATTATTTTTTATCTTAAAATTTAATTATTAGTGTTAACGTGATTAAACTAAAACAAACCATCCATTTTATAGGAATAAAAAAATTATTTTCGAAATGAATTACTTTTCATTTTAAATTTCAATTTGCTTGAAATGCATTTATTAATTTTTAAAAACGTCATTTTTTCTTACAAATCATCCCAAACCTTTTACTTTGTTGTGTTAGCAGTTGGATTTTGATTGAAGCGGCTTATTCGACTCCTGCTCTAGAGTTTGTTGGCCTGAGATCAAAAATGTATAGTTCAAAAACACCTTTCATGGAGAAGATAACTGCTAAAGGTGTTAATAAGAATGCTGTAAAAAAGTTAATCTGTCATCAATAGTACTATATCTGTCTAATAAGGCAAAGGTATAACACAGTTGAACAATTTAAAATTGAAAGTAAAACCATCAGATTTATACTGTTAAGCAAATTAAAATGGGTTTAGCCACTTATGATGGTAAACGTCATATTTTAAATGACGGAATTAAGAGTTTAGAGTATTGTCATTATAAAATTTAAATGATTGAATTATGGTGGATTGAAATGTGGTGATGAATTATGTTTTTTCATAGCTAATCAGTGTTGTCTGAAGAGACCACGGAAATTTGTTTGTTCTAATCATGGAGGTAAAAGGAGAACTGGTTAGTAAAATTCTGGAATTTCCGTCAGTTATTATTAAAAATTACTACTAACAACTAAAAATTATTTTTTTTTTGCTTCATGCAAATTAAGTATAACGATAATGTTTTTAAATTATATTTTATATAACAAATGCTATCGTTCTTAACCTAAACTATAACATACCACACACAGAGGGTAAATTTTTCCTACATCGTTTCATCAATTTAAATTTGCTGCCGCTTTATTCAGCGCAGCTTTCTGTATGGGAGAATCGGCGAGAAAGATTTCAATTAAGAGTTCCCCCATTTATAATATAAAATATAATTTTAAAATATTATTGATGGCTATGAATCGTGTATAAAAAAAATAATAATAATAATTTGCTTTTAATTTTTCGCAACACTTGCTCTGTGCAGAGAGAGAATAATGTTTCCCGTTTAACCTTAACTAAAAGTTGACATTGAAAAACTTTTCTTGTGTCCTTTTTGGCTATTAATGAAATTAAATTACGACTTTTTTAAACTTAAAATGATAGAATTAGTGGCAATATGAAATCCACACCGAGAAGTTATATAAATGTCCGTATTTGGTTTCTGTTTATTTTAGTAATTTCAGCAATATTGATTTAGATTGAAACCATCTGCTTAAAAATCACTTCCCCTCTTTTACATTTTTTGCAAATAAACATTATTTCAATGGCTCCCAGAAACTCCGATTACTATACATGGGTATTGCCAAATGTGGGCGTAGCGAAGTATGTGTGTGGCCATATACAGGACCAGCGTTTCAGCTATTCCCAATAAAATGTTGTAGATTTTATCAAAATAATGCTTATTTTTAATAATTAATCATAATTTTCAAGAAATACAGTCTGTTTGATGTCATATAGGAGGCAGAGCCTTAACCCTTTCTTGATGGTCTCCCACGCAAAAGATATAAAATGTCCCCCTTCAGCAATATTAGAAGGGATATATATACACTGTCCTCTAACAGTTAAACTTGGAACGATAAATCGTGCATAAGTCATGAAGTTTTGCCCCGATCAACTTGAAATTTCTCAGAAAAATACCCTGAGGAGATAGTTATTCAGTCATGCAAATTTTAATGAGACAAAAAGTGTACATGTACGGATTCTATTTATCGCTATATTACTACAGATTCCATCACACTACCAAGACCAAAATAATGGTATTCAACGATGTTACTGAACTGGTTATGCATTCCTTATTCTGCCTAGACTAGCAAACATCTATTATTCGATTGTAGGGCAAATATCCTTTCGTCTGAGAAGAGTTTCTCTTTAACTATAGAGTTAAAGAGAATTTAACCCTCTAATGGGTGTACTACGCCTGCATTATAATTTAGTTTAGGGACAATATCATTCATTATATAAATTTTATAATATACCTTTATTCATTGTGTTTGGGTCCAAATGGCATAACTTTTGGAGGGCAGTTTATATGTATACAAATAGCTTATAGATCTTTCAGCAATACTGCAGAGTGGAAACTCAAGCTTATACTCCCCTAATATGTTTTTCTTTTATCTATGTACTTATTTTTATAGAAAACCTTTTTTCTTTTTTGTTTAACATTTTTCATGTATACAACATCCAATTAAATGTTTTAATTATTATTATTAATTTTTTTTTGCTAAACTGTATAAGTAAGAATAAAGTTTAATTATGTCATATATTCTTCTAAAACTAACTCCACAATTTTACCTGAATTAATTGCATTAAATGTTGTCAAGAAAGGTCTTAGTCCGATTGGATCCAATCGGGTCCTGCTCTAAAAAGGTTCCCGCGCAGTCCAATCGGTCTCGTTGTAAATATATAAATAAATTTCGATTATAATGCACCTAATAAAATTCATGACGACTCTAAATATAGCGTACAAAACAGATTGTTTCAATCAAGTACTGGACAAAGCCAGCTCATCTTTAGAAGGAGAATTTGTTCAGATTAAGAATTATTTAGATCATTTTGAATTTTGGGGAAATTTTCAAAAGATTGCAGAGTCCACTTTGACGATAAGAGCTTACAATTTCATCCCAGTAGCTCAACGGTAGAGAGTCGGCTGGCCAGTTCGGAGATCCAGGGTTCAATTCCCGGTTGAGGGGAGCAAGGTTATTTAAAATAGCGTTAGGACAAATCAACCCTGTAGGTTAGTGCAAAGACATCGGAGGTCTGAAAATGACCCTAGTACGACTAGTATGGATTCAGTGGGCTCTAGAAGATAGAGCGTCAAATTCAAATTGAGATGATGAGGACTAAACAGGATACAAACCTGGGTAGTAGCGAGAGCATGTAAAAAAAGCAGGAGGTGATCAGTCAGATTGTCAGTTGCCCGCCAATCTGACATTAGAGACTGGAGAATGCAGAGTCCACTTCGATGATAAGAGCTTGCAATTTCGTCCCAGTAGCTCAAAGGTAGAGCGCATCGGTAGCTCAACAGTTCGGAGATCCAGGGTTCGATTTACGGTTGGGGCAGCAAGGCTCTTTACAATATTGATAATGACACATTGGAGAAGAATAAGTGATACTTGAGCGACGTATATAAGCACAAGTGCCACAATAATGCAGCATACAGCTGTTTCGATGATACGATTGTATCCCCTTCACCAGTGCAAGAGAAGCAACAAACCCCAAGTCCACATGAGGAATGGGCGCAAAAGGAAGAAGCAGAGGGGATTATATACCCAAGACCGAATTAAATGAGAGCCAATCGCAAATCAGCTGCATGAACAGTCCAACCGATCTGAATTTAGATCTTCTAGATGTATTCCTTGAAACAACTGTATGTTGTTTCAAGGTTGCATTAATGTGTTATTTGTGCTTAAATACATTGCTCATGGTTTTCTTTCCTTCGCAAAAAGTATATTTTACTTATTGATTGGAGAATCATGATGCTGATTTAGAAATTTTATTATCTGCTGCCGAAATTGTTGAAGAAGTTCAATTAGTCAGTACCAATAAATTAGCCGGTCTCGAAGGTAGAATATGCTAATTTGATAAATGTAAACGTCAAAAACAATTCTTCAAATTTCATTTTATTTAAATTAAAAAATATATATTCCAAAAAAATATATATTCCAGAGTCAAAATGACCGCTTTCTAGTTTGTTTGTTTTTTAATTAATATAGTGTTCTTCGCACATATTTAGCAATCCCTGTCATGATAACTTTACGTCCTGACGTTTTTAAAGAAAGGATCAAATTTTTCACCCACATGCTCTCGCGCGCAGACGTATGGTGTTTCTATGGTGGAGGGGAGGTGGCTGTCTGTGTGTCTGACTCATACACTATAGGCTTAGCGACGGCGCGTTGCAGAACTACGAAATTTAGCAATCGGAGACCCGGGGGTGGGATGGTAACAAGTGGAAACCGATTTTTATAATTTCAATTATTTTTTTATTATTTAATGTTTTATGCGATTTCGACCGTTTTTTCCCTTTTCTCCACCATCTAGACGTCGTAGAAAAAAACAAACTACACGACCATAAAGAACAGACAATTGCGAGTAAAAATATATCAATTTCAAATCTCAGGGACGAATTCTAATATTTTTTAAGGATTTTAAAACAAAAGTCACTTTCGGCTCAAAATCACGAACTTTCGTATTTAAATCGTCGCGTCGGGAAAGGTACCGAGAATTTTGACTAATAATTTACATTTTTAGAAAGATCAAAGATAAGGCTTTCTAATAAGCCCAATCCGGTCGAAAAATAAGAAAAAGTAGCCGCACGATCTGGATTTTACGGAAGTAGTGATTTTCAATTTCTCGGCGAAACCGCAAAAGCAGGAATCGGTTTTTCACCACAAACGCTCGCAGACGCACGGTGTTTGTATGATGGAGGAGAGGTGGGTGAGGTTATGACGTCACGGTTCTGACTAAGGCTCCTCTACATACGAGCTGACTCATCAAGAATATTGAAGCCCACCGTAGTTGGAAGCGCAATCCGTTAGCATTAGCTCTATTCGTATTTTCACTTTAAGAAGTATAATTGGATATAATTATGGGCGGTTGTTTTGCACCGAACTGCTCTAATCACTCTAGAAAGGGTTTTAGACTATTTCGTTTTCTAAGAAACGAAGAAAGATGAAAACAATGGCTAATAAATAATTGGAAACCCGGTAATGGAACATACTTGTACGAGCTAAGTTCTACAATATTCTAATTGAAACTTCTTTTTTTATATAAAATATTTCTTTTAAACACTTATTTTATAATTTCTGTAACTGTAGTATTGAACCCTATGGGCTTCAATATGCTTGATAAGTCAGCCTGTAGTAGAGGAGCTCTAGTTCTGACTAAGGCTTTTCTATATACGAGATGACTCATCAAGCATATTGACGCCCACCATAGCTGGCAGCGCAATCCATAAGCATTAGCTCTATTCGTATTTTCACTTTAAGAAGTATAATTGAAATGATTATGGGTGTTTGTTCTGCACCGAACTACTCTAATGATTCTAGAAAGGGTTTTAGGTTATTTCGCTTTCCTAGAAAGGAAGAAAGAAGAAAACAATGGCTAATAAATAATTGGATACACGGTACTGGAGCATACTTGAGGAATATTCCAATTGAGACTTCTTTTTCTGGAATATTCTAATTGAGACTTCTTTTTTCATTTAATGTATTTATTTTAAACACTTATTTTATAATTTCTGCAACTGTAATATGGAACTCTATGGGCTTCAATATGCTTGATAAGTCAGCCTATAGTAGAGGAGCTCTAGTTCTGACGAGGTTCGGACGTCACGGTTCTGACGAGTTTGCGTCAGATACGCACAGCGAAATCGAATGGAACATTCGATATTTGTGCCTGCTAGATAATGAATGTACGTCATTAAACTAAAACAAACCATCCATTTTATTTGAATAAATTATTCATCTATTTTATTGGAATAAATTATTATTTCATTTTAAATTTCAATTTGCTTGAAATGTATTTATTAATTTTTTTAAAAACGTAATTTTTTCTCACAACTGAAGCTAAACCTTTCACTTTGTTGTGTAAGAAGTTGGATTTTGATTGAAGCGCATTCTTCGATTCCTGCTCTGGAGTTGTTAGCCTAAGATCAAAGATGTATACTTTAAAAACACCTTCCATGGAGAAGATAACTGCTAAATGTGTTAATAAGAATGCTCTGAAAAAATTAATCTGTCATCCGGAGTACTATAAGTATATTTGTCTAACAAGGCGAAGATATAATAAAATTGAACAATTTAAAATTGCAAGTAAAGACCATCAGATTTATACTGTTAAGCAAATTAAAATTGGATTAACCACTTATGATGATAAACGTCATATTTTAAATAACGGAGTTAAGAGATTAGCATATGCTCATTATAAAATTTAAATGATTTAATTATGGTGGATTGAATTGTGGTGCATTGTATACATCGGGTGCTGGTTGGGACCACAATTAAAAAATTTAAACACTGAAGAAATAAAAACATAAATAAAAAGAAAGCTATGGAGATTGTTGCGGTCCATTTATGCATCGGGTAGTTGTCGGGACAATCTCTGAAAAAAACTTTTTTTCACTGAGCAGCATCGTTATTCCTTAAATACTAAATTCACATTAAACATTATCAGTCTCAAAAATACTTTCATGTCATTTCTGATGCAACACTAATAATGCAGACAAACGGATGCAATTTCATTTATGTAAAACAAAAAATAGAGGAGCATACCTGTTTAAAAAACATAGGAGCAGCTGATCCCGGCTGTGAGTACACATCAAAAGGGTACTTACTCACAGCCAGGATCACACAGCCTACATCACAAACTTTCCTAGGGTTACAGGTACAGAAACCCTCAGATTCTCACAGTTCACAAACATTAGAATAAATTCATTTTACAAATTAATTTTTAAGAACCCCCTCTAGAACATTATTTTTCGTCTTAAAATTTCATTATTAGTTTTAACGTCATTAAACTAAAACAAACTTTGTTATCTCCACGGGGTTATGGCGCCTGCGAGTTTGCAACGGTCAGGATTTTCAAGGGTAGGGATCAGGCTATTCGCCGAAGGCGGCTAGTATTTAATAAGCAGGACTTCACATTAGTGTGATCTTGTAATATACAATATATACGACAATGGTGCTGCTTTATCAGCGTATACAAGCAAATATATATAGCCATGCGAAATTCTTTTTGAACAAAATTACGAAGAAAATGTTAAAAAAGAATATTAAAATAAGTGTTTTGTAATATCGGAACCAAGTCAAAACATGGTAGACCTAAAACGATTTACCTCTATATGGTATATGATAGGAACAAAATTGAATATTCAGAACAGACAGTTAATTGGTCAATTTTGAGTGAGTACATTGTAACATCTGCGCATTTTCTCAGTATCTACAATTTACCAAGAGAAATCTTTGTGATAAAAGGAAACTTTTGTACATAGATCCTACTTTTGACCACCTCCTACCTTTAACGCCAATGAAAGAAGGCCAATGAAAGAAGGTGTAGCCAGCGAAAGAAGACACGCGACGTGAGATAGCTCGGTAGATATATAAAGTGTGGTGTAGGTATTCTGTAAGCATATCATTCTTTGCTGTTACAGCGAAAACGAGCGATTTCTAACTTTCGAAAAAGCGATGTTGAACAGGTTTCAGACCAAGTGTGGCAGTATTTCCAACACAGAGTAGTTTGTGAATTGTTCGCTTGCTGATATTGTGCTGTAGTTACAGTGTATCGTCAATGGAGAAATGGCACCATTGCGAATATGCAACGTGGAAACTGGGTAACATTACAAGCCATTGATGTGAGAGGTGGACGTCGGTTCCGAAGGTTCGTGAAGACTGATCACCGCGCTGCAATGGAGCAACTCAGTGGCTGAATGAGCCAGAAAGATACCGAAAGTGTGTTTCAAGCTACAGTTGAGCGAACTGTGCTGCGATATGGGCCTCCGAAGCAGACGAACGGTCACTGCACCTATGCTAACGAATGAGCATCAGCAGAAAATACTTACATTTCCATGGCAGTATCGGAATTGGACCTCCGCTGATTGGCAAAAGATTGCCTTCTTAGATGAGTCTTGTTTTCTGCTTCATCGAACGGATGAACGTTGGCGTATAAGACATGAAAGATCGGAGAACAAACTATTCCTCAATCATTGCTGGAAGAACACAAGGCGGAAGTGACAGCGTTATGGCCTGGAGAATATTTTCGTGGCATTCTCAGAGTCCACACATACCTGTGTAAGTCACTATGAGTCGAATTCGCTATGAATCCATCCTTGCAGACCACGTACACCCATACATGAATTATGTCTTCCCTGGGGCGTATGAGGTCTACCAGCACAACAATGTGAGGTGTCAGAGAGAACTATCCGAGACTAATTGGAGGTACACGATGAAGACTTCAAAGTACTTCCTTGGCCCAGGCTGAAACCCAATTGAGCATCTATTTGACCACCGCGATCAGGGTGTTCACTCTATGGATTCTTCACCACGCACACTCCAACAGCTGTCAATTGCACTAGCATGTGAACTAGGGTGGAATGAAAAAGGCCAAAAAATATTTTTTTCAAATTTTATTGTTTCCTGACCCAACAAACGGTTCCAGATGGTAAAAAAGAAACAGCAAAAAAAGTTTCAGCCTAATAACTCGTGATTTTCACGAGGTCCGAAGAAATTCATCTTGGTGTCGAACTTCGTAAGTTCGTTCCGGGACTTGATTCGGCTACGTATGAATCCATCCCTGGCTTCTCCACCACATGTTGCCAATGACGCTTTTGTCATCAGTTTCCCATGCTTTTCTATTACTTGAGAATGACAAGGAAGCTTCCCAATTTCAAACTGTGAACCGCTTCTGATCAATCCTGCTATGTCTTCGTCACTGAGGTTCAAGGTAGCCGGTGGTTCCAAGGTATTGTCCCAACGAATCATCTCAAAATACTCCTCTGCTTAGAAGAAATTCAATTTGGGAAGCTCAAAATAGCTTATTTCCCCCTTCCAGTCAGTTTTTCTTTCTTGGAGTATTCTTTTCAAGCGAAGTTCTCGAATGCGTACTCGTTCATCTTTCAACATCGCCAACAGAATGTTTTCTGAGTGAGCAAAATAAGAGTTCCTCTGAATAAATTCGTGAACGATTGTCTTAAACTCTCCTGGCAAGAATGAACTTTTCTTGATCATTCCGTGAAGATGACGTGCTCCATGAGTTGCTCTCGGGTTTTTCCTTATTTCAAACTAGGATTGCACATAAACTTGAATAACATATTCTTCTACGAGCCTCAAATCATCTGGTGGGTCGGGGGTTGATACGTAAAGGTGGAGAATTCTGTTGGCTGTAGTGAGCCATCTTGAGTGGGCTATCTACCAAAACAGTATCAAACTTCTGTTTGCTACGTCTGGACAGCACTCCCCCGAGGATACTGCCCTAGAAATACCAAGTATGTATTTTTGGCCAGTAATGAGGCCTTTCTTGTCAATTTGGGGTAGAGAAACTGGAATTGGGACATAACCTGTCATGGCAAGGGTTTCACACGCTTCCAGGGATTCTCCTATTGTTCCAGAAAACTGTTGTGGCCCAGATGCCTTTCCATCAATCTTCTGGAAAAGAGGATGAAGAGGCAGTTCGGTAGCGTGCAGCAAGCATACAAACCAATGCAGCTTATGATCAACAAAGATTTCAAGACGTCTAACTACGCCATTTTTCTTCCCAATGTTGACGTTCGTTCCATCACACCCAACAGCAACGAGTTTGGAAAGCGCAATCCCTTTGTGTGTAACGAAGTTGGTAATGCTTCATGTAATATCTACACTGGACCCAGAATCCGTAGTTACATGTCCCACATAAACAGAAGCAGGTTCTGAGAAGAGAACAATATGCTTTTTCATACCTATAGTCCTGTAGGAAGAATTTCCCTTCTCATACACTATAGTCTTGTCTTTCCTCCCATTAAAGTAGATGTCGTCCACGTCCAAAGACTGCATTATTTGTGCAGCGATAAACTCAAGCTTGGACCGTACCTTTCCACGTTCTCTCCTCAGTTTACTCCTGTCAATAACTTTAGTTGGAGTATCTTTACATACAATCCCCACATCCTGAAGCACAGAGGACGCAATGACAGCAGCTGACCGATCCGACACTCCTACTCTATCACAAGCAACGGCTAAATTTGGCAGAGATATTCGCATTTGGCCTGTCTTAGAGTTTGAGCATCGCTTGCTTTCGGGTATTTGGGTTCATGGCTCACGTAATCGTCATCATCTTCAGCTATATCTTCTGAATTAGACCCTAAGACGGCGTTCACTTCTAAGTCTGTAATCGTCATAGACACATTATCTTTGTATTCTCTTGCTAGCTTCATGATCTTCCCTTCTTTGTTGTCTTACTGCTATTCAATTTTCGACTTACAGAAACGTCGACAGACCCGATGGCCAATTAATTTCCTTTCATGCCGTTGGTCTGTTAAGAAATTTCGCTCCATGCTTGGAATCTTTACGGACCATTTACATTGCTCGTAATTCAAACATTTGCATGAAGAAATATCAAACAAAGTACTATTTGCATGGTCGACGAAATCTTTCTTAATGTTGTCAGTCCCCTTCCGAGATTTTGGTATTCTTTTTACGTTCTTATACTTTTCATCAGTGGCGGCTCGCGTATAGGCACTGTGAAAAGCCCAGACCACACGACAGATCCGAAGGCTTACTGTAGCTAGGTGTGCGACCGGGCGTATAGACACTGTGGAACTGCAGCAGCCCCTATTTCCACTTGATATTATAGATAACATTTAATATAACGAGTCCTTTTTTCTTTATACTTGTACAATATATAATCCTTAAGCTTAATGTCAGTAGCCATCCCCCAGTTTATGAAAAAGATACAAAAATCTTTATATGGAACTGTGCGCTTCACAATTTCAGCGGCGTGGTGTTTGACTGTTGTGCGCATACGCACATAGGAAGCTGCGAGGGAGAAAGGGCACTGTCACTCCCGCAGTGCTGACCCTGGCGTGCTGGTGGAAGGTAGTTGTTTTTTACTTCGCGTGATCAAGCTTGAACTTTACCAATTTAAAGTAAGTAAAAAAATGTTTGACTTTGTTCTTTTAAGGTTTCTGAATAAATTTTCTTTTTATACATATTTGTTTCCTTTTACACAATTATAAAACAAAGGCTAAAAATTTTCTGGAGTAGCACCGCCACTAATTTTCGCTACGAGCCGCCACTGCTTTTCATTGTAACTTCTTATAAGACGAATAATTTCTTGTTGACTTATCACAGGTATGGAGGCTTTCTTCCAAATTATTTCAATGTCATAAGGAACAATGTCGCTAATATCTTTGACTGACGGATCTTTATTGTTCTCTTTCCACAATAAATAATTCCCAAAGGAAATGCTTCATTAAATCAGCATACGTGGGTAAAACTGTCTCTTTAAGTTGTACTGGAGTTCCAAAAACATTACAAAAAGTTTCACTTCTAGTTGAGGTCATCTTAATCCAACATAAAACAACATTGTTAAATGATAAAACTTCTCAAACCGAACTATCAAACAGCTAACAAGTCGCTGACTGACGACGCCTCAGTTATCACAAGTCATGCCACTCCTGAAAGCCACGTGATCCCTTACCTCAAGCTAGAATCAGAAGTCAGACTAGAACTAGTGCTGCCATCTAGTAGCATTTTTTGGAGTTGGGTTTGCTATTTCGGTGTGAGTATGTGGATTGTGGGAAGCAATTTCTCGCGCTGACAATGACGTTTTTGTCAAAGTAATTCATAAAAATAGCACAAAACCATCAAAAAGTCAATATGAATATTCCCTTGAGGTGTGGAACCTCAAGATGTTAATATTTGCGGCTGAAATTTGGAGACAATTTTTTCTAGCCCATTTGGAACCGTCTAATGACTCAGGAAATATGAATTTCAAGAAAAAGGTTTTGCGCTCCACCCTAATGTAAACACCTTCTATCACTTTATTGAGTCAGCCCATCTAGCTGCTGTCCTCACTGCACACGGCCGTTACTCCGGATATTAGCTGGTCGTCACTGTAACTCTACTGTGTATATTCTGATAATATCACTTACCATTAGGGATGATAATACCGAAACCTAAGATCACGGGATACTGCCCAAAAAGCTGATCCCAAAATGCCTGGATTGCTGTCAAAAAACCGGAATTTGAACGAATTCAAACTGAAACTTAATTTATCAAGTAATTATGAAATTAGAAGTATAAAAAATTAACTTCAATATTTTAGTATCCTAATACAAAAAAACATATAAGTTTTTAGAAACTGAATATTAAATTTAGAATACAGGAGCACACTAAAAACAAAGTAAAACATTTATATTGCAAAAACGTATTTAATATAGAGGAGCACGTTTAAATCACAATGCATGCAAGTGCATACTCTTTGATTAGCTGTTTAAAAGTTGTTGTTTACTTATTATTTTTAAGAATCGTAGTTAGCATGCGCGGTTTAAAAATGAATGTTTCGCCCTGTTACAACCTTTCCTCGGTGGTTACAACAGTTCCCTTTAATAATTAAATTTCTGATTCTGCAAATCTGCGTGCAGTTTCACATATGTATGCAAAATTTCATTTTCCTACCCATTGTAGTTTTTGAGTAGAAGAGATAAGAGAATTCAGGCTCACTTTCTTAGGAATGGACTTCGTTTTGCTCGTCTACAAAAAATGGTAAACCAGCCGGATCTTATTTTTTTATTTTTCAACATTCTTAATTATAGAGGTGGGATTTTAAATTCATCTTTCAGAAAAAAAAAATGCAATTCCATTGCAATGTAATGTATTTTCATCACTCTTTGATTTAAAACCATTTTGCCAAATTAAGTACCAATAATTAATTATTCTCAAAAATATATTTGAAAATGTACCTAGTTCCTGCTGAAAAATTAATTACCATAAGCAGTCGAGATAACGCTTCTATACTCGTATTTTTAGCTATAAAATAAGCATTTACGCTTTATAAATTAAGTAATGCATATTTTTAAGCACAGATTTTGTACACAAAAAGAAAAAAAATATATTTTAGAATCGCAAATTAAACATCTTAAAACTAATTTCCTACTGTTTATAAGGTATATTAATTGTGCTATCAGATATACAATGTATTTTGTTTATTAACACAAATAACGAGTATAGTGCATTTTTTTTTTATACAAAATACAATAAATTTAATAAATACCTGGAAATTTGAGGGTAATTGTACATTTGTTAAAAAGTACTCCTCTGGAAAACAAAATACTCCTTCAAATCAAGACAGTAGTTTTACTCTTCTGGAGAAATTCTAGCTCGATCTCTGACTGTAAGATAATACTTAAATTTCTTATGGTGTTATTACACGGGCAATTTTTATTGCCGAACTTCGGCAATTCCGCCCGTCAATCATACTTTAGTCTCCTCCTCTTTAACAGGTCCCTTCTCTCTAATCTCGCCGATTTCATTTCAGAAAGCATTCTTTGGTGTGTTTTTTGTATAATTTGAATCTTTTATATCCTAAAGGTGTCTGTAATTTGTTAAAAGTTCTATTATTATTTTTCCATCTCCAAACTTTAGAAATTTCTCCTGGCAATGATACTTTAGAACCGCCTTTCTAAAATACCCCTCCTTTCTAATACCGCTGAGTTCATTCCAAGAAGCGTTATTTAGTGGGTTTTTCCGTATAATTTGGATCTTTTATATGCCATAGGTGTCTGTAATTTGGCAAAAGTTCTATTATTATTATTACATCTCCAGAATTTAGCAATTCCGCCCGGCAACGATACTGTAAGTCCCTCCTTTCTAACAGGCCCTCCCTGTTTAGTGCCGCCGATTTCAGGAAGCATTCTTTAGTGTGTTTTTTCGTATAATTTGGATATTTTATATCCCACATGTGTCTATAATTCGGTAGAAGTTCTATTATTTTTTACATCTCCAGATTCTAACTTAATTGAGCTGCTTTGACATGTTTGCATTAAAGTCGTCATCGCCATCTTGAATGCAAATGGAAAGAGGAAAGGCGGAGCTTAGTGACGTCCAATTGTATCGTCCTTTGATTGGGTCGCCGCTCAGAAATTGAGCAATTTTTATTGCTGAGTACGAACGAATTGCGGCAATTCGGCGGCAAGATTTCTTCCCATTGAAATGTATGGTGTTGCTGAAAAATTGCTGAAAGGAATTGCTCCGTGTAATAAAACCATTATGATATGATAATATTTCGTATAAGTTTGTTATGCTACCTAGTAACAATCCAAATTGGCTTTCTATTGGCCCCCGATATTGGACCAATATGAAAAATCTGATGTGGCAGCACATGACTTTCCCTGCAGAATTATATCCACGTTCTCTTTATTTTAATTAAATTTTTTCACTTTTAATTCAATTTTCGTTCTCATTTGGTAACCGGACTTATTTTCAAAGGCGGCGTAGAGAAAATACGAAAAACTAAAATATCTCGAGAACGGCTAGTCCTAATGAATTGGGGTTGGTCTTATTCTTTTCTTAGCTAAAAATTACGTATTAAACGAGCATTTAATGGATATATTTGACCATACGTAGTTCTTTAGTTTAGATTTGGACGATTTTTGCGGGCAATTTTGCAAAAAAATGCAGATTATTTTTTTTCCGATTCATACCAAAATCTAATCAGCACCAGGGTGACCCACAAATGACTCATCTGCCGAATTTTGTGAAATTCGGTCCATTAGTTTTTTAGTTGCAGTGGATACAAGCTTTTGAGGGCCATTTCGCAAAAATAGGCGGGTTCTTTTATCCCGAATCGTACCCAAAACTAATCAGCACCAGACTCGCCCACAAGTGACTTACGTACCAAATTTTGTGAAATTCGGTCCATTAGTTTTTTAGTTACAGTGGATACAAAATCTGCACAGACAGACAGACACACAGACAGACACACACACAGACGTCACGCTGAAAATGGTTTTTTCGTATTCTAGAGGTCTCGAAACGTGTAGATCCGTCGAAAACTCGCGTTGTGATTTTCGGTATGATTCCAATACTTTCCCTATACATTACCATGTATTGCAGGGAAAGTAAAAATTGGACGTTTTGACGGTATTGGCTAAAGATTGTCTTCAAATATTTGTACAATATTAGTCAATATTGGAGGCAAATGCATCGCCAAGATTTGTCTATATCAGAATTACATTGGAAATATGTCGAATGTAATGCAAAGATTTGCAATATTGGTCTAATATTGAACCAATATTAAATGCTACTTAATTAAGTATTATAACTTAAGTTTGTTATGATATGATAATACTTAATTAAGTTTATAAATTGGTATAAATTAGCTAATGTAATAAACGATATGTAAATTTTTTTTAAATAATAACTACATATATATTTATTACAGGTAATCATGTCAATCGGCAACTTTGTTCTGTTATGAAATGCATGCCTTTATTTATTAATTATTTCCGTCTAAATTTAACTTTCGGCGAATTCTAATTTACTTTCGATTCTAAAACTTGTTCTTAAAAATTTTATTCCAAATTGATAACGCGCCAGTTCTGTAATTCGGCCTTTTGGATCTTTCCCGCCAGTTTCGGTAAACCTTGGCGTAACGTTTCGTTCCCGCGTGTTTGTACATGTACCGCGGATTTGCATTTCATATAGAATCGTATTGGAACTTCTTTTTCTGTCGTCATGAACTTGCGCAGGTATACTAAGACGCTTCGGCGTAGAAATTGTGATTAGTTTCAGTTGGCGATGTAATCTAAAAGCAATCGATCGCGATTTGCCCACGGGGCTAAAGGACGGATTGCTATCCTGAAATGGATATTAAATAAATCTATATTATGTTGAAGATTAAATAATTAGATCGCGTAGGTGAGATGAAAGAAATTTATAAAGTCTAAAATGTATTGATTCAAAATATCGTGTTCCCAAATTATTCTCGGAACACTTTTGTTTTATCAAGTATATGATCTAAAAGCTTTTGATATTTGAATTGAAATAATATTTGTAATAATTGAATGAGAATTTGATGCCAAATTATAGAAAGTGAAATTTTACCTGAAGAATGCTTTATTCTACGAAGTGTTATAATTCCTCCATGCTCACGAACCGCCTTCGCATGCCAATCGAAATCAAGTACATGCTATTCGTATCCCGCCACCTCAACGCGAGTCATCCATTTCCGACATCGACTGACCACCTAAACCGTCCGCTCCTACCATACAGCCGAAGTCATCGTATCGCTTCAACCGCGTTGCTGTTTCCCGCATCACTTACATCGTTCGTCCACACTCCTGAAATTCCAAAATCCCCTATACGTATTTATGGTCGCGTTGTGATGCCTCGACTTGTGGCATCATTACAAATGATGCCCTGACCAGTGGCATTTCGTTGTATTACAGTTCTTGTATTGCCTCTTGTATTGATGGTTTCAATTGCGATACATTCAAGGTAAGATTCAAGGTAATCCTCCCATCTTTTATATTAAAATATTTTCTATCTTTAAGTAAATAATAATCTTCATAATATGTATATCAATTCTAAATCAGCCTTAATGCATATAACTTGATACGTGAGTCCGACGCATCAGCAGCCGATTTCACGATGTCTTCTACTAAAAAAGCAATGCACATAAAACGTGCATTGGACAAGACAGATAAAACAGACAGAGGGATACAAATATATCAACCTTAATAAAGCAATTTAATTATAACAAGAAATCATTCAATATTAACTCTGAAATAAATAGCGAAGCATTTCGTATAGCTATAATTTATATAAAATATACATCCTCAACTAAGTAATAATTTTTATAACTACCAACAAGTTTTATTTTATTAAAAGTATATATTCTTTGAACCCCCAGTTTAATATATTCCTTTCAGAAACAGGCAAACTCCTAATGAATGCAAAGAAGGATACCATTTCTGATCAAGTGAATTAACTTTAACGAACTCCAATATTTTACATTCTGAAACTTGGGATATGGAGTAAAGAGAACTCGTTTCAATGATTTTAGAATCTTACAAAATAGAATCCGAAAAGTGTTATTTTTCTATTCATAGAAATAACATAATTAGATACAGTAACTTTGAATTTTGGAAATTTTTTATAGATAGCAAATTAATAACACCCAAATAAACAGTAATAAGATCTCGAAACTCGCATCTGATATTTATATATTTAAAATTCTATATCTGTAACGCAAGAATATAATGCAAAAAATGTTCTGCGATGTAATTTTGCAATTCCATGCATTTGGGATGATTTTTCTTAAAACTTTTCATTTCAAATACTATCTCTTACATTATTGTATGAAAAATGCTTGATTAATCTTGATTTGATTCAAATATGAGACGCAATATTAAGTCACAATTAAATTATAATATATTATCAATTATAATTAAACGGCGATTTCGGCTCTAAATTATTCCTGTACTACAGAGCTTCTCAACCTTTTTGTATTTGCTCCCCCCTTTTCCATATCGATTTCAGCCGTCCCCCCCCTTCTAAAAACCCTGCTAGAACAACCATAAAAAACAATATAATAGAAACTTTCCAGATAAGCACACACAGGTTGAGAACCGCTGCTGTAATACACAGTTAGTGTAATATATAATTCCAACAGCCATCAGCTACACTGATGGTATTTGGCTACTTGATTATATTCTTGAATTATGTATATACATAGAAAAAATCAATATATCTAACTATTGTAAGAAAGTAACCTTTAGAATCGTGTGTGTACACGCAGGATACAAAAACGAGCCCGAGTTTCTGGGTAACTAACGTTTATTCACAAGCACAAAGCAAACAGGAAAATGATACAATCAAACAGCACGTAAATGCCCACTAATTTCACAGAATAAACGATATTATTCTCAAAATGTTGACGAAAGTAAATTCACCAAACAGCAGCTACTATTCTCAAAATATTGACGCAAATCACAATCCAATGTAGTACATGGGACGCCCATTCACCAACTTCCCTCCAACACAGGGACGAGTCCTTTTTATAGTCTCTTCATAAAAACTTCTGAAAATCGCTATATCTCAAAGAGTAATCGTTCTATCCAGAAGGTTCTGGAACATTCCGTAAATCGTCAAATGTCGCCAAATTGGCGATAAATCGCCAAAACTGGCACCCCTTTTTTAACGGGGAAATCTTGGCAACCCTGGGCTCACGTCTTGCACTGTATTTTCTTCTCCAGGCCTTCAGACAGACGAAAGAGAAGGCGCCAAACAGAACATTGGCGTTCACAACACTATCTTCCACGCTTGGTGACATATTTGGCACAATATATCCAAATCGCGGACTTTAAAAAAAAATGTGGAGCCTGGTCTATAAAAGTTACAAATATCAATTGGGAACAATAAGATGGATTGTGTTTAGAAAAATAAAAATTGAAATGGAGTCAACAGTGTGGTATTTTGCTGGACAGGTGTGCATTAAAACCATTTATGATGGCACAGGCGTTGCAAACGTGATCAACCTGCTTTGCATTTCTCTTCGGGACGGTTGACGTAATTTGCCGTCGGGTGCATGACATTACATCGACGAAATAACCAAAGTTAGAAACGAGTCATCCCTGGCCGGCCCTAACCCTGCAGCAAAAGGAAGTGGAGCTTAGATGTAGAAAGTGGAGGTATAACAAGGATAAGAAATGGACTTAAGTTAAAGAATTGACATAGAAAACAATTTACCAGTGAAACTTTTGTTTTGATGGAACTCACCTCAGGTCCATTCTGATGATGGTAACGCCTCCTTGGAAGAACTTCTATTACTCTCTGCGGTGATAATAAACTGATAAATGGTAATTATGCTAAGTGAATCTTCAAGTGGCCAAACGATAACTTGATCCAACGGACAGTGTATAACAGGTACCCCATTCCTCCTCAATTAAATTGCGAGGTTGGTTATTTAAAATTATGAAATTAATAAAATCGGTAATGATTTGGATGTTATATGAGGGTTGTGGAAATATTGCGAATTTACTTTATTAATGTAATACTAAATATATTAGTTACTGGTGTATTTAATAATAAACACACTGCAATGAAGAAAGGAGTATTTCATGACGTCCCGTTCAATACATTTTGTTTGCAAGATAAATATTCTGTATGCAGCAGTCTAATTGGAGATTTAAATACACAAAACAATGCTTATTGAATATTAACGATACAATTGGCGATTTTAAAAATATAAATCTTTCAGCACCACTAAATATTTAATTTTCGTTGTTAATCAAATTAAACATTACTAAGCGCTACAGATATGTCGCTACGTTGACGATAATTCAGTTCTTTAAAAATTCAATGCAATTTCCTCCTTGTATCTCACATAATTGTCACTTTGTCTGCCATATTACCATTTTTACTAAAAACATTTGCTGAAGCATATACACCTTGTTGCAAACAAATATATGCACTCATAAAAACTGAGCTACAGCGCAACAAATAATTGTCGGATATAGAGAGAGATAGCATCATAGACGTAAGGGAAGCTGGTTGGTGCAACATACGTATCCGTCGCTATCTTTGTCTGAGCGATATGATAGTTGTTCGGTGTTGGCAGCAGTGAATCAGAGAAGTTCCATGTATCCGGCGCAGAGGCTCAGAACGCCCCGGACAGATAAGTGCTCGAGAGGATCGTGCAGTCAGGAGAGGAGCCCCGTCCGCACTAATGGCGTTGCTATCAACCATTCGAAGGCATTTGCCAACCTCCATGCATCCTGTATCAACAGATGCTATTCAAATGTAACTGTCAGAAAGTAGGATTAGGTGTCAACGTTCATTACAGGTGCCTACAACTGACCCCTTAACATTGGCAGAGCCGTCTGGATTGGTGCCAAACTCGGTCAGCCTGTACAGCATCCGATTGGAGGAATGCTGTCTTTAGCGACAAATCCCGCTTCCCCGTCAGTGCTAATGACTGTCGCATACGTGTGTGGAGAAGGATAGGTTTTCTTTCTTTCGACCCAGACCTTCTGATCTATCCACAGGTGTAAAGTATATTTTTAGACGGCCGGGCAGTGCCACCCAATTTAGACCGGAACCCATTAGAGATGACATCAACAGGAACTGTACCCTCCTTCCCCTGCTACCAAACCATCAGTAGGACTTTGGGACCCATGGACTTAACGTGCCACATACGTCTCCACGTAGACACGGAGAGGAGGACAGGTCAGAATTCCGATCCCACGTTTATTGCCGATCGTCATACGGTCATCACAAGTGGTGTGACAGTCTGGGAAGTCATCTCGTGGTATTGCCGATCTCCTCTAGCTGTGCTGCAAGCCAATCTGGCTGCTCGCTTGTATGTAGGCAATATTCTGCAGCCTATCGTTCTGCCTATGCTGTCACGCAGTCCAGATTTCAAGATTTTACATCAAATTCTGGAGAAGCTGTGCTTGGGTTACTAAGCATTTCTACTTCTCGTTCTTTTACCATTTCCGGTTAAAAAATTTACATTTTATTTGAAACATCTTTTTCTCAAGATTAACTAACAGGTAAAGCTTAGATTATGACGGAAATAGATTCAGCATAAATCATTTTCATTTTACTTGAAACATCTATTTCTTAAGATTGACTATAGAAAGACCTTAGATAATCTGCATCAAACTCTGGAAGAGGTAGAGTAATTTACTAAGAATTTTCAGTTACGATTAAAAATGTTATTGAAGCATCTAGTTCTCAAAATTGGCTAGTGCTAGATCTTAGATAATATCTGATATAGATTTGGGATCAAGGTATAGAATTGGGATCAGGGTTTGTTTCACAGTAGATTTTTATTTGCGGTTTTTTACTTCCCGCTCAAAACAATTTCTTGAAACATTTATTCCTCAAAACTGGCTATAGGAAAATCTTGGATGATGACTGATATGAATTCAACATCACATTCCAGAGGGGAGAGAGTTCACTAAGGATTTCTATTTTCGGTTCTAGAGATGTCACTTTCAGGTTTTCCGAAAATTTGTATGACTTCACGAAATAAGTGTGCAAAAGAGTATAAAAATTATTAATAGTTCCGTCAAAAATACATTATAGACACCAATCTCCACGATCTGAATGAAGTCTTCATCAATTTCTTGTTTTACTTGCTTTCCAGGATTGAATTAATACAGTGGTTCTAATTCTGCGAATACAAAAGTGAAACTAGGCTAAATCTTACAGCGCAGCTAAACATATATTATTCAAGTAAGAAATCATAGGGCCGACGTGGTGGTAGAGTAGTCAAGGCATGCGTTTCCAAAGCAATCGCTCGACCGCCACGTTGTGGGTTCGAGCCCCACGTAAGGCATGGATGTTGTGATGGGGGGGGGCAGTGTGTTCCGCCCCCTCTGGTGCGCCTGGGGCAACGTCCCTAGGACGGCTAAATGGATCACGTATAATGCCGATTTATGGTAAAAGTAAGAAATCACAGGGTAGAACAGCCCAGTGGTTATCGCGCGGAGGTTGCACTCGGACGATCCGAATTTGATTTCTGATTGTGCCCAAATTATCCCTGTGTTCACGCGAAGTAATGGCAAGTTCAATATATGGATTCGTAAGACCTAGAGGTTTGTGGTAGGGGAAGAAGAGTACGGTCTCTGTGGATGCCACCCTCACTGGGGGCGGCATCTAAATGAGTGACCCTTCCCGGCCGTTCAAACAGATACCTAACACTTTCGGGTAGGTCAGAAGTTCCTTGGTCGAGGAAAAAGTAAAAAATCTTGCAAACAATAAGCGTGAATGTTATTTTATTCAAATAATTTTAATTACTTTATAAACGGTACTTCAAATCAGGCAAAATATAATGGACAATTCCTTTATGATAGTTTTTTTTTTTCAAACAAACTATTCAAACTTAACTTTGGCTTTAATCCATAATTAATTCTTATGCCAACAAATTAGCCTTTCTCTCGCTCACCGTGTTTATTTCATTTATTCGTAATGACCCTTTAATTGCATTTTGCTTTTGAAAAAATTGGCAGCCATCGGCAGCACTGGCCTTAATGTCATTGTAATTACCCTTGACATTCAGAGGCGGAAAGTTCAAGAACGGATCTATATGAACTTTTAACATTTTTAAGGTAAAGTTGTTCCCGAAAAAATTCGATAAATACTTTGCGAATAAATGCAAGACACGTAGAATATTCAATTTTACTTTTAGGTTTTCAGGTTTTATAATTAATTTAGCGTTAGGGATCCAAGTACATATAGAACACCTGATAGCATATGTAGTGTTTGTACTGATACATATGATGCAACTTTATTTAAATCTGGGGTATACCATGTTCCTTTTATCGGCGTTTTCGAAGGTTTTAAGTAATAATAATTAAACGAATGATTTATTTTATTTTCCTGGCTTCTCAGATCTGGAAATTTGAAATATTCAGTGACACAAATGGGTAAATTTTATATATTTATTTCACCATTTGAAGATTAAACAACCTAGAAACTGCCAAATGGATGCTCAAAATGTCGTTCTTAAATCATTAATAAAACGTTCGCTCATAAAATCGTTATTTCAACCAATCTAATTGTAATAAAAATATTACTAACCTAGCTTATAGTTAACAACGTAGAGAACCCTTCATCTGTAGAAGAAAATACTATTGAGGGTGACGTAGTTAGGATGAAAGTCTGATCTGGTTCTGCTTATAAAAGGTGCTGCGTGCACGTGCAAATCATAAGATTCCTTACCTGTAGTAAGTTGGACCAACAGCTCAAGCATCAATAAAGCATCAGGTAATCGCGTCGTTACACTACATCTATGAAGAAAAAGGAAGAATGTTACTCGAACTAAAGACAAAAGCTAAATCGTTTTATTGTGAAAACGTACACCTCTCGAAACAGCTTTAAAAATGCAAAAAATACCCCAAATCGTCTTGCAAAGAATAAGATAAATAAACTCGTATAAACGATCAAAGTAGTGGACAACGGAGTGGTTGAAGGTGAGGGCATGGAGAGGAAAATATCTTTCTTCTGCCTTGACCTTTTAAAATTCCACAAATTAAATATTTTTATGTTCCATAGAATGCACGTCAGACTTCATGAAATTTACATCAGTTGCTACGTTGCCACAGTACTCCATAGCTTATGTATCATCTCAGTGGCTAAATGAATGAAGTGTTGACTGTTTAACAAATATGTATGGTTTGAATTTTTATTAGGATATGATTACCTTAATTGATTTACTCAATTTTATCTTGATTCTGCCCAGCTGTTCTAATATTCTAATTAATTCCAAAATGCATAAACTTATTTCTCCCCAGTTTCCGAACTAGTTTTTCAAACCACCGAAAAGCGATTCACGACCTGGAAATTGCAAAATAAATTAATTGAAAATGAGATTAGGTGTCTAATCCTCTAATTCAGTAATTTACATGTATTATTAATTCTTCATTGTGGCCATATATTAAGAATCTTCTATTTTAAATTCTACTTGTTCTAATTAAGACAAATTATCATCACCGAATGCAGATAAGACAGGTTCGTGTAGCTCCTTAAACCTCCACGACAATCCCAGTGATCTACTGCACCTAATATTCAAAGTTATGTTGCTCCTGTACCATTGTAAAAATATCTTGTCCCACATCGGATTTAAACCATAATTTCCGACTGGACAATCGGCGATTTCAGCTATTAGATTGAGAGTCCTATTGCATTTCATGCGTCTTAGTTCCGAAACTGTTGCTTTATATGCGAGCATTATTTTTGACATCAATATATACTTACTTCAGAAATATTAAAGATTTAATGTAAAATCTTAAACCATTTTCAACTCGAAAGGTATAATAACAGTTTTTCTGTTCAAATTTCGTTTAAATCATACAATAATAATTCAAGTTCTTGACTTGCCATGATTTTCGTGTATAGTTGAAATAGGTACTACACCACCTTAAAACTACAAATCTTCCGCTCATATTATTCATGCTTATGCCGTTTTTGAAAAATTTGCACTTCATAAGTAATAAAAGTTCGAATGCATTTCGTTCCTTTTACCATATCTTTTCGTACGACTGGAACATCGATCTCATGTCGGACATGGACAATCATTTAGTTTTGTGGACTGTAAATGACAAACGTTTGCTCCTAACATTCCTCTCTGAAATCTAGGATCTTATCATTTTCATTTATTTCTTCCTGTTAAATTGATTGTAAACCCCTTGGAAGATATGCATGTGCTTTAAATGGACCATGAGGTAAGATGGTGTCTAGAAAGAGATATAGGCCATGTTTTAGTAGTTCAGTTATTTTGTGTTTATTTTTACGTATTCTGTATTGATCAGCAACATATTCAAGAAAACTTTTTCAATACAGTTAAATCATAATGTATATATTTCAATTAGCATAGCATTAACGTCAATATATATTTTATTGTCAATCATTCTGATATCATAAGTTAGAGCGGATTAACTAAATCTCTTAAACAAGTGCTACCTGACATAACAGTCTTCAGTAGTAGCAGACATAAAAATAATGGTGTTTTATATAGCAAGTTATAGTTTTTAACACGTTACAACATAGTTGAAAAGTGTTTATGACTTTGTTCATTCTGTCTATCTGTCAGTTAGCAAGATAACTGCCTTAAAAATGAATTTATCAAAATGAAATTTTAGTATGATGGTCAGACAGTCTATGGGATCTATGGGAATATAAATGATTCCAATTAGTTTTGGATTGCACCAGGGTTAAAAAAATGAAATACATTGAACCCTTTGGGACCTAATTTTTCAAACATTTTTTAAGAGAATTTAAAATTCACAAATTACTTCGAAAGTTTTAGAAAATATTTAAATTATCCCATAAAATAAATAAAAAAAATTTCAGCAAAATATATTCAGTACTTTTTTAAATAACAATGAAAATAGTAATTACACCTTTTATATGAAGAGATCACTTGACCATTATATGAAGAGATCACGTGACCATTGTATGAAGAGATCACGCGACCCACTTTAAAATAAAATATGGCATCCATCTTGTGTCAAAATCGTAATTTTTAAAGTTCTTTTTAATTCATATTTAGTGTTGTATCCGTCCTAAAACCGCTTTATTTTTGCTTAAATTCTGTGCATCTACATACTGAAACAACGCAATTACAATATATTTGAGTTTAAATGATCATCCAACTCTGATTATTTCTACAACGAAATCTAATTTTCACTTATGGAGAACGTAATCACCAAAAGATGCAGAATGGCTTGTATAAGAATTGCTGCTTCTCTTTAACACAAAATTATTTAGCTCATGGAGTCGGCAATATAGCTAATATGAATAAACATTCATTCAACATTCATTAGACTACTCTGAACTCATTGATTTTACACAGAGAAGCAAACGATTTTTTCGATGAAGTTTTAAGCTGAAAGTTAAATTACTTATACCTCCATGGTTTAAAGTTTTTAAATAAAATAAATTATTATATTATTGTGATTAATGAAAGGAATGGAAAAAAGTTTATGAATGAAGTGTTGCTTTTATATAAAGAGCCAGGCAATTTATATTTCGATGACGTCAGTTGAATAAAGTTCATTTGTTGTCTATGAAGTTTTCAAATATAATAAATCATTGTAGTATTATGATAATTTAAAAAATATTACCGAGGAATGTATCGCCTTTTAGAGATGTTTAAATCAGGCAATTTATATTTCAATGCCGTCATTTGAATGAAGTTCATTTTTTTCAATGAAGTTTTAAGTTTTCATATATAATAAATTAATGTAGTGTTGTGATAATTTTAAAAATATTACCGAGTAATGTATCACATTTTAGAGCTGTTTAAATAAAATTGCATTAACGTTGGAAAGTGTTTCATAATCAATGCTTTATACATGATTGATCTTTCTTATTTAATATAATGTTAAGGAAATATTACTTATTTTCATTAGACTACTCTGAACTAAAATAAATTTAAATTATATGTATGTATGAAATAAAATACTTATTCACTTCTCCAAATGTTGTTTGACGTTTACCTTTTCCTTGAATGATGCATTGACTTTTGTGACAAATTTTTATTTCAAAGTAGTAGTTCGCGAAAATGAGTTGTTTAGCAGTTCGCGGAAATGAGTTGTTTAGTAATTCGCGAAAATTTGAAAAGTTGAAATAACTTGAAATATGTGCGGATTAAGCATATCTGATGACAAAAAAAAATGATATACGCTTGAAATATTGTTAAGAACTACTAATACTGAGAAAGTTAAGTCATAAAATAATGAACGTGTAAAAGAAATGAACTGACAAATTCGAGTAACAACAGGAGTTCTAATGAAACATGAATAACTAAAACAAAAGATAAGACTTTTTGAGTCTCGATAGCTATTAGATAGGTACACAAATTTATACCAGTTGAAAACGCCAGGTACAGCAGCAATGATATAATCCAAATATCATATGATGGAAGACTCGACAACAAGAAGTCCAGATGCAGCCCGTCATTTGTACTTAAGCTAAACAAATGGTGGGATAAGAAGCTAAAATTAAGAACTATTTCCAAAGGGGGGATATTTCACCCCCGAGGGGGTGCGTTATCAAACTTGGCAATGATCGACAGTTCTTTAAAGACAATTTAAGACGATGGATAACATTCTATAATTGTATTCATTTGGAACAACATACTCTTTTCAAATTTTTTCTTGTAAAATTTCAAAAGAAAAAAAAATCTCAACCGACTTAAAAATAGATTTTTGTTGAACCACACAACAGTTAATTTTCAAATGTATTGCTATTTTTATATATGCGTGTCTTGTGTACGTATATGTGCAATTGAAATTTAATGCAAGATCGTGTCAAATATAGCTCTAGTACTAACACGTTTTTATGAAATTTATAATCGGTGATTACAAAGACAAAGAAAAAAAATCTGATGTGGGCAGCACATGACTTTCCCTGCAGACTTATATCCACGTTCTCTTTATTTTAATTAAATTTATTTCACTTTTAATTCAATTTTCGTTCTCATTCGGTAACCGGACTTATTTTCAAAGGTGTCGTAGAGAAAATACGAAAAAGTAAAATATCTCGAGAACGGCTAGTCCTAATGTAATGGGGTTGGTCTTATTCTTTTCTTCGCTAAAAATTACGTATTAAACAAGCATTTAATGGATATATTTGAGCATACGTAGTTCTTTAGTTTAGATTTGTGATATTCGGTCCATTAGTTTTTTAGTTAGAGTGGACACAAGATTTTGCGGGCCATTTCGCAAAAATAGGCGGGTTCCTTTATCCCTAATCCTACCCAAAACTAATCAACACCAGACTCGCCCACAAGTGACTTACCTACCAAACTTTTTGTAATTCTATCCATTATAGTTTTTTAGTTACAGTGGATACAAAATCTGCACAGACAGGCAGACAGACAGACAGACACACAGACACACACACAGACGTCACGCAAAAAATGGTTTTTTCGTATTCCAGAGGTCTTGAAACGTGTAGATCCGTCGAAAACTCGAGTTGCGGTTTTCGACATGATTCCAATACTTTCATTATACATTACCATGTATTGCAGGGAAAGTAAAAAATATCACAAGCTAATTAAAAATGGATTTTGGTATGAAAAAGTAGAGTTGAACCACATTCGAATTAATTGAAATGAAATTGCTTCTATTGGTTCTGAATGTTTTAAACTATTACAAGGGAACAAACCTACTTAATAAACATCGGTTTTTCAATTTCGGTAAAGATAAATTTTCACAAATATTTGAAACAAAATCTAACGACAAAAATATGTATAATTTAACAAATAACAATATGTAGTACTAGCAATATACCCATTTTGATACGGAATTTATTTCATAAATAAATTTAAAATTTGCAATTATGTGCAGATTCCTGTAGTACTCTGAATACCATCATATTCAAAATATTCGATTAAAATATTTAATTTAATATTTCAAAAAAGAAATATTAATCTCCGGTCTTGCTAGAAAACATTATTTTCAGAGGAGGAATAAAACATCCTAGTCCGTGACGAATAAAACATCCTAGTCCCGTTTGTGAACAACACATTTACAAAAACTCTGATGTGAGCAGCACATGACTTTCCCTGCAGACTCAAATTCATATTTTCCTTATTTCTTTAATAATTCATTAGATTGAGTTTAATTGCACCAAATATCACTAAATTTGCATTTTTAATTCAATTTTTGTTTTTGTTTGGTAATTGGGCATTTTTCTTGCATTTTTGTAACAAAAATGCAAGAAATCTCAAATATCTTGAGAGCGGTTAGTCCTAAAGTATAATGGAGTGTATTATATTTTTCCTCGTCAAAAATTGCGTATAAAACAAGAATTTAATGGATACACTTCAGCATTTTTTTTTAGATTTTGGCAATTTTTGCAGGCCATTTTGTAAAGAAAAGCAGGTTGTTCTTTTCCGAATCGCACCAAAATTTAATCAGCACCAGAGTGTCCTACAAGTAACTTATCTACCAAATTTTGCGAAATTCGGTCAATTGGTATTTTAGCTAGGGTGGATAGATGAAATTTTTGCGGGCCATTTCGTAACTCGTAAAAAAAAGCAGGTTGTTCTTTTCCGAAATGTACCAAAATCTAATCAGCACCAGAGCAGTAATTTATATACCAAATTTTGTAAAATTTGGTCAATTAGTATTTTAGCTAGAGTGGATACATGAAAATTTTACGGGCCATTTTGCAAAAAAAGGCGGGTTCTGTTTTTACGAATCCTACCAAAAACTAATCAGCACCAGGATCTCACCCAAGTTACTTACATACCAAATTTTATGAAATTCGGTCCATTAGTTTTTTAGTTAGAGTGGATAAATACATTGCACAAACATACACACAGACACACAGACTCACAGACACACACACAGACGTCACGCTAAAATTAGTTTTTTCGTATTCTAGAGGTCTCGAAACGTGTAGATCTGTCGAAAACTCGAGTTGTAATTTTTGGTATGATTCCAACATTTTCCCTATACATTACCGTGTATTGCAGGGAAAGTAAAAATCTGATGTAGGCAGCACATGACTTTCCTTGCAGACGTGAATTCAGTCTCTCTATATTTCTATAAGAACTCATTAAATTGAGTTTAATTGTACAAAATAACACAAAATTTTCATTTTTAATTCAATTTCCGCTTTTATTTGGTAATTGGACATTTTTCCAAAGGCGACATAACAAAAATGCCAAAAATCTCAAATATCTCGAGAAAGGTTAATCCTAGAGTAATAGAGTTGTTCTTATTCTTTTTCTCGTGAAAAATTACGTACAAAACAAGCATTTAATTGATACATTTAAACATACGTAGTCTTTTTTTTTATATTGGCGATATTTGAGGGCCATTTCGTAATAAAGGGTAGGTTGTTCTTTTCCGAATCATACTAAAATCTAATCAGCACCAGAGTATCCTACAAGTGATTTATGTACCAAATTTTGTGAAATTTGGTCAATTGGTATTTCAACTAGAGTGGATACATAAGATTTTTGCGGACCTTTTCGCAAAAAAAGGCGGGTTCTCTTTTTCCGAATTGTACCAAAAACTAATCAGCACCAGGTACACATCCAAGAGTCGTACCTACCAAAGTTTACGAAATTCGGTCAATTAGTTTTTGAGTTAGAGTGGATACATATATTGCACAGACAGATACACAGACACACAGACAGACAGACAGACAGACACACACGCAGACGTCACGCTAAAAATAGTTTTTTCGTATTCTAGAGGTCTCGAATCGTGTAGATCCGTCGAAAACTCGAGTTGCGATTTTCGACATGATTCCAATATTTTCCCTATACATTACAATGTATTGCAGGGAAGGTAAAAATCTGATGTGGGCTGCACATGACTTTCTCTGCTGAATTAATTTCATATTTTCTTTATTTTTTAGTAATTCGTTGGATTGAGTTTTATTGCACCAAATAACACTAAATTTGCATTTTTAATTCAATTTTTGTTTTTATTTGGTAATTGGACATTTTCCCGAAATCGGCGAAACAAAAATGCAAAAAATCTCAAATATCTTGAGAACGGTTAGTCCTAAAGTATAATGGAGTGTGTTATATTCTTTATCCTCGTCAAAAATTGCGTATAAAATAAAAATTCATTTGATATATTTGAGCATATATAGTCTTTTTTTTTCGATTTTAGCGATTTTTACGGACCATTTCGTAAAAAAAGGCAGGTTGTTCTTCTCTGAATTGTACCAAAATCTAAGCAGCACCAGAGTATCCCACAAGGAACTTATCTACCAATTTTTGTGAAATTGGGTCAATAAGTATCTTAGCTAGTGTGGATACATGGAATTTTTGCGGGCTATTTCCGAAAAAAATGCAGGTTGTTCTTTTCCGAATCGTACCAAAATCTAATCAGTACCAGGGTCGACCATAAGTGACTTATCTACCAAATTTTATGAAATTTAGTCGATTAGTTGAGTTAGAGTGGAAATATACAATTTTTGCGGGCCATTTCGTAAAAGAGGCAGGTTGTTCTTTTCCGAATCGTATCAAAATCTAATCAGCACCAGCTACAAGTGACTTATGTACCAAATTTTGTAAAATTTGATCAATTAGTTTTTCAGTTACATGGGATACAGACAATTTTTGAGAACCATTTCGCAAGAAAAGGCTGGTTGATTTATTCCGAATTGTACCCAAAACTAATCACCACCGGGGTCACATACAAGTAACTTATCTACCAAATGTTATGAAATTCGGTCCATTAGTTTTTGAGTTAGAGTGAATACATACATTGCACAGACAGACAGACAGACAGACACACACACACACACAGACAGACGACACGCTAAAAATAGTTTTTCCGTATTCTAGAGGTCTCGAAACGTGTAGATCCATGTATTACAGGGAAAGTAGAAAGTAAAAATGAATATATGCCAAAATGAAAGCGCTGAAATTGTATTAGATCCATACTACTGTTATTCTGCTTCAACAATTAATTAAACACAGTATTTGAGTTAATTGGCTAAACACTATATATGAGTTTGAAAAATATTTGCCAAAATAATACAGACGTAGAAAATGAAAATATCTATAATTCCCGTAAAGTTAAAACCCAAAGGCCGTAAATGATATAATTCAGTCAAAAATGCAATACAGTTCATTTATGAAAAATTTCCCTATATCTATTTTATTTTATTTGAACAGGAAAAAATTAATAAAAAATCGTCTACCGTATAAACACATTTGATTTAATTGCAGTGCTGATCAGCAACATGATATCATTTTCTTCAAATAAATTTACTGAAATTATATATCGTCTGCAGGATACTATTTCTATGAAATGTTTGTTTTATGCTATCTCGACAACCCCTGGTCTAGAAACTTCAAGCATGCACAAAATTTTTAATGAGGCTATTTCAAATCCACGCGTAAAATTTCATGAAATTCAACCGCTTCCCCGTGATGATGAGTCAAATGCACAAACAGACAGATTTTCAATTTTATTTATATGGGTTGGATTTTATGTAAATGTAACTTGAATTTAGTTCGCAGTCTCGATGAATTAAATCAATTTCGCAAACTAATTCAAAAGAACCTCAATTTGTTTGCATCCACAGTTCCTTACGCCCAAAGATCTCTTCAAGTACAGGGGTGCACACATACCGAGGTTATGAAATACTGTTTCATATAATTGAATTAATGATAGTAAATTATTAATAAACAAATTATTGAATTATTAAATATGGTTATTTGGCGTATCCGTCACAATGATGAAAAAGTCTGATGTGGGCAGCAGGTGACTTTCGCTACAAACTCACATTTATTTTCTTTTTCTTTCTTTCATATTTTTTTTAATTTCACAAGATAAAAATATGATGTGAGCAGCATATGACTTTCCCTGCAGACTTATATTCACTTCTATTTATCTTAATTAAATGTAATTCACTTTTAATTCAATTTTTATTTTCATTTGGTAACTGGACTTCTTTTCAAAGGTGGCGTGGAGAAAATGCGAAAAAACAAAAATATCTCGAGAACGGCTAGTCCTAGTGTAATAGGGTTGGTCTTATTCTTTTCGTCGTTAAAAATTACGTATTAAATCAGCATTCAATGGATATATTTGAGTATACCCAGTTTTTTATTTTAGATTTTGGCAATTTTTGCGGGCCATTTTGCAAAAAAAGGCAGGTTATTTTTTTCTGAATCGTACCAAAATCTAATCAGAACCAGGATGACCTGTACGTGACTCATCTACCGAATTTTGTGAAATTCGGTCCATTAGTTTTTCAGCTACAGTGGATACAAGCTTTAGCGGGCCTTTTCACAAAAAAGGCTGGTTCTTTTATTCCGAATCGTACCCAAAACTAATCTGCACCATCCCCGCCCACAAGTGACTGATCTACAAAATTTTGTGAAATTCGGTCCATTAGTTTTTTAGTTAGAGCGGATACAAAATCTGCACAGACAGACACACAGACAGACACACAGACACACAGACAGACAGACAGACACACACACAGACGTCACGCTAAAAATGGTTTTTTCGTATTCTAGAGGTCTCGAAACGTGTAGATCCGTCGAAAACTCGAGTTGCGATTTTCGGCATGATTCCAATACTTTCCATATACATTACCATGTATTGCAGGGAAAGTAAAAATCTGATGTGGGCAGCACATGACTTTCCCTGCAAACTTATATTCACGTTCTCTTTATTTTAATTACATTTAATTCACTTCTAATTCAATTTTCGTTCTCATTTGATAACTGGACTTCTTTTCAAAGGTGGCGTAGAGAAAATACGAAAATCTAATATATTTCAAATATCTCGAGAATGGTTAGTCATAGTGTAATGGAGTTAGTCTTATTCTTTTCTTCGTCAAAAATTACGTATTAAACAAGTATTTAATGGATATATTTGAGCATACGTAGTGTTTTATTTTAGATTTTGGCGATTTTTGCGGGCCATTTTTCAGAAAAAGGCAGGTTATTTTTTTCCAAATCATGCCAAAATCTAATCAGCACCAAGTTGTCCCACAGGTAACTTATCTACCTAATTTTGTGAAATTCAGTCCATTAGTTTTTCAGCTAGAGTGGATACAAACTTTTGCGGGCCATTTCGCAAAAAAGGCGGGTTCTTTTATCCCGAATTGTACCCAAAATTAATCAGCACCAGAATTGCCCACAAGTGACCTACCTACCAAATTTTATGAAATTTAGTTTTTTAGTTAGAGTGGATACAAAATCTGCACAGACAGACACACAGACACACAGACACACAGACTCACAGACACACAGACACACAGACTCACAGACACACAGACACACAGACACACACACAGACGTCACGCTAAAAATAGTTTTTTCGTATTCTAGGGGTCTCGAAACGTGTAGATCCGTCGAAAACTCGAGTTGCGATTTTCGGCATGATTCCAATACTTTCCCTATACATTACCATGTAATGCAGGGAAAGTAAAAACGGATGTTTATTAACGTTAATAACACTTAATGTGTACTTTTAATTCAATTTTCGTTTTCATTTAGTAACTAGACGCATTTTCAAATAGCGGCATAGTAAATTCGTGCAAGACTAAAAGATCACAAAAATGGCTAATTCTAGAGTAATAGAATTGGTCATCGTCAAAAATTACGTGAAAAACAAGCATTTAATTGATACATTTGAGTATACGTAGTTTTTTCTTTACTTGCAATACATAGGGAAAGTATTGGAATCATGCCGAAAATCGTAACTCGAGTTTTCGACGGATCTACACGTTTCGAGACCTCTAGAATTCGAAAAAAACATTTTTAGCGTGACGTCTGTGTGTGTGTATCTGTCTGTGTAATGCATGTATGTATTAACTCAACTCAAAATCTGATTGACTAAATTTCATAAAATGTTATAGGTCACTTGTGGTTGCCCTTGTGCTAATTAGGTTTGGATGCGATTCGAGGAAACAGAACCTACCTTTTGCAAAATGGCCCGCAAAAATCATCAAAATCTAAAATAAAAAATTTGATGTGGGCAGCACATGACATTCCCTGTAGACGACAATTCATTCTTTCTATATTTCTTTAAGAACTCATTAAATTGGGTTTAATTGTACAAAATAACACAAAATTTTCATTTTTAATTCAATTTCTGCATTTATTGGTAATTGGACGAAAACGCGGCATAACAAAAATGTAAAAAATCTCAAATATATTGTGAAAGGTTAGTCCTAGAGTAATACAGTTGTTCTTATTCTTTTCCTCGTCAAAAATTACGTATAAAACAAGTATTTAATTGATACATTTGAACAAACGTAGTCTTTTTTTTATATATACTGGCGATTTTTGCGGGCCATTTCATAAAAAAGGGCAGGTTGTTCTTTTCCGAATCGTACAAAAATCTAATCAGCATCATAGTATCCTACACGTGATTTATTTACCAAATTTTGTGAAATTTGGTCAATTAGTATTTCAGCTGGAGTGGATACATGAGATTTTTGCGGGCCATTTCGCAAACACGGTTCTACACGTTTCGAGACCTCTAGAATTCGAAAAAAACATTTTTAGCGTGACGTCTGTGTGTGTGCGTGTCTGTCTGTCTGTGCAATGTATGTATCCACTCTAACTCAAAAACTAATTGACTAAATTTCATAAAATTTTGTAGGTAAAACTCTTGGGCGTGACCCTGGTGCTGATTAGTTTTTGGTAGAATTCGGAAAAAAAGAATCCGCCTTTTTTTGCGAAATGGCCCGCAAAAATCTCATGTTTCCACTCTAGCTGAAATACTAATTGACCAAATTTCACAAAATTTGGTAAATAAATCACGTGTAGGATACTATGGTGCTGATTCGATTTTTGTACGATTCGGAAAAGAACAACCTGCCCTTTTTTATGAAATGGCCCGCAAAAATCGCCAATATATATAAAAAAAATCTGATGTGGGCAGCACATGACTTTCCCTGCAAACTTATATCCACGTTCTATTTATTTCAATTAAATGTAATTCACTTTTAATTCAAATTTCGTTCTCAATCGGTAACCGGGCTTATTTTTAAGGTGGCGTAGGGAAAGTACGAAAAACTAAAATATCTCGAGAACGGCTAGTCCTAGTGTAATGGGGTTGGTCTTATTCTTTTCGTCGTTAAACATTACGTATTAAACGGGCATTTAATGGGGTATATCTAAGTATACCAAGTTCTTTAGTTTAGATTTTGAAGATTTTTGCGGGCCGTTTTGCAAAAAAAAGGCAGGTTATTTTTTTCCGAATCGTACCAAAATCTAATCAGCACCAGAGTGACCTATACGTGACTCATCTACCGAATTTTGTGAAATTCGGTTCATTAGTTTTTCAGCTAGAGTGGATACAACCTTTTGCGGGCCATTTCGCAAAAAAAGGCGGGTTCTTTTATTCCGAATCGTACCCAAAACTAATCAGCACTAGCCCCGCCCACAAGTGACTTACCTACCAAATTTTGTGAAATTCGGTCGATTAGTTTTTTAGTTACAATGGATACAAAATCTGCAAAGACAGACAGACACACAGACACACAGACAGACACACAGACACACAGACAGACAGACAGACAGACAGACAGACAGACAGACACACAGACACAGGCACAGACGTCACGCTAAAAATGGTTTTTTCGTATTCTAGGGGTCTCGAAACGTGTCGATCTGTCGAAAACTCGAGTTGTGATTTTCGGCATGATTCCAATACTTTCCCTATACATTACCATGTATTGCAGGGAAAGTAAAAAGACTACGTTTGTTCAAATGTATCAATTAAATACTTGTTTTATACGTAATTTTTGACGAAGAAAAGAATAAGAACAACTGTATTACTCTAGGACTAACCGTTCTCAAGATATTTGAGATTTTTTACATTTTTGTTATGCCGCGTTTTCGTCCAATTACCAATAAATGCAGAAATTGAATTAAAAATGAAAATTTTGTGTTATTTTGTGCAATTAAACCAAATTTAATGAGTTCTTAAAGAAATATAGAAATAATGAATTGTCGTCTACAGGGAAAGTCATGTGCTGCCCACATCAAATTTTTTATTTTAGATTTTGATGATTTTTGCGGGCCATTTTGCAAAAGGTAGGTTCTGTTTCCTCGAATCGCATCCAAACCTAATTAGCACAAGGGCAACCACAAGTGACCTATATCATTTTATGAAATTTAGTCAATCAGACTTTGAGTTGAGTTAATACATACATGCATTGCACAGACAGATACACACACACATGTCAACCTAAAAATAGTTTTATCGAGTTCTAGAGGTCCCAAAATGTGTAAATCCATCGAAAATTCAAGTTGCGATTTTCGACACGATTCCAATACTTTTCCTATACATTACCATGTATTGTAAGGAGAGTAATAAGTAATACAGTTTAAATAAACCTTATTTAAGAAATATTTTGTGTCTAACAATTGAGATTATTCAAAATATGAATAAAATCCTGCTGAAAATGCAATACAGTGTGAACTTAATCTTATAACAAGCATTAGGTAGATAGAAATCAAATTATAAGCTCACTGTAGTATGATATGCTTCATCTCAATATTACCATCTTACATATTTCAAATCTTCAAACGCGTTACACCGTAAACAATTCAGCTCGAGTGATATGCAAACTTATCAATGGGCAACAGTACCCTATTGAAGCAACTGGACAATGTCTATTATAAACATTTCCTGCAGACTTCTTAAAATAGACTTCAGATGAAAGGAGATAACACATCGTAACATATTATGAATTATGACTAAAAATCATTTTATTACAAAATTTGTACAAGGAAATAAATTATAAAATTATGTAATAAAGTTTATAGTGAAGTATAAAGTATATTGTAAAGTGCATAATATATATAATATATAACAAGGGACATTTCAATAAATGCTTCCAAACGAAATATTCTTTAGATTTCTCTACTTATTAAAGTTTATCTTTGCTTCCTCAACGGATTATGATAGTCCCTATGCCGCATCATAAAAATTTTGTCTTTGTGTTCTGTTTGTCTGTTGTAGTGCTTGTCTGTGCTTTCTTGTTTTCTGTATTATTAAATTTGAATTTGAATGTGATTTCAATGGATTTTGATGAATTGTTACAGACAATTGGGGCCAACGGCCGTACCGTGCTGAAAACACCGGTTCTCATTAGATCACCGAAGTCAGGCAGCATAGGCCGCAGTTAGTACTTGGGTGAGTGACCACCTGGGAACACCGCGTGCTGTTGGCACATTTCGCCCGGTGGTAGCCCGGTGGTTTGCGCACTGGATTGGCACGCTGCCACAACTGCCGCCGTGTTCATACGGAGCACGATCACGTTAAACATGTGGGTCCGTAAGTCCTTCCGAGAGGTTGGTGGTAGGGGAAGGAGGGTACGGTCACTGTGGATGCCTCCCCCACTGGGTTCGGTCTAAATTGAGTGGCTCTTTCCGGCCGTCCAAACAGTTACCTTACACCCTTCTGGTAGGTCGGACGGTCTGGGTCTCAACAACAACAACAATAAGATTGAGTCCAAAGAATGAATACCTGGCTTGAAGTTTTATTACCCTATAACGAATAATGAAAATTAAAAATTTGTTTCTGTCTGTCGTGGCCTCTTGTAACTCAAGAAAAACGCAGCGGATTTACATGCGTTTTTCACTGGTTTGCAATGCTTAATAAAGAGCAGGTTTGTGACTAAAATATTTCCGATTTAGTACAGTTTTAAAATATGAAAAGGAAAATTGCAAAATACTATTTCAAGACGAGTATATCATAAAATACATAATGTAATTTTATGAAACTTTTTTCAATAACATTGGCTCTAGCAAATATTTCTCGTATAGATTTTATTATACTACACCTCCCCGTGAGATAACGGGCATTAAAATGCCTGTTTTGTTAGTCTGCAATATAACTGCTTATAATACTAAAACTACTCAACCAATTTGCAAAATATTAACTGGTTTGGAAGGCACTCCCATTGCATATACCAGAATCCATGGACCGGTTTTGCAATTATTATGCTCTCGTCAGCATACAATAGTCAATTTGCTATAATCCACAATTTTTATCAATTTCTATGGGAACTGATAATTTCAATCTATTCATGTGACCGGCATAAAATTTATAGCTACAATGGCAGTGTCTTCAAAAATTTTAGGAAAGCCTCTTACAGGCAGGTTTTGAAATTATGATTTTAACTGGTTTATAAAATTTAATAGAAAGCACATTTATGGCAAAAATATATCAGATGTTGTAAAAATGTATCAGATGTTGTAATTTTATTTCACTGTTATACCCAGAAACGCCGGATATTTCTGCTTATAAAGTATATAATAAAGCTTGTACAGTTGACCGTGTTTTAATGTTATAAGCATTTGAAATAAGACAGGTTTTAATAGTTTAAGTAAATTTTGTTATAGCCTGCAATAAGCATAAAAAATCAAATTGTATTGAGTTTTAGCGTAGGCCTAACATAAAAATCTGTAATAATAAAAATAGATATATGGTTTTTTATTTGTTTGTCTGTTGATAGAGTAGTGGAAAAATCTAAGCGCCCACAAGCATTAAATTCGATATGAGGATAGTTCAGATCAAATTTCAAAAATCCTCAAAACGATTTTTTTTAAACTCAAATTATTTTAGTTATTTTATGCGTAATTTTTATGTGTAATTTTCAAGGATTTTCACTTAAATCGCTCCCTTGGCGATCAAAAATATCATTCTAAAGTTTCGATCTTAACGCCAACGAAAAAGCTATTATCATCTAAGCTCTATCTATAAAAGAGAGAGAGAGAGAACTCTATCTATTGAGAAATAGATGTTTGAAGTAAAAAATATATTTTTTAACAGAAATGGAAAAAGAACTGGAAGGGGAAATATTAGATAAATCCTCCATCTCCTTTGGAATTTGATGCTGAATTCATATAGCAATCATCTAAGCTCTATCTATAACTAATCTTGAAAAATATGTTTCCAGTAAAATGAAAAATAGGTGCTTCAACACAAAGTTTTTAGTAAAGAATAATATAGCAAAATTTTGCGACTAATACCTTATTTTGTTAACAAAAAGTCTGATGTGGGCAGCACATGACTTTCCTTATATAATGCAATGAATTTACTACGTTTACAGTTTAAAAAAATGTTATTCTTACAGTAGATACCCATATTCTTTCCAAGATATTGAATTTTCTTCAATTAGTCTTGATTCAATGTCATTGATTTAGCGTCATTTTTATCCATTTGATGAGATTTTCGTTAATTTGGCAATATTTAAAAATGTCGCCAAGTTGGCGACATTCAGCTAAATTCGTCGCCAAAATCTCGCCAAGCGTTATGAACGGAGAAATAAGTTATTCTTACAACGGATAAATGACTATTGGATTTCAAATACAAAAGTATTACTCAAAGTATCTTTTCTCGTAAATGGAACGAGTTAGATCCACAAGAATGATGTCACCAAATGTATCGCATGATATTACATAAGAAAAGTGAATATGTTTCTCAACAGTTAATATTTTTTTAATTTATGGGATTTTTTGACAAATTTATTTGAAAATTCTGCAATACCTCGAGAACGGTTCATGTTAGCGTTTTAAAGTTTATGTCAATCGTTTTCTAAAGAAAAATTCCATACGAAATATCTATTTGCGTAACTTTATTAAAGGTATTTGATTTTTTGATGATTTTTTCTAAAATTCACTCGAAAATTTAGGGGGTTCTGAATATTCGATTCTGTTTTAAAACCAAAGGCTTCCAGTATTCACGGATTGTGATTTCTGTACCAAATCAATTCATTCGAATCGCTCCATTCGTTCGTGAGATATCGGCTCCACAGGCTCACTGACACACACACACACACACACACGGACAACACTTCAAAAATGTTCGATTCGTGATCAGGAATGCTTGAAATGTGCTCTTCGTCGAAAACTCGAATTCAAATTTTCGACCAAGTCACAATACTTTCCTTATACATTATGTATATAAGGAAAGTAAAAATTGGATTCAACCTGCTTTGAGCGAAACAGGTTTTTTGATTAAGCGATTATTTAAGATGATATTTTCCATTTTGCTTCACACAAGATCGGTAGCATGCTAAAAGAACGTTCTAGAAAAATTTGATTTTTACATATTACTTTCCTTATATACATAATGTATAAGGAAAGTATTATGACGGGGTTGAAAATTCGCATTTGAGTTTTCAACGGGAGAACACGTTTCAAGCATACCTGTTCACGAATCAAACATTTTTGAAGTGATGTCTGTGTGTTTGTGTGTGTGTAAAAGTATGTGCGTGTGTGTGTGAAAGTATGTGTGTGTGTGTGTGTCAATGAGTCTTTGTAGACGATAACTGACGAACAAATGGACCAGTTCGAACGAAATTTGGTACAAAAATCACAATTCCTAAACACTGGAAGCTTATTGTTTTTATACGCAATCGAAGGTTTAGAACCCCCTAAATTTTCGAGTGAAAATTTGAAAAAATCATCAAAAAATCAAAACCGCTAATAAAGTCACACAAATAGACATATCTTATGTAATTTTTCATTATAAAACGATTAACATACATTGTTGAACGCTAGCATGAACCGTTCTCGAGATTTTGTACATTTTTCAAAGAAATTATCAAGAAGTCATACAAAATCAAAAACTAATTCCTATTGAGAAACATGTTCACTTTTCATATGTAATACCATGCGATAAATTTGGTAACAGCATTCTCGTGGAACTAACTCGTTCCATTCATGTAAAAATATACTTTGAGTAATACTTTTGTATTTGAACGCCAATAGTCATTTATCTACTGTAAGAATAACTTATTTCTCCATCCATAACGCTTGGCGAGATTTTGGCGACGAATTTGGCGGAATGTCGCCAACTTAGCGACATTTTTAATTATTGCCAAATTAACAAAAATCTCTCCAGATGGATAAAAATGACGCTAAATCTATGAAAATGACGACTAATTGAAGAAAGTTCAATATTTTGGAAAGAATAAAAGTATCTACTATAAGAATAACATTTTTTTAAACTGTAAAATTAGTAAATTCATTGCATTATAGAAGGAAAGTCATATGTTGCCCACATCAGATTGTTTTCAACTTATATATAGCTCTAAAAATTCTTAAACCTCTAAATTTTTAGAAACCAACAATATCCTTTCGACAACCAAAAACTAATGCAACATCTCCGAGCTACTAAAACATTTTCTGGAACTTTACGACCTTTATTTTTTTCGCAATCCATTAATTGCCTTCATGCATCAAATAACTCAACTCGGTAATGGAAGTAACTTCATTACGGCCCTGATAATGAGCTTTGGCATTTGAAATAAGAACCCAGAAAGAAAGAATTGGGGAAAATGTAAATGCAAATTCCGGGACATCCCGCAAGCGAGAGCGATATTTCATTGGCATCGCGGGCATTTTTCTGTCTCAGATAATTGCTCTTTTTGTGTTTTCATCTGTGACATTTTCAATGCAATCTCAGTTATGAAATAATCATCCTGATTATTCCGCTTGGCCGAATGCATGCGAAACTTATAAAATCGGAGACTTTTAAGTACCATAAAGATTAAAATTATTTTATTTCATATACTTGTTTGATAATAGAACAAGAAAAGAGTTGGGAAATATAAAATTTATTTCTGGTCTTGCATATATCTTTTTAAACAAATATCTATATATTGAAAATTGAAAGTCTCTTTGTCTGTCTGTTCCGTATACAAATCCACAATTTTCGCCGGTATGCTCTACTTCGGTTTACATTATCCCTGGTGCAGAATACTCTACTTCCGGTTACGACATTCATGATGCGGTATGCTCTACTTTGGGTTATGACATCCATGGTACTGTATACTCTATCTCGGATTACGGTATCCATGGTGCGATATGCTCTACTTCGGATTACGGTATCCATGGTGCGATATGCTCTACTTCGGGTTACGGCATCCATGATACGGTATGCTCTACTTCGGATTACAGTATTCATGGTACGGTATACTCTCCCTCGGGTTACGTCAGCCATGGCACGTATACTATACCTCGGGTTGCGGTATCCATGGTATGGTATACTCTACCTCGGGTTACAGCATTTATGGTACGGTATGCTCTATTTTTGATTACGGTACCCATGGTACGGTATACTCTACTTCGGGTTACAGTATTCATGGTACCGTATACTCTCCCTCGGATTACGTCATCCATGGCACGTTGTACTATACCTCGGGTTGCGGTATTCATGGTATGGTATACTCTACCTCGGGTTACTACATCCATGGTACGGTATACTCTACTTCGGGTTACGGTATCCATGGTGAGGTATGCTCTACTTCGGGTTACTACATCCATGGTACGGTATACTCTACTTCGGGTTACGGTATCCATGGTACGGTATGCTTTACTTCGGGTTACGGTACCCATGATACGGTATGCTCTACTTCGGGTTACTACATCCATGGTACGGTATACTCTACTTCGAATTACGGTATCCATGGTGAGGTATGCTCTACTACAGGTTATGCCATCCATGGTACGGTATGCTCTACCTCTTACAGCATTCATGGTGAGGTATATTCTACCTCGGATTACGGCATCCACGTTATGGTATGCTCTATTTCGAGTTACGGTATCCATGGTACCGTAAGCTCTACTTCGGGGTACGGTATGCTCAACCTCAGATTACGATATCCATGGTACGGTATGCTCAACCTCAGATTACGATATCCATGGTACGATATACGCTACCTCGGGTTACGGCATTTCTTTTACAATATGCTCTATTTCGGATTACGGCATCCATGGTACACTATATATGCTCTACTTCGGCTTACGGTATCCATCTTTCGAGTTCGTAGATTCAAGGCTCGTCAAGACATTAATAAACAAAAAAGATCAATCATGCATAAAGCATTGATTATGAAATACTTTCCAACTGCAATGCGATTTTATTTAAACATCGTTAAAATGCGATGCATTCAGCGGTGATATTCTATAAATTATCACAGTACTACAATAATTTATTTTACTTAAAAACTTAAAACCATGGAAGTAAAAGCACTTTCTAACTCCATGCTTAAAACTTCATCGAAAAGTCAATACTATAAAATCGTCTACTTCTCTATGTAAAATGAATGAATATTTATTTCATTCATATCACCTATATTCCAGACTCCAGAGTTAAACAATTCTGCGTCAAAAAAATTCAGCAATTCTTATACAACTCATCTTACAGCTTGATTTGTTTACATTCTGCATACGCTAAAATTAGGCTACGTTGTAGAAAAAATCAAAGTTTGATGATCATTTGAACTCAAAAATACAATAATTGCGTTAGTGATGAATATAGATGCACAGAAAATATACAAAAATAAAGCGGTTTTAGGATGGATGCGACACTAAATATAAATTTAAAAGAACTTTAAAAATCACGATTTTGATACTGGAAAAAAGATGAATGTCATATTTTATTTTCAAGAGGGTCTCGTGATCTGTTCATATAATATGTGTGCAATTACTATTTTAATTTTTATTTAAAAAACTGCATATTTTGATCAAATTTTTTTTATATATTTTATGGGATAATTGGAATATTTTTTAAAATTTTCAAAGCAATTTGCGAATTTTAACTTTGCTTAAAAAATGTCTGAAAAATTAAGTCTGAAAGTCTTAAGTAGAAATAGCAAGGTGCAGATGATTATTTTTCGAAACTTTATTTAAAAGAAACTATATGCTGCTTAGCCACGTAATTAATTCAAATTCAATGTGTCTAAATAGCAGACGATTTGCATTTAATGTATTCAGTTTAACAATAAAGACATTTATATAAAACAAAAGTTTTTTTAATAAATTGTATTATATATTTAATGGCGTTCTATTAGTTATGGGTTTGATACATAAGATTCCGGGAATTATTTATATTTTCAAATTCGTAAGTCATCGATTTTATTTTGACACAGATTTTTCAAATTCATACAATTTTATTGTGCTTAACTGAGTGTTGCAACGAGATAAAAATAGCACAGGTATGATTTTCACTACCCTTTTAGCGTTTTCATTTGGTGTATGTTGACCAAACATGACAATTTTTGTAAATTGGTTTACAAACGGGACCAGGTGTCTAATTATCCGGATTCGCCAGTGCAGATAATTTTGCATAGCGAGAAGAGGGATTCTTTTCATACTTTTTAGAAAAATCAAATCATATATTTTATTGAACATTTTAGAAGACCAATATCATATAGGTTCACAATAAATAAAACCTTCCAGTAAAACAATTTTTTCTTGGAGGTTGTTAAGAACAGACACTGTTTGATGTAAGGAAGGGAAATCGAAACTTCTTTAAAACAATTGTAGTCATAACAATGGCATAGAACAATGGTAACAATGGTATAAAATACTACTTTAATTTGCACATTTTAATCACGAGCAACCTCAAGTATATCTGCTAGCAAATACAAAAAAATTTCTTTTACTTAAATCTGCAATGTTTAATGTGTAAAATCTGAACAGGAAAACGGAATTTCTTATATTAGTCTATTACACTCTTAAATTCAGTAATAAATAATTATTAGTGAGTATTAAGTATGACAATATATAAGTAAAGGTAATATATTCTTCTGTTTATTTTTCTAACTTGGAGCCAAATTTTGCGGCCCTGGATACAAAATTGACTCAAAATCGCCAATTAAGAGACTTTTGAGAAATATTGCCAAGATGGCAATAATTAGTTATATAAAAATTAAATGCAATTGAATCCTGCAGCTTTGTAAAAATTATCAATTTCAGATTTTTAATTCAAACTGTATTTATGTTCGCTGCAAATGTTGTTTTGGAGGTTATATAAATTTACTTTTGGTAGGAGATTCTTGGGAGTCGTCAATTGCGTTTTATTGATTCTCTTGATAGAAGCAGATGTATGGAAATTAGGAGACTACTATTGTTTCAAGAGCATTATGAGCCCTCTTCATCAGACGGGAAAAGATGAAACGTAACAAGACACATATCACAGGTTATGGGTTATAAACATAGTGGCATTTCCTTTGAAGTATATGTAAAAAATTACAAAATCATGTAAAATTAAAACGTATTGTATGCCCTCAAATTACATGTAAAATAAAAACGCACTTAATATTATTTTTGTAATATTTTATTACTTATGTGCTTTTGGGTTTCTGGCAAGAAAAATTGTCTAAAAAATTATATCCATCTACGAAACTAATAACAATGAAAATTCCAAGATTTTATCCAAGAATTTAATTCCAAGATCTAGTATTTATCAGTGTTAAAAATATTTATCAATATTCATCATTATCAAATATAATCGGATTAGTGTCTGGGGGTTTACAGACACACAACGGCACACAAAGACACACTGACATTTCAAACATGGTTGATTTAGCTTCAGAAATACTTGACAAGTATACATTCATCAAAATAGGAGTATAATTTTTGACCTGATCACAATAAACTAAATCTAACAAACCAAAAGACGAAAATACAAAACAGGCCATGCCTATTTCTTCTTTTTGACTGCTTATAAGTCTTTAGCATTGATGGAGCCCATTTCTGTGTTTTGACTTAGGTTTGTTGATCCTGACATGCATGTACTTTCTCTTTAAAAATCCATATATTATAGTGATAGTAATATTATTAAAAGTGAAAATTAAGCAACGCAATTTCACACAAATGTTTACACAACGCGGCATATAGCTATTTGAAGGATACGTCAGATCCTTTTCGTAAGTACTAAGCAGATCAATAAACTAAATCTAACAGGCCAAAAGACGGAAAGACGAAACAGGTCATACCTATTTCTTCTTTTGACTTCGTGTTTAAGTATTTTAACATTGACGAAGCCCATTTTGGTGTTTTAACTTTATCACTGAGTTTTACCATTTTGGTGTTTTAACTTTATCACTGAGTTTACCATTTTGGTGTTTTAACTTTATCACTGGTTTGTTTATCTATTTATCACTGAGACCCACCATATATGTACAGTTTGTCCCTTAGTCAGAAATGACAGGTCAAACTGTCACAGTTATGCCTGCTTGTACCGCGCCTCACACATACACACACACACAGATCGGACTGTTGATTCAAGATCTTTATTCTGAAATCCTCATAGCTCATCACCTTCCTTGGAAATTTGTTTCAATTAGGCAGACGATATTGAGCAATACTCGCAAACGTGTGGACTGAAGAATCGAACCGGCGTTAGAATTACTGGAATTCCCTCAGGTTTCGAAACAATATGCCAGCAAGTTGCTCCACACACATCAATTTTGCCTTTTAAACTTGGCCTGTTCAGGCTCGGAAGGAGATCATAAGGCCAAATTGTACGTGCATGACAGACCTAGCAAAGGGAATCCCCGTATCCTTGAAACAACTGTATGATGGGTTGTGGAACGTTTTCAGCGTAATTATGGTGATTAGAATTTTGTCCTTTACACAACGTGTTTTAACATGTTAGAAAAAATTAGATACTGGCAATATGAGATATTTCAAAATATGCAACCTTGTAAAGTGGGACTCAATAACATATTCGCGAATTAAACTTAAAGCTGTTATGCATTTTGAGGGAAATAACATCTATGGTTGGATCATCTCTGGCTGAAATCGGAGCGTTATGATAAATATAAACGTTTTGTACGATTATATCTCCGAACCTAATTGATAAAACTGTAAACAATTTTAACTTGTTTTGTCGGAAATAAAATACAATTTTATAAAAATAATTCCAATATTTTATCATTTTGAACTTTTTGATTTGAAAACACTAAAAAGTTTTATTCGAACGAGTTTTTGTCTCACTTGGCATACTTCCATTCGAAATATCTTATATGAAAGATAAATATAAACAATAAGTGAAAAAAGTGTCATCTAGTATCAAGATTAATAATTTGTCTTTGAAGAGTTCTTGCAGTTTTCAAGGAACCGTCTTGTCAAGTTCAATAAGATTAAAAATTTTCTTTTATCAAGTTTGCAATGCTTATACATATCTTGAAAACTAAAAGTGCTAGCTATAAAGTAATAATTTGTAGACTTTGATAACCCTACTATGCTATATAATTGCCTTTTGAATCAGGTCAATAATTTTCAAAATATAGTGATCAAAATTTCTCAATTTTAATAATTTGAACTATTTTAAAAAGGTGGTTCTAATTTCGGAAATTTAATATATTAAACTGTTTTGAAAATGTCTAAATAAGTCAAACTACCCACAAAGAAAAGTGCTATTTCGTAAAACCATTTTGGCTCCTTCGAACTGGAGCCGCTGCTGATTTTCATTCTACGAATTTAATACAAAGTGAATGTTATTACCATCTTTAAACTTCCAACGACCTGTTAGAACAACACATTCTCCCATGTTTATCTTGTCGCAAATGCGCGCGAATCAATTGAAATACCCGAAGACGCGACTATCTGTTATTTACACTACATTAAATCAAATCATTCCCATAAAAGTCGAAGAAAATCATTGGAAGAGGGGGGGGGGGGATAAAGAAATGGGAACATCGTTAAGCACAACAAGGGACACAAATATTATGCGGACGTTATTCCCTGGAAGTGAAGCGAATGTTGATGGATCACTGAGAAGCTTCCCGATAATGAAAGAAGTGACAGAAATATTGTAGAAAGAGGTGATGGATTGTCTCCCACTGCTACCATTAGGTGAAGTCTCCGGGGGTGCTGAATATTATTGATTAGGAATGCATTCGTTTTGTATCTATCCCCATATGTAAAGCAAGATTTGAGAAAGTAGTCCAGGGGGGAAATGGTTAAAATATTTACTTTCTGTTTAAACGATGCGATGTATTGATATGTACAGTTTATGATAATCAAGTCCAGTCGACTCTGAGAGGTGCAGTCATAAAAAGAAAAAATGTTTTCTTGTTTAAATGTTTCTACCAAAAAAACTTTCTGCTTCCTACAAAGAATCTAGATTTATTTCTCGCTACGGGATAGCTCGGTGCATAATTTGTGCAAACAGTGTACCGTTCAAATTGTTTTTATGATGCTTACAATAATTTAAAAATATGTCAATGATTATTTTCTTTTCTGGAGCTTTTAAGCTTTTAAGCATGCATATTGTGGCGTAATTTTACTTTGCTTGTTGCTGTGGCCGAAAACTAATATACTGGCTATGTCGTAAAACCCACCATTGTGTGTCATCCGGTTATACTAAAAGTAAAGTTGATTAACATACAGTCAATGAAATATTTAACCTTGCACAATGAAGAGGCATATTACTACTCAAACTTAATTTTTATTATAATTAATTAATATCTATGTTTAAATATTCTTATGATTAAATCCACAAATAATATTCGACATTGTACAAATTTTCGATCAATATTACTTATTAACAGAATAGTCTGCTGGAAAGCGGTTTGTATGATACAGGTTCTTTTTAAGTAACTTACAGTCAGATCTGCAATATCTCCTCATATATAATAGTAAATAGTTTTACCTTAACTCTTATACGCACATTATTCAGTGTATGTCCGTAGGTATCTGCGTCCCTTGTGTACATTGACTCGCAGGCATCTGTCTACCCATTGGCTCACAGGTATCTGTAAGGGGGCCTGGTCCAGGCGTCTATTGGAGAATCTCTTATAATCCGCGGAGTCGAATGAGTCCACGACCCTCACGTGACGTGATGTCATCAATTATTGCCGTGATCATAAATTAATGTCCGCCCATATAATAAAGTTTGACGCCTTCTTGTCGAAGTCTGGTGCCTTCTTGTCACCTTGGTATTTCTTAACAAAAACCTGTAAATGCCTTTTAAAAACACTGTATCACACATACAATACATAGAAATTAAAAAAAAAATCTGCGAATGTTGAAAGTTTGAGCGTTCGTAAATTATTAGCTGTAATTACTATTAACAATTGATGAATTGTTATGTAGATTTACCTCGTTAAATCGATTTTAGCAATTAATACTTAAGAACATTTATTAATCACCAATTACACAAAATTTTAAACAACTGAGAATCTGAAAGCGTTTTCGAAAATATTAATCTTTTTTCTGTGTCAATGGTTGTGACTTAGTGAAAATTGCTTTAATTCCAATATAATATATTTAAGTTCTTAAGTAGTAATTAGTATTCCTTGTTATATTATACTACTGGAGAGTGAGTCAAACGCACGACGTTACTCTCCATAGAAGAGAACCTGTGGGAGGTGCACTACACTACTTGCTGTATTCTTTTGTGCATTAAAAAACTCATATTTTTTCCCTTCCTTCGTTTCAATTTTCCTATGTTAAACTATGTAAAAAGGCCTTAAGTCTTTACCTTGTTTAATTTATGCTATCTTTTGTTGCCGTATTTTGCCAAACATAGATAGTAAATAAATGGAAGTTTGTACTTTCCTTTAAAAAAAATTCATGAAATCATTAAAAGTATTTTTAATATTTATCAAAACTGTTACCTTATTTTTACAATATTATTGTAACTACCACTAGTTATTTTGTAGAATTTTTAATAAAACACAAACTTCCCGGTTCTAAAACCTCTGTTTGGTGGCAAAACCAGTAGCAAATTTACTCAAAGTTAAATGAACTAGAGGGGCTTGGGACTTTTTCCATATGTTAACATAAGAAAACTGAAATGTCCGAAGAGGACGGTTGATTTCCTATGAAATGGTAAAATTTCTTGTAAAGGGCTACAGTTGCGTAAACGCCGTAGGGACTATATGGTATACTCGTATTAGAAAAAAAATCTAATTTGGGCCGCACATTACTTTCCTACATAACGCAATGCCTTTATTTTACCACTACGAAATTATTAAGTGCACTTTAATAATTGCTTTTAGAAACTCACATGCAAAATAAAATTCATACTTACATGCAAGCTACTCATCAAAATGCAATTGACATTTAATTAACGTCCTGTGAAATAAATGCCCCTTGACGAATTCTAAGGTATCAGAATATAAAGCGACACACAAAAAATATCTTCCCACATGAAAAAGACAAGTCACTTGACAGTGCAATAACAAATCCCTTACTACATAACATGATACCAAATTTGGTTGAATAGCTCCTGATCAGTATGTTGGTATGACCTACTTTCGTTGTTGCATCCATACATCAAGATATTAAATCCTTATATTTTAATAAAAAGGCATATTTATCTTAACATTTTTATTCTGAAAATAAATATTTACACTGATCAAACTTGAAATCGCAACACCATAAAGTTCTTCCCGGTCGTCCAAATAGTTGCTCAAGTCCTCTGGATGAGTCGGACGGCCTGGGGTTTCCACACCATAAAGTTGTAGGTGTCGCTTTATGTAAATCAAGCAATGGAAACAGCAAAGCGAGATATGCAGATGATACACATAGTGAAGTGACACCTTGCTGAGCAGCATAAAAGAGTCAGATCAAGGAGGAGTGATATCACAGATAAATTGTAGCATCATTGGTTTCGGGTTGTAAAAATTATCACAGTATGCCAAGAGTACGTCGACGTACCGCATACGTTCAGTTGTCGTCAACGGAACGGTAACAAATCATTGTTTTACGTTAAGGTGGAATGAGCCTTCGAAGGATCGCAAAACTGTTGGATTGTAATGTGATCACAGTTCAACATGTGTGTTACGATTCCTGAAAGACAACGAAACGACATGAAGATCAGGTAGTAGAGCTTCCAGGTGTACCACACTAGGTGAAGATCTATCTGAGAGGCGTTGCGCGGGAGCCGTTTACCATAGCAACCGTGTTACAACGACATTTTTCCCACACTACAGGTAACGCGGTTTCGAAGCAAACAATTCGAAACCGTTTGCATGACACAGGACTCTGGGGTAGATGACCTTTTCGACACCTATCGTTTCAACGTCTTCACCGGTTACGTCGTCTCCAGTGGTGTCAAATGAGACACAATGGGTCGTCAGAATGGCGAAACATTCTGTTCACGGATGAATCACGATTCTGTTTTGGCATGTTAAATATCCGTACTCGCGTATGGCGGCGCTTTCAACAACGCCAAAGGGAAGTTTTTTCTATCAGTCACCACACAGCCCCCCGAAGTGGTACCATGGTTTGGGGTGGTATAACATTTGGTGGACGAACACCTTTGATCCACGTTTCTAGCAGTATCACAGCACAACGATACGTCTCTGGCATTGTGAGACTTGTGGTATAGCCATATCTGTTAACCAGGCCTGGACTGTGTTTTCAACAGGATGATTCTGTTATGATCACTTTATTATAGATAGACATAACGTGAACACTCGTGGACTTTTCCTTACAAATTATTAGGATAATTAAGAATTTTTTAGGAATACACTTCGCAGTATAATAAAGAATGAAATCTCTCATGCCGATACTGACGACATTAAAAAGAAATCTGTTGTAGGCAATACATGATTTGTTATACTGCAATCAATCCTATGTAATGCAATATCCCTATACAATGCAATGAATTTACTTCTTTTGCAGTGAGAAAGTGAATTATAAGATCAGCGGTAATTGTTGAATTGTACTGCGTCGAATTCTACATTAGGCGCTTTTCCTAACAACTATATCGTGGTAACTAATTAACTTATATTTCGCGCAACTCCAAATTCATAATTATCGATATTAATAACATCCGCAATAAACAGTAGATTCGAAATTCTAAAATATTTGAATAATTAATTCACCAATTTGGCGTCATTTATGTTAACATAGAGCCATTTTTGCAATTTTGACGATATTTTCGTCAATCTGGAACAAAATATCGTCAAGTTCACCAAATGCATGGCCAAGCTTTACAGAAAAATGAGGAAATGACCATTTCTTATATATATATATGGCTGTTGGACAATTATTAGGCGACAAATTACAAAACTGTTACGCAAAGTGTCTTCTCTCATGAATGGAACGAGAAAAATCATGTAAAAGAGAGAACGTGTTACGAGAAAAATGATGTTAAAAATTTTATCGCATAATATAACACATGAAAATTGAACATATTTCGCAATAGTTAATACTTTTATTTTAATTTTACGTGATTTTTTGATAAATGTATTTGAAAAAAGGGCAATATCTCGAAAGCGGTTTATGCTAGCGTTCTAAAATTTATATTAATATTTTTCTAATAAAAAATTACATAAGAAATGCTTATCTACGTAATTACGTAACATTCTTGGAGGTTCTGATTTTTTTATTACATATTCAAAATGTCATTCGCAAATTTGGGAGTTTTCCTAACATTCCATTGCGTTTAAAATCAATAAGCATCCACTATGAACTAATTGTAATTTTTGGACCAAATTTCGTTCAAATTGCTCTATTCAAGCGAGAGATATCGTCTTCACAGTCTCACGGACACACACACGCATACGCACACATATCAGCTCAAAAATAATCGATTCAAGTTCAGGGTTGCTTGAAACGTGATCTTCTGTCGAAAACTCGAATTCAAATTTTCGACCTCATCACAATACTTTCCCTGTGTACACTATACTGTGTATATAAGAAAATTATTCCATAATTCATTTTAGGGATCCCTGACACTCGTAAACCAACAAAATCCGAGAAATTGATTTTTACACACCATTACAAAATTTCCCTTTTACACTTTTAATTTTTTACTATCCTTGTAATCATTTCAAAGAAATGTAGAGATCCTAATAAACAGATTTAACCGTTTATTTATATATATTTACACACCAAAGCATCTGGATCTCTTAAGTATTAAGCCCCATAATTTGCAATAAAGTTAGCAACATACATTGGAGTAAAATGAATTTAACTGATTGAACCTGGAATGCAAGAAAAAAAAAAGTAAAGCAATTTTGAAGATGAATGCAGTTCATTTTGCTTCAGAACATTTGATAGAGATTTATGGTCCGGCTGCTTGCCAGACGGTTTGCGAATACTTAACTATCCAGTAAACAGTGGGCAGTAAATGGAATTTCCGTGTTTTTAGGTGGATTTATTATTTGAAATCAATGTTATGAATTCAGAAGAAAAAAAAACGACTGCGTTTCTGAAGTGTATTTATAGATTCTTCTCCTTTGAGTCGCTGAAATTAAAATAAGGATATATTAATAACAGTTGATTTTCCCGTGATTTAAATATCTGTATTAAAATTTGGTACATAATCTGGTATATATAATGGCAAAATCTGTGCATAATTTGGATTGCTATCGTGGCCGCAAAACTCACCTTCGCACGAAGTCCTTAATATATTAATTAATTCAAAAAAATTCGCATTAAAATCCACATTTTAACCTATAAAATAAATATATCGTTTATTCATTTCTGTATTATTGTTATAAATAAAATTACACCAATTTCAACAAATGCTTAAGGAGGAGAAAAGCACCGTGTGAGACCAGGTCTTTTGAATCTTATTCCAAAGATCAAAAATTGACCTAACATACATGAAGACTGGCACATACCTCTGTCAGAATTTGAAGTCAGACTTCGTATTTTTCTAAAACATTCTCAATACTCAAAATAACGATTCAATCGCTTAACAACACTGATCGAATCATCACGACCTCTGTCTCACTTTTGAATAATGTTTATATTTATATATTTGTTGTACTTTTCTCCTTGTTGCCACATCATTATGCCTGAGGTCCAGATACGCCCTCCTTTCCCTCATTGGATGCTCCTCAGTGCGATGTCGCATTTTTGCATTATTGGTTCTTTCAGTTTCCAACGAAGCTTGGTTTAAACCTCGGTCCTAGGACATTTTGTCCCAACCACAGCTGTAAATTGAGTGGCGTGTATTTATTGGGGCCATGACTTTCCGAACCAAGACTATCATAAAATGGTGACTAAAAGTCTGCACTTTGTTTCGTCTTAAACGTCAAAAAATATAATTGCCTCCTGCTTTCACAATTATAAAAAAAATTGCGATATATACATGAACAGATATAATTTATGAAAAAGAGGCAAGCGCAAACAAAATTATGTGCATATAAAATATTTACAGAAAGAATATACGTATATGTGCATCATGAATCGTTAGTGTGTTTATCACAATCCACACGAATATGGTCTGTGTTATGTTAGTCAAACAAAACTAGAATTTAAATCTCATGTTTTAAATAACGTACAACATGTTTCGAAACAAGAAGCAATAAAGTTTGTAATTGCTGAACATTCTTGGGACTCTAATCATGTTTATAGTTTTTCGGATGCTCATTGGTTTACCTAGTTGAATTTTTGAATTGGACTTTTTTGAAAGTTTCTCAATTGATTTTCAATCAATATTAATGATAATTGTCATTTCTTCTCTTCTCTTTGGAAATCTCTGATTTAATTTTTGGATTCCGTTTGCTTCCTTCTTAGTTTTACTGCCGTTTTCTACCTGTTACCTGAATTTTGTTGTTATTTTCAGAAGTATTATTTGCGAAGTCAGCTTTTATAGCCTCCGTTTGTTCCTTAATTTTCTGTTGTACATATTTCTCGTATTTATTATCGTATTTATTTCTTCGTAATATTTCCATATAGACTTTTATTTTTCCGGCTGGTTTGAATGACTCAAGTAACTTTCGAAACTAGTTAGTTTTTCTTTTTTATTTAGTACGTCACTTACGTCTGTAGTTTAACTCACTGATGAAGTGCTTTGAATCTTTTTGTTGTACGTTCACTTTCCTCCTTGGTATTTTTCCGTTTATTCATAGTATCCTTCTAATTCTTCCTTCCTCCGTGGTTTCCACCGCTTTTTCCTTCTTTCACCGTCGGCAGCCAGCCTTTCCCTTCTTTCTTTACGTGTATTATTTTAACAAAAGTTGCTGAACTTTCTTTGTCGAGTGAAGGTACTCCACTTCTTGCTTGTTCTGATGACGTCTTTATTTAGCCTTCCAAGCTAGATAACGCAAATAATTATTTGTTGGACTAGGGGGCTCCGCCGCCTGATCGCTACGCTCGGTGAGTTTGCTCGCGAGCACTTTCGTACCGTCTGCTACGCAGACGTAACACTCAAATGGGTAACGTTCTTGTTAGCTAACATTCACCAGCCCTAGCATTAGTTTCGAATCAAAGCCCCAGAAACGCTCTCTTCCAATCTGAATGGCTCATACGACCGCCTACGTGTCCCATGCTCGATGACGCTCGCAGAATCCCAAGGCTCCAAGCTCCATTGGCTGCTGGTCATTAATCCCGCAACTCGATTCACAAGTCGGAAGGCTACGCCTCCAAACCGCTGACGCTCACTAATGTTTCCAGATCATAGGGGATTCGTCCTCTATTGGCTGCCGCTCATTCTCCCCCATAACTGGATTCAGCTTTGCTTCCTACTCGCTGATGCTCGGTTCCTAGCACTTTCGTGCCGCCTGCTACGCAGACATAATATTCAAATGGTTACCGTCCTTGTTAACTGACATTCACCAGTCCTAGCACTCACTTCGCTAGCTCTTACAATCTGGGCGGCGCATGCGACCTCTTACGTGCCCCCATACTTGCTGACGCTCGGAGAATCGCGGGGCTCTATCCACCATTGGATACCGCTCATTAACCCCGTATCTCGATTGACGAATCGGGAGGCTTCGCTTCCAAATTGCTGACACTCACTGACGCTCGAAGAATCCCAGGACTCCGCCATCCATTGACTGCCATTCATTTATCGCAACTCGCCGCAGGTGTGATGTCTACGTAGGAACTTCGTCTGATAATTAGTTGACGCTCATCAACTCCCTTAACTTCGCTAATGTTAAGAGAGTTGAAGAAGATCGCCCCTAACAATGTCACCAAACTCAACCCCAAATCGCTACTCTCGTTAATTAAGAATATCGCTTCGTGATTTGGAAGGTTTCGTCTTCTACTTCCTTGCGCTCGCTGAACATGCATCACGAATCTTTTCTTGCCGTATGCTATTAAGAACGATAGCTAACCGTATTAGGAAGAAATCGCGAAACTTCGTAACTGTAGGTTTTGCTGCTTGTTCTTTATACAATTTCATAATACGTGTTATACTTTCAATATAGGGATATTTACAACAATAAAACATTTAATTGTTGTGTAATATTACAATGACATCCTGATATTCATGACAACAATAGTTGCAAAACGCTCTGTTTGTTTGTCAGAATATACGATAAGTCATATAATTATCAACATTTCACATTTTCTAAAATACACTAGTAACGTTATAGTCATGCTTAGAAATAAAGATCCAAACTTTTAAAGTTTTTAATGCTTCAATAACTTAGTCCTCGCCCATTTTGCAACGTTTCTGCCAAAAAACAATCAGAAAGAAGTTATAGCAATCGCCTTGACTAATTAAATCTTCGTCAGTAAAAAAGGAAAATCTTCACTTCAGAAATGCATAAAAAATTGAATAACTCATTAACTGAACCGAAATTTAAGAAAAGGGCTCTGTCCTGCAAAAATTCAAATATGTAAGTACATGTCAACAAAAATTGGAGGTCCTATTGTTAGTCTGTCCAGGACGTGAACTCGCAGCTCAAAAACTCTTCCTTTCATTTTGACATTAAATATTTCTTAAACTAAATTTTAAATCGTAAAACAGTTTATATCAGTGTATTCCCCTAATATTTCTCTGCAAATGTACCAACTTTCATAATTTTATATGATATAGATTTTGCGGTACGTCACATAGAAACTTGAGAAACTCGAAATTTGTCAAACAGCTTCAGCTACTTTTTTTTTAATATAGAGAGGTATTACTTTAAACGAAGTTTTATTAGTTTTATTTAAAGAATATATGTATTCATGATTTTATAGCATGGTCATAAATGGAAAATTCGTATAAAAAGGTTCCATTCTCATTATCGTATAATTACTTCATGGAATGTGCGATTACAGGATTCACTCATTATACCGCATTATAATCACGCCATTATCACCATTCTATTTGCAGTATTTTTACTCCAATTTCCCTTCATTTTACCTTAAATATTTCTAGCCCCTGATGTTGATATGCTTATTTCAATCTGTAATAACAAATCTCCTATTGATTTTCAATAAGTTGTAGTAATAAAAATTTATAATTTTTATTATTTTCACACAATATCGAAATTTGTGAATCGGTAGGAAAAGTCCCATCATGCAGACATCAGATTTTTGTGCTCTGATTTAGAAATCAAGATCTGTTTTAATATTCATATTTTACATATTTTACAGAGGGTTTCGTTGAAGGTGGTGTGCTTTTGTGGCTCTTGTGATTTTAAAGAGCTTTTTAATTTTTTATAAAGTGCTTTCATCTCTTTTAAAGTGTTTTTTATTTGTTTTAGTTAGCTTTGTTACTTTAATCGCATTTAGAATTGGTTTGAGGTCCATTTATGTTTTTGTAAAAGGAATTTTAGTGATTAATGCCAACGACAGCTCTAGAAAGTAATAGCGACGGCCCGCCAGGTCGGAGGGTTAGCGATGTGTTGGAAAGTGAGACAAAGATTCCCTGTCAACACTAAACAATATGAAGCAATTGTTACTTTCCTTATATACATAATGTATAAGGAAAGTATTGTGACGGGGTCGAAAATTCGAATTCGAGTTTTCGACGGGAGAGCACGTTTCAAGCATCCCTGATCACGAATCAAACATTTTTGAAGTGATGTCTGTGTGTGTGTGTGTGTGTGTGTGAAAGTATGTGTGTGTGTGTCAGTGAGTCTGTGGAGACGATAACTGACGAACGAATAGACCGATTCGAACCAAATTTGGTACAAAAATCACAATCCGTAAACACTGGAAGCCTATTGTTTTTATACGCAATCGAATGTTCAGAACCCCCTTAATTTCCGAATGAAATTTTGAAAAACTCGTCAAAAAATCAAAACAACTAATAAAGTTATGCAAATAGACATTTCTTATGTAATTTTTCATTAGAAAACGATTGACATAAATTTTAGAACGCTAAAATGAACCGTTCTCGAGATATTGCACATTTTTCAAAAAAATTATCAAAAACTCGTATAAAATAAAAAAAAATATTTCCTATAGACAAACGTGTTCACTTTGCGTATGTAATACCATGCGATAAATTGGATGACATCATTCTCGTGGATCTAGATCGTTCCATTTATGTAAAAAGATAATTTCAGTAATACTTTTGCATTTGAACGTCAATAGTCATTTATCTGCTGTAAGAATAACTTATTTATTTGTCAATAACGCTTGGCGATATTTTGGCGACGAATTTGGCGGAATGTCGCCAACTTGGCGACTTTTTGAAATGCTGTTAAATTAACGAAAATATCGCCAAATGGATAAAAAGGACGCTAAATCAATGAAAATGACGACTAATTGTGAAAAATTCAATATCTTGGAAAGAATATTAGTATCTACTATAAAAAAAACCTATTTATTTTACTGTAAAAGCAGTAAATTCATTACATTATATAAGGAAAGTCATGTGTTGCCCACATCAGATTTTTTATTAAGGTGGCTGATAAGAAATCCGTTACACAGAAGGAAAGAAATAACCTTTTCCTTACGGCTGGTACAACAGTTGTACCACTGAAACTTTCTTGAAACTCTCAACCTTCTTCTGAAAACTTGAAGAATGCCTGCAGCCCTTCCTTCAAGTTTCTCCTGACTGAAGGGGGACCGGATTACAAACAAAAGACAAGGTCATTGAAGGTGTTTATTTAGAGGGGTGGAATTTTCAGTTATTTTGCCGCTATGGAGTTGAAAAAATGGATTCTTGGAACCGTAATGTAAAGGTTAACTTTGAGAACTATGGTAAAGATTTACTGAGTCTGTATGAACAAACTCAAATGGGCTGTAGTAAGGGGTCTGTCTCTCCGAATGTGGTGATTGCTGATATTTCAAATGTAGACAAGGTCGTAAGTGCAGTTATGGATCGACTTGAACTATTTTAATCAAGTATACTCAATAGACTTGATGTGATTGAGACGCGGATTGATGAATCTGTGAACGCGAAAGTACACCGATTGGGGAGTAATGTGATTAATAGTGACTTAAGCGTTAAGGAAACATATATGAATTGTGGTGCTGTGGATATCGAGGAGCATGTTCAGCTCCCTGGGTCAGAATTTCCGCGAATTTCCATTGATCATAATTATGAAACTGAAAAACCTCAAAATCTGATGAATTTCTCCTTTGCTGTAATGAGAAGTATTGGAAATCATAAACTGGCATCACATAATTATAAAAGCGACATTGAGGGTTCCAGAATGCAATACGAGAATTTCCGTCAGCAAAATGTGCCGTCTGTGGGAAGCAAACTAGTTGGAAAAGTTAATACCTTATTGAAAAGGCGACCGGCTCCAGTTGAGGGTTTGCGAGAGTGTACTACTATCCGGGTCATAAAAAACCCCAGAATGAGACGAGTTCTTGTAAGTTTCTATCATCCAGATACGCTGCCCACAGGTGTCACAGAGAGCCGGAACTTTCTAAAATTCGGATTTGATTGTGTTAAACTAAAGACGAGAAATATAGACCAATATGCTTCTTTCGTACTGGCAGCTAATGAGGAACATTACCACGAATTATCTGATCCTAGTATATGGTCAATTGGACTCAAGGTATCTGAATTCTTGGGTCGTCCACGTCAAATTATTAGAGAAACAGTAAACTATAAGCATATTGAATATAATTCTGAGGATGCTCGTCATTAAAATACTGGTAGCAGTTCAACAGAAAATAAGTGACTATCAGATAGTCCAACAGTAAATCACTTAAATGAATATAGCTACACATCTTTTTCTGTGCCTTGCAATTATACCAATTTAAAGATGGATATAAAAAATGAGATCAAATTTTATTACCAAAGTGCACGTGGTTTGAGAACTAAAATTAATGAGTTTTATGTCAATACCTTAACATATGATTTCGATATCATTTGCCTAACTGAAACATGGTTAAATGGTGATATTGGTAGTCATGAAATTTTCGATGATAATTATAATGTTTTTAGGTGTGATAGAGATCCGGTTGCTACTGGGTTATATCGAGGCGGAGGTGCCCTTATTGCCATAAAAAAAGCTTTTGATTTCATTGAACTAACTGATGTATCATTTGAAAAAGAGTGCATATGGATCCGTGTCAGTGCTTCATATACCTGCAAATTCTATATTTGTGTCATTTACTTCGTGCCTAATACTACTGCTGATAAGTATAAAAGTTTCTTTAAAAGCGTTGAAAAAAAATTATGTACCTCACCCGATCATATATTTATATTTGGAGATTATAATCTTCCAGCTGTAAATTTCAACCACTCCCATGATAGCACCTTATCTGGCCACACTCAAGTTGAGCATTTCATTTCTAACACTATGCAGTTCCTAGATATTGATCAGATAAACACTATTTGTAATAAATATGGTAAAATTCTTGATCTTATCCTGACCAACTATAAGCAGATCATTATTGAACACTCTACCCTCAGTTTCGTGAAAGAGGATCCATAACATCCTGCTCTTGAAGGATCTATCTTGATTAAAAGGGTGAGCAGAAATCCTCGAATTAATAAAAATATGAAATATAACATTAGAAAGGCCAATTATCCTATGCTATATGACTACTTCTATAATACTGACTGGAACTTTTTAAATATATTTACTAATGTCAATGATGCAATATCGAGTTTTTATGATTGTGTCTATGGGATATTTGATTTATGTATACCTAAATATATTCCTACTAAGCATAAATATAAATCGTGATACTCTTCTAGAACTATCCATAATATTAAATTAAAGAAAAAGTATCGTAATACATGTATTAGAGATGATGATAAAAGTGATCTACAGAAATTTCGCAGACTACGCAAAGTGGTGATGGTTGGAATCAAAAATGAGTTTACTAATCATGTTGCTATCATGGAACTAAACCTCAACAAGAACCCTAAAGCTTTCTGGAATTTTTGTAAGGGCGATTCACCTGGTAGTTGTGGAATCTCGCCAATGAGTTATTGTAATACTGATTATACTACTGATAATGATATTGCTAACTGCTTTGCGGATTTCTTTGAATCTGTTTATATCCATAGTAACCAACCTATTAATTTTGAACTGCTGACTAAGAATTGTGAACATAACTTAATTATTGACTTAATTAATGTTAATAACATTGTTAATGTTAATAACATTGACTTAATTAATTTTAAATATATATCTGAAAATGATGTTGCCAAATCCCTAAAGAAGTTAAAATCCAGCCAGTCTATAAGCTGTGATAATGTTCCCTCTTTCATCATTAAGGGTTATGCTGACGCTGTAACTTACCCCTTGTTCATCTTGTTCAATCTTTCGATTAAAACTATGACTTTTCCCAGTGTCTGAAAATACGGTCAAGTTATTCCCATACATAAAAAGAACAGCAAACATGATATTTCCAACTACAGGCCTATTGCTATTCTGTTCCCTTTTTCCAAAGTTTTTGAATCTGTTATGCATGAAAGGATCTTTTCCCAACTTAAGCAATGGATATCTTCGTACCAGCATGGATTTATGCCAATGCGATCAACGGTAACTAATTTAGCTTGTTTTACCAGTGATATTATTGATGCTATTGAAACCAAGAGGCAACTGGATGCTATTTATACTGATTTTAGTAAAGCATTTGATCACATCGATCTGGGGTTATTAACCCGTAAACTAATTACTATCGGATTTAGTGTTGATTTGTCGACTTGGTTGTACTCTTATATTACAGATAGACTGTATTCTGTAAAATACCTTGATGTAAACTCTAGACTATACAGTAATTCCTCTGGTGTTCCCCAGGGTTCAAATCTGGGTCCACTTCTTTTTTAATTTTTATTAATGAAATACCCCGGATTTTTAAAACTGCAAAATGTCTTATGTTTGCAGACGATTTGAAACTTTATATGAAAATCAACTCATTAACTGATTGTGAACTGATGCAGAGAGATCTAGATGAACTGTATAACTGGACTGTTTTAAATAAACTCCATTTAAATGTTCCTAAATGCTATATTATGAGCATGGCTAGAATCCGTAACACTCACAATTACAATTACATTTTAGATAATTTAACTCCACCTCGATGTACTCATATTATGGATTTGGGTGTCACTTTCGATGATACTTTTAACTTTCAGAGACATATCGATAATACTATTGAAAGAGCCTACCAAAGACTTGGTTTCACCTTAAGACGATCTCGTGTTTTTGCCAGGTCTGATACTATTATTTGTATTTATAATACCCTTGTTAAACCAATTTTGGAATATTGTGCAGTGATCTGAGACCCTGTTTACAATCTGCATTCTCAACGAATAGAAGTCGGACAAAATAAACTTTTACGTACTATTGATTACAGATTGACTGGCTATTATCCTTATGATATGCATACGAGTCAACTCAGACAAAAATATATTTTAATGTCTCTTAAAAAAAGAAGAAAATGGTCCTGTCTCTTGTTTTACTATAAAGTTTTAAATAGTACTATTGATTGCCCCACTTTACGTTCTTGCCTGGAATTTCATATACCTGTTAATAATACTAGAAAAAACTTTGTTTCATAATACTACTGTTAAACACAATTACATTAAATGCTATTCTATCTATAAATTTATTGATCTATATAATACATATTGTACTGATATGGATATATTTAACTTGACTCCTGCCTGTTTTAAAAAAGCCTGTTTGAATGTGCTTGGCATGTATACTACCTAGTATTCTTGTATTTTATGTTCTGTTCTTTTTATATTTGAGTGGCTATTGTAACTAGATTTTATCTGTAGTTGCCACGTTAATTGAATAAATTAAAATTAAAATTAAAATCAAAGCCTGCAAGTATTTGTAAACTGTCTTTATTTAAAACACCATTTTGACGTACAGGAAAAAAAAATTCAAAGTGCTAAAGCGATTTCAGACATCATAATGTCAATACCAGTGGCAATATTAAAATGGTGTTTTAAATAAAGACAGTTTACAAATACTTGTAATCTTTGATGGAAAATATTTGAAATATTTTAGACGTGATTTACCATACTTAAGAATTCATGTTTTACGCTTATACTTAATGGAACTAATAATACTTTACACACTCAAACATTTCACACGGGGTTAAATGCATATTTAATGTAGTGCATTGCCAATGCCTGTTACTTTGTTCAGATACTGCGGGAACATGACAAACACTTTGCATCAGAATTCGGGAAATGATTGCAATTCATCTTTCTGTATCGCATATCCAATGCATTATGACCGTAACTGATTCAGCAATGGCCACTGATTCTCGCATAACTATCACGCGCTATTAGCAATCTATTATACAGCAATAGACTACTAAAGAGGCGTCCACTGTCGTTCATGAATTAGCATGTAGAAATAGCTATTAGAATCTGGTGCCTTTCATGTTAAAATACTGGCATAACAGTAAATGAAAATTTATCAAAAAATGTTTATTTACGATTTGATTATTGATAGTGAAGATTCAGATTGGTTTGCTTTTTACTTTCCCTGCAATACATGGTAATGTATAGGAAAAGTATGGGAATCATGCCGAAAATCGCAGCTCGAGTTTTCGACGGATCTACACGTTTCGAGACCTCTAGAATACGAAAAAACTATTTTAACGTGACGTCTGTGTGTGTGTCTGTCTGGGTGTCTGTGTAATGCATGTATCCACTCTAACTAAACAACGAATGGACCGAATTTCATAAAATTTGGTAGGTAAGTCATTTGGGTGAGACCCTGGTGCTGATTAGTTTTTGAAGGATTCGTGAAAACAGATCCTGCCTTTTTTTGCAGAATGACCAGTAAAAATTGCATGTATCCACTCTAGCTAAAATACTAATTGACCAAATTTCACAAAATTTGGTAAATAAGTTACTTGTAAGATATTCTGGTGCTGACTAGATTTTGGTACGATCGGGAAAAGAACAATCTGCCTTTTTTTACGAAATGGACAGCAACAATCGCCAAAATCTAAAAAAATAACGACTACGTATGATGAAATGTTTCAATTAAATTCTTGTTTTATACGCAAATTTGGACGAGGGAAAGAATATAATACTCTCCATTATACTTTAGGACTAACCGTCCTCAAGGTATTTGAGACTTCTTGCATTTTTGTTACGCCACTATAGGGAAAATGTCCAATTTCCAAATAAAAAGAAATTAAATTAAAAATGCAAATTTAGTGTTTTTTGGTGCAATTAAACTCAATTTAATGAATTATTAAAGAAATAAAGAAATTATGAATTTGCGTCTGCAGAGAAAGTCATGTGCTGCTCACATTAGATTTTTTCTTTTATTATAGATAAAATATAATTATTTCACAACTTTCGGAAAGCACAAGTGCTCAATGAAAATATTAAATTGCAGCTGTTGTTTTCAATATATATTAGAAATTTGTGTGCATAGAATATTTTTATATTTCTAAATTTATACCCTTTTCTTAATCATATTATTTAATGTACGTACATCACTGCAGTTCTAATGGTTTCAATACTTTTAATGTACTGAAATACTTTTAATGTTGCTGGACATTTTATTTTAACTTAAATGTAATATTTATGAATAAGTTCAAAATTTTCTGTTAAATCTATATCTATATTATTAGCAACACGATTAAATCCTATATGTTTACACTACAGACGATTTTCATTTTTTTTCTAGTTTAACTAATAAGGTGGATATAAATAAAATTTTCATAAATGAACGATATTACACTTTTGGCTGGATTATATAAATTACGGCCTTCAGGTTTAAAGATTACGAGAATTATTGATATTTTCAATTTCTATTGAGGTGTTTTATTTTGGTAAAGTTTTATCACACTCATTGTGGTGGGCGCGGTAGCCCATTGGTTAGCGCGCTGGAGTTGCACTCGGTAGGCCCGGGTTCGATTCCAGCCACTATCAAAACTGCCGCCATGTTCATGCGGAGTACGATCACGTTAAACATGTGGGTCCGAAAGTCCTTCCGAAAGGTTGGTGGTAGGGGAAGGAGGGTACGGTCCCTGTGGATGCCTCCCCCACTGGGTTCCTGTCTAAATTGGGTGGCACTTCCCGACCGTACAAACAGTTACCTTACACCTTTCTGGTAGGTCGGACGGTCTGGGTTTCAACAACAACACTCATTGTGGTTAGCCACTTGTTGAAACAGAATTAAATGGTACGGGTATATCTCCTAATACAATTTCAGTTCTTTTATTATGGCAGATATTGTTCCAATTTCATACTTATTGTTTACAAACGCGACCAGGATATTTTATGTTTCAGATTTACTTTACCGATGAAGATCATTTTGTATAGCTATGTAGCAAGAAATGAGATACTTAAATTATTTTTGGGGAGAATTAAATTAAATATTTTAAATAAAATATTTTGATTAACAATGTCATTTAGAATACCATGGAAATTTGGACATAATTGGGAATTTTAAGTTTCCGTATATTATATATTCCGTACCAAGAACAGTCATAATGCTAGTTTCAAATAATTAATTTTTCAAAAAGAAAAAAGTAAACAATTTCACAAATTTGGGCGTGTACCCTTTAATAACCCATTGAGTACCCCAAGGGAAGACTTTACGTACCGCAGTTTAGAAAACATTACCCTAAGTTTTGATGAGAAACTCTTTGAAATCTGTTTACAAAAGTTCTAGATTAATCTGTAAAGAAATTAGTTCTATATCGGATCTTAATTACGTCTTCTGCAAAACAGCCTTAAAGATCTGACGGCAGAGATACATAAGATACGTACAGAGTGACATGGACATCTGTACAATTCGCTAGCGAAATACATATTTAATTATGCTGCTGATGTTTCTTGAAAGATGTTTCTTTTTTCTCTGTTCTTCCGAGACTTGCTTATTTTACTTTGCATTTGAAATTAGTATGTGGAAGATGTGGATTTCCCATTAAGTAACATAGATATTTAATTAAATAAGAATGTTAATCTGACTTTTTGAGAAACACACAATCAGTCAAGAATCGTATAAACGGTTTAAAATAAAATGATATAGAAATTTTATACCAGTGTGGGAAAGAAAACATGTTGATGTGGGCAGTATGTGGCTTTCCCTACAGAATCAATGTGGATTATTATTTGAAATTATTTTCAAATGCGACTTGGTAAAAATACGAAAAAACAACAATAGCTCGAGAACGTATAAGTCTCAGAATTTTGGGTTTGGCCTTTTCCTTTTTGAACGTATAAAATAAGCATTTAATCGATACATTTGAACATATGTAGTTCTTCATTTCGACTTTTAACAACTATTCCGGGCCATTTTGCAAAATAAAACAAAAATAAAACATCTTCTTTTTCTGTTTCGATTCATACCAAAATCTAATCAGCACAAGGGTAATCTGTTACATTTTGTGAAATTGGTCAATTAGTTTTCACGAATTAGTTTTCAAAGTGGATACATGCGACTTTTGCGTTCCCTTTCGTAAAAACGGCATGTTCTTTTTTTCTTTCGAATTGTACCAAAATCTAATAAACACCAGGCTAAACCTCACGTAACTAATCCACCAAATTTTGTGAAATTCGGTCAAATAGTTTCTCAACTAGAGTGGATATATGAATTCATAGAGTGGATATATACATTCATGCAGACAGACAGGCATAAACATATACAGACGTCATGCTAAAAAAAAATTTTTTTGCTGCGTTCTAGGGTGCTCGAAACGTGTATATCCGTCGAAAACTCGAGTTCTCATTTTCGACACGATTCCAATACGTTCTTCCCATACATTACCATGTATTGCAGGGAAAGTAGAAACCTTTTAAAATGTGTGATGTGGTATATATTGAAATAAAAATTGGAAACTTTGTTAAACAAAAACAAAATATACAAACAGAAACACATCTTAGATCTATATTACATCAAAAGAATGGAATAGTCAGGTAATTAAGACCTGGATAGTCATAGAAGCCATCTCAAAATGCCATTCTAAAAGCTATGAATCGAACTACCATTGCATATACTTTTTTATTGGGCTGTTCTTGCGCCTTTTAGTATTTTAGCATTATTCAGCACGGATCAGCCAGTACTAATACTTAAACAATAAAGCTTTCTATGCGCCGCAATTTCGTGACGCGAACTTGGAATACCCGACAAAATCCGTCACCAATGCCGTCTGCTTCAAATTTCAAGAAGATGGGCTCAAGATGCACAAGACTCCAATAGTCAAAATCATAGTCAGAGATTCAACCTAAATAATTCATAATTATTCAGTGCGGTAAGTAATATATATATAATAATAGTCTAACTTTTTTTCGTTTTTTCCGACCCTCAGGAAGCCGCCCGATGAACTATGATACTGAATTTTGTACACATAGTATAGATCACGAGACAGAAACTAATGGAGTTGAAATTTTTATTCCCACCCAAAGAAGCGTATAAAATGTTTTTTTTAAGGCTTTTCAGAACCACATGATGGCTTTGAAGGCTGAGAACTTAGCACACATACTATCGATGACGAGACAGAATCTAACACAAACAAATATTCGATTCCGCCCCCCCCCCCCCGAGGCCAAGCGAAATGGGTAAATGGGGTGGTAAAATATTTCTAGACCCCAGAAACTTCCTGGTGTACTAGAAAGCAGAAGGCTGAAACTTACCAGAATCCAATTTTAGTAGCTTTCAAACTGTACAAGAAAATTTTTGAAAAATCAGTATTACGGGTCAAAATGACTACAATTATATCGTCCTACCTTCACTTCAAAGGTCTTGAAAAATATTTCGATTAATGCCATATTTGACAATGTACACCCCCCCCCCCTCCTGAAGAGTGGTAACTTGCCACCCGAGGGAAGCTAATGACTTCAGGAACAAAATAATTATGTCACAGCTGTTTTTCACAACAATAATTGAAACTTTTCATAACAATAATTGAACCCTTATATAAACCCTTTTATGCGTAATTATGTCAAATTTTGTCATACTCTGCCATGTTAAAAAAAAAGTAAAATTTCGAATAAATTTCGAATAACAAAGTTTTTGTTCGAATTTAAAATATATATATCTAGTTCTAGATTTTTTTATACTAAAGCCCGATATAAAGCTTCGAGAAAATTCATTAACATTTGTGGCCGTTAAGAAATCGACCATCGACAGACAGACGGACGTCACTCCAAAACTAGTCAAAACGTGTTCAGGAGGACCTAAAACATATATTGGCATCAAAATACCGAATTCGAAAATTTTCTTGAAAACAATATGTTTTCTTTACTATATTACATAATATGAGAAAGTAAAAAGTTACAACTAAAATTTTTAAAAGCGTCAGTTTACCTATTTTTGATAAGCTTAAATACTAGTTATCTGTAAAATTAGTCATGATTCTTAATTAAGATATGTATTTAAACAGAACTTGAAACTGTATATCATGTTAATAATAATTCTAAATGGTTTATAAATTATTTATCAAATTCGCCACGATTCCAAATTAAGACCTTTGTTTCAATACTGAACTTGAGAATGTATATTATGTTAATAACTTCTTTGAATGGCTTATAAAATGGCTTATATTTGGCTGATATATTACACGCCGAAACGTTCCATACAATTTAAAATGCATATTTAATGCAGTGTTCATATTTCTCATTCCAATCACCATTCAGATAATGTAACGTGACAAACGCTTTACATCAGTATTCGGGAAATGAACCCAATCCATCTTGTAACTCATATTCGATATATTATAACCGTAACTGATTCGGCAATGGTCATTCCTTCTTGCATAACTATCACGTATTATTAACTATGCATTATGTGGTATATTGGACTATTGGTAGTGATGTTAAGTTCCTCTTCCGAATTCGCTTGTCTAAATATCTATTTAGATTTGACATTGTTGAAGGAGTGAGGTTGGTATAAAGTTAGTTTGTTGGAAACGTTTTGTATTAATTTGGGGCTAGCAAATAAAAATCTGATGTGGGCAGCACATAACTTTCCCTACAGACTTATATACACATTCTCTTTATTTTAATTAAATTTAATTCACTGTTAATTCAATTTTCGTTCTCATTTGTTAACACTACCCTCCATTTCCAAGGTGGAGTAAAGAAAAAACGAAAATATCTCGAGAACGGCTAGTCCTAGTGTAATGGGGTTGGTCTTATTCTTTTCTTCGTTAAAAATTACGTGTAAAACAAGCATTTAACGGATATATTTCAGCATATGTAGTTTTTATTTTAGATTTTGTCGATTTTTGTGGACCATTTTGCAAAAAAAAGGCAGGTTATTTTTTCCGAATCGTACCAAAATCTAATCAGCACCAGAGTGTGACACAAGCGACTTATCTACCAAATTTTGTGAAATTCGGTCCATTAGATTTTTAGCTAGAGTGGATACAAGCTTTTGCGCGGCATTTCGCAAAAAAAGGCAGGATCTTTTATCCCGAATCGTACCCAACACCAATTAACACCAAACTCGCCCACAAGTGACCTACTTACCAAATTTTATGAAATTCGGTTAATTAGTTTTTTAGTTAGAGTGGATACAAAATATGCACAGACAGACACACAGACACACACACAGACGTCACGTTAAAAATAGATTTTTTGTATTCTAGAGGACTCGAAACTTGTAGATCCGTCGAAAACTCGAGTTGCGATTTTCGCCATGATTCCAATACTTTCCCTATACATTACCATGTATTGCAGGGAAAGTAAAAGAATCTTATGTGGGCAGCACATGGCTTTCCCTGCAGACTTATATCCACGTTCTCTTTATTTCAATTAAATGTATTCCACTTTTAATTCAATTTTCGTTCTCATTCGGTAACCAAGTTTATTTTCAAAGGTGGCGTAGAGAAAATACAAAAAACTAAAATATCTCGAGAACGACTAGTCCTAGCGTAATGGTGTTGGTCGTATTATTTTCTTCGCTAAAAATTACGTATTAAACAAGCATTTAATGGATATATTTGAGCATACGTAGTTCTTTAGTTTAGATTTTGACGATTTTTGAGGGCCCATTTTACAAAAAAGTCAGATTATTTTTTTCCGAATCGTACCAAAATCTAATCAGCACAAGGGTGACCCACAAGTGACTCATCTACCGAATTTTGTAAAATTCGGTCTATTAATTTTTCAGTTAGAGTGGATACAAGCTTTTGCGGGCCATCTTGCAAGAATAGGCGGGTTCTTTCATCCCAAAACGTACCCAAAACTAATCATCACCAGATTCGCCAACAAGTAACTTACCTACCAAAATTTGTGAAATTCGGTCCATTAGTTTTTTAGTTAGAGTGGATACAAAATCTGCACAGACAGACAGACAGACACACAGACACACAGACACACACACAGACGTCCCGCTAAAAATGGTTTTTTCGTATTCTAGAGGTCATGAAACGTGTAGATCCGTCGAAAACTCGAATTGCGATTTCCGACATGATTCCAATACTTTCCCTATACATTACCATGTATTGCAGGGAAAGTAAAAGTTGACTGTGCGTCGCTTCCTACACATGGGGATTAACTACCAGTCAAAATTAACTGCGGCTCAACTCGACTTTATCATACCAAAATACATTAGTAAGTATTAAGTAGCTTGTGGCTTTTTTTTTTGTCTCAAATTTTATAAGTAAAATTTTGAAAAAATCAGTATTGATGATCCAATTATAGCATATTACCCTTCACTTTAAAGGATTTGACAAAATCTTTCGATTCATGCTGTTTTTGACAATGTACCCCCGGGGTGTAACTTGCCCTCACCGAAGAGGGGAGGGTCAATGACGTCACAAACACAAAAATTTTATCGCGGCTACTTTTGACAACAATAATTCAAATTATGAAGTCTCGTGATCGTTGATCCATAAATAATCCATTTTATGAATTATTATGCCAGATTTTGTCCTATCCTGGCTGCCGTGTTCAGGAAATACAAAATTTTGAATACATTTCAAAGTTTTCGCTCGAATTTAAAAAGATTCTATCTTGTTCTAGATTTTTTGATAACAAAGCCGGATATAAAGTTCCGTAATATCCAATAATATTTATAGCAGCTATTATAATCGCAAATAATCGACCAATGACATCAAACAGACAGACGGACACCACTCCAAAGATAGTCAAAACGCGTTCAGGAGATCAGCATATATTGGCATCAAAGTCTCGAAATCGAACATTTCCGTTAAAACAATACTTTCTCGATACTACGAATAAGAAATTAAAAATCTGAAGCCGACTGTGCATCGCTTCCTAAGTATGATGATGAACTACCAATCAAAAAACGAATATAAATCGGAACCATTTTTGAATTATAAACAGTCATCAACAAATCGACAAACCAGTCATCTTATTTATCGTTGTACCGCGGAAAGGTATGGGGGAAAATACTCCAATATCATTGCTTGGAAAAGTTTAGCTAAATATGTTCACGTATTTTAAGATGTATTTTTCTTACAAGCATATTTTGAATTCCCACTCTTATACATTAAAACGGTACAAGATATGAAATATTTTAGTCATACACCTGCTACTTAGTAAGCTTATCAAATCACTGAAAAGGTGTATAATGTTCTCGCGTTACAAGCGGCCATGACACATAGACAAATACAGGTTTTTTATCTCTTGTTATTCCGCACTTCGCTGAAGAGTGTTAAACTGACATCAGAATATTCTGCGGATATAGCCTCATTGCCTGAAAAATTAATTGGAGTGTGGCATAACTAGACTTTCTCATAGCAAACTTCATTTTATTTTTCAAATTTTACAAGAAAAATTTTGAAAAATCGATATCGTGATTATAATTGATATCGTTGCGATATCGTTCCAAATGATTATAACTATGGCATGTTACCCTTCACTTTAAAGGGCTTAAAACATCGTCCAATTGATACCATACTATACAAGGTACCATCGGATGGGGGGGGGGGATTTTCCCCGCGCTCAAGGGGGCTAGTGATGTCACGAACAAAAATAATTGTATCGTGGTTATTTTTCACAATGATTGAAACTATTAAATCTCGTGATCAATGAGCGATAAATAAACTCTTTTATGTTATATTTTGTCCTGAGCTACCATGTTAAAAAATATACAATTTCGAATAAATTTGAAATTTTCGTTCGAATTTTAAAACATTCTATCCAGTTCCAGATTTTTTGATAACAAAACCGGATATAAAGTTTCGCAAAAATGCATTAAAATTTGCGGCTTGTATTGGGTACACAAGAAATTGACCACATACATACAGAAGGACTCCACTCCAAAAATAGTCTAAACATCTTCAGGAAGTCTTGAACATATATTGTCGTCAAAATCCGAAATCGCAAATTTTCGTGAAAACTATACTTTCTCAGTACTACGCGTGAGAAAGAAAAAAAAAATCTTCGAAATCCACCACGTTGTGCAGGAGAAGTTTAAATTAGAAACATGTATTGAAATGCCCCCCTTTTATACATTAGATATCATGAAAGCAGCCCTCTAAGAATTCGTGAAGAAAAATATATTGGGCGCAATTCTGTCAATAATACCGCAAGTGATTTTAATTTCACACACTCCAAATTGCAGACAACTAATATCATGCAGCATTTGGATATTACATATCGAAGCAGTTATCGTATTCTTAGACGACAATTCAATCTTTTTGTGTCACTCGATAGTGTCTATCCAATTCTAGCCGAGGTGGGCGTATCCACCCCTGAAAATTCTCAGACGAATGTGGGAGGGCACTTACCTAATGAAAGAGTATTAAATTTCTCCCACTCTGGAGATGTCTGAAATTGTTTTAAGGATCATCCAATATCTACTAGAAGTGAGAATAGAAATCATTGAATAGTTCCCATTTGTTCAGCGGGAGACATATACATTGTGTTCTTATTCAGTCTACAAAGCTCTTTCATACAGTTGATTTTCACATTACGGTAGATCGTTAATTATCCGAAATATTCAAAACCGAAATCAGTTCGAACATGAAAAAATCGGAAAAATTGATTTTTAAGAAATTCGTGACCATTTTAAAGTATAAAATGATTTTTTGCCATTTTTGCGTTTATTTTATGGAGTTTTGAAACGTCAGAGGTTTGAGAATGAGAAACAATCTGATGTGGGCCGCATATAACTTTCCCTGCAGAATCAAATTCATTTTTTCTTAATGTCTTTAATAATTCATTAAATTGAAATTAAATGCACAAAAACACGCATAATTATTTGATATTACTCTGAATTTACATTTTTGACTCAATTTGCGTTTTTATTTGGTAACTGGACGTAGAAAATACGAAAACACTAAAATATCTCGAGAACGGCTAGCCCTAGAGTAATAGGGTTAGTATTTTCTTCCTTAAAGAAATACGAATAAAACAAGCATTTAATTGATACATTTGATCACACGAAACCTTTTATTTTAGATTTTGGTGCCTTATCTATAAATATATAATTGAAAATGTAAGCGTACTAGAGTTAGTTCAACATTTCTGAAATCAAATAGTCAGTATGAGCGAACTATTCAAACAGCAAATTTGTGAAACCTTAGCGGATTCTAGAGATAGATATTTGACCTTATTAATATGTTTCGATCTACGCCAGTATTAAGTACCAAAATCTCATCAGCTAAATCTTTAATGGGTAAAAGACTTCCAACTTCATTGCCAGAGGGAAATACTTTCAAACAATCACTAGTTCTTAAACTATAATTTTCCTTAAATTGAAACCATGAACTTCCTTCACTGTTCAGAATAAAGAAAAAGAAGGGAAACCAGCAACAATAATTAAACTTAATGAAAACCCAAGATAGTTTTAAATTGAAACTGGAAATAGACGTAATAGGAATAGAGTAAGAGTGAACCACTTGAGAGTGAAACAAACTCCAAACTTCACATTCGCAAAAGTTTTGAGAATCTGATTTGGATTATTCTAGTAATAAATTGTCCAAGTTTGCAGGTAAGTCCAAGTGTTTCTGAACGCGAGACTAGTCCAAAGCCAGTGACTTTTGCAAAGTCTCCAACAGAATCGCAATCTGGACCTACAGAGTTAGAGCGGAACAAGAGAATTAGCTGTTATCTGATGAGTTCCAAGAACATCGAAACTTTTCGATAAGTCCTGAGCGATCATCTCCAAGTTGAGACCAATATATGGAGCATGATTCACCAGCCCGAACCTACTTAAACTATATATGTAAGTTGTAATTAAAAAAATCTCAGTTTAATTTTAGTATTTCTAAATTTCATTGTTTAATAAAAGGTAAAAAAGATCGCGTTATTATGCAAGTGTTCGGAAATGTGTCCTTCCATACTAAACTAAAAATACCACGGCTAATGACTTTGAGTGGTCACTACGTCCGTCTGCAGTTGGTCGGTGGCTAAGAGTTGGTTGGCTACTGCATGGGAGTAAGAACCAGGTTGTTCTTACTCTCAAGGCATCCAATAAATAATTGTTCTCTGTTAAAAGCTCTGACTAAGTGTTTAGTTTATATACCAACAGGGAATATTACGGGTCCCTATTGATTTTAAACGCGATCGAATGTTCAGAAAATCTTTTATTTTCGAATCAATCTTTGAAAAATCATTAAAAATTAGCAATATCAATAATGATAAAGAAATAATCATTTCAGACGTAGTTTTTCATTTTAAAACGAATGATAAAAACTTAGCATGAATACTAGCATGGACACTTGCATGAACCGTTCTTGAGATATTGTACGATTTTCGACTTTTTTTTTTTTTTTTAAATCTAGGACATAGAATAATGTAAAAAAATAATTTCCTACCTGATTTTTAATTAGAACGCGATTAACAGAAACTTTAGAATACTTACATGAATCGTTCTAGAGATCCTGCACTTCGTGAAATAAATTTATCAGAAACATTATATGAAATTTAGGAAAATGTAAGTATTGTCCTATATGTTTCCTCTCCATGAACAATATTAGGCAATATCTTTCTCAGGATAGTTCTTGTAATATTTTTTTATTTTGACGCACAAGAATTCGTCAAGAGTCATTTATTTAACGCAATTGATAGTATTTAAATGCAAATTTCATTTTGATAGGGATTTTACACGTGAGCAGTGGCGTAGCGTCCATTGAGGCTACAAAGCTAGGCCTCCCCTGCTTAAAATCCAGTTTGTAACTTTCGAATATATGTGTATTATGTAGAAAATTTCTACACTTTGCTTGCTTAAAGTGACACGTTTCAAAGTATTTTCCCTGCACATTTTAATGTTTTAGAAGCTGAAGTCATCCAGCCTTTGCGGTCTATAAGGAGAAGCATGGTATTAAACCAACCCATCTGTTAAAATCCTCCCTAGCTGATTAACTAACATACAAGCTAGCCTTCAGAAAGACGTGGCTATTGCTTCTCCCATTTTGGGCCATTTATAAACAGTCAATAATTGGATGAAAGAACATTTCTCGGGAAAGGCTAATGAATCCTCCCTTTTGGGTCAAATGTGATTCTATTAGAAAAATTAAACACACATCCATAACAGAAGGTCTTTATTTCACTTCCTTAAGACGTACAAAAGTTTAAAACAGGCCATAGCGCTTTCGAGCATAAGTATGCTCTTCATCAGTGGCTACACGGAAATAAAGTTTGAATCGTTCATGTATAGACCAGATATAGCGACAAAATTTGCATAAATACAATCCACAAAAGAATCTACGTCTAGATAAGGATAAACCGTAAACAATTTTTCAAAAAAAATTTACAACAAAAGAACAGCATATTAAATTACAATTCAATTACAGAAATCGAAAAAGGAGGGGCGTGGCAGTCAATCATAATCCCAAAGAGGAAGACGTCAAAGATAACTTTGCAGAGACTTGAATTGCATGGAGTCGAGAATGAGTCGCCAAGCGTAACTCAAATTCATAACGGGGTCAAAATTACAAACGGACTCACGGTAAATATAAATAAAAAGGCCGCCCAGGCGGTAAAGTGGATAGCGTCTCCGACTGCTGTCTAGTGGGCTTGGGTTCGAATCCCGAGTAAGACATGGGTGTTTTCTTGAGGATGAAGACAGTCTTCCGCCCTCTGGGTCCTCGCTAAATGAGAAGCTGTACCCCCCTTGACCTTCATCAGTGATGCTTGTTTGTTTGTGTTAATAAACTTTGCGTTCTCGTCTTGTGTCATTCTTTGTCCGTCTTCTGGCATCACTGATCCTGTTTGCGGTTCCACCGAAACAGGAGGTTATAAGCAACAACAACAACATAAATAAATAAAAAGGGATTTGAAAAGGAGAATATCACGAGGGTTATTACACCGAATCAAAAGGAAAGTCTTTTCAAAAAGAGGCTGAAAATTATCTTTAACACCAAATTGAGCAAGAGCTATAAAAAGTTGTCTATCCCTGACATCCCGAGCATGTTCTGCTAAACGGATGCCAACGGTGCGTTTAGTACTTCCAATATAAAATTTAAAATTACCATCGGTGGACAACAGGGGAACAACATACACCCCAGCAAAGCTTTTAAAGTCATCCCTATCACCCAGTTTATCAGACCGAATACGGTTAAATAAAGAAGAAATATTAGAATGTGCAGGTCTGAAACCAAACTCGGAACAAAATTGGATAAAGGGGCGGAAAATCGTAGGATTGTATGAAAAACTGGACTTATATATGAACGATTCAAACTTTATTTCCGTGTAGCCACTGATGAAGAGTATACTTATGCTCGAAAGCGCTATGGCCTGTTTTAAACTTTTGTACGTCTTAAGGAAGTGAAATAAAGACCTTCTGTTATGGATGTGTGTTTAATTTTGCTATTTTAACATCAGACGTGTTGCCAAATTATTTAGTGATTCTATTATTTAATATTCGCAGAAAATAATCATTATTTGTGATACTAAAGAATTTGGGCCATTTTTCAGGAATAAACTAGCATTTACCTACTTCAAACAATATCAAGACGAAGAAATATACTAATAATGACTACTATTAAACTTAAGTAGTTAGCAAAGTAGACTTAACTCTTTATATCGCCATCAATATGGCAAAGCATCCGTTTGCGTATTTGGGGGTTTTAGAAAGAACGAATCTGATTTTCCTTCAAAAATTCCGTGTTATACGAGAATCACAGTTAGATAAAAGTGGTTGATAATTTTCTAGCGGATTCTTAGCATATTGTAATTTTAAAATATTTTTAAGTTTTCATAGTAGAGTATTTGTAAATAATTAATATACAATATTGTTTAAGGACATTGTTGACTGCAATGATTTTTCAACAAAACTTATGTTCCAGATTTCTGACCAATTTTCAGTACACTCTTTCATACATAAGCGAACGTAGAACATTTTCCGAGGGGGGGGGGGGAGCGGAGGTGAAACTGAAGAATAAAATGTACAACATTGTCTAACTTGATCACCTTTATTATCTTGAATATTCAAGGGAGGAGAATATCCTCCCTATGAGTGACCATGGTTTCATATTTAGTAAAATAGTTGAAAAAATTCAACTAATTTAGAAATAAGAGAACATTTAAAATGTCATATTTTGCACGCATTTATCTTAATCGGTAACATATTTTAAAATATCGCTCATTTTATTCACTCTTAGCATTTTTATGTAAAATTATTCTCACCAAAGAAATAGAACTTATTGAAAGTGTGAATTTTAATATAAATTTCACTTATAATACGACAACCTTTTTCAAGTGAGACCGCCAGTCGCCCCAGTCAAAAATATCACGCTTCTCTACGAGTATGAATAAGGATGAGAAATTTGCCAAAAGCGTTTAATACCATTACGGGGTATTAATTCTACTTCAATAACATTGTCCCGTGGATCTTGTAAACCATTATTTCGTTGTGAAGGAAGCATAGTTATTGGATTATATAGTCGTATGCGATCCACATCAGATATTGGATTTATATATTTAAACAAAATAGCACTGTAAGTGATCTTGCATCCCACACTGATATCTGATGAAGGTGAAAATATCCTATCCAATGCGATATTTCGAAATCTCTTACTGAATGTGTAAACGAAAATACAATCACTTTGTATCACTTGATAGTCGATAGTCACTATCGAATTTCCTCATAGTATGTGTGTCTAGGTCCCAGGCAGTATTAGGAGTAGGATATACTTACTTAATCAAAGAGTATTAAATTCCCCCTTCTATGGGATTGTCGTAAATTGCTTTAAGGATTATTCGATGTCTTCTAGAACTAATAATACAATGTGTACAATTTAGAGGGGATATATATATATATATTTAAAATTGATATTTGTTTTGCAGATTATGCTCTCATTTTACAGACTTTTGTGAAAATTAATATCCTCGGATACTATTAACGCATTTCCAGATTTTCTTAATGTTTATTACATTATATATTATAGCTAGTTATTTATACTAGTAATTATTACATTATAACTAGTCATTTATATTGGTCATTATTACATTAGAACTAGTCATTTATACTAATCATTATATTATAACTAGTCATTTATACTACATTATTACATTACTAGTTACTTATACTAGTCATGATTACATTATAACTACTCATTTATACTAGTCATTATTATATTATAACTAGTCATTTATACTAATCAGTATTATATTATAACTAGTCATTATTACATTACTTGTCATTTATATTACTCATGATTAGATTATAACTAGTCATTTATACTAGCCATTATGACATAATAACTAGTCATTTCAACCATGCTTTGCTCAGACGACATGGCAGACAGCTTTTACATCTACACACTTCCGGCCACACATTAAGCTGCCATAAGCCTTAGGGTTGGTCCTGTGGTCTGGGGCTTCTACACCTACACACTTAAATAAAAGTTCTGAATATCAAAACTGTTAAAAATTTAAACATAATTTGATGTGGGCTGCATATGATCTTTGTTACAGACTCAAATTAATTTGCTATTTCTTATATAATTCATTAGATTGAGTTTAATAGCACAAAATAACGGAACATTATTTGAAATTACACTGAATTTGTAGTTTTATTTCAAATTTCGTTTTCATTTGGCAACTGAACATATTTTCAAAAACGACGTGTCACAAAAACAAGAAAAAAAATTATCTCAGGAACGATTAGTTCCTGAGATATTTTGGACTTATTATAGAGTTATAGAGAACGAAATATATCGACAGTGAAATATATCGATAGCGAAATATATCGAAAGAACGTATCAATAGAGTTACGTTGTAGATCTGTTTCTTTCCATCGTCAAAAATTATGCATAAAACAAGAATTTAATTGATGCATTTGAGCATACGTAGTCTTTTATTTGAGATTTTGGCAAATTTTGCAGGTCATATCGCAAAAAAGGCAGGTTCCTTCTTTCCGAACCATATCAAAATATAATCAACAAAGTATCCCACAGGTGATTTATATCCCAAGTTTTGTGAAATTTGGTGAATTAGTTTTTTAGCTAGAGTAGATACATATACTGCACAGACATACACACAGACGTCAAAGTAGAATAAATGGTTTTTATGAAAACAACTAATTTGAGTTCAGAAATGTTCGAAACGTGTAGATCCGTCTAAAACCCGAGTTGCGACTTTCTTCGACACGATTCCTATTGTTGAGAAAGTGAAAATAGCGAACACTTCATAGTTCTGTTAAAATGGAAATTGCGGTATGTAAGGCAATATTTCAACTCCGATCGACGCATGTTTGCCTTATTTTCAACGTTTTTGGACATTTTAAACTAAAAATCAATTAATTATGCCATTATGTTTCAATAGTTTGCTTTGGAAACTAAAACAAAAGAACATTTTCGGTATTAAAAGTGCAACTCAGTTACCATAGTTACCACAATGGAATTGAAAATTATAAATAAATTCTGTGAAAAAATGCAATAAAAAAATCTGATGTGGGCAGCACATGACTTTCTCTGCAGACTTATATCCACGTTATCTTTATTTTAATTCAATTTAATTCACTTTTAATTCAATTTTCGTTCTCATTTGATAACTGGACTTATTTTCAAAAGTGGCGTAGAGAAAATACAAAAAAACTAAAATATCTCGAGAACGGCTAGACCTAGTTTAATGGGGTTGATCTTATTATTTTCTTCGTTAAAAATTACGTATTAAACAAGCATTTAATGGATACATTTGAGCATACGTAGTTCATTAGTTTAGATTTTGACGATTTTTGAGGGCCATTTTACAAGAAAGGCAGATTATTTTTTTCCGAATCGTACCAAAATCTAATCAGCACCAGGGTGACCCACAAGTGACTCATCTACCGAATTTTGTAAAATTCGGTCTATTAGATTTTCAGCTAGTGTGGATACATGATTTTGCGGGCCATTTCGCAAAAAAGGGCGGATTATTTTATCCCGAATCGTACCTAAAACTAATCAGCACCAGATTCGCCCACAAGTGATTTACTTACCAAATTTTATGAAATTCGGTTCATTAGTTTTTTAGTTAGAGTGGATACAAAATCTGCACAGGCAGACAGACAAACACACAGACACAGATACAGACACACACACACATACAGACACACACACATACACACACAGACAAACGTCACGCTAAAAATAGTTTTTTCGCATTCTAGAGGTCTCTAAACGTGTAGATCCGTCGAAAACTCGAGTTGCGATTTTCATTCCAATACTTTCCTTATACATTACCATGTACTGCAAGGAAAGTAAAAATCGTCTGCTGTAACTATAATTTAGAATATCTCAAGAAATATTGACTGTTCACCAATAGATACAATTACGTAAATTTAGGATATTTTTTCTGGCATGTAATGGTATGAAATCAAATTATGTGTTTCTAACCATTTTCAAGTTATAGTTGAGAAAATGTTACAAAAATTCCGCGATATATAAAGATTTCGAACAAAATTTTGAGATCTTAGATTTATTTTATTATTTATATTTCAAGTCTCACATGTATACAAGGTTTCAAGTGTCTACCTTTAGCGGTTTAGTTTGTGTAAAGCATCCCTTAGGCATTCAGTCATACTAAGCTGTATGATATAGTAACTTATATACTTTTCCTACATAAAATGAAGTATTGCGCTGGTGTCAAAAGCTTTGATATTAATGGAAACATATATTTAGAGCATTCATTAACACGAATTTAATAACATTTTGTTTTGAATCTAAAATAAAACAAATTGTAAAAATTATGGAAAGAAAATGTTTTAAAAATGGCCAATGTTGTATTGAAAATTGAATGATATCATATGTAGAATGCTAATACACGTTGTTATCAAAATATTGTACTTTTTTACCTTAAATTGAAAAATAGATAAAATTAAATATCATTATCATGAGATTTATAAGCAAATTTTACAAGGATATAAATTCCACCGTAACTGAAGTAAAAATCACTACAAGATTTATGGCTTCTTTATACCAGGAAACATTTACTAAAAAGGGCATTTACTAAAACTTTATGCTTTAAAATATTTATTACCTATGGTTATTATATAGCATCTTTCAAAGAAAAATTCTTGCTATGAATACTCCTTTATAATTTCATTTTCCAATTGTGTTATTGACGTAACACAATTAGACAAGATGTAATTGCTAATTTAGTAAAAAGTTAAATACTATCAAAATGTCAAATTAAGAATGGTGTTTTTTGCTTTTAAACAATACTAAACTAATAGACTAAATACGTACCTACGAGTTTTATTGTGTTTTTATTTTATTTATCAACCATTATTTAAAATATCTGATGTGGGCAACACATGACTTTCCTTATAAAATGCAATGAATTTACTACTTTTACAGTAAAAAAATAAGTTTTTCTTATATTAAATACTTATATTCTTTCCAAGATATTGAATTTTCGCCAATTAGACGTCATTTTCATTGATTTAGCGTCATTTTCATCCATCTGGCGAGATTTTCGTTAATTTGGCACCATTTAAGAAGTTGTCAAGTTGGCGACATTCCGCCAAATTCGTCGCCAAAATCTCCACAAGCGTTATGGACGAGTTATTCTTATAGCAGATAAATGACTATTGGCTTTCAAATAGAAAAGTATTACTCAAAGTATCTTTTCTCATGAATGGAACGAGCTAGATCCACGAGAATGATGCCGCCAAATTTATCGCATGATATTACAAATGAAAAGTGAACATGTTTCTCAGCAGTTAATGTATTTTTTATAATTTATGGGATTGTTTGATAAATATATTTTAAAAATGGGCAATACCTCGAGAACGTTTCATGCTAGCGTTCTAAAGTTTATGTCAATCGTTTTCTAAGGAAAAATTACATAAGAAATATCTATTTGCGTAACTTTATTAAAGGTTTTTATTTTTTGATGATTTTTTCAAAATTTCACTCGAAAATTTAGGAGGGTTCTGAACATTCAATTATGTTTAAAAACAATAGACTTCCAGTATTCAAGGATTGTGATTTTTGTACCAAATTTCTTTCGAATCGCTCCATTCGTTCAGGAGATATCATCTCCACAGACTCACTGACACACACATACACAAACACACACACAGAGAAAAAGAGAGAGAGAGAGAGAGAGAGAGACATCACCTCAAAAGTGTTTGATTAGTGATCAGGGATGCTTGAAACGTGCTCTTCCGTCGAAAACTCGAATTCGAATTTTCGACCCCGTCACAATACTTTCCTTATACATTATGTATATAAGGAAAGTAAAAATTACAATATCTTTTTAACTGACGTAACATGTTTCTGGAATTATGTCAGAGTATCAAATTCTTATGATGTCAGTTATACTTGTGCATTTTTATTCCTAGATATTTTTATATGAAGTCTAAAGTCTTTTACTAATACACATGGACATCTAAAAGTTTAAAATCATCTGAAAACAGGCAATAATCTGAATATTTATTTTGGGGCAAAAATGAGACTTCTACGAGGAATTGACCAGGACTGAAAAAAACATCATTATTATCACAAACCGTTCATGAGACTAGAATAGTTAGTTTTTCCAAGAAATTTTTTATATCTCCTTACAGAATCAAACGGCTATCATGAATTTTAGTTATGCTGGAGTTTAGTTATGAGGAATAAGAAATACTCGAACATGTTTGACTTAACATTGAAAGCAAAGAAAAAACGCCGCCATTGTTGAAATCCCGTATTATCTTGCGTTTAGACGAAACTGTAATCACTTAGTCTTCCTATTCTCACTATCCAACTTTTACCATAGTGTAGGTTTAGCCCCCAAACAGTATTTGGGAAAGCGGAAACTCTGATCTAATCAAAGAGTATAGAATTACCCCCATTGTTGGAATTGTTTCAAGGATCATTCAATATCTTCATATAGAAGTGAGAATAGAATTACTGCAGTGAGCTAGATACATTTAAAATTAATTTTTTCTCATTTATCTATTTTATTAATTTACTTTTTACTTTCACTTTCTTTCCTTTGCATATACATCATATGGATAAGAAGTAATGTGACGAAATAAAAACTTTGAATATATGCACAATGCACAGACATATAAAAACGCAATTGGAGACTATTTAGAAAACTAAAATAAAATTCAAAGCATTCTCTACACCAATCGGTGTTCAACCCGTGGACCGCGTGCCACATGCAGCCCGAAAATTAACATTTAGAAATATATTCTTTTGTAAAAAAAATTGTATATTTTGACTATATTTTAAGTTTTACAAAAGAATATATGTTTAAAGCAATTTTATATACCGCTTTAATAAAATCCATGTAATGGGAAGTTCAATTGAAGACTGCACAAAATACATGATGGTAATTGCCAAAATCTTCTGGTATTATACTTTATATACAATGCAGTAAATTAATGCAGTAAAATACGCAAAAAGTGTATTTCTGTTTTGACTGAAAAATATTGCATAATTTTAACTTTCCCTACAATACAAGGTAATGTATAGGGAAAGTATTGGAATCATGTCGAATATCGCAACACGAGTTTTCGACGGATCTACACGGATCGGGACCTCTAGATTACGAAAAAACTATTTTAGCGTGATGTCTGTGTCTGTATGTTTGTGTGACTGTATGTCTGTCTGTGCAATGTATGTATCCACTTTAACTCAAAAACTAATGGACCAAATTTCATAATATTTGGTAGGTACATCACTTGTGTGTGACCCTGGTACTGATTAGTTTTTGGTACGATTCGAGATAAAAGAGCCTGCTTTTTTTGCCAAATGTCCGCAAAAATTGCCTGCCACTCTAGCTGAAAAACTATTAGATCAAATTTAACAAAATTTGGTAGTAGGTCAAATTTGGTCAAATTTTACAAAAGTCGCTTGTAGGATACCCTGGTGCTGATTAGATTTTTATATGATTCGGAAAAAATAACCTGCCGTTTTTTGCGAAATGGCGCGCAAAAGTCGTCAAATTCTAAAATAAAAAACTACTTATGCTCAAATATATCAATTAAATACTTCTTTTATACGTAATTTTTAACGTTAAAAAATATAATACCAACCCCATTGCACTAGGACTAGCCGTCGAAATATTTCCGTTTTTTCGTATTTTCGCAAAGCCACCTTTGAAAATAAGTCCAGTAACCAAATGAGATCGAAAATTGAATTAAAAGTGAAGTAAATTGAAATAAAAAAAGAAAACGTAAATATAAGTCTGCAGCGAAAATCATGTGCTGCTCACGTCAGATTTTCATTGTTGGGAGAAGAGGAAATTTAATAGATAATCGCCTGATATCCATATCGGTCTGGTATACGTCTTAAATTTTTAAGGAAACAGTGTCATGCTAACAGCAGAGTGTTTGGAAAAACAACGAGCAATTTGCATAACTTGTGAATAACTTCTAACCAATGAATCACATTCAAAACTGCCTTCAAATCCGTAGTATCACCCTATTCAAACACTCTCCACTAGAAAGGATCCAAAAGGCAGTTAAATTTCAAAATGTTGTTAATCTGTGCTTAACTTGAATTTTAGACATTTCATATATTTATTACCTAGCAGTCGCTTATAATTTCTTTTTAAAATAGCTTCAATTACTCCTTAGCGTCACATTCAGTCTTAGCTTACCCTTCTGAACAGAAAAGAATATAGCAATTTTAAGGATTTCGAATATTTTAGGATCAGACAATCGTATCAGAAATTTTAAAAAATCTTATATTTGCAGTACATGACTTCCCCTGCAGACTCATAAACAAGCGCTCCTTATTTCTGACATAATTAAATTGAGTTAAATTGAGTTTAATAGCACAAAATAACAACCATAAAAAATTTAATGTGGGCAACACATGACTTTCCTTATATAACGTAATGAATTTACTACTTTTACAGTAAAAACATAGGTTTTTCTTATAGTAGATACTAATATTCTTTTCAAGATATTGAATTTTCGACAATTAGTCGTCATTTTCATTGCTTTACCGTCCTTTTTATCCATTTGGCTAGATTTTCGTTAATTTGGCAACATTTTAAGAAGTCGCCAAGTTGGCGACATTCCGCCAAATTCGTCGCCAAAATCTCGCCAAGCGTTATGGACGAAGAAATAAGTTGTTCTTACAGCAGATAAATGACTATTGGCGTTCAAATACAAAAGTATTACTCAAAGTATCTTTTTTCATGAATGGAACGAGCTAGATCCACGAGAATGATGTCAGCCAATTTATCGCATGGTATTACATATGAAAAGTGAACATGTTTATCAAGAGGAAATATTTTTTTTTTATTTTATATGACTTTTTAATAATTTTTTTGAAAAATGTGCAATATCTCGAGAACGGTTCATGTTAGCGTTCTAAAATTTATGTCAATCGTTTTCTAATGAAAAATTACATAAGAAATGTCTATTTGCGTAACTTTATTAGTGGTTTTGATTTTTTGACGATTTTTTCAAAATTTTATTCGAAAATTTAGAGGAGTTCTGAATATTCGATTACGTATAAAAACAATAGGCTTCCAGTGTTTACGGTTTGTGATTTTTGTACCAAATTTGGTTCGAATCGGTCCTTTCGTTCGCAGTTATTGTCTCCACAGACTCACTGACACACATACAGACACACACACACACATACTTTCACACACACACACACAGACATCACTTCAAAAGTGTTTGGTTCGTGATCAGGGATGCTTGAAACGTGCTCTCCCGTTGAAAACTCGATTTCGAATTTTCGGTCCCGTCACAATACTTTCCTTATACATTATGTATATAAGGAAAGTAATATTTTAAATTACACTGAATTTGCATTTATAATTCAATTTTTGTTTTCATTTGGTAATTGGACTGTGTGTGTGTGTGTGTGCGCGTGAAAGTATGTCTGTGTGTGTGTGTGTGTGTGAAAGTATGTCTGTGTGTGTGTGTGTGTGTGTGTGTGTGTGTCAGTGAGTCTGTGGAGACGATAACTGACGAACGAATGGACAGATTCAAACGATATCTGGTACTAAAATTACAATCCGTGAATACTGGAAGCCTATTGTTTTTATACGCAATCAAATGTTCAGAACCCCTCTAAATTTTCGAATGAAATTTTGAAAAAATCATCAAAAAATTTAAATCTCTAAGAAAGTTTCTTATGTAATTTTTCATTTGAAAACGATCGACATAAATTTTAAGAACGCTAGCATGAACCGTTCTCGAGATATTGCATACTTTTCAAAAAAATTATTAAAAATTATGTAAATTAAAAAAAAATATTTCCCATTGAAAAACATGTTTACTTTTCATATGTAATATCATGCGATAAATTTGGTGACATCATTCTCGTGGATCTCTAGCTCGTTCCATTCATGAAAAAGATACTTTGAGTAATACTTTTGTATTTGAACGCCGATTATCATTTATCTGCTATAAGAATAAATTATTTCTCCATCCACAACGCTTGGCGAGATTTTGGCGAAAATTTGGCGGAATTTCGCCAAAATGGCGACAGTTTTAAATGTTACCAAATCAAAGAAAATCTCGCCAAATGGATAAAAATGACGCTATGTCAATGAAAATAAGGACTATTTGACGAAAATTCAATATCTTGGAAAAAAGATAAGTATCTACTATAAGAATAACCTATTTTGTTTTTACTGTAAAAGTAGTAAATACTTTGCATTATATAAGGAAAGTCATGTGCTGCCCACATCAGATTTTTTTCAAAGGTGGCGTAACGAAAATGCGAAAAACTAAAATATCTCGAGAACGGCTAGTCGTAGAGTAATGGGGTTCAATTTATTCTTTTTGTCATCAAACATTACGTAAAAAATATCATGCATGTGGGTGAAAAAAAGTTCCTCTCTTTATAAACGTCGTGATCTAAAGCTTTCGTGACAGGGATTGCTAAATATATACGAAGACCATTATATTTATTAAAGAACCAACTATAAAGCGCTCTTTTTGACTCTGGAATATATATTTCTTTGGAATATATATTTTTTAAATAAAATAAAATGAAATTGGAAGAATTGTTTTTAACGTTTTCATTTCGCAAATTAGCATATTCTACCTTCGAGACCGGCTAATTTATTGGTAATGACTATTTGAACTTCTTCAACAATTTCGGCAGCAAATAATAAGATTTCTATATCAGCATCATGATTTCCAATCAATAAGTAAAATACACTTTTTGCGAAGGAAAAGGAAAATATGTGCAATGTATATAAGCACAAATAACACAGTAATGCAACATACAGTTGCTTCAAGGAATACATCTAAACGATCTAATATCAGATTGGTTGGACTGTTCTTCCAGCTGATATTTGATTGGCTCTCTTTTAATTCGGTCTTGGTTATATAATCACTCTGCTTCTTACTTTTGCACCCATTCCTCGTGTGGACTTGGGGTTTGTTGATTCTCTTGCACTGACCAAAGGGATCCAATCGTATCATCGACACAGCTGTATGCTGCATTATTGTGGCACTTGTGCTTATATACGTTGCTCAAGTTTTACTTTTACTTCTCCAATGTTTCATTATCAATTTTGTAAAGAGCCTTGGTCGTCATCCTGCTTGGTCGTCTTCCTCTCAATTTGAAATCGACGCTCCATCTTCCAGAGCCCGCTGAATCCGTACTAGTTGAACTAGGGTTACTTTCTGACTTCCGACATCTTTGCTCTAACCTACAGGGTTGATTTGTTCGAATGCCATTGTAAAGAACCTTGCTGCCCAACCGAGAATTGAACCCTGGATCTCCGAACTGGCCAGCCGACGCTCTACCGTCTGGGATGAAATTGAACGCTCTTATCGTCGAAGTGGACTCTGCAGTCTTTTAAAAATTCCCCCAAAATTCAAAATGATCTAAATAATTCTTAATCTGATCAAAATGTCCTTCTGAAGATGATCTGGCTCTCCCCAGTACTTGATTGAAACAATCTATTTTGTACGATATATATTTAGAGTCATCATGAATTTCATCAGGTGCTTTATAATTGAAATTTATTTATATATTTACAATCAGATCGATTGGACTGCGCGGGAATCATTTTAGAGCAGGCCCCGATTGGGTGCTATCGGACTAAGAACTTTCCTGACATTTAATTCTATTTATTCAATTAAAATTATGAGGGTAGTTTTGGATGAACATATGGCATAATTAAACTTTATTCTTACTTATACAGTTAAGCAAACAAAATAATAATGAAAACATTTAATTGGATGTTGTACACATGAAAAATGTTAAAAAGAAAAGGAAGAGGTTTTCTATAATAGTATGTTCATAGATAAAAAAAACTTATTAGGAGAGTATAGGCTTTTTGAATTTTCTCTCTGCAGTATTATTGAACGATCTATAAGTTATTTGTATACATATACACTTCCCTCCAAAAGTTATGTCATTTGAACCCAAACACAATGAATGAAGGTATATTATATAATTTATATAATGAATGATATTATCCCTAAACTAAACTATAACGCAGGCGCAGTACACTCTTTAGATGGTTAATTTCTCTTTAACTCTATAGTTAAAGAGAAACTCTTCTCAGACGAATGGAGATTTGTCCTACAATCGAATAATAGAGGTTTGCTAGTCTAGGCAGAATAAGGAATGCAAAACCAGTTCAGTAACAGCGTTGAATACCATCATTTGGGTCTTGGTAGTGTGATGGAACCTGTAGTAATATAGCGATAAATAGAATAGCTACATGTACACGTTTTTCTCATTAAAGTTTGTATGACTGAATCACTATCTCCTCAGGATATTTTCCCGTGAAATTTCAAGTTGATCGGAGCAAAATTTCCTGACTTATGCACGATTTACTGCTCCGAGTTTAACTGTTAGAGTACTGTGTATATATCCCCTCTAATATTTCTGAAGGGGGACATTTTATTTCTTTTGCATTGGAGACCATCAAGAGAGGTTTACGGCTCTGCCTCCTATAAGACATTAAACAAATTACAATCCTTGACAATTACGATTAATTATAGAAAATAAGCATTATTTGGAGAATATCTGCATTGTATTGCGAATAGCTGAAACGAGTGTCGCGTATATGGCTACACACACATTTGGCCACGTCCACATTTGGCAATACCCATGTATAGTAATCGGAGTTTCTGGGCGCCATTCAAATAATGTTTATTTGCAAGAAAATATAAGAGAGGGGGAAGTAATTTTTAAGCAGATGGTTTCAATCTAAATCAATATATCCGAAAATGCTGAAATAAACAGAAAAAAATACGGACATTTAAATAACTTTTCGGTGTGGATTTCGTATTGCAACTAATTCTATCATTTTAAGTTTTAAAAAAACGTAATTTAATTTCATTAATAGCCAGAAAGGACGCAAGGAAAGTTTTTCAATGTCAGGCATTTATATAACTTTTAGTTAAGTTTAAAGCGGGTAACATTATTCTATCTCTCAACAGAGTAAGGGTTGCCAAAAATTTAAAGTAAATTATTTTTTTTCACACGGTCGATATCCATCAATGATATTTTAAAATTATATTTTATATTATAAATGATTTTGATTAATATATACAGGGGGGTGGCACTCCTCTGCCAAGAACTCCTCTGCCAATTTTCTACATTGTTTTGTTGATTTTCTGATGCGAAATGTCTGATGTATATCAGAAGATTGAAAATATAAAGTCTGATGAAGATGCTTAACCATAGTAAGTTAAAAATAAATGTAATGATATAATTTGCTTGCTCGTATATTTTTCATCATGAATCAATATACTATAATACATTTAATTTATTATTCTGAAAGTATATCATAGTGTGTGTGTTAAACGATTAGTTTCTATATTTTTATATGTTTACATTGAATTTCGATTTGATATAAATTATCTTTTTGATATAAAAAAAACTAATAAAATCAAGTGTTTTGCCAAAATATAAGTTCTTCACTATAAAAGCATGACTTAAATCGTTTACTAGTTAGGCATAAGTACATCCCCCCTCCTATAAAGACATAAAACTCTTAGTGTTAGCCTTTTAATTATTATTTTGATTTTCAATTATTAGAGATAACGTAATCGAAAATAACTTTATTTATATGCATTTAGAAAGAAAGTACGCGATGTCTATTTGTGTATAATGAAAATTTCAGAATGATTATTTATTTATAAAAAAATATCTTTTTGATCTAAAAAAAAAAGTAATAAAATCAAGTGTTTTGCAATAATATAAGTTCTTCACTATAAAAGTATCACTTAAATCGTTTACTAGTTAGGCATAAGTACATCCCCCCCCCTATAAAGACATAAAACTCTTAGTGTTAGCGTTTTAATTATTGTTTTGATTTTCAGTTATTAGAGAACACATAATCAAAAATAACTTTATTTATATGCATTCAGAAAGAAATTACGCGATGTCTATTTGTATATAATGAAAATTTTAGAATGATTGCTTATTTAGAAAACTTTCCGAACATATTTCTGTAAATTCGTGTATATAAAACAAAATTCATTAAAAATAACATCGCCTCCTGTAATAACATTGACTGGTTTCAAAAAGCGAAACGAAGCTTTCAGATGATGTATATTTTTCAGAAAGAGAAATACAATTTTATTATGTATATACCCTTCAAAAAAAAACCTGTACTGCATATTTAAGTCGTGTTCAAGTAAAATTAATGTTATTTGAGTATTTATTTCATATTTTAAATTTTAAAAAAATGATTAAATTGATTTTGTTAGCATACTTTAACATTGGAGTCTACCGGGCCGTTCATGACATTAAACTCCAAGTGACGTTGCGTCTTTACGTGCTCTCATTGGCTAGAGCTGAAGTGGCGCAACCTTATAGATATAATAACCTTGTAATATATATTTTCATCACTATCAGGTATCCAGAAAGCTGGGCTGAATGAAGCCACATCAAATTAACATTGGTGAAATGATGGAGGAGAAAAAATACCTTCTAATGAGTGTGCTATGTTATGGTTCAGCTTGGGAACAATATCATTCTTTATATAAAATGTAATTTAAAAACATTATCGGTATACATAATTTGCATGATGTAAAAAAAAAATTATTTTTAGTGTTTAGTAGTAATTTTTTTTAAATTTTTAGTAGTAATTAAATTAATTTTCAATAATAAATGACGGAAACTCCTGAATTCTTCTGACCAATTTTCCTTTTACCTACATGAGTAGAACAAACAAATTACCGCACTAGAGCTAGACGAAATACACACTCATACGTTATGGATGTTTCCTCAATATTCTCTCTATTTTTTACATTCAACTTTGATAGCTTTTGCAATTTTGTCTTTCGAAATACACGTGGTTATGTGGTGAAACAAACTTCAGTTTCAATCATGCTTATTTGCAAATTTAACATGATAAATAGAAATAGTACCAATTTATAAAAGGCAGAATACTTTAAGACACAATTAACTCATTACTGCTTACACGTCATGCAATTGACTAGATTTTATCCGTAATAGATACATTTAAATCTCATTTTGATCATCTGTCATTCTACGCAATGAATAGAAAAATTAAATTATGTTCAATAGGTTGTAACAATTTCTAAGCACAATCAAATATCATCATTAACGCATTTGTTGTCAGAGTTATCTTGATTTATGATAGCAGATAACGTCTTTTTTGTGAAGATCATCAACTGATTAACAATGACTCATTTTGGGCATTTGCATGCCCATTGCTTAACAAGTCAAATAATTCACTTTATTTAGAAAAAGGTTTTTATTTCTATTATGTGGCAAGATTTATACCCTTGCTAAAAACGATTCAAATAAGAAAAAATATAATTTTCTTTCACTATTATTCTAAAAGCATGGCAAAGTATTTTTTTATCTGAAAAAAACATAAGTGAAGGATATTTGAAAATCATTTTCTGAATAGAAGCTTTTCTTTGAGATTCTGGATCACCCTAATTAACTTTTTTTTTCAGTTACAGTTTGTTTAAGTTCTACGAAAAATTTTATACATTAGTTGCTTTTGTTCGGCTTAAGTGCATATGTTACAGTGAGAGTTGATTTTTCAGTCATTGTCAGCAATTACTAATGACTCTTAGCATTCACTAGCGCTGTTGGTAAAAGTTGATTCACGAGCTTAAATTTTTCTTTCGTGTATTATAATCAACTCTCAATTGTTGACAGTGACGAAAGATTGTCGCCAATCCCTGCGACTCACTAGAGAGAATTTAATGAGGTTGAATGATTCAATGATCTAATAATTTAGCTTATACATTAACAAGACAATATGTAATAAAATGTAAATATGTAATAAAATATGTAATAAAATTAAATTTAATAAAATGTAATTGCGCTGCCATTACTCAGAAGTATTTAGATAATATTTATTATTAGAAATAAATCAATTTCGAAATAATGCTTGCCTATTTATTTATATATTGTAATAAGATTCAGTCATTTTAACGTAGAAATAATTACTATACTTTACATAGTCAGTAGAAGAAGTCATCCGAAGCAGAAATAATCAACAATTTTTCAAAAAACAAAGGACATAAAACTTTCTCTGATGTTGTAGGACGTCCCTTTGCAGCGAAAAAATGAGCAGGATATTTGATAGTATCAACAATTACCAGAGAAAATTTATTCTTACTACAGTTACCGACACTCCCTTACTATCTAGGAGACGTGTGTCACACTGTCATACGCATGAGTACCAGTTTAATGTTTAGTGTCCTAGGTGATTTAAGTAAATGTTAAAAGTGTGGAGCCGAGTATGAAATAGTGAGGCTCACTTCTTTTTAACAGTGTAAGTGTCGATAATTTTGTAGCTATGACGAATGATAGTTTGACGATTGTATCAAGAACTCTGAATGTAATTAATTCATAAATCAAACCACGCTGCCAAATTTAATGGAAGGCTTTTTGGATATCCAAAAATATCATAGCTAAAAAAATCATAGCATCCAAAAAAATCATACGAATATTTTATGTAAATGAAAGGAATTAAAACTTCATGCTAAGCGACAAAACCATTTGAGACAATAATTCAGGTGACACTTAAGGGACATAAACCCAATGTATGCATTACTACTGCAAAGCATTACATGTGAACTACAATGTATGCATTACTACTGCAAAGCATTACATGTGAACTACAATGTATGCATTTCTACTGCAAAATGATCGTATCAAATTAAATAATATTTATTTAAACTGTTAATTTTAAAGGAAAAAATTATCAATGAAATCCAAATTAGGCATGAAATGCTAAAGAATATTCCTACGTATTCAAATTTATTTTACTTTTTATTTTGTTTTTATCTCCACATATTCTCTACCCTACAACTAGAAAAATATAGTCCTTACATCTACTTTTAATTGAAAAACTTTAATTTTTTAATGATATAATAACGTATACTATATAATATTATTCCTTCATGCTGTGTCCAATAGGAATAGGTGGGATTTTACTAACATTAAAGATACCTAAGTACAATTCTCAAATTATGTATTATGGCAATTTCACATGTTTCATCCATAAGAGTTTATATCCTTCTTTCTAACTCTTCGATTTCAATAATGAAAGTCAGATCAGAACTATATCGTCTGTAATAATAATAATAAGCAAAAATAATATTCAGTGATTTGCCATTTTATGATATCTTTGTTATTCCATTAATAACCTTAATAATAAATATTAACGACTTTCTTTACTATTTCTCTCTGTTTCCCGTGGGACATGCATGAAAATATCTCCAATGTTTGCTGCTATGCTAGGAAGGCAAAGAATGCAAATAATTAAATTTCGAACTTTTCCGCGAACGAGCACCTAGAGCGAACAATTAGTTCTCACACAGAAGAATATTTAGTGATGTGTAAGGCCCTTCTCGGTGATGTCTCATTAAATTTAGCACATTTTCCGCTAACAAGGTAATATCTCTCTTTTGAAATGCACGGAAAACTAATTAATTACGAAAATATATACAGATGCAGGAGAAGAAAGAATTGCATTTTAATCTACTTTCTACGATATTATCAAACCGCACAAGGGAATTATGAAGTTTTCTGAACAAAAACAAAACATTGTTTAAACATTTTGCAAAAACAAGAAATTATTTTATAGAAAGCTATTCTATTTTTAAATTAATTGAAAGATGCAATTGTATTTTAAAGTTACGACATATGCTAATATGGGATACTGTAGAAATTCGACAACAACAAAAGGAATTATAATTTTCTCTTTAGATTTTGTAATTATCTGTATCAGTTTTTTTTTATCGTAGACCTGGACCTTCGTTGAAGACATCATTTTTTGATGTCAGCGTTACTACAATTAAGAGATAAAACAAACGTAGCCAACAAATTGCACTAACCTCGATAGGAGTATCTTCTATATGAGCAACGGTTCCTGACAAGGACGGTCTTAGTACATGCGGGGCCTTATTGAAAGTATCCTTTACAAGGCCCTATTGGAATTATCATTTATAGAGCTCTATTGTATGTATCATTTACGGGGCCCTATTGGATGTTTTATTTCCGGGACTCTATTGGATGTATTATTTGCGGGGTTCTATTGGATGTATCATTTACGAAGCAATACGGGAAGTATCATTTGCGGGGCCCTGGGGTATCTGTACTAAATAATAAGTTATTTTTTACGTATCTCTTTTTTTTCTCCTTTTTTCATATTTTAAACAGGGTATTCATGCTGTATGGCTCTAATTTAACACTAATATATATGAGCCTCCGTGTTGTGATAAACCTGTTTTGTTTAAATTATTCTCTTACCATGCTAGATAGACTTAGTAATATACAAATTACATATTTTAATTTTTATTTATGAAATTAAGTTACATTGAATATATACGAGTTTATATATAACAAGTATTTCTAATATACACTCATTGCCATAAAATTTTGCGCACCAAGAAGTAAATGTGGGATCGTAACGAAACTTGGCATGAAGGTACGAGACAGGAAGATGTGCAAATGATTAGAAATACAACGTGATTGCGCATTGCGTAATGCCTCCAGAGGGCGTTGAGCCACCTGGCGCAGAAAAAAAGGTAGGCAGAGATATTTTGCCTGTAATAAATCTGTTGCTTTTTCATTAAGGATGCCGTTATTCCGCCATCGAAGACAATATGATCAGCTGTCAGGGTTGGAGAGGGGAAGAATCATCGGGATGATGGAAGCCGAGTGGGCAGCTCGGACAGAAGCCCGCCACCTAGTCCTTTCTGATTTTATTGTTAGAAGATGTTGGGACCAGTGGACAAGAGAGAGGTCGCATTCTCGGCGGCCAGGCTGAGGACGCCCTCGGCAGACCAATAACTGAGAAGACCGTCACATAACCCGACACTCACGTACAGCACAAAATGCGTCACTGTCCGCCATCTGGACACAAGCAGCACCTTCACTACGGGTCCTTGTGTCTGTCCGTACCATCGGGAGGCGCCTGGATGAAGGACATTTGGTATCGTGGCGCCCATTACGTGTACTGGCAGTGACACGCACCCATCGTCGCTTCCGTTTTGAGTGGTATCGCAATCCGACGGGATTGGACCGAAACCGAATGGAACCAGGTTGTCTTCAGCGACGAATCGAGATTCAATTTGGGCACTGGTGACGATTGTGTAAGTGTGTGGAGGCAACGTTTTGAACGCCTCAATCCTGCCTTCGCTTACAACGGCACACAGCTTCCACAGCTGGTATGATGGTATGGGGTGCTGTCACATACAACATCCTGTCACCTCTAATATTGATTCGCGGATCCATGACAGCCTAGCGGTACGTTCGTGACATCATTCAGTCACATGCGTCGTCACTCATTACAGGGCTCCCAGGAGGTACTTTCAACAGGACAATGCTCGGCCACACGCAGCAAGGGTGTCACAGGAATGTCTTTGCCACATAACCACCCTTACGTGGACTACCCGTTCACCAGATTTGTCACCGATCGAGTATGTCTGGGATTGCTCGGGACGGCAAGTTGGACAGCCTACGAGTTTGGTCGAACTAGAGGCGCGCTTTCACCAACTGTGGAATGATATGACACAGAACACCATACGGGACCTGTAATCCTCAATGCCCGCCAGTATCGCATCGTTTATTTACGATAGAGGTGACCCAAAGAGGTTACTAGAACCTCCATTCATTTGTAGTCTTCCCTGTAATAAATGATCATTTTGCTTTGATTTTGAAATCACTAACCTATATCAACATTACACTCACATTTATAAAATTCTGTTGGATTCTGACAACTGCGTCTTAGTGCGCAAATTGTTACGGCGACGAGTGTATTTGAAAGGAAAATGACGATTATTTGAATGGAAAATTTTCTTGCTTTTTCCTCAGTAGAGTTAACAATTATACTTTCAAATGTAGCATTTCTTGCTTCCTTGTATCGTATTCTATTGAAAATATTCCCAGACTGTTCGATTATTCTTATAGTGTGGTTGGTCTCAAATATGATTTGATTCATCTAAGTTTTAAGAAAGTCATTTCTCCCGGTGATATCCTGAATGGGATTATCAAATATGTGTGAAAAGCAATATACAGATTCAGGAAAGCTGTAGAGCGTTCATTTTGGCTTATAATCTGAAATGTTTTTTAGGTTTTTATTGCCCATAACGTGTAATTGGTTCACTGTTAAAAATGGGTATTCAAAAAAAGTAGGATGTACTCATTTTCGAGTACTCTGCATGCTTATAATAGCTCCGAGTAACCATGTTTCAATTTTGAAAAACGCATGTACTCATTGAGTATATCAAGAATTAAATTTTAAGCATATTTAGTTTCAAATTGCAAATACTATGTACTCATTTATGAATGTGTGAGAGAATCACTTTTGAGCATAATTGTAAATACTATGTACTCTCATATAGTCAAAATTTTTGACCATATGAGAGATTCAATTATATTTTTAATTTTCAATTATATTTTTAAACTGTAAATAAATGCCGGATGACAAACAGCGCATATACATAAGGCAAGCAATGCTTATTGCGTGTCCATATTCTACCACCACATTCGAGAAAAAAAACACGACCGCACAGCACCGCACACGAAACATATGAATCCGCCATCCTAATTCTTAGGATAGATTTCTTTAATTTCGAGGCTATAGCTTTTATTTTTTGAAATATTTGCACAAAAAATTTCAGAATTATAATTGCGCATTTATTACACGATTTTTAATGAAATTAATATGAAATAATACGTTTATTTATTAAAGTATTCATTATTCAAGCAAGTGTTATTCATATTTCAATATGTCACCTACTCCTTTATGGTGCCGTTGTATTCAAATGAAAACGAGTTCGTTGAAGTTTCCGTTTTCAAGTACTTTATTTTTTACAGAGTAGGAATATCTTTAACGCTTTCATTTCCCACACTCGCATTAAGCCGTTTACTTATTTTAAATTGAACTTTAGTCCTTTCCTCTCATTTATATTTTATTAGATGCCTAAACAAAAAAGATTAACGAATACAGCAGAGTAAACTTCAACGATAAGAGCTTGCAATTTCGTCCCAGTAACTCAAAAGTAAAGCATCGATTGGTCAGTTTGGAAACCCAGAGTTCGATTCCCGGTTGGAGCAGCAAGATTCGTTACAATGGCGTCCGAACAAATCAACCCTGTAGGTTAGTGCATCTGTGTCGGAGCTTTGAAAGTGACCCTAGAACGACTAATACGGATTCAGTAGATTCTAGAATATTGGGTTCCAATATCAAATTGAGAGGATAAAGACCACGCAAGATACTAAAGTGAGTAAAAAGAGTAGTAGCAAGAGGCTTACCTGAAGTACAAAATAGCAGGTGGTAGTCTGTCAGATTGTCAGTTGTCCGCCAATTTTACATTAGAGGGTGGAGAATGCAGAGTCCACTTCGACGATATGAACTTGCAATTTCATCCTGGTAGCTCAACCATAGAGCGTCGGCTGTCCAGTTCGAAGGTCCAGGGTTTGATTCCCGGTTGGGGCAGCAAGGTTCTTTACAATTCTTAATTAATAAGAATAAATTCTATATTGTGTATATGGTCAATACGATTAATAGCTATAAATATTTCAAATACGAGTCCTCGCCTGTATTAACAGCACAATCCCGTCACATTTCTTACACATATTACATCTAAATGTGGTTATATTGTGAAAAATGTACCGCTTTTGAAGGTTTGCATATTTTTTTCGTAGAGGTGACAATAACAAACCGGAACAATTCAGTTATTCAGAATAATTAAGTAGTATATTTCTCTATATTGCTGACATTAATTACTCAAAAATAATTTTTGTCTGTCCCCCCGTATGATGGATGAGTGGAGTAGGATTATTCGTCCATCATCCATTTCACTTCTTCATGAAGAATCTTATTTGTCTTGACTGATCTTGCCTCGTAATTTTTTCTGTCGCCCCTGAACATTATTTTACATACCATACTTCACACATTACTATATTTAATTTCATAACTTATTACTTATTAATAACGTATTACCTTGTTTATTTTCTAAGGTATTTCAGCTTGTTACCTTTAGATTAAAAAAATACCTTCAGAATGCTGCATAAGATGTGGAAAGTTTCAAATATCACACTGAGTTTGAAGCTGCTAATTTCAATGCAATAGTAAAATATTTATTGTATTCAGAGATCTAGCTGAAAAAAGTTCACGAGTAGTATTTTGAATACATTTGAGCCATATGATGGACTTACATCCAGTTAAGAATATTTATCGGGCGATGTGCTTTGTCTGCGAGTGCTCTAGGATATTAGAAGCCCAAGTGCTGCAGGAATATTTTGGAATACTTTTACTTTTGAACATTTATATTTTTGGAGAACTTTTAGATTTTAAATATTTCACTTATTTTTTTTTTAATTTAGCATATTTCTATTTATGTAATACACATATTTGCTTAACTGTACTCTTGGAACTTTGTCTATTCTTTCTTTTGCGAAATTTTAGCAGTTTCAAATGTTTATCTAAACATATAATTTTGTGCATCAAATACAATTTTTAAAAGCTTTAAATTCATTTAGAATCATTTATTAGAAAAATTCATTTAGAATCATTCATTCAGAATCTTTTATTTAGAATCATTCATTTCGAATTTCATTAAGAAATTTACATACCTTTTTCGAAGGCTAGGCCAACAAGCAGGAATAGTTCACCTATTTTGGATAAAAATAAAGTCTGTTTTTTCTCTTTTATTATGCCCATGTCTCAAAAAATCATTTATGTCTGTCTCACTGCGTGATGAATGGGATGAGCAGAATCGCTCGCGCGTTCATCAGTCATTTCCTTTCTTCATGAAGTATATTATTTATTTTAACTTCTTAACGATTTTTTGTAGAGTGTTTGGACATTATTTTGCATGCCATTCTTTACTAATTAAATTATTTACTTTCAGTATATTTTTTAATGAAACTTAGTACCAGATTCTTTTTTTTCTAAGCCGTTTTGCAATATTATTTTTGGAAAAATATGGATTTACCGGATTGGTGCTTTTCTTAGCTTATACTAGGTATCATGCAGTTACAGAAAAAGGGAGCTAAAACCCCGCGTTGAGAAAACGCCAAAATCGTTTGAGACAATAATTCAGGCAGCGCTGAAGTAAAATAAGTCCCACTGCGTTGTATGTATTTTTAAGGCAAAAGGCTTATATTTTAGAAAGTTGACGTTAACACTAATAATTAAATTTTAAGATGAAAAATAATGTATTTCAAAAACAAAATAATGTATTCCAAAAACATTCCTTATTTAAGTTTGTATATAATAAAAGCTTTTTTCTTTTAATAAAAACACGAAACAAAATTATAAACTACCATAAAACCAATAGTACACTGTTAAAATAAACTCTAAACAAAATATAATGTTTACAAATTAAACAAAAATCTAAATACAATTCTAGAATGGAAGTCGAAAACCTGTTAAATCAGAACAATATATAGCCCCTGTTTAATTCTGAAAAATTTTAAATCAATATAAATAAAATACACTATAAACGTGTAAATACACTCAATACGTAATGTTATAGAAAGAGAAAGAGAAGTTTATGTTCTTAAAAGAACAATAATAAAGTAAAATAAATTCTTATCTTAAAACGGATAAACCTCTCCAAAGAAACTCCTAACACAGCAAAGTGAAGGGTTTGGGTTGAGTTGAAAGAGAAAGTTACGGATTTAAAAAACTAATAAATGCATTTCAAGCAAATTGAAATTTAAAATGAAAAGTAATTTATTTCAAAAATAATAATTTATTTCTGAATAATTTATTCAAATAAAATCGATGGTTTATTTTAGTTTAATGACGTACATTAATTATTTGGCAGACACAAATATCGAATGTTCCATTCGATTTCGCTAACGTGTATCTGACGCAACCTCGTCAGAACCGTGACGTCAGAACACCACAGAATCATGACGTCATAAACTCGCCCATCTCCCCTCCACCATAGCAATACCGTGCGTCTTCGCGCGCATGTGGGTGAAAAAGCGATAACTCCTTCCGCAGTTTGGCCGAGTAATTGAAAATCATTACTTCCTTAAATCGGGGATTGTGTGGCTACTTTTTCTTATTTCTAGACCAGATTGGGCTTGTAAGAAAGCCTGATCTTTGAGTTTTTTAAAAATGCAAATTACCAGCCGAAATTGTCGGTACTTTTCCCGACGCGAGGATTTGAAAACGAAAGCGCTTTTTTATGAGGCGGAAATGACTTTTGTTTTAAAATCTTTAAAAAAAATATTAGAAATTATCCCTGAGATTTGAAATTGATATACTTTTACTTGCAATTGTCTGTTCTTTCCGGTCGTGGGATTTGATTTTTTCTACGATGTCTGGATGGTGGTGAAAAGAAGGGAAAAAGTGGTGGAAAACGGTCGAAATCGCATAAAACATTAAATAACAAATAAAATAATTCAAATTTTAAAAATCGGTCACCTCCCCCCCCCCCGGGAATCCGATTGCCAAATTTCGAAGCTTTGCGACGCTCAGTCGCTGAGCCTATAGTGTATAAAACAGGTACACAGACAGATCACCTCCCATCCACCATAGAAACACCGTGCGTCTGCGCTCGCATGTGGGTGAAAAATAGATCCCTTCTTTAAAAGCGTCGTGACCTATAGCTGCCGTGTCAAAGATTGTGAAATATATGCAAAGAGCACTATATTTATTAAAAAAAAGCATTCATTTTGACTCTGGAATATACTGGGTGATTCAAAAGTTCGGAGCAAAAGTAAAAAAATATAAAAAAATATCTATGGGTGAGAGAGACATGCGGCTGGCAGATTAATATTCACCATGGTGATGGATTTTGTGTGGCAAGAAAAAAATTAATTCAAACTCTCGACACTCGGGGGCTGCGGCAGATAAAGCAATGGACATGACTTATGAATGGAGGTGATTGCACACATGACTGGCACACTCGCAGGCCAGTCATGTGTGCAATCACCTCCATGCATAAGTCATCTCCGTGGCTTTATCTACCGCTGCCCCCCGAGTGTCGAGAGTTTGAACTATTTTATTTTTCATGCCACACAGAATCCCTCACCATGGTGAGTATTAATCTGCAAACCTCTTGTCTCGCAGACCCATATATATATTTTTATAGCGTTTTACTTTTGCTCCGAACTTTTGAATCACCCTGTATATTTTTTGGATATATTTTTAAATTTAAATAAAATGAAATTGGAAGAATAATTTTTAACGTTTTCATTTCGCAAATTAGCATATTCTACCTTCGAGACCGGTTAATTTATTGATACTGACTATTTGAACTTCTTCAACAATTTCGGCAGCAGATAATATGATTTCTAAATCAGCATCACGATTTCCAATCAATAAGTAAAATACACTTTTTGCGAAGGAAAAGGAAATCATGAGCAATGTACATAAGCAAAAATAACACAGTAATGCAATATACAGTTGTTTCAAGGAATACATCTAAACAATCTAATTTCAGATTGGCTGGAATGTTCATCCACCTGATATTTGATTGGCTCTCTTTTAATTCGGTCTTGGTTATATAATCACTCTGCTTCTTCCTTTTGAACCCATTCCTCATGTGGACTTGGGGTTTGTTGATTCTCTTGCACTGATCAAAGGGATCCAATCGTATCATCGAAACAGCTGTATGACGCATTACTATGGCACTTGTTCCTATATACGTTTCTCAAGTTTTACTTAATCTTCTCCAATGTTTCATTATCAATCTTGTGAAGAGCCTTGCTGCCCCAACCGGAAATCGAACCTCGGATCTCCAAACTGGCCAGTTACCGTTGAGCTGCGGTTGCGCTCTACCGTTGAGCAACTGGGTCGAAATTGCAAGCTCTTATCGTCGAAGTGAACTCTGCATTCTCCACCCTCTAATGTCAGATTGGCGGGCAACTGACAATCTGACTGACCGCCTCCTGCTGTTTTTACTTCCTCAAGTTATCCTCTAGCTACTACTAATTTTACCCAGGTTTGTATCATGCTTGGTCGTCATCCTCCCAATCGACGGTCTATCTTCCAGCGTCTACTGAATCCGTACTAGTTGTACTAGGGTCACTTTCAGACCTCCGACATCTTTTCACTAACCTACAGGGTTGATTTGTTCGAACTCCATTCTAAAGAAACTTGCTGCCCCCAACCGGTAATTGAACCCTGGATCTTCGAACTGGCCAGTCGAAGCTCTACCGTTGAGCTACTGGGATGAAATTGTAAGCTCTTATCATCGAAGTGGACGCTGCAATCTTTTGAAAATTCCCCTAAAATCCAAAATGATCTAAATAATTCTTAATGCGATCAAATTTTCCTTCTAAAGATGATCTGGCTTTGTTCAGTACTTGATTGAAACAATCTATTTTGTACGCTATATTTAGAGTCATCATGAATTTCATCAGGTGCTTTATAATCGAAATTTATTTATATATTTACAACGATACCGGCTGGACTGTGCGGGAACCTTTTCAGAGCAAGAACCGATTGGGTCCTATCAGACTAGGACCTTTCTTGACATTTAATTCAATTTATTCAGCTGAAATTTTGGGGTTAGTTTTAGATGAACATTTAGCATGATTAAACTTTATTCTTACTTATACAGTTTTGCAAAAAAATAATAATTAAAACATTTAATTGGATGTTGTATGCATGAAAAATGTTGAAAAGAAAAGAATAAGGTTTTATAAAATACTATGTTCATAGAAAAAGAAAAACATTTTACGAGAGTATATTCTTTTTGAGTTTTCACTCTGCAGTATTATTGAATGATCGATAAACTATTTGTATACATATACACTGCCCTCCAAAAGTTATGTCATTTGGACCCAAACACAATGAATGAAGGTATATCATATAATTTATATAATGAATGATATTGTCCCTAAACTAAACTGTAACGCAGGCGTAGTACACCCATTAGAGGGTTAAATTCTCATTAAATCTATAGTTACAGAGAAACTGCTTCAGACGAATGGAGATTTATCCTACAATCGAATAATAGAGGTTTGCTTGTCTAGGCAGAATAAGGAATGTATAACCAATTGAGTAACATCGTTGAATACCGTCATTTTGGTCTTGGTAGTGTGATGGAATCTGTAGTAATATAGCGATAAATAGAATCCCTACATATGCACGTTTGGTCTCATTAAAGTCTGTATGACTGAATAACTCCTCAGGGTATTTTTCTGTGACATTTCAAGTTAATCGGGGCAAAACTTCATGGCTCATGCATGATTTACCGTTCCGAGTTTGACTGTTAGAAGACAGTGTATATATCCCCTCTAATATTTCTGATGGAGGACATTGTATTTCTTTTGCATGGGAGACCATCAAGAAAGGTTTACGGCTCTGCCTACTATAAGACATTAAACAAATTGTAATTCTCGATAATTATGATTAATTAAGGAAAATAAGCATTATTTGTAAAATATCTACAACATTGTATTGCGAATAGTTGAAACGCTTGTCTTGCATATGGGCCATACACATTTGGCCACGCCTACATTTGGCTGCTCCCACATTTGGCAAAATTCATGTTTAGTATTCGGAGTTTCTGGGGGCCATTGAAATAATGTTTATTTTCAGAAACTATAGAAGAAGGGAAGTAATTTTTAAGCAGATGGTTTCAATCTAAATCAATATATCCGAAAATGCTGAAATAAACAGAAAAAAATACTGACATTTAAATAACTTCTCGGTGTGGATTTCATATTGCCACTAATTCCATAATTTTAAGTTTTAAAAAGACGTAAATTAATTTCATTAATAGCCAGAAAGGACACATGAAAAGTTTTTTAAAGTTAGCTATTTGGATAACTTTGTTAAGTTTAAAACGAGTAACATTATTCTTTCTCTCCACAGAGTAAGGGTTGCAAAATTTTAATTTTTTTTACAGGCGATCCATAGTCATCAATAATATTTTAAAATTATATTGTATATTATAAATTATTTCGCTTAATTACTAAGGCAGCATTCGATGAGCGAGATCTAGAAAGCTGGGCTGACAAAGCCACGGCAAATTAACATTGGTGAAACGATTGAAGAAAAAATATACCCTCTAGCAAGTGTGCCATGTTATAGTTTAGCTTAGGAACGATATTATTCAGATATAAAATATAATTTAAAAACATTATCGGTAAACATGATGCAAAAAAAAAATAATTTTTAGTGTTTAGTAGTATTTTTTTTTAATTTTTAGAAGTAATTAAGTTAATTTACAATAATAAATGTCGAAAACTACTGAATTTTTCTAACCAATTTTCCCTTCTCCTCAATGAGTAGAACAAACAAATTACCTTGGTGTCTTCAGACAGCACTGGTTAGCTATGAAAATATGAAAAAACTTGTTGCCACTAATGTAAGTTTGTATGACTGAATAGCTATCTCTTCAGGGTATTTTTATGTGAAATTTCAAGTTGATCGGAGCAAAGCTTCATGACTTATGCACGATTTACCGTCCTGAGTTTAACGGTTAGAGGACACCCCTCTAACATTTCTGAAGGGAACATTTTATTTCTTTTGCATGGGAGACAATCAGGAAACGGTTACGGCTGTAAAGCATTAAACAAATTGTAATTCTTGACAATTATGATTAATTATAGAAACTAAGCATTATTTGGAATATATCTATAACATTGTATTGCGAATAGTTGAAACGTCTGTCGTGTATATGGCCACACCCACATTTCGCCACGCCCACATTTGGCAATACCCATATATAGTAATCAAATAATATAAAAGAAGGGAAGTAATTTTTAAGCAGATGGTTTCAATCTAAATCAATAAATCCGAAAATGCTGAAATAAACAGAAAAATATACGGACATTTAATTTACTTCTCAGTGTGGATTTCATATTGCCACTAATTCTATCATTTTAAGTTTTAAAAAAACGTAATTTAATTTCATTAATAGCCAGAAAGGACACAGGTAAAGTTTTTCAATGTCAGTCATATGGATAAAATTCAGTTAAGTTTAAAACGAGTACCATTATTCTCTTTCTCCACAGAGTAAGATCTGCGAAAAATTAAAAGTAAATTATTATTATTTTTTTTTACACACGATCCATTTCCATCAACATTTTAAAATTATAATTTATATTAAAAATGATTTTGCTTAAATAATGAGCAATAATTTTTTTTTTTTTGTATCCAGAAAGCTAGGCCGAATAACGCCATAGCAAACTAATGTTGGTGAAACGATGAAGGAGAAATTATACCCTGCAATGAGTTCGCTATGTTACCTTTTAGTATAAGAACGATATAATTCCTTATATATAATATAATATGAAAAAATTATCGGTATACATAATTTGCATGATGTAAAAAAAATAATTTTTAGTGTTTAGTAGTAATTACTTTTGAAATTTTTAGTAGTAATTAAATTAATTTTTAATAATAAATGACGAAAACTCCTGAATTTTTCTAACCAATTCTCCCTTTACCTCCATGAGTAGAACAAACAAATTACAGTGGTCTCTTCAGACAGTACTGTTTAGCTATGAAAAAACCTGTTGCACGCCTTAAAATTTCACTATAAAAGGTTGCTTAAAGTTTCGCCAATGTTAAACTAGAGCAATAGAATGATACTACGTTATTTTATAAAGCCCTTTAAATATTTGATGCAAGGGAACGAAGTGAGTGAACGTTTTACTTTTGATTACTAAACACCTCGATTTGTATATCTTACATATCGAGTTCGCTGCTGAACATATTCGGACAAAAATTGAGCGTGCTGCACCCCGAAACCTTTATTGATATGTATTCATTATCTGAGGATAATTCCTCTGAAACGTAACCAAATTTTCTGCAATTTCGAAATGCGGTAGACATTAATATTTTATAGCCCGATTTCGTTGATGAATGTGGTTGGATAATGATTGCAAGTGTTGCGCCCCTTTATATAGGACGATTATAGCTTCTTGCGCTTGGGAAACAGCGAATGGGAATTGGGGGACTTCCTCCTTTTTTTTTTGCGGTCCCCTCGTTTTAATATTTCTGGAAGTGTTTTAGTAAAATGTGAACATTCTGATACCTTTCTGATCTCGAGAGAATAGCACTCCAAGTGCGTGGCACTTGTGGGTTTTTTGTGTGTGTGTGAAGCCCGATCCGGCATGCACTTGTTGCATTACAGGCACGGTATCCGTGGCCCCTATCTAGGGCGGCCAATGCTTCTGATCGGATCCGACGTCGTGTGTCCGGTGATGTATGGCGACTCGTCGCCAAGCGAGCCAGAGCCTAATTCAGCGCTAGGGGGCAATTCTTCGGGCGGTGGCGACCAGTGAAGTAAAGAAAATCATCATTATTTTGGTTTGGCAGTGCAGCACAGCTCTGCCTCTAAACGGCGTGGTGTGGGACCCTCTGCTCCCTTAGCTACATTCAAGCCGTGGCAACTGTGCAGCCGTGCTTCAACTGGGTGTCATCGACTGGATTTAACGAGGTCCGTAGCAGATGATTTCTACTGAGCTGAGATTCCTCTTGACCTTCTGGGAAAGCCTGTACGCAAGTTCTTATGAGCCGCTGGGCCTAAGCCAACGTTAGGAGGAAGAGAATTCCCTGTCTCTGCCTTAGCCGGTCTGATCCTGCTGACCATGATAGTTTATGTAATTGCTCTTGACTTTCTGGTAGCGCCTGTACGCAAGTTCTTATGAGCCGCTGGGTATGAGCCAATGTTAAGAGGAGGAGAATTGAAGTGGACAGTGTACCCATCTCCGGAATAATCCTTGTCTGGACTATCGGCCCCTGTTTAACCTCAACCGAGCTGATCCGACTGACAAGGATAACTATGAAATGTCCAGTACTTAACTAGCCATCCAAATAATATTGCCACCCATTTCCAATATGCAGAGGGATTACTACCACCACCCATTTGAGTGTCCTTACTTCGGTAATGAAGGTATGGTGAATTATATTTGATTTTAAATGTTTTATAAGTAATGTGTAACAGTATTTTGATGTGATTTCCAGTGTTTAAGGGTAACTTCAGGCTTAATGGGAAATTTACACAATGAACCTTTAAAGTATCTAAATGCAAGTTTTGGAAAATTAAAAAATATATATATATATAAATTAGTTGTAAATTTAACTGTACACCCCTGAGGTCGAGCTGGGTAATAGGGAAGTAATTGTAATGGTGTATATTTGTTATGAGTATTTATTGAGATTTCATGTGTTCTTTTTATACATTGTTAAGTGGCCACAAAAAGGAAGTGACTCTTTAATTAGGGAATGCAATGTACTTAGGTCCAATCGGACCCCACTATACGAAACGCGGTTGAGCTGAGTGAAACTATTGGTGAGTAATATTTAGTGCATTTATGTGTTCTATTTTTGTATTTATGTGTAAAATTCACCTCACCACAGATTATAGCTTCTATAAAACTAACCGTTTTCTTTACAATTTGGGTATGTGGTACAGAGAGATAAATCAAATACGTTGCTGAACGTAATCGGCTAAAATTTGTACGTGCTACGTCCCCTTTACTGAATGCTCGCCTGTAATTCGTAGAAAATTTAATTTATTTTCATACAACTTGGATATATGAAGAGAAATATTTGACAGATATAGTTATTTGTTAAATGACATCGTCGGACCAAAATTGCACGGACTGTACTGCAACCCCTTTTCTAACATATATTGTTCCACGATAACTGCTTTGAATCTTAGCCAAATTTTCTGTGATTTAGATATGCGGAACATATTATTATCCTACAGACGGAGTTCGTTGATGAACGTGGTCGAGCAAATATTACGCGCACTACGCCCCATTTGCCGTACATTTAACTTTTCTGAACCGATTTTTATACAATTTGGATATGTAGCAAAGATATATGTTTTACAGATCCAATCTGTTGCTGAACGTGGTTGGACAAAAAATTGCACAAGCGACCCCCTGCCACTCAACCAGCTGTTTATACCCTAGGCTGAGTCAGGTAGCCAGGGTCTTTCACGTGCTGAGGCCCGTTTTTTGATATATATATACATTGTTCTACAAAAACTCCTCTGAAACATTTAACCCAATTTTTGGCAGTTTAGATATATGGATTAACTGAATGGATGAATTAGAACCGATTGGCAAATTCTAATTACTACGGGATGAAAATTAAAATTTTTCAAACTGCAACTGGCATTTTTTACGGGGATAATAAACATTTAAACCATTCTGTTTTGGTGCATGTTTAATTTCAATGCAGCATGCATCCGGATATGGACGAATGTCCTTAACCAAGACATGCAACAAAAGCATAGCATTGTGCAGAACAAAAATGGATAAAATAGGTAGAAAACGAAACAAAGTAGTAAAAATAATTAAAAGATCTGCATAGAAGCCATTAAATCTCCCGTCCCTAAATACTAGATGCAGATAGCCTCTCCAAACAAGGTCGGACAGACGAGAAGATGATTGGCATTCATTACTTCACCGCTATTGAAGAGGGGACAACTAGGACTGTTAACGATTCCAATTCTGTTGAAATAAACGGTTATGCAATCATACCCATTTGTCAATCTAAAAGCATAACCGGCCCTTTCTCTACGACAAACAGGCAATCCGAGGCCACTCTCTCCCTATGGCTTATTTGGTGTACGTAGAAATCTCATATGTCAGTACTTATTCGCCTGCAATACCTGGAAACATAAAGTTCTTTCAAGTATTAAAATATGCCTTTGGATAAAACTGCAAAAAATTCCCGTTTCATATTGATATTATTTTAAATATTATACACGCGTAATTTTTAAATACATTTTTATCAGAATTATATTTAAGAATATATTCGTCCAGCAATTAATTAAAAGACACTTAGTAAAGGATCAACAAACACTTCATATAGCAAGAGATTAACAAGCATTTATTAACACTATTCTCAATAATCCTTTATGTATATGCAAAGAACTTCTTCTGAATTTTGTAACTGTTCATGTATATGAATCATTCTCATAAGATATGGCATTCTCAAATACCATTTTGTTTTTAACCTCAAATGCTCAAATTATATAGATTTATTTTCTAGTGTTTTAGAGGTTTTAGTTCTAGACTCATAAATGTTTAAAATAAACAGTTAGATCACACGATAAGCATGTCCTATTTTTCACAGTTTTTATTTATGAGATAAATCTGAGTTTTCTGCATATTTTGCATGTTTTCTGTATAACATGTTGTCAACTGCTATATTTCGAATAAATTCACCTATATCCTCAAAATCTTGTCACCAACTATCTTTCTCAATGAGCAGATCAGCAAAACGGGCAGAATAGCCTTTAAAACAACTTATGCTCAATCACAGACCATCATTAACGAATTTTTTTATCATTCTCGGCTTGATTTATAACGAGTAACGCGTTTTGATTTGCATATCGGTAATAAACTGTCTCTGGATGACTTACTTAGAGTTTTTGCAACACTATTACCCAAGTCGCCAGATACTTTATGCAGAAAAAATAAATATTCTTCTTTTTCTATTGTTGGAGATGTTTAATAGCCTTAATTAAAATGGTCCATAAAAGAAAAAAAAATGTTATTCCTTTTTTGTTATATTCTATAAAGCCTGGCAAAATATTTTTTTATGTTAAGAATGATGTCATTCATAAAAAGAATAAAGCGTAAAAGTTATTTTCTAAATAGAAACTGAAATATTGAAACATTCTCTTTAGCTTTGTTTTCTTCATTTGTAATTTTTAACGCTTTTCAATATAGTTTATGACTTTGGTTATTCTGTATGTATGTCTGTTTATTCATTCAAATGACAACTGTCTTTAAAATGACTTTACCACACTTTACCACTGTGAAATTTTAGTATGTTGTTGAGACGGTCGGTGAGACATATAATAATAAAAACTGAAAAATAAAAATTAAACATATCACCCAATTAGTTTCGGATTTAAACTGGGTTGAAAAAATGAAAGACATTAAACCCTATAGGACTTAATTTTTCAAACATATTAAAGCAAGGTTAAAATTCACAAATTGCTTTGAAAATTTAAGAAAATATTCAAATTATCAAATAAAATAAATAAAAAATAATTCAGTAAAATATGTTCGGAAGTCGCTGGCTACAAGGATAACAGGCGACTGCCTACAAAGATTCGCTGCAATTCCCTGCCCATTGCTCCCCCATTTTCAGCCATTTGTAAACAGTCAATAATTGGATGAAAAACATTTCTCGGGAAAAGCTAATGAATCCTCCATTTTGGGTCAAAAGTGTTTCTATTAATTAATATTCTCAGAAAATAATCATTATTTGTAAAAAAGAATTTTAACCGTTCTTCACGAATGAACTAGCATTTACCTACTTTAAACAATATCAAGGTGTCATGTCGCAATTCTGCGCCATGAGCCTTTTCGAGTTTTTCTGTGAGAAAAACATATTTCCTTCCTTCTGTGCCTGTGCTGTATTTCGGTAAGCTTCGTCTGAATTGATTTTGCATTGAATTTGGAGTTTCGTCGAGAATTCGTTGGCGCGGCCAGGATTCCTGCCTCGGCTGGGATGTGTGACGTGTCTTCGGAGGAGATCGGCTGTTGCTGGGGCGCGCTTGCCTGCCAATCAGGAAGCGGCGCGAAGGAGAACTTTTCTGTTGGACTCGTGAGACCCGGGGATTCGACTTGGAACTCTCGACTTGAGAAGTCGCATCGTGAAATTTGTCTTAATGAAGAAGCCAAAGGGTTTTGGCCAAAATGGCTAAGTGGCTGAAATGGAACTCTTGTTTCGAATGAAACCCAGCTTCATTTTCCGGAGCTGAATGAAGAAGATCCTGGAAGAATTTCCGATGTCCCTTAACGCTTTTCTAAATTTTCCTTTTTCTATTCCAGGATATTATCCCGCGGACCCTTTTGCTACCTAGGCTTATACCAGGACGGATGACCGTTGTGGAATTGATCGAGCGAAAGCTATGTCATTGTGAGATGATTGAATATCCATTTTTTGGACTCTTATTTTCGGATTCCGGCAGTGTTTTCCGTATATGGAACATTACTGAGAAGTTTGGTTAATTTAATCGTCTGTACAGGTAACCTTTTGTATCGGAACCAGAAGTTCCGCTGAATTCGATAGCAAGCACTTACATCACAGGCATACTAAAACGATAAAAATTGATTTAATGACTTATTGAATTTTAAGAAAGGAAAAATAGAATTGTATTAATTATCATAATTTAAGTACTGATATTATATTGATTTGATAATATTTTGAACAGAGCATATATTGAGAAAATGTTTGTTAATGTTAAAGAAAGCTCTGAATAAGTTGAATTGATAAATTTAGTAAAGTTATATTCGTAAATATGCAAGTTATAAAAATAAATAGATTTGTTTAAATGCATAAATGAGTTTTCATTCTTGTATTTCCTCATGTTCTTTGCTCACTGAATGCCATCTAGAATGTAATTCTTCTAGACTGGGAAAACCGTTTCTAAATGAACCCTGGGTAAATATTTGTGTTTTTGTTGAAGTTAAGTATGATAATTACAACTTCTTTTGTTTTGCTAAAACTTGCGATCACTGGTCTTGTGTGTAGCGGAATCGGTACTTGCAGGTGGGTTCTGAAACCGCTACCACAAAAGCGAAGAAATATACTAATAATGACTACCATTAAACTTAAGTAGTTAGCAAAGTATACTTAGCTCTTTATATCGCCATCAATATGGCGAAGCATCCGTTTGCGTATTTGGGAGTTTTAGAAAGAATAAATCTGATTTTCCTTCAAAAATCCCATGTTACACGAGAATTTCAGTTAGATAAAAGTGGTTGATAATTTTCTAGCGGATTCTTAGCATATTGTAATTATAAGATATTTTTAAGTTTTCATAGTACAGTTCAGTATTTGTAAATAATTAATATACAATACTGTTTAAGGACATTGTTGACTATAGTGATTTTCAACTAAGCTTATGTTCCAGATTTCTGACCAATTTTCAGTGCACTCTTTCATACATAGGCGAACGTAGAACGTTTTCCGAGGGGGAGGAGACTTGAACTCAAGAATAAAATGTACAACATCGTCTAACTGGATCGCCTTTATTATCTTGAATATTCAAGAGGGGGAGAGTGTCCTCCCTTATGACTGACCATGGCTTCATATTTAAGGAAATGTTGAAAAATATCAAAAAATTTTGAAGTAAGAAAACATTTAAAATATTATATTTTGCACTCATTTATCTTAATCGGTAACATATTTTAAAATATCGTTCATTTCATTGATTCTTAGCATTTTTATGTAAATTTATTTTCCCCAAGGAAATAAAACTCATTGAAAGTGTGAATTCTAATATAAATTTCACTTATAATGCGAAATCTTTTTCCAAGTGAAACCGCCAATCGCTCAGTCTCGCCAGTCAAAAATATCAAGCTACGCTACGAATATGGTTAAAGTTGAGTAAATTGCCAAAAGCGTTTAATACCATTACGTGGTGTTAATTCTACTTCAATAGCATTGTTTCATGGATCTTGTAGACCATTATTTCGCTGTGAAGGTAGCATAGTCATTACATTATATAGCCGTATGCAATCCACATCAGATATTGAATTTATATATTTAAAAAATCTGATGTGGGCAACACATGACTTTCCTTATATAATGTAATGAATTTACTACTTTTACAGTAAAATAATAGGTTTTACTTATAGTAGATACTAATATTCTTTCCAAGATATTGAATTTTCAACAATTAGTCGTCATTTTCATTGATTTAGCATCATTTTTATCCAGTTGGCGAGATTTTCATTAATTTGGCAACATTTAAAAAAAGTCGCCAAGTTGGCGACATTCCGCCAAATTCGTCGCCAAAATCTCGCCAAGCGATATGCACTAAGAAAAAAGTTATTCTTAGAGCAGATAAATGACTATTGGCGTTCAAATACAAAATTATTATTCAAAGTATATTTTTTCATGAATGGAACGAGCTAGATCCACGAGAATGATGTCACTCAATTTATCGCATGGTATTGCATATGAAAAATGAACATGTTTCTCAATCGGAATCTTTTTTTTATGTGACTTTGTCATAATTTTTTTAAAAAATGTACAATATCTCGAGAACAGTTCATATTAGCGTTCGAAAATTTATGCCAATCGTTTTCTAATGAAAAATTGCATAAGAAATGTCTATTTGCGTAACTTTATTAGCGGTTTTGATTTTTTGACGATTTTATCAAAATTTCATTCGAAAATTTAGGGGGTTCTGAACATTCGATTACGTATAAAAACAATAGACTTCCAGTGTTTACGGATTGTGATTTTTGTACCAAATTTGGTTCGAATCGGTCCATTCGTTCGTCAGTTATCGTCTCCACAGGCTCACTGACACACACACACATACTTTCACACACACACACACACACACACACACACACACACACACACACACACACACACACACACACACACACACAGACATCACTTCAAAAATGTTTGATTCGTGATCAGGGATGCTTGAAACGTGCTCTCCCGTCGAAAGCTCGAATTCGAATTTTCGACCCCGTCACAATACTTTCCTTATGCATTATGTATATAAGGAAAGTACATAAGGAAAGGACAGCACTGCAAGTTATCTTGCATCTCACAAGGATATCTGATGAAGGTGAAAACATCCTATCCAACGCGATACTTCGAAATCTCTTACTGAATGTTTAAACGAAAATACAATCACTTTGCATCACTTGATAGTTGATAGTCACTATCGAATTTCCTCATAGTATGTGTGTCCAAGTCCCAGGCAGTATTAGGAGTAGGTTATACTTACCTAATCAAAGAGTATTAAATTCCCCTTCTATGGGATTGTCGTAAATTGCTTTAAGGATTAAGCGATGTCTTCTAGAACTGATAATACAATGTGTACTATTTAGAGGGGAAATATATATATATTTGAAATTGGTAATTATTTTGCAGATTATGCTCTCATTTTACAGACTTTTGTGAAAATTAATATCCTCAGATACTATTAACGTATTTCCCAATTTTCTTAGTGTTTATTACATTATACGTTATAACTAGTCATTTATACTAGTGATTATTATATTCTAACTAGTCATCATTACATTATAACTAGTATTTTATACTAGTCATTATTGCATTATAACTAGTCATTTATATCAGTCAGTATTACATTATAACTAGTCATTTATACTAGTCATTATTAGATTATAACTAGTCATTTATACTAGACATTATTACATTATAACTAGTCATTTATAATAGTCATTATTACATTAAAACTAGTCATTTGTAACACAATATTTGTATTACATGTTTCCACCCAATTACAAATGCCAACCTAGCCATTTTGCAATTCCAATTGCGGATGCCAACCTAGCTAATGAGCTATTTAAATGCTGCGGAGGGAGCCAATGGCAATACAAACATAAATAAGCAGCGCATCCCCTTCTTCACTTCAACGAATCAACAACGACACTACAATGTGAAAAGAAAAAGGTTTGAGAGAATGTTCTAGAACTTTCCAATAGATGCAATTTCGACAACGTCCTAGACACACCTGAGGTTTTTTTAGTCGACTTAAAACTTTCGAACGAGTCAGCATCATGTTTTCTTGGGTTTGTGAAAAGTGTCTATAGAATGTGAGCAACAAAATGGTAGCGAGTGCAGTTTGATGTGTAACGGTGTTCCTACATCATTGAAATAGCACGAATATGCACGTAACACAAAGAGAAAAGGTAACCAACTTTCAATTGTCACTATTAGCACGGAAGGCACACCTTTAACAATTATTAAATTAATTGACTACCAGTTCGTATGAGTAGACCATATGAACGAGTTCGTAATATTGAACTATAAGAACTATTCTTTATCGATTGTTTAAAGGAAACTGTTTTTAAGAAATTTAAGTCAAAGTTATTATGTGTGTAAATATATATATATATTAATGTAATATTGTTAGTCTTATGTGTCTTTTAATAATTGATTTAATTATAGCATAGTTACTCCAGATACAATAGATATCTATTAAGTAAAATATTAAAATAAATTGAGCAATTAAGCATGTGTATTTCTTTATGTTTTGTGTGCTCGTAGTCCGAGCTTGAGAACCGGGAGCTTACATGCTCCACCCTTAGTGGCGGCATCATAGGTAAGTCCTATACAGGTAATTTTTGATAAGGACAATTTTACCTTATGACATGATGTCGCCGCGCGAATTGGTGCCGTATGTGGTCAAGCTCGGAGAGAATTAATTTTCATAAGAGAAAGTAAAAAATATAAGTAAAAGGCAAAATTAAATTTAATAATGAGTTTGAATATAATATTAAATTTAATAATGAGTTGAATATAAAAGTGAATTTAATAATAAGTGGAATGTAATATTGAATTTAACAATGAATTTAATAATGAGATATAACTCAGTAGAACGATAAGAATATGCATGAAAATGATAATTTTAATATGTATTATATTATTGTGTATATATGTGTGTATTAGTGTAGATATTTAGTATATAGTCAGAAGTGTATAACAGTGTATTAAATCATGGCGCCGAATAAAACTAGGCAAATAAGTAAAAGATCGAGGCAAGATGCTCCAATTATCGATAATATACAGCAGGAGGTACATATAAATAACAGAGTAACAGATAGTTCGGCAAATAACGCGATCCAGATACAGATGCCCGCAAATCAAGCGCAGCAAAATACATCGTTGCCAATTATGCAGATGTTGCCATCATTTGATGGACAAAAGGAAAATAATGTCAATTTCTTTATCATACAATTTAAGGAAATAGCGGAGTTAACATCATGGTCCGAACAAGAGAAAATTATAATTGTCAAATCAAGATTAAAGGGAAAGGCTCAACAATTTCTAGCAGAAAATATTGCCCTGCAAAAGGAAAAATCATATGAAAAAATCATGGAGTTATTAAAAAACAAATTTGAAAGGAAACAAACATTAGTGCAAAAACACAACAATTTTAACAATCTGAAACATTTACCAAATATGACAATTAAGGAGCTTGCACAAGAAATCGAAAACCAGGCGATAATTTTTCTAGAAGTAGATGAAACAATGGACGCAAATGTAAAAAAAATTACAGAGAAAATTAAACTCACCAAATTTTTACAGATAGTCAGAGAAGATTTAAGAACAGAAATAAAAAAAAATGATCCGAAAACTTTTGAGGAAGCAGTGAGAATAGCTGAAGTAATAGAATCCGCATTGGAGGAACAAAATGATTGTGTAAATAGTATTGATGTAGAAAATAAAATAAGTGAGAATCTGGAAATAAATCATGTAAAAACGGAAAATACTGCAGAAAACCCGCCACAGAAATTCTGTATAGCGTGTGGTCGTAACAATCACTGGATGTCCGAATGCTATATGCTTCATAAAGTACAAGACAATTTAAAAAGGGCGATGACAAATGGAAATAACATTCAGGAAACTACCAATTTTCAACAAAGACCCACTAATCAAAATAATTTTGCACATTATAATAGATCAAATTTCAGAAGAGGTAATTACATAAATAACCGGGGAATACGGCGTAGAGCAGGAACTAACAACAGACAATTTCAGAGTAATAATAGGAGGCCATATTAAAATAATAGGCGACAGTTTGAAAGCAATAATGGGCAATATCAGAATAATGGTTATTTAAACTAAGAAAGGGACCTCGAAAAAAAAGACATATAGAAAGTTATAAGGCATCAAATAAGGATTCGAGATCCCATAAAATTGCAAATAAAATTGATAACGATGCACAAAATTCAAATGAACATTTACTTAATTCAACATATGGACAGAGTGACGCATTGCCAATGATTAACATAAATTTAGAGAACATAAAAACAGTGGCTCTCATAGATAGTGGCGCAAGTGTCAGTTTATTATCAGATAGAATTTTTCAAAAAATCAAAAATAAAACTAAAATTAACTATTTATCTAGACAAGTAAAAATACAGACTATGACCAAAGAAAACATTCAATTTTCAAAATGTATCAGCTTTAGCTTTAAAATTGAAAACAAAAGATGCAAAAATTCTTTTTTCATAACTAAACAATTAAATAACACCCCTTATGAAATTATTTTAGGATTTGATTTTCTCAAAAATCATCATGCCATAATTGACACAAATAAATTAATATTAAAGTTTGTCAAAGAATCCATATCTATACCATTTCAAGACAAAAATCAGAAAAAAGCACAGCAACCAGAAAATAATAATACAAGAGTTGAACATATTCAATGCTTAAATGCAAGCTTAGTTCATAAAATTAAATTACTCCCTCAAGAAACAAAATCAATAAAATTAAAATTAAATGAAAACTATTTTGAGGATAAGGAGGTATTGTTAAATATTACAAATTCATTAAAAGATTTACACGCTGAGCATTCTTTACATTATGTAAATAATAGAAAATTTATTTCTACTCTTTTAACAAACAAAACAGAAGAAGAGATTCATCTAAATAAAAATATGATATTTGGTACTGTAACACCGCAGTTTGAAATTTATGAAGAGAAACATGATACTGATAAAATTTTACAGATTAACAATATCGAAAGCTTAAATGATCCACAAAAAATGGACATTTCAGCGTTACGAAAAGCGGAATTAACACCGCAAGATTTTAAACTAGATCACTTACAAGAAAATGAAAAACATATATTGCTAAAATTACTGTTACAAAATTATGATGTATTTTCGAAATCATACAAAACGCTGGGAATGACGGAAGAAATAGTACCGGAATTTAATTTACTACACCAGTACCCAATACAGTGTAAACCTTATCCCTTGCCAAAAATGTTAAAACCTGTACTCGAAAGTGAGATAAAACAATTGTGTGAAGCAGGAATAATTGAAAAGTCTAACAGTAACTACGCCTTCCCATGCCTATTAATTAAGAAAAAAAGCAATTTTAACAATAGTCATACAGATAAAGTACAAAAGTATCGTTTAGCCGTAGATTATAGATTGTTAAATCAAATTACTGAATTACTGCCCGTAAATATTGGTAAAATCAGCGACATTCTGCACAACATCGCAGGCCACAAATTGTACACGGTGATAGACTTAAAGTCCGCGTTTTTCCAAATAAAAATCAAACCGGAGGATAGTTTCCGATTAAATATCATAACAAATGATGCCTCGTATAGACCTAATAGATTACCTTTTGGGGCAAAAAACTCATCAGCATATTTCTCATTACTAATGATGAAATGCTTAGGAGATTTAAAAGATCAGAAAATTGAATTTTATTTAGATGATATTGTAATTGCCGCAAATTCATTCGAGATAATGTTGGAGAAATTAAAAACGGTATTTTGAGATTAGCTAAATTTGGTTTAACCATTCACCCTTCAAAATTACAAATGTGTAAAGAGAACATTAAATTTCTAGGATTTAAGATAAGTAAGGAAGGCATAACACCTTCAGATGATAATGCACAGAAAATAACGAATTTCCCTGTGCCAACGACAGTAAAAAAAGTAAAATCATTTTTAGGTTTATGTAATTATTTTAGGCAGATCATACCAAATTTTTCTGAACTATGCAATCCTTTAATTGAGTTAACAAAGAAAGATAAAAAATTTATATGGACGGAGAAATGCGAAGAAGCGTTTGTAACATTGCAAAACGCGATTTTATCGAAACCGGTAGTCAAGGCAGCTGATATGTCAAAGCCGTTCTTTTTGTCGACTGATTGTTCAAAAGTAGCCGCGTCAGGAATTTTACTTCAATCAGTGAATGGAAATTTTCATCCTATCGAGTATTATAGCAGGAAACTTTCAGACAGTGAAAAGAAATATCCGAGCATGAAGCTAGAATTGCTAGCAATTCACGACGCTATAATACATTTCAAAGATTTTTTATATGGTACGCACTTTACAGTTTTGACCGATTCGAAAGCATTGACACATTTTATTCAGTTAGAAAATCAAAATTCTGATTTAATCGCAAGATGGTTATTAAATTTACAACAATATTCATTTGACATAAAATACATTAAAGGACAAGATAATCCCAGTGATTTTATGTCGCGACAAATTTTTTCTGAACAAACTAAGACTAAATTAATAAATAACATTATTGCTAATGACAGCGCGATAACGATAGCCAAAATTTTGGAAGAGCAAGCAAAAGATAGAGAGATAAAGAAAATTATTAACGGACTGAATGCAAAATTTAAACAGCCAAAATATGTAAATAAATACTATAGAGATGTAAATACAGGATTAATTATGATAAAGACTGCTAGAAATATCAGAAATCCTATGCAAAAGGACAGAATTCTAATACCTCACAGTCTAAAATTCGCAGTTATTGAGTTAGCTCATACACCGCATTTTGGAGTAGAAAAAACATATCAAATTCTGAATAGAAAGTATTACTGGAAAGGGGCATACAGTGATGTAAAGAATTTTTGCGCATCATGTGATGCATGTTTATGTTACAAGAATAAGGCTATAAGACCTATGGCATTACAACGTGTCCCACGTCCATGTAAACAAAATCACACGGTGGCATTAGATATTGTAGGGAAGCTACCGAGAAGTAACGGACAGCACGAGTACATCATAACGATGATAGACCATTACTCGAGATTCCTGGAGGCAGTACCCGTGAGAAATATTACAACTGCGAGTGTATTACAGGTCCTAACGAATTGGATTTCACAAAATGGCGTTCCTATGTGGTTGTTAGTAGATAACGAAAGGCAACTGAAAAGCGAGGAATTTAAAAAATTCACAGAGCAACATGGTATAAAATTGAAATATACTTCAATTTACAAACCCAGCTCAAATGCAATTTTAGAAAGAAGCCACTTGGGAATAAAAAATTCTTTGGCAGCAATGGCTGACCAAACATTTAATTGGCACAAAGTCTTGCCATATGTAAAATTATTTCATAATGCAACACCCAGCGCAAATATAGACCACAGTCCAGCTATTTTGTTTCTTACCAGAGATTTGAAATTACCCGGAGAAAATAATCTGGAAATAGCGGACCCTGATGACAGTCCGAATTTAACTAAAACTGAGTATGATAATGACGTCAGTGAAGCACTTACATTAGCGGAAAATATCAATAAATTTACTAAACGAAAACAAATTCAAGCCCAAAGTCGCCAAGAAAGAATTTTTAAAAGAGTTAGACAGCAGAAATTATTAAAAGGACAAATTGTGTACTTAAAAAACCTGAGACCCACCACAGCATTACAAAAAAAATTTCAAGGACCATTTCGCATCGTAAAGGTGATCCGTAACAATAATTACGCTATCACGCCTATGTACGATCCAAATAAAAAATGGATAGTTGTTCACGCGAATAAATTATATAAAGCAGAACCGCGTAAAAAGTATTTACAAAGTAAACAAACACGGCGAACTGTTGACAGAAGTCAATCGCATGTAAACAAAGAATATAACGCCAATAATCATAATTATCAGAGTCCGAGACGTTATAATCTGAGGACACGCAAAAAATAGTATTCGAAAGCAAAATAATATATAATGATAAAAATTTAATATGAAAATTTTATGTGCGAAAACGCAAAATATGTTATATTAGTGTAACGGTAATGAAGGCATTAAATGTATAATTTAAAAAAATTAATAATGAAATAAAGGTAGTTTTGTAAAATAAATATGAGGATAATATTTTTTGTAAAACAAATATGAGGATAATATTTTTTGTAAAACAAATATGAGGATAATATATTTTGTAAAATAAATATGAGGATAACATATTTGTAAAATTAATATGAGGATTTTGTAAATATGAGTATAAAATAAAAATATAGGTAATAAATAAACATTTATGTATGAATACATAACGTATAAGAGGGAGCAATAAATATCAGAAAAAATATGTAGAAGTGATAAATAATACATACAATACCCCTCAATGTTCTAAAAAAAAAATAATAAACTAAGGTGTTAGAAGAAAGAAGGAGAGAGATAATTAAATGTCACTTATTTGCAATTTGTCTGGCTTGAAAACGAAAGGTGGTAACAGTCAGAATGGACATCAAAATTTTATCAAGTCTTTCTAGAATGGCAGGCATGGAATGGAATTCCTTACGATATCTTTTTTTTTTCCTTTTCTTGTGCGGGTCTTGAAAAAATAGTATAACATAATTAATAAAATGCAAAATAAAGTCATGGAACATGGTAAAAGCAAGTACAGGATATTCAAAATCATAAAATTATTAATTAATAGTTTATAAAAAGCTGACAGAATAAAAGCAAAATCATAAATAAATAAATAAATAAATGTGTGAAGTCAAAATAAACACTCACAGCTGATGTAAATAATAATTAGTAAATTAATAAATATATATTGCATAAATAGTGTATACAGACCTTTTACGAAAACACGCAATCTAAAAAACAAAATAAAAGTTAATTACATATATGGATTAATAAAACTTGAATGAGTAGGATTAATTTCCCAGCCGTCACAGTCAGCGTAACAGCTCCATATATGGCCATTGTACGGCGAAAGCTAGTCACCTTCAAAATAAATAGCCAGGCTAAAAATAAACATCGGAGAAAATCTCCCCTGCATAGTACGAGAATAATACAAAAAAAGTTCTATTGTAAGCATACAATCAATGTATCAAAATTTAAAATTATAATTGCAGGCAATTATAGTTAGTTAAAAATACCGGCCGGTATATAAAAATAAAATACATTTAGGAAAATGCAGAAATTTGTATGTAAATGATAAATGATTGAGTATTATTAATAAATTATTGCATTAATTAAGCATCACTGTAAATAAAAAGAAAGAACAGATAAAATTAAATATGAAAGAATTATATTTAAATAAATAAATATGTAAAGTTATGCGGAAACGGGAACATAAAGTCAGTTATATCAATAACATAACAAAAGCATGGTATATTCATAATACTACACATAAAATAATATATCACGCGTTGTTGCAACAAGGGATAAATAAATCCAATAAATTAAAAGTATATGAAATCAAAATAATAATCAACAGTCAGATCTGTGTTAAGGTCATAAGATAATAATAATAAAAAAAATATATATATATCAAATTAAATAGAATTATTAACAAGATAAGTAGAATAAGTATAAGTAAGAATACAAAAAAAGAACTTGAAAGAAAAAGTGTAAATAAATTCCTTAAAAGATACAGCCAGAAAATCCCACGTCAATGTTAGCTCGCACATTCACCACCGGACAGTCTAAAAGCCCGCGCTTGAGAAGAGGATACCGCCAAAGTTGCACGATAACAATTAAATCTTTAGCGATACATGCAAAAGGCAGTTAAAATCCCTTTTACGTAAGTTTGCGCTCTGCAAACAATGAAGACACTCATTCAAGGCTCGCCGTGGGGGTCAACAGATTCGCAGTTGTCATAGAAACGCGTTGAGAGGAACAGAGGAAAGCTACGGGTCAAGCGAAATTTTTCTTTTTTTTCTTTTCTCCCTTCCTCCCGCGCAGTGGTTACACACGAAAGGGCAGTCGAAGAGGAAATGCTCGTGCGTATTGTGAGATGCACAATATTTTGAAGAGCAAAATGAGTACATTGATATATATTGATGATATATATGTGATATGTTAAAGGCCGAGATGTAATATGATATAAATATGGTGTTCAAAAGAGTCATGATTTATACACACAAAAATATATAATATGTTATTCATTGTAACAAATAAGAAATATATACAGCTAAAAAATTGTCTAAAAATTATTTACGTCTGTGAAAATGAGAAATCAAGGTAATAAATTGCGTAGTGTTTAATGTAATGTTATGAACTTGTATATAAATAGAAATGCAAATAACAATTATGATAGTCTTCATTTGAAGTGTACAATAGACTGTACTAAGCAACATAATGAAAATATAAATATTGAAGTACCGGAACATTGAAAGTTAAGTCACAGGATGGTGACTCATTCTTCCGTGCTCATGATAATTCCATGTGACAATAAGGTGTCTTCCGTGCTCACGATAATTCCATGTGACAATAAGGTGTCTTCCGTGCTCGTGATAATTCCATGTGACAATATAGTGTGCCTTCCGAACAGTAATAATTTCTTCATGTGCAGCAGTATATGTGTTGCCAAGTACGATGGTGTATCTTCCGAACAGTGAGTTCCTTCATTTTAGTGACATGTCGGTTGTAATGCACCGATATATGTATGTCAATGTTACAATATAGTGTGTCTTACATGCGGTGATCTGCATTTCTGTGACAGATATATGTGCAGTGGATCAAAGCAACATTTCCATAGTGGCCGCAATGTGTACACATATGTATTCAGTGCAATGTTTACCGTGTGCTGAAATTTTCTCTCTGCAAGGGGGGATATCATGTAACACAATATTTGTATTACATGTTTCCACCCAATTACAAATGCCAACCTAGCCATTTTGCAATTCCAATTGCGGATGCCAACCTAGCTAATGAGCTATTTAAATGCTGCGGAGGGAGCCAATGGCAATACAAACATAAATAAGCAGCGCATCCCCTTCTTCACTTCAACGAATCAACAACGGCACTACAATGTGAAAAGAAAAAGGTTTGAGAGAATGTTCTAGAACTTTCCAATAGATGCAATTTCGACAGCGTCCTAGACACACCTGAGGTTTTTTTAGTCGACTTAAAACTTTCGAACGAGTCAGCATCATGTTTTCTTGGGTTTGTGAAAAGTGTCTATAGAATGTGAGCAACAAAATGGTAGCGAGTGCAGTTTGATGTGTAACGGTGTTCCTACATCATTGAAATAGCACGAATATGCACGTAACACAAAGAGAAAAGGTAACCAACTTTCAATTGTCACTATTAGCACGGAAGGCACACCTTTAACAATTATTAAATTAATTGACTACCAGTTCGTATGAGTAGACCATATGAACGAGTTCGTAATATTGAACTATAAGAACTATTCTTTATCGATTGTTTAAAGGAAACTGTTTTTAAGAAATTTAAGTCAAAGTTATTATGTGTGTAAATATATATATATATTAATGTAATATTGTTAGTATTATGTGTCTTTTAATAATTGATTTAATTATAGCATAGTTACTCCAGATACAATAGATATCTATTAAGTAAAATATTAAAATAAATTGAGCAATTAAGCATGTGTATTTCTTTATGTTTTGTGTGTTCGTAGTCCGAGCTTGAGAACCGGGAGCTTACATGCTCCACCCTTAGTGGCGGCATCATAGGTAAGTCCTATACAGGTAATTTTTGATAAGGACAATTTTACCTTATGACATCATTTCAACCAGTCTTTGCTCAGACGACATGGCTGACACTTGTTAAACACACACACTTAAATAAAAGTTCTGACTATCAAAACCGTTAAAAATTTAAACATAATTTGATGTGGACTGCACATGATCTTTGCTACAGACAAAAATTAATATTCTATTTCTTATATAATTCATTAAATTGAGTTTAATAGCACAAAATAACGGAGAATTATTTGAAATTACACTGAATTCATAGTTTTATTTCAAATTCTGTTTTCATTGGGCAACTGAACATATTTTCAAAAACGACGTGTCACAAGACAAAAAAATTATTTCAGGAACTATTAGTTCATGAGATACTTTGGACTTACGATAGTTACAGAGAGCGCAATATATCAATAGCGAAATGTATCGTAGAGCGTATCAATAGAGTTATGGAGCAGACCTTTTTCTTTTCATCATCAAAAATTACGCATAAAACAAGAATTTAATTGATGCATTTCAGCATACGCAGTCTTTTATTTTAGATTTTGGCAATTTTTGCAGGCCATTTCGCAAAAGAGGTAGGTTCCTTTTTTTCCGAGCCATATCAAAATCCAATCAACAAGGTATCCCATAGGTTATTTATATACCAAATTTTGTGCAATTTGGTCAATTAGTTTTTTAGCTAGAGTAGATACATATACTGAACAGACAGGTGCACAAACGTCAAAGTAGAATAAATAGTTTTTTGAGACAAAAACTAGTGTTTCGAGTTCTAGAATGTTTGAATCATGTAGATCCATCTAAAACCCGAGTTGCGACTTTCTTCGACGCGATTCCTATACTTTATTGTTGAGAAAGAAAAAATGGCGAATATTTCATAGTTCTGATAACGTGGAAATTGCGGTATGTAAGATAATATTTCAAATCATATCGACCTATGTTTATTTTATTTTCAACGTTTTCGAACATTTTAAACTAAAAATCAATTAATTATGACATTATTTTTCAATAGTATGGTTTGGAAACTGAAACAAAAAACATTTTCGGTATTTAAAACGTAACTCAGTTACCATAGTTCACAATGGAATTGAAAATTATAAATAAATTCTGTGATAAAATATAATAAAATAATCATCAGCTCTAACTATAAGTTAGAAAATCTCAAGAAATGTTGACCGTACACCAATAGATATAATTATGAAAACTTTGTATATTTTTACCTGTCCGTAACAGTATGAAATCAAATTATGTGTTTCTAACCATTCTCAAGTTATAGTTGAGAAAATGTTAGAAAAATCCCTCTATATATAAAGTTTTCGAACAAAATTTGGAGATCTTAGATTTATCTTATTATTTATATTTCAAGCCTCACATGTATATAAGGTTTCAAGTGTCTACATTCAGCAGTTTATTTTGTGTAATACATCCCTTAAGCAGTCAGTCATACTAAGCTGTATAATATAGTTATTTAAATACTTTCCTACATAAAATGAAGTATTGTGCTGGTGTCAAAATCTTAGATATTAATGGAACACACATTTAGAGAATTCATTTAATAACATTTTAATAACATTTAATAACATTTTGTTTTGCATCTAAAAAAATAAATTGTAAAAATTATATAAAAAATGTTTTAAAATAGCCAATGTTGTATTGAAAATTGAATGATGACATATGTAGAATGCTAATACACTTTGAAAATGTTGTACGTTTTTATATTAAATTGAAAAATAGATACAATTAAATATCATTATCATGAGATTTATAAGCAAATTTTACAAGGAGATAAATTCCACTGTAACTGACGTAACAATCGCTACAAGATATGTGGCTCCTTTTTACTAGGAAACATTTACTAAAATGGACGAAGTAAAACTTTATGCTTTAAAATATTTATTACCTATGGCTATGATATAGCATCTTTCAAAGAAAAATTCTTGCTATGAATTTACCTCTATAATTTCATTTTAAAATTGTGTTATTGACGTAACAAAATTGGACAAGATGTAATTGCCGATTTAGTAAAAAGTTAAATACTATCAAAATGTTAAATCTTGAATGGTGTTTTTTGCTTTTAAACAATACTAAATAAGTAATAGACTAAATACATACCTACGAGTTCTATTGTGTTTTTATTTTATTTATCAACCATTATTTAAAAAATTACAATATCTTTTGTAACTGACGTAACATGCTTCTGTAACTAATGTAAGAGTATCCAATTCCTATGATGACAGTTATACTTGTAGTGCATTTTTATTCCTCGATATTGTTATATGAAGTCTAAAGTTTTTTACTAATGCACATGGGCATCTAAAAGTTTAAAATCATTTGAAAACAGGCAATAATATCTTGCGTTTAGACAGTCTTCCTTTTCTCACTATCCAACTTTTACCATAGTGTAGGTTTAGCCCCCAGACAGTATTTGGGGAAGCGCGGAAACTCGGATCTAATCAAAGAGTATAGAATTACCCCTATTGTTGGGATTGTTTCAAGAATTATTCAATATCCTTTATATAGAAGTGAGAATAGAATTGCTGCAGTGAAGTAGATACATGTAAAATTAATTTTTTCTCATTTATCTATTTTATTAATTTATTTTTACTTTCACTATATTTCCTTTACATAGATATCATATATAGTATAAGAAGTAATATGACAAAATAAAAACTTTGAATTTATAGACAGACATATAAAACGCAATTGGTGACTATTTAGAAAATTAAAATTCAAAGCATTCTCTACGCCAATCGTCTTCAACCCATTTACAGATTGCCACATGTGCCGAAAATTCACTTTTAGAAATATATTCTTTTGTAAAAAAAATTGTATATTTTAACCATATTTCAAGTTTTACAATAGAATATATGTTTAAAGCAATTTTATATATATATCTTTAATAAAATCCATGTAATGGGAAGTTCAATTGTAGAATGCCCAAAATACATGATGGTAATTGCCAAAATCTTCTGGTATTATACTTTATATACAATGCAGTAAATTAATACAATGAAATACGCAAAAGTGTATTTCTGTTTTGACTGAAAAATATTGCATAAATTTAACTTTCTCAGCAATAACTTTCAACAAATTTAACTTTCTATTTTTCTTGCAACAAATTTAACATTTTCTGCATTTTTGTTGATTTTGCCGTCCATGCTTAACTTTTGAAACCAGTATATTTTAAACAATGCTTTTCATTATAACTGAATATAATTATCATAATTTTCAGTCCCTGCAACACATGGTAATGAACATTCCCTGCAACACATGGTAATGAACATTCCCTGCAACACATGGTAATGAACATTCCCTGCAACACATGGTAATGAACATTCCCTGCAACACATGGTAATGAACATTCCCTGCAACACATGGTAATGAAAAGGGAAAGTACTGGAATCATGTCGAATATCGCAACACGAGTTTTCGACGGATTGTTTCATAAATCAAGAGAAGGCCTATATGTACGGAGATTCTGGCTGGAATGCGAGGAAAACCCAAATCCCTATATGGTTCCAACACGACAGGGCGCCACCCCATTTCAGCGTGGCTGTGCGAAACACCTTGAATGCAACATCCCCATAATGATGAATTGGTCAGGATGGTCCTATCACTAAGCTGTCACGACCGCCCGATTTCTCATCTCTGGACTTTTTCCTATGGGTCCATATGAAAGCTTCATCTGCGATAGCCCCGTCGATTCCGTTGATGACCTTTTTACAAAAATTTCTATTGCTGCTGCCGCTGTACGATAAATGCCAGGTGTTTTCTACAATGCATGACGATCACTGCGTCTCAGGTGTGAGGTCTGCATTCATATTGACGGCCGCTGCTTTGAGCAGTTTCTGTGAGTTTCCCATTACAATTTGCTTTGTAATTTCTTTGATTTCTTGTTTTGGGCAGTTTCTGTAAGAGGTTTGTTAAAATATGATCTGTAATTTCTTCACTTTCTTCATACCTCCTCTGCCATTCTTGTATTCCATCATTTCATGCAACAGTACGTGTTAACCCCTAGTTCTTAACGGCTTGAATTATAACCATGCATTGTATGAAGTAAAGTGCTTGTTTAGGTATTTTCTGTCACCCCTTTAAATTTTGCCCCATCGTTTTGAATCACCCTGTATAAAGTCACAAAAGCCAGCCTCAATATTGCACTAAAAAATTTCATATATAATCCATATCCACAAAATCAGAATCTATGATATAAACATTCGTTACATGTTCTGAGATGCTTAATAAAGTGCAAAAATATCGAAAATTCAAGCAACATCAACATGTTTTAGGTATTTTTTGTTCAAAATATAAAAAAATTGTAAGCCAGCTACGTCATAGAATTGAATTTATCTGTCTCCACTATATACAGGTTCGCTAAATTTGGACACATAGCAAGTTTTTTCTTGTAGCCATTGAAGGTATTGGTAATCCCATGCTTACGAATGCATACTAAGCACGATATCGGTTCATTGATGGTGCTGTCTGCAATAAGAACACCATCCTAAACCAAAGCTGTGTACTTCCCAAATAAGTTTGTGGCACTTTTTTCAGCACAGGATTCTATTATAAAAGATAAAGCATATAGACTCAGAAAAAAAGAAACACGCTTATCTGACGATACACTGTATAAATAAACATGTTTGTTCTTTTTTCAATTTATATAAGTAAAATTGAAAATCTGCCTGTCTTTATGTATGTATGTTTGTTTGCCTCATCTTCACAGGAGAACGGCTGAACCGAACTTCAGGAAATTGTGTAGGTAGCCTTGGAATAACTCCACTTAAAATTAGTCCATGTTTCGAGTTTCTAGAACCAGGGGTTGTCTAGATATTAATTAAAAATGCACAATTAAACCTTCCATAGACATAGCATTATGCAGACGATATTTCTTCCGGTAACTTTATTTGAAGAAAATAATAACATATCGCTTAGAAACGGATTTAAATCCAATGTGTTTATGCAGCAGACGATTTTTGTCAAATCTTTTCCGATACTATACTATAAAAATGTATCTAAATACTATAAAAATACTAATAAATACTATAAAAATGTATCTAAAATAAATTTTATCAAAATTGCATTTTTGACTGGAATATATCAATTACGGCCTTCAATTTTAAAGATTACTGGGGTTAATTATATTTTCAATTTCTTACGTCCGGTGTTTCTTTTTAGAAAAAATGGTTGAAACTCATGGCAATACAGGAAATTTTCTATTAGTACACAGATATATCTTCTCATCTACGAGAATATAAGCAGTACGTTTCCATATAATTTTAGCGTTTTCATTTTGGCATATGTTGGAATCAATTACATCCCTCAAGTTTAAAGTTTGCGGGGATAATTGATATTTTCTCTTTATTACGTTGTCTGTTTTATTTTGACACAGATTTTTTAAATTCAAATATTGAAGTACGGGTAATTTTTTACTAAAAACCGAATATATTTCCTAATACTCGAAAAGTAATACTGGTATATCTTCCCATAGAATTTTAGCACTTTTATTTTTACATATATTGATTCAATTTCATATTTTTTGTATTTCATATTTTGTATTTCATATTTTTTGTTTACAAATGGGACCAGGCTGTTTTACTCTTTGGATCTGAATGTGAAAATAATTTTTACATAGAGAGAACTGAGATTCTTAATATAATTTCTTCGTATAATTTAATATAATTTTGTATATGAAGAACAGAGATTCATTTATATATTTTAATAGAATGTTTTGAAATATTTTAATAGAATGTTTTGAATAACAATGCAATTTAGAATATTATATGAATTTGCACATGATTGTGAATTTTAAGATTTTTATATTATATATTTCGTACGAAGAATGGGGATACTACTAGTCTATATAAATAAAATTGAAAATCTGTCTGTATGTCTGTCTCATCATTAGGGGAGCACAGCTGCACCGAGTTTCATGAAATTTTGTGGGTAGCCTTGGAATAGCCCCACTTAATTTAATCCAAGTTCCGAATTTCTAAGAAAAGAGATTGTACAGATATTAGTTAAAAACCAACAATTAAAACTTCGATAGAGATAGCATTATGCAGACTATATTTTTTTGGCCAATTTATTTGAAGAAAATTATATTATGTCGCTTAGCAACGGATTTAAATCCAATGTGTTTATGCGGCAGACAATTTTTATTAATTTTTTTCGGATTTAAATAGTAAATATATGTATATAAAGTAAATTTCACTGGTATTTCATTTTTGACAGGATTATATCAATTACGGTCTTCTGGTTAAACATAATTATTATTGATATCTTCGGGAATTATTGATATTTTCAATTTATTACGTAATTGTTTAATTTTTGCAAAAATTTTTGAAAAACATATATTGTACGTAGTGCGGTAATCTTCTACAGCTGCACAGGTATATCTTCTAATCTACGCGAATATAAGTAGTACAGGTATATTGACATATATTGGCATACACTGGAATGAATTACGGCCTTTAGGTTTAAATATTACAGGATTATAGATATTTTGAATTTATTACGTCATCCGTTTTATTTTGGAAAATATTTCAGAAACTCATATGTTATAGTACGTGTAATTTTCTACAAATACACGAGTATATCGTCTAATATTCGCAAATGTAAGTATTATGGATGCCATACAATTTTACCTCTTTTATTTTGCCTATATTGATTCAATTTCATATCTTTTGTATATTTGTTCACAAACGGGACCAAGATGTCTTATTCTTCAGATCTGCCCATGAAGATAATTTTGTATAGCGAAAACAGATATTCTTAAACTTATTTTTAGGAGCATTAAATTAAATATTTTAATAGAATATTTTGATTACCAATATCATTTGGTATGCTATAGGAATTTGCACAATATCGTGAATTTTAAGTTTTTTAAATTATATACTCAGTACGAAAACGTTTATACTGCTAATACTATTTTTAGAGTTTACCGCTAGTGAAAAGGGAACATCTAGAACTGTTAACGATTCCAATTCTGTTAAGATGAACGGCTGTGCAATCATGCCCATTTGTCAATCTAAAAGCATAAACAGCCCTTTCTCTACGATAAACAGGCAATCAGAGGACACTCTCTCCCGATAGCTTATTTGGTGCATGTAGAAATCCCTTGTGGCAGTACTTATTCACCTGCAATATCTGGAATCATACAGTTCTTTCAAGTATTAAAATTTGCCTTTGGATAAAACTGCAAAAAATTCCCGATCTATATTGATAATCTTTTAAATATTATACACACATAATTTTTAAATACATTTCTATCAGAATTATATTTAAGAATATATTCGTCCAGCAAGGGATTAAAAGACACTTAGCAAAGGATTTACAAGCACTTCATATAGCAAGGGATTAATAAGCATTTATTAACACTATTCTCAATAATCCTTTATGCATATGAAAAGTACTTCTTTTGAAATTATTACTGTTCATGTATATGAATCATTCTTATAAGATATGGCATTCTCAAATACCATTTTGTTCTTCAACCTCAAATGCTCAAAATATATGGATTTATTTTCTAGTGTCTTAGAGGTTTTAGTTCTAGACTCATAAATGTTTAAAACAAGCAGTTAAAACACTCGATAAGCATATCCTATTTTTTCACAGTTTTTATTTATGAGATAAATTTGAGTTTTTTGCATATATTGCGTGTTTTCTGTATAACATGTTGTCACCTGGTATAACTCTAATAAATTCACCTACATCTTCAAAACCTTGTCTCCATCTATCTTTCTCGATGCGGATATCAACAAAACGGGCTCAATAGCCTTTAAAACAACTTCTTATGCTCAATTACAGACCATCATTAACGCATTTTTTTGTCATTCTTGACTTGATATATAACGAGTAACGCGTTTTGATTTGAATATCGGTAATAAACTGTCGCTGGATGACTTATTTAGAGTTTTGGTATCCCTATTACCCAAGTCGCCAGATAATTTATGAAGAAAAAATAAATAATTTTTTTTTCTATTGGTGGAGAAGATTAATAACTTTAATATAAATGGTCCGTAAACGAAAAAAAATGTTATTACTTTTTTTTATATTTTTTATAGACTGGTTAAATATTTTTTTATGTTAAGAATGATGTCATTCATAAAACGAATAAAACGGAAAAATTATTTTCTGAATAGAAACTAAAATATTAAAACATTATATTTAGCTTTGTTTTCTTCATTTGAGAGTTTTTAACACTTTTCAACATAGTTTTTAAGTGTTTATGACGTTGGTCATTCTGTCAGTGTGTCTGTTTATTCATTCGCATGACAACTGCCGGAAAAATAACTTTATCAAAGTGAAATTTTAGTATGATGTTGAAACGGTCTGTGGGGCTAAAAAATAATAAAAACAAAATAATAATGAAAAACATCATCCAATTAGTTTCGGATTTAACCCGGGTTGAAAAAAAAACATTAAACCCTATGGGACTTTTTCTCACATTTTTTAAGCAAAGTTAAAATTCACAAATTGCTTTGAAAATTTTAGAAAATATTCAAATTATCATATAAAATGTGTAAAAAAATACGTTGGGTAGTTTTCAAATAAAAATTAAAATAATAATTACACTCATGATTAATGAAAAGATCACGTGACTCATTGCAAAATAAAAATGGCATCCTTTTTTTTTCATCAGTTTAAAGATCGTGAAGTTTAAACTTCGTTTAAATTTATATTTAGTGTTGCAACCGTTGTAAAACTGCTTTATTTTTGCGTAGTATATGTCTATCTAATTTCTGTGCCAACGCAATTACAATATTTTTTATTTTAAATGAACACTAAAACACTTCTTCGAATTTAAATGTGCATGCTGGCGAAGAGTATATTGAACAGGCTGTACATTATATTTCTGTGCATATAAATACTGCTTATTTTAACATTCCTGAATAGAGCAGTCATACGCCAATAACCATATTGTTTTAAATAACTGACTTCTAAATAAATGACTTCTTTAATAGTTTTGGTGCTGATTCCTACTAATTGTACAACTTGTAATTATATATTTTTTCGTCTATTTCTCTTTGCTGCCGAATTCTTTATTCAAACATTTTAAATTATATTCTATGGACGTAGTAAATACTTTTGTATGATCGGGCATGGTCACTTTCCCTAACAGCATTTTTTTCACAGTGGCGTAAGATTTACGTCACACTGTATCTTTGGGACGTCAAAGGACGTCGCAGTACGTCTCGGCAATGTCATATTGAGGTCACAGCGAAGTCATTTTGGTCATTTTCATGGTCATTTGTGAGTCGTATATTAACTTGCTTGTGACGTCACATTCCATTTGCCGTTGTAATAATGTCGTCACATTGCTACGTATATTGTAATTGAGAAAACGTCATATAAAATAGTCAAAATGAAGTTACAAAGTTACTAATACGTGGCATAGAAGTCACAAATATGATGTCACATTGTGACCCAGGTTTCACGTGACTACAACGTCACTGTCACACATGTGACGATCTTTGCTTTGAGGGTTACTATAGCTAGAAGAAATGCACACTCATACGTTATGGATGTTTCCTCAATATTCTCTGTATTTTTTACATTCAGCTTTTATAGCTTTTGCAATTTTGTCTTTCGAAATACACGTGGTCTTGTGGTGAGACGAACTTCAGTTTCATTCATGCTTATTTGCAAATTTAACACGATAAGTATAAATGGTAACAATTTATAATAGGCACAATACTTCAAGACACAATTAACTCATTACTGCTTTCACGTCATGCTATTGACTAGATTTTATCTGTAATAGATACATTTAGATCTTATTTTGCTCATCTGTCATTCTACTCAATGAATAGAAAAATAAAATTATGTTCAATAGGTTGTATAAATTTCTAAGCACAATCAAACATCATCATTAACGCATTTGTTGTCAGAGTTATCTTGATTTATGATAGCAGATAACGTCTTTTTTGTGATGATCATCAACTGACTTACAATGACTCATTTTGAGCATTTGCATGCCCATTGCTTAACAAGTCAAATAATTCACTTTATTTAGAAAAAGGTTTTTATTTCTATTATGTTGCAAGATTTATACCCTTGCTAAAATCGATTCAAATAAGAAAAAATATAATTTTCTTTCACTATTATTCTAAAAGCATGGCAAAGTACTTTTATCTGAAAAAAAACATAAGTGAGGGATATTTGAAAATCATTTTCTGAATAAAAACTTTTCTTTGAGATTCCGGAACACCCTAATAAACTTTTTTTTTCAGTTACAGTTTGTTTAAGTTCTGCGTAAAATTTTATACATTAGTTGCCTTTGTTCGGCTTAAATGTATATCTTACAGTGAGAGTTGATTTTTCAGTCATTGTCAACAATTAATAGTAACTCTCAGCATTCACTAGAACTGGAAGTAAAAGTTGATTCACGAGCTCAAAATTATCTTTCGTGGATTATAATTAACTCTCAATTGTTGACAGTGACGAAAGATTGTCACCAATCCCTGCGACTGGCTAGAAAGAATTTAATGAGTTTGAATTATTCACTGATCAAATAATTTAGTTTTCACGTTAACAAGAAAATATATATTTAAATTTAATAAAATGTAATTGCGTTGTCATTACACAAAAGTAATTAGATAATTAGATAATATTTATAATTAGAAATAAATCAATTTCGAAATAATGCTTGCTTATTTATTTATATATTTTTCAGTCATTTATAAGATTCAGTCATTTTAACGTAGAAATAATGACTATACTTTATATAAGCAGGCAGAAATAATCAGCCGAAGCAGAAATAATCAACACTTTTTCAAAAAAACAAAGAACATAAAATCTTCTCTGATGTTGTAGGACGCCCCTTCGCAGCAAAAAAATGAGCAGGATATTTTGATAGTATCAACAATTCCCTGAGAACATTGATTCTTAGTACAGTAACCGACACTCCCTTACTATCTAGGACAAGTGTGTCACACTGTCATATGCATGAGTACCAGTTTAATGTTTAGTGTCCTAGGTGATTTAAGTAAATGTTAAAAGTTTGGAGCCGAGTATGAAATATTGAGGCTTACTTCTTTTTAACAGTGTAAGTATCGATAATTATGTAGCTATGACGAATGATAGTTTGACGATTGTATCAAGAACTTTAAATGTAATTAATTCATAAATCATAACCACACTGCCAAATTTCATGGAAGACTTTTTGGATATCTAAAAAAATCATAGCTAAAAAAATCATAGCATCCAAAAAAGTCATACGAATATTTTCGTCGCGAAACGGTAAAACTTTTTTGTACATATCTGATAATATGTAATTACATAGGACGGTTTATCACATATTTTGCAATTTTCAGTAAAAAAAAATAGCGTCAATCCTGTGTCTTCTGCGACATTTATTTGAAGACTTATTTATTGCATATCTAGTATTCGATATATTTATGGAACATCCAGTGTTTTTTCTACATTTTAGTTGTAGACGTGGTGTTTGAGCATTGAAATTACATACCCCCCAAAAGGGGGAAGATCACAAATTTTCCTTCAAAAATCCCATGTTACACGAGAATTTCAGTTAGATAAAAGTGGTTGATAATTTTCTAGCGGATTCTTAGCATATTGTAATTATAAGATATTTTTAAGTTTTCATAGTACAGTTCAGAATTTGTAAATAATTAATATACAATATTGTTTAAGGACATTGTTGACTACAGTGATTTTCATCTAAGCTTATGTTCCAGATTTCTGACCAATTTTCAGTGCACTCTTTTATACATAGGCGAACGTATAACTTTTTCCGAGGGGGAGGGGGGTTGAACTAAAAAATAAAATGTACAACATCGTCCAACTGGATCGCCTTTATTATCTTGAATATTCAAGGGGGGAGAATGTCCTCCCTTATGAGTGACCATGGCTTCATATTTAAGGAAATGGTTGAAAAATTCAACTTATTTAGAAATAAGAAAACATTTAAAATGTTATATTTTGCACTCATTTATCTTAATCAGTAACAGATTATAAAATATCGTTCATTTCATTCACTCTTAGCATTTTTATGTAAAATTATTTTCCCCAAGGAAATAAAACTTATTGAAAGTGTGGATTCTAATATAAATTTAACTTATAATGTGAAATCTTTTTCCAAGTGAAACCGCCAATCGCTCTGTCTCCCCAGTCAAAAATATCAAGCTACGCTACGAGTGTGGTTAAAGTTGAGTAAGTTGCCAAAAGCGTTTAATACCATTACGTGGTGTTAATTCTACTTCAATAACATTCTTTCATCGATCTTGTAGACCATTATTTCGCTGTGAAGGAAGCATAGTCATTACATTATATAGCCGTATGCAATCCACATCAGATATTGCATTTATATATTCAAACAAGACAGCACTGCAAGTTATTTTACATTACACAAGGATATCTGATGAAGGTGAAAACATCCTATCCAATGCAATATTTCGAAATTTCCTACTGAATGTTTAACCCTTTCGCGACGCGAAGAGCAAACGCGCGCTTATCGCTGAGGCCGGCAGTCTCTCTCGCGAGTGTCTGTCCATGGCCGGAGGGTTTTTTGCTGTTAAGCCTAAATCCATGAAATTACCGAAATATCATTAAAAAATGGCTATTAAAAAATGGCGTTGCAAGCATGGGATTCGTTGAGAAGTACATTTTGATTTTGGGTTTTTTTATAATGCCCATCAAAATTGTTAGAGCAAAGAAAACAAACATTTCTTCCTCTGTGACAGGTAAATAGTTCGAAGAACGTGCACCAGATGCATCCTCAGGATATATACTTCTCTGATACAGATTAGTCTGTTCCGTAATTAATTTCATTACTGTATCATCAAAATAATGCCTAAAGAAATCAATTTCTTCTTCAACCGAATTATCCACTTTTAGTCCAGTCACCGCTTTGAATGGTAATTGTGTTAAATTTTCTACTGTGGATGACCATGGAGAAGTACTTGCTTTCGATGTACTCGGCATACAGATATCAGTAATGTCCTCATCATCATTAGATTCTTTATGAGCAGAATAATCAGAATATATTTTAGTGTCACTATCACTGTCACTATCCGAATCTGTTTCAGAATCAATATCTGAAATATTTTGCATCATTTCCGCTATTTCAATCTCAGTTAAAATTTTTCGACGCTTCGACATTCTAACGGTAAAAAGAGAAAAAATTTACGTCTACAAGATCTAACTATCCACTAAAAACTGGACCGCAAATCGAAATACCCAACGCTGTAGCGAAAAAAAAACTTCCCATACTTACTGTAAACAAATACCACGTGCGAATGTAAAGAGCCGTATAATTCACGCCATTCGGAAACATTCCTTTCTCCTTCATTCCTTCCCCCTAAAAACCACGTGTATGTGAATCATACTACTCTCATTTTGAGTAGAAGGTCAAATCTACATGTATCTGAAACCACATGGACATATAATGCCATCTTCTGGCAAAAATTTTAGTTTTTAAAACGTTCCAGGACACTGGCACTAATGGGTGACGGCCGGGGGTGAACGAGAAAACGCTCTTGCACGCCGGCGTGTTGGCCGGGAAGTGAGTGCGTTTCTTGCTGGCACGTACAGGTGACAGTCGGCGCGAAAGGGTTAAACGAGAATACAATCACTTTGCATCACTTGATCGTCGATAGTCACTATCGAATTTCCTCATAGTATGTGTGTCGAGGTCCCTGTCAGTATTGTTGTTGTTGTTGTTGTTGTCGTGTCCCTAACATTACATTTAAGGAAGAATGTGTGCACTGCTTCTGTTTAGTCTAATGACCCGGGGCACCCGAAGGTAGAAGTCTGACATCTGCCCCAAATAAGACATCACAACATCCATGCCCGCAGGCGAGACTCAAATCCGCAATATGGCAGCCGAGCCATCACAATGAAACGACTGCCTCTTTAACCGCTCGGCCACCACATCGGCCCCAGTCAGTATTAAGAGTAGGATATACTTACCTAATCAAAGAGTATTAAATTCCTCCTTCTATGGGATTGTCGTAAATTGCTTTTAGATTGCTTTAATTCGATGTCTTCCAGAACTGATAATACAATGTGTACTATTTAGAGGAAAGATATATATATATTTGAAATTGATATTTATTTGCAGATTATACTCTCATTTTACAGACTTCTGTAAAAATAATTATCCTCAGATACTATTAACGTATTTCCCAATTTTCTTAATGTTTATTACATTATACATTATAACTAGTCATTTATACTAATGATTATTACATTCTAACTTGTCATTATTACATTATAACTAGCCATTTATACTAGACATTATTGCATGATAACTAGTCATTTACACCAGTCATTATTACATTATAAGTAGTCATTTATACTAGTCATTATTAGATTATAACTATTCATTTATACTAGACATTATTACATTATAACTAGTCATTTATACTAGTCATTATTGCATTATAACTAGTTTATTGCATTATAACATTTTTAAACAACACTTATATACAATCAGGGAGCATCATTAACGCATTTATTGTCGGACCCAGCATGATTTATGATAACAAATACCATCTTTTGATTTGAATAATGATCATAAAATGCCTCACAAACTCTTATTTTGGGTATTTACATCCCCATCGCGTCATTACTCAGAGAATAAACACGGTCTCGGAAAAAATGTTTCCTCTTCTATTGCAGGGGAAGATTAATATCCAAAATATAAACGATTCTTGCTGATAAAAAAGAAACATTTTTATTTTCTTTCGTATCCAAAAAACATGGAAAAGTGCTGTTTTTTTAATGTAGAGAAAGGCGTAAAAAATAAAGTGTGTTAAGTAAATGAAAGTAATTCTACGCTTATCGGGAGTAGGATATCATGTTCACATGATTATTTGCTAACCAGAAGACTTTAGTTCAAATTCTGAAATTTGGCACTTGGATTTCATTGTTAAATTATTTATTATTAAATTTCTAGAATATAGGCCTCTCTTCGAAATACCCTTATATTAGTATTCCTTGCTTTATCTCCATTTGTATGGCAGACAGTATCACATTCAGAAAACATATATATCAATTTGCAAACTTTCGTTTACGTGTAATTATTTTTTAAAATGCTTTTTGTTAATCAGGGAAGAACCTTTCAAGTTGCCAACCCTATTATTTAACTAGCCGCCAGCGGCGCCCAGCCTGTTCGCTGCCCTTCAAAATTCTGAAAGTGGCAAATTCGCGGGCGCAATAACCCAGTGGAGATAGCAAAGTTTGTTTTAGTTTAATGACGTTAAAACTAATAATGAAATTTTAAGAAGCAAAATAATGTTCTAGGGATAGGGAGGGGGTTCTTGGATATTGATTTGTAAAGTGAATTTATTCTAATTTTTATTAACTGTGAGAATCTAAGGATTTCTGCACCTGTAACCCTAGGAAAGGGATCCCTTTGATGCGTACTCACGGCCGGGATAAGCTGCTATTTTTTATAGTGGTATGCTCCTCTATTTTTTGTTTTACATAAATAAAAATTTATCTGTTTGTCTGCATTTTTAGTATTGCATCGCAAATGACATGAAAGTATTTTTGAGACTGATGATGTTGAATGTGAATTTAGTATTTATGAAATAACGATGCTGCTTTAACGATGCTGCTCAGCGAAGAACAGTTTGTTTTTTAAGAGATTGTCCCCAACACCATCCGATGCATAAATGCACCGCGACAATCTCCATCATTTCATTTTTAATTATTTTTTTATTTCTTCCGTTTTAAAGTTTTTTAACTGTGATCCCAACCACCACCCGATGTATACAATACATCACCACAATTCAATCAACCATAATTCAATCATTTAAATTTTATAATGACCATATGCTAAGCTCTTAATTCCGTCCTTTAAAATATGATGTTTATCATCATTAGTGGTTAATCCCATTTTAATTTGCTTAACAGTATAAATCTGATGGCCTTTACTTGCAATTTTAAGTGTTCAACTCTATTATATCTTGGCCTTGTTAGACAGATATAGTAATCTTGATGACAGATTAATATTTCACAGCATTCTTATTAACACCTTTAGCAGTTATCTTCTCCATGGAAGGTATTTTTAAACTATACATCTTTGATCTCAGGCCAATAAACTCCAGACCAGAAGTCGAAAAAACCATTTCAATCAAAATGCAAATGCTAACACTAAAAAGCGAAAGGTTTGGTTTGAGTTGTAAGAAAAAAAGACGTTTTTAAAAAATTTAATAAATGCATTTGAAGCAAATTGAATTTTAAAATGAAAAGTAATTTATTTCGAAAATAATAACTCATTAAAGAATAATTTATTCAGATAAAATGGATGGTTTGTTTTAGTTTAATGACGTACATTCATTATTTGGCAGGCACAAATAGCGAATGTCCCATCCGATTTCGCTAATGCGTATCTGAGGTAACCTCGTCGGAAACATAACGTCAGAACCATGACGTCAGAACCTCGCCCACCTCCCCTCCACCATAGAAACACCGTGCGTCTGCGTTTATATGTAGGTGAAAAGTCTATGCCTTCCTTCGTGGTTTGGCTGAGAAATTGAAAATCATTACTTCCATAAAATCAGGATCGTGCGGCTACTTTTTCTTATTTCTCGACCAAAATTGGTCTTGCAAGAAAGGCTGAACTTTGAGCTTTACAGAAATGTAAATTATTAGTCGAAATTGTCGGTACTTTGTCCGACGCGAGGACATAAAACGAAAGTTCGTTTTTTTTAGCCGAAAGTGACTTTTGTTTTAAAATCTTTAAAACGTATAAGAATTTGTCACAGAGATTTAAAATTGATATATTTTTACTCGCAATTGTCTGCTCTTTCCGGTCGTGTAATTTGATTTTTTTCAACCACGTCTGGATGGTGGAGAAAAAAGGAGGGAATTCGGTCGAAATCTCAAATATTAAATAACAAAAAAATATTTCAAATTTTAAAAATCGATTTCCACGTGTCAGCTACCACTTCCCCGGGTCTCCGAATGCCAAATTTCGTAGCTCTGCAAAGCGCAGTCACTGAGACTCAGCCTATAGTGTATAAGACAGACACACAGATAGACCACCTCCCCTCCACCATAGAAACACCGTGCGTCTGCGCACGCATGGGGTTGAAAAATAGATCCCTTTTTTGAAAAAACCCTGACCTATAGCTTTCGTGACAGGGATTGCTAACTATATACGAAGAGCGCACTATATTTACTAAAAAGGAAACAAACAATAAAGCATTCATTTTGACTCTGGAATATATATATTTTGGAACATATATTTTTTAATTTATATAAAATGAAATTTGAAGAATTGTTTTTTAAATTTTCATTTCGCAAATTAGAATATTCTACCTTCGACACCGCTAATTTATTGGTACTGACTATTCGAACTTCTTCAACAATTTCGGCAGCAAATAATAAGATTTCTATATCAGCATCATGATTCTCCAATCAATAAGTAAAATACACTTTTGGCGAAGGAAACTGAAAATATGAGCAATGTATATTAGCACAAATAACACAGTAATGCAACATACATTTGTTTCAAGGAATACATCTAAACGATCTAATTTCAGATTGGCTAGCTGGACTTTTTTCCAGCTGATTTTTGATTGGCTCTCTTTTAATTCGGTCTTGTGTACATAATTCCTTCTGCTTCTTCCTTTTGCACCCATTCCTCATGTGGACTTGGGGTTTGTTGGTTCTCTTGCACTGACGAAGGGGATTCAATCGTATCATCGAAACAGTTGTATGCTGCATTATTGTGGCACTGGTGCTTATAGACCTTCTCAAGTTTTACTTTTTCTTCTCCAATATTTCATTATCAATCTTGTAAAGAGCTTTGCTGCTCCAACCGGAAATCGAACGCCGGAACTCCGAACTGGCCAGCTACGTTGAGCAGCTGCCGTTGCGCTCTACCGTTGAGCTACTGGGACGCAATTGCAAACTCTTATCGTCGAAGTGGGCACTGCATTCTCCACACTCTAATGTCAGATTATCGGGCAACTAACAATCTGACTGACCACTTCCTGCTGTTCTTACTTCCTCAAGTTACACTTTTGCTACTACTATTTTACCCAGGTTTGTATCCTGCTTGGTCGTCTTCCTCTCAATTTGAAATCGACGCTCCATTTCCAGAGTCCGCGGAATCCGTACTAGTTGTACTAGGGTCACTTTCAGATATCCGACATAATTGCACTCACCTACATGGTTGATTTGTTATTACGCCATTGTAAAGAACCTTGCAGCCCCCAACAGGTAATTGAAACCTGGATCTCCGAACTTTCCAGCCGACGCTCTGCATTTGAGTTACTGGCATGAAATTGTAAGCTCTTATCATCGAAGTGGACACTGCAATCTTTTGAAAATTCCCCCCAAATTCAATATGATCTAAATAATTCTTAATCTGATCAAATTTTCCATCTAAAGATGATCTGGCTTTGTCCAGTACTTGATTCAAACAATCTGTTTTGTACGCTATATTTAGAGTCATCATGAATTTCATCAGGTGCTTTAGACTCGAAATTTATGTATATATTTACAAAGAGACCGACTGGACTGTGCGGGAACCATTTTAGAGCAGGACCCGATTGGGTGCTATCGGACTAAGAACTTTCTTGACATTCAATTCAATTTATTTATCTAAAATTGTGAGGGTAGTTTTGGATGAACATATGGCATAATTAAACTTTATTCTTACTTATACAGTTAAGTCTCTTTCACTCTATAGTTAAAAAGAAACTCTTCTCAGACGAATGGAGATTTGTCCTACAATCGATTGATATAGGTTTGTTAGTCAAGGCAGAATAAGGAATGTATAACCAGTTCAGTAACATCGTTGAATACTAACATTTGGGTCTTGGAAGTGTGATGGAATCTGTAGTAATGTAGCGATAAATCGAATCGCTACATGTACACGTTTTGTCTCACTAAAGTTGACTGAATGACTATCTCCTCAGGGTATTTTTCTGTGAAATTTCAAGTTGATCGGAGCAAAACTTCTTGACTTATGCAAGATTTACCATTCCGAGTTTCATTGTTAGAGCACAATGTATATAGCCCCTCTAATATTTCTGAAGGGGGACATTTTATTTCATTTGTATTGGAGACCATCAAGAAAGGGTTACGGCTCTGCCTTCAATAAGTCATTAAACTAATTGTAATTCTTAACAATTATGATTAAATATAGAAAAAATGTATTATTTGGAAAATATCTACAACATTGTATTGCCGGCGGACCAATTAGTTGCTTAAGTCCTCAAAATGAGTCGGACGGTCTGTGTCTTCAACAACATTCTATTGTGAATAGCAAAAATGCGCATCGTGTATATGACCACGCCCACATTTTGCAATACCGATGTATAGTATTCGGAGTTTCTGAGCGGCAATGAAATAATGGTTATTTGCAAAAAATATAAAAGAGGGGAAGTAATGTTTAAGTAGATGGTTTCAATCTAAATCAATATATCCGAAAATGCTGAAATAAACAGAAAAAAATACGGACATTTAAATAACCTCTCGGTGCGGATTTCATATTACCACTAATTCAATCATTTTAAGTTTTACAAAAAGCGTAATTTAAATTCATTAATCCCCAGAATGGACACAAGAAAAATTTTTCAATATCAGCCATTTGGATAACTTTTATTTAAGTTTAAAACGGGTAACATTAGTCTCTTTCTCCACAGAGTAAAGGCTGCGAAAAATTGAAAGTATATTATTTTTTTTTATAGACGATCCATAGCCATCAGTAATATTCTAAAATAATATTCAATATTACACATGATTTCGATTAATCATAGTTGTGAAGTTGTTAAGGATGAAACTTCCATCAAGAAGGCTGTGCTGAATAAAGCCACAGCAAATTAATATTGGGTAAACAATAGAGAAGAAAATATATATCCTGTAATGGGTGTGGTATGTTATGGCTTATATATAGAGAACGATAGCATTCATTATATAAAATATAATTCAAAAACATTATCTGTATACATAACTTGAATGATGAATAAAAATAAAATTTTTAGTATTAAATAGTAATTTTTTTTTAATTTTTAGTGGTAATTAAATCAAATTTAATAATATATGAGGGAAACTCCTGAATTTGTCTAACCTATTTTCTCTTTACCTCCATGACTAGAACAAACAAATTACAGTGTTTTTTTTCAGGCCGCACTGGTTAGCTATGAGAAAATTTGTTGCACGCCTTAAAAGTTCACTATACAAGGTTGCTTAAAGTTACGCCAATGTTAAATTAGAGCAATTGAATGATACTAATTTATTTTATAAATGCCTTAAAATATTTGATGCAAGGGAACGAAGTGAGAAACCGTTTTACTTTTGATAACTAAACACCTTGTTCTTCCATATCGAGTTCGTTGCTGAACATGTTTCGAAAAATATTGAGCGTACTGCACCCCGAAACCTTTACCGATACGTATTCATTATCTGACGATAACTCCTCTGAAACGTAACCAAATTTTCTGCAGTTTGGATATGCGGCAGACATTAATATTTTACAGCCCGATTTCGTTGATGAATGTGGTCGAATAATGTGTTGCGCCCCTTTACGTAGTACGATTACAACTTCTATAAAACTAACCGATTTCTTTACTATTTGGGTATGTGGTTCAGATAGATAGATCGAGTAAGTTGATGAACGTGATCGGTTAAAACTTGTATGTGCTACGCCCCCCTTTACTGAATGTTCGCCTCTAGCTCGTAGAAAATTTAATTTATTCACATGCAATTTGGATATATGAAGACAAATGTTCACAGATACAGTTCTTTGTTAAATGTCATCATCGGACCAAAATTGCATGTACTGCACTCAACCCCCTTTTCTGTCATATATTGTTCCCCGATAAATGCTTTAAATCTTAACCTAATTTTCTGTTATTATCCTACAGACCGAGTTGGTTGATGAACGTGGTCGAGCAAATATTACTCGCACTACGCCCAATTTAAAGTATGTTTAACGATAACTCTTCGGAACCGACTTTTATGCAATTTGAATATGTAGCAAAGATATATGTCTTACAGCTCCAATCTGTTGCTGAACGGACAAAAATTGCACGTCCTGAGACCCCCGGCTAGTCAACCACCTGTCCATACCCTAGGGTGAGTCGGGTAGCCTGGGTCTTTCACGTGCTCAGACCCCTTTTTCGATATACATTCATCGTTCCACAAAAACTCCGCTGAAACTTTTAACCAAATTTTTTGCAGTTTAGATGTATCGACTCACAGAGTGGGTGAATTAGAACAAATTGGCAAGGTCTAATCACTACGGAATGAAAATTAAAATTTTACAAACTACAACAGGAATTATTTACGGGGATAATAAACATTTAAACAATTCTGTTTTGGGGCATATTTTAGTTTCAATGCAGCAGGCATCCGTATATAGCTGAAAGTCCTTAGCCAAGACATGCAACAAAAGCATAGCAATGCACAGCACAAAAATGGATAAATTAGGTAACAGAACGAAACAATGTAGAGAAAACAATTAAGAGATCAAGATATAAGCCATTAAATCTCCTATTTCTGAGTACCAGATGCAGATAGTCCCTCCAAACAAGGTTGGACAGACGAGAAGATGATTGGCATTCATTACTTCACCGCTAGTGAAAAGGGAACAACTAGAACTGTTAACGATTCCAATTCTGTTAAGATGAACGGCTGTGCAATCATGCCCATTTGTCAATCTAAAAGCATAAACAGCCCTTTCTCTACGATAAACAGGCAATCAGATTACACTCTCTCCCTATAGCTTATTTGGTGCATGTAGAAAGCATATATGGCAGTACTTATTCACCTGCAATACCTGGAATCATACAGTTCTTTCAAGTATTAAAATTTGCTTTTGGATAAAACTGGAAAAAATTCCCGATCTTTATTGATAATCTTTTAAATATTATACACACCTAATTTTTAAATACATTTCTATCAGAATTATATTTAAGAATATATTCGTCCAGTAAGGGATTAAAAGACACTTATCAAGGGATTAACAAGCACTTCATATAGCAAGGGATTAATAAGCATTTATTAACACTATTCTCAATAATCCTTTATGCATATGAAAAGTACTTCTTTTGAAATTATTACTGTTCATGTATATGAATCATTCTTATAAGATATGGCATTCTCAAATACCATTTTGTTCTTCAACCTCAAATGCTCAAAATATATGGATTTATTTTCTAGTGTCTTAGAGGTTTTAGTTCTAGACTCATAAATGTTTAAAACAAGCAGTTAGAATACTCGATAAGCATATCCTAATTTTTCACAGTTTTTATTTATGAGATAAATTTGAGTTTTTTGCATACATTGCGTGTTTTCTGTATAACATGTTGTCACCTGGTATAACTTTAATAAATTCACCTACATCTTCAAAATCTTGTCACCATCTATCTTTCTCGATGAGGATATCAACAAAACGGGTTCAATAGCCTTTAAAACAACTTCTTATGCTCAATCACAGACCATCGTTAACGCATTTTTTTTTGTCATGCTTGACTTGATTTATAACGAGTAACGCGTTTTGATTTGAATATCGGTAATAAACTGTCGCTGGATGACTTATTTAGAGTTTTGGTATCCCTATTACCCAAGTCGCCAGATAATTTATGAAGAAAAAATAAATAATTTTTTTTTCTATTGGTGGAGAAGATTAATAACTTTAATATAAATGGTCCGTAAACGAAAAAAAATGTTATTACTTTCTTTTATATTCTTTAAAGACTGGTTAAATATTTTTTTTTTATGTTAAGAATGATGTCATTCACAAAACGAATAAAACGGAAAAGTTATTTTCTGAATAGAAACTAAAATATTAAAACATTATATTTAGGTTTGTTTTCTTCATTTGCAGTTTTTAACACTTTTCAACATAGTTTTTAAGTGTTTATGACGTTGGTCATTCTGTCAGTGTGTCTGTTTATTCATTCGCATGGCAACTGCCGGAAAAATGACTTTATCAAAGTGAAATTTTAGTATGTTGTTGAAACGGTCTGTGGGGCTAAAAAATAATACAAATAAAATAAGAATGATAAACTTCACCCAATTAGTTTCGGATTTAACCCGGGTTGAAAAAAAAAACATTAAACCCTATGGAACTTAATTTTTCTAACATTTTTTAAGCAAAGATTAAATTCACAAATTGGCTTGAAAATTTTAGAAAAGATTCAAATTATCATATAAAATGTGTAATAAAATATGTTGGGTAGTTTTTCAAGTAAAAAATAAAATAATACTTACACTCATGATTAATGAAAAGATCACGTGACTCATTGCAAAATAAAAATGGCATCCATTTTTTTTCATCTGTTTACAGATCGTGAAGTTTAAACTTCGTTTAAATTTATATTTAGTGTTGCAACCGTGGTAAAACTGCTTTATATTTGCGTAATATATGTCTATCTAAATTCTGTGCCAGCGCAATTACAATATTTGTTATTTTAAATGAACACTAAAACACTTCTTCGAATTTAAATGTGCATTACAGCTGGCGAAGAGTATATTGAACAGGCTGTACATTGTATTGATTTATTTGAAATTCTGCTGTTTGTTTTTAGAAAAAATGGTTGAAACTCATTGCAATACAGGCAATTTTCTATTAGTGCACGGGTATATCTTCTCATCTACCAGAATATAAACAGTATGCTCCCATACCATTTTAGCGTTTTCATTTTGGCATATGTTGGAATCAATTACATCCCTCATGTTTAAAGATTGCGGCATAATTGATATTTTCTATTTATTACGTTGGCTGCTTTATTTTGACAAAGATTTTTTAAATTCAAATATTGTAGTACGGGTAATTTTCTACTAATACACGAATATATTTCCTAATATTAGAAAAGTAGTACGGGTATATCTTCCCATACAATTTTAGCAGTTTTATTTTTACATATATTGATTCAATTTCATATTTTTTGTAAATGTGTTTACAAATGGGGCAGGGCTGTTTTATTCTTAGGATCTGCCTGTAAAAATAATTTTTATAAAGAGAGAACCGAGATTCTTAATAAAATTTATTTGTATAATTTAATACAATTTTGTATATGAAGAACAGAGATTCTTTTATATATTTTAATAGAATGTTTTGAAGTATTAGACTGTTTTGAATAACAATGCCATTCAGAATATTATACGAATTTGCACATGTTTGTGAATTTTAAGATTTTTATATTATATATTTCGTACGAAGAAGGGGATACTGCTAGTCTATGCAAATAAAATTGAAAATATGTCTGTCTGTCTGTCTCATCATTACGGGAGCACAGCTGCTCCGAGTTTCATGAAATTTTGTGGGTAGTCTTTGAATAGCCCTACTTAAAATTTAATCCATGTTCCGAATTTTTTGAGCCTAATTATTTGAAGAAAATTCTATCATGTCGCTTAGCAACGGATTTAAATCCAATGTGTTTATACGGCAGACAATTTTTATTAAATATTTTCGGATTTAAATACTAAATATACGTATATAAAATAAATTTCACTGGTATTTAATTTTTGACTGGATTATAACAATTACGGTCTTCTGGTTTAAACATAATTATTATTGATATCTTCGGGAATTATTGATATTTTCAATTTATTACGTCATTGTTTTATTTTTGCAAAAATTGTTGTAAAACATTTATTATATGTTGTGCGGTAATCTTCTACAACTACACAGGTATATCTTCTAATCTACGAGAATATAAGTAGTACATGTATATTGACTTATATTGGCATACACTGGAATGAATTACGGCCTTTAGGTTTAAATATTACAGGATTATTGATATTTCCTATTTATTACGTCATCCGTTTTATTTTGGAAAATATTTTAGAAACTCATATGTTATAGTACGTGTAATCTTCTACAAATGCACGAGTATATCGTCTAATAATCGCAAATGTAAGTATTATGGATGCCATACAATTTCAGCTCTTTTATTTTGCCTATATTGGTTCAATTTCATATCTTTTATATATTTGTTCACAAACGGGACCAAGATGTTTTATTCTTCAGATCTGCCCATGAAGATAATTTTGTATAGCGAAAACAGATATTCTTAAACTCATTTTGAGGAGCATTAAATTAAATATTTTAATAGAATATTTTGATTAACAATATCATTTGGTATGCTATAGGATTTTGCACTATCGTAAATTTTAAGTTTTTTTATATTATATACTCAGTACGAAAACGTTTATATTGCTAATTTATCAATAAGATATTTTTAGAGACAAAATGGCAAAGAGATGTCGTTTGACATAGGATTATGTTTCTTTGTTTATATTTCCTTTTCATATAACCGCTGTCCAACCATCAATGTAATTTCCTTTCTTGCAGTATGAAAATATTGGTATAACAATGAAAATTGAAGTAAAAACAGTCCAGCAATCAAAAGTCGATTAAATGTCATAAACCACCATCAGCGCAACAAAACCATTCATTTCCAATTAGCTCCCTATTATTTTACAATAGCAACGATAATCAATCTCTCGTCCCCACCACCACCACCAAATGCCACCACAGATCCCATCCCGCCCTACTCGGATAATCCTGGCTATGCCAATAGCAAAATACAATAGTAGAATTAAGTCGAAATAAAAAAAAATGAAGGATTCTAAAACTGGAATGAAATTGTCTATATGTTCACCCCCAAGTACAATAGTTTACGTATAAAACAAATATGTATTTCACAAAATTGGTCGTTCTACACTTTTATTTTAGTTTTCGAATTTTAGGGAATATTTCGAAATAAAAAGCCAGTTATTCTTTCCAATGGCAGTATCTTGTTAGCAGCAGGTTGAATTATAAGTTACGAAATTAAGGATTTTCATGAACATGAAACATGACACATTTCATGATAATAAATCGTAAATTTTTTAGCTATTGCTAAAATTTTTCATACTATATGCTAAAATTTTGATGCACTCGTTGCAAAAATGCACGTATACACACAAACTTACGTTTGAATTAGTTGATTTGAGTCTAAATATGGTCAAAATGCGAAAATCCACTACAAACCCGAATTCTAATTTTCGAACATATTACAATACTTAAGCTATGTATATAGTTTCTTCTACGTTTATTAGACGTAACTAGAAACTTGAAAAGAGGAGTGGCTTATATTGCTTGATTTCGTTTTCCAATTTAGACGATATGAAGATATAACATAATTTTTCTTCCAATAAGTTGTAGAGGAATATGACCCTAACCTCCCCCCCTCCTTCCTCCGCCTATGCTATATTTTCAAGTAACGTTGGAATGGACAATATTTAAAAAATACAAATATAGCATTTTATTTTATCATCACATTGTTAAATAGTTTATTCCTAATCTGTTACCTTTTTCATAAAAAAATTTTAATATATATTCTTCTACTCAATAAGCGATTAAGATAACTTGCGCACTATACATTTTTAAACAACATTTATATACAATCAGGGAGCATCATTAACGCATTTATTATCGGACCCAGCATGATTAATGATAACAAATACCATCTTTTGATTTGAATAATGATCGTAAAATGCCTCACAAACTCTTATTTTGGGTTTTTACTTCCCCATCACGTCATTACTCACAAAATAAACACGGTCTCAGAAAAAATATTTCCTCTTCTATTGCAGGGGAAGACTAATATCCAAAATATAAACGATTCTTGCAGATAAAAAAATCATTTTTATTTTCTTTCGTATCCAAAAAATATGGAAAAGTGCTGTTTTTTTAATGTAGAGAAAGGCGTAAAAAATAAAGTGTGGTAAGTAAATGGAAGTAATTCCACGCATATCGGGAGTAGGATATCATGTTCACATGATTGATTGCTAACCAGAAGACTGTAGTTTAAATTCTAAAGTTAGGCACTTGGATTTTATTGTTAAATTAATTATTATTAAATTTCTGGAAAATGGGCCTCACTGAGAAATACCCTTATATTAGTATTCCTTGCTTTATATCCTTTTGTATGGCAGACAGTATCACATTCAGAAAACATATGTATTAGTTTGCAAACTTTCGTTTACGTGTAATTATCTTTTAAAATACTTTTTGTTAATCATGGAAGAACCTTACAAGTTGCCAACCTTATTATTTAAATAGCCACCATCGGCGCCCAGCCTGTTCGCTGCCCTTCAAAATTCTGACAGTGGCAAACTCGCTGGCGCAATAACCCAGTGGAGATAGCAAAGTTTGTTTAATTTAATGACGTTAAAATTAATAATGAAATTTTACGATGAAAAATAATGTTCTAGGGATAGGGGTTGGGTGTTCCTGGAAATTGATTTGTAAATTGATTTTTATTAACTGTGAGATGCTGAGGATTTCTGTACCTGTAATCCTAGGAAAGGGATCCCTTTGATGTGTACTCACGGCCGGGATCAGCTGCTATTTTTTATAGTGGTATGCTCCCCTACTTTTTGTTTTACATAAATAAAATTAAATCCGTTTGTCTGCATTTATAGTATTGCATCGTAAATGATATGAAAGTATTTTTGAGACTGATGATGTTGAATGTGAATTTAGTATTTATGAAATAACGATGCTGCTCAGCGAAAAACAGTTTTTTTTTGGAGATTGTCCCAAACACCAACCGATGCATAAATGCACCGCGACAATCTCCATAGTTTCATTTTTATTTCTTTTTTTATTTCTTAAGATTTAAAGTTTTTTAACTGTGGTCCCAACCACCACCCGATGTATACAATACATCACCACCATTCAATCCACCATAATTCAATCATTTAAATTTTATAATGACCATATGCTAAGCTCTTAATTTCGTCCTTTAAAATATGACGTTTATCATCATTAGGGGTTAATCCCATTTTAATTTGCTTAACAGTATAAATCTGATGGCCTTTATTGCAAATTTAAGAGTTCAACTCTATTATATCTTCGTCGTGTTAGACAGATATAGTAATCTTAATGAGAGATTAATATTTCACAGCATTCTTATTAACACCTTTAGCAGTTATCTCCTCCATGGAAGGTGTTTTTACTAGGGTCACTTTCAGATATCCTACATAATTGTACTCACCTACATGGTTGATTTGTTATTACGCCATTGTAAAGAACCTTGCAGCCCCCAACAAGGAATTGAACCCTGGATCTCCGAACCTTCCAGCCGACGCTCTACCTTTGAGCTACTGGGATGAAATTGTAAGATCTTATCATCGAAGTGGACACTGCAATCTTTTGAAAATTCTCCCAAAATTCAATATGATCTAAATAATTCTTAATCTGATCAAATTTTCCATCTAAAGATGATCTGGCTTTGTCCAGTACTTGATTCAAACAATCTGTTTTGTACGCTATATTTAGAGTCGTCTTGAATTTCACCAGGTGCTTTAGACTCGAAATTTATGTATATATTTACAAAGAGACCAACTGGACTGTGCGGGAACCATTTTAGAGCAGGACCCGATTGGGGGCTATCGGACTATGAACTTTCATGACATTTAATTCAATTTATTTATCTAAAATTGTGAGGGGAGTTTTGGATGAACATATGGCATAATTAAACTTTATTCTTACTTATACAGTTAAGCAAAAAAGATAATAATGAAAACATCTAATTGGATGTTGTATACATAAAAATTGTTAAAAAGAAAAGAAAAAGGTTTTCTATAATAGAATATTCATAGATAAAAGAAACTTATTAGGAGAGTATAGGATTTTTGAATTCTCTCTCTGCAGTATTATATAAAGATCTATAAGCTATTTGTATACGTATACACTTCTCTCCAAAAGTTATTTCTTTGAACCCAAAATCAATGAATGAAGGTATATTGTATAATTTATATAAGGAATGATATTGTCACTAAACTAAATTATAACGCAGGCGTAGTACACCCATTAGAGAGTTAATTTCTCTTTCACTCTATAGTTAAAAAGAAACTCTTCTCAGACGAATGGAGAATTGTCCTACAATCGATTAATAGAGGTTTGTTAGTCCAGGCAGAATAAGGAATGTATAACCAGTTCAGTAACATCGTTGAATACCATCATTTGGGTCTTGGAAGTGTGATGGAATCTGTAGAAATGTAGCGATAAATCGAATCGCTACATGCACACGTTTTGTCTCATTAAAGTTTGTACGACTGAATAACTATCTCCTCAGGGTATTTTTCTGTGAAATTTCAAGTTCATCGGAGCAAAACTTCATGACTTATGCACGATTTACCTTTCCGAGTTTAATTGTTCGAGCACAATGTATATAGCCCCTCTAATATTTCTGAAGGGGGACATTTTATTTCATTTGTATTGGAGACCATCAAGAAAGGGTAACGGCTCTGCCTTCTATAAGTCATTAAACTAATTGTAATTCTTGACAATTATTATTTAATATAGAAAAAATGTATTATTTGGAAAATATCTATAACATTGTATTGGCCGGCCGCCCAAATAGTTGCTTAAGTCCTCAGGGTGAGTCGGACGGTCTGTGTCTTCAACAGCATTCTATTGTGAATAGCTAAAATGTGCATCGTGAATATGACCACGCCCACATTTTGCAATACCGATGTATAGTATTCGGAGTTTCTGAGCGGCAATGAAATAATGTTTATTTGCAAAAAATATAAAAGAGGGGAAGTAATGTTTCAGTAGATGGTTTCAATATAAATCAATATATCCGAAAATGCTGAAATAAACAGAAGAAAATATGGACATTTAAATAACTTCTCTGTGCGGATTTCATATTACCACTAATTCTGTCATTTTAAGTTTTAAAAAAGCGTAATTTAAATTCATTAATAGCCATATTGGACACAAGAAAAGTTTTTCAATGTCAGCCATTTGGATAACTTTTATTTAAGTTAAAAACGGGTAACATTAGTCTCTTTCTCCACAGAGTAAAGGTTGCGAAAAATTGAAGGTATTTTATTTTTTTTTATAGACGATCCATATCCATCAATAATATTCTAAAATAATATTCAATATTATAAATGATTTCGCTTAATGACGGCCGATGATAATGAAATTCCATCAAGAAAGCTGTGCTGACTAAAGCCACAGCAAATTAATATTGGGTAAACGATAGAGAAAAAAATATATCCTGCGATGGGTGTGGTATGTTATAGCTTATATATAGAGAACGATAGCATTCATTATATAAAATGTAATTTAAAAACATTATCTGTATACATAACTTGAATGATGTATAAAAATAAAATTTTTAGTATTAAATAGTAATTTTTTTTAATTTTTAGTGGTAATTAAATCAATTTTTAATAATAAATGAGGGAAACTCCTGAATTTTTCTAACCTATTTTCCCTTTACCTCCATGACTAGAACAAACAAATTACAGTATTTGTTTTCAGGCCGCACTGGTTAGCTATGAGAAAATTTGTTGCACGCCTTAAAAGTTCACTATGCAAGGTTGCTTAAAGTTACGCCAATATTAAATTAAAGCTATTGAATGATACTAATTTATTTTATAAATGCCTTTAAATATTTTATGCAAGGGAACGAAGTGAGAAACCATTTTACTTTTGATAACTAAACACCTTGTTCTTTCATATCGAATTCGTTGCTGAACATGTTTCGAAAAAAAATTGAGCGTACTGCACCCCGAAACCTTTACCGATACGTATTCATTATCTGACGATAACTCCTCTGAAACGTAACCAAATTTTCTGCAGTTTGGATATGTGGCAGACATTAAGATTTTACAGCCCGAATTCGTTGATGAATGTTGTCGAATAATGTGTTGCGCCCCTTTACGTAGTACGATTACAACTTCTATAAAACTAACCGATTTCTTTACTATTTGGGTATGTGGTTCAGATAGATAGATCGAGTAAGTTGATGAACGTGATCGGTTAAAACTTGTATGTGCTACGCCCCCCTTTACTGAATGTTCGCCTCTAGCTCGTAGAAAATTTAATTTATTCACATGCAATTTGGATATATGAAGACAAATGTTCACAGATACAGTTCTTTGTTAAATGTCATCATCGGACCAAAATTGCATGTTCTGCACCCCACCCCCTTTTCTCACATATATTGTTCCTCGATAAATGCTTTAAATCTTAACCAAATTTTCTGTAATTTAGATATGCGGAACAAATTATTATCCTACAGACCGAGTTGGTTGTTGAACGTGGTCGAGCAAATATTACTCGCACTACGCCCAATTTACCGTATGTTTAACGATAACTCTTCGGAACCGACTTTTATGCAATTTGAATATGTAGCAAGGATATATGTCTTACAGCTCCAATCTGTTGCTGAACGTGGTTGGACAAAAATTGCACGTCCTGAGACCCCCGGCCAGTCAACCAGCTGTTCATACCCTAGGGTGAGTCGGGTAGCCCGGGTCTTTCACGTGCTCAGACCCCTTTTTCGATATACATTCATTGTTCCACAAAAACTCCGCTGAAACTTTTAAACAAATTTTTTGCTGTTTAGATATATAGACTCACAGAATGGATGAATTAGAACAAATTGGCAAGGTCTAATCACTACGGAATGAAAATTAAATTATTTCAAACTACAACTGGAATTATTTACGGGGATAATAAACATTTAAACAATTCTGTTTTAGGGCATATTTTTGTTTCAATGCAGCAGGCATCCGGATATGGACGAAAGTCCTTAGCCAAGACATGCAACAAAAGCATAGCAATGCACAGAACAAAAATGGATAAATAAGGTAACAGAGCGAAACAATGTAGAGAAAACAATTAAGAGATCAAGATATAAGCCATTAAATCTCCTATTTCTGAATACCAGATGCAGATAGTCCCTCCAAACAAGGTTGGACAGACGAGAAGATGATTGGCATTCATTACTTCACCGCTAGTGAAAAGGGAACAACTAGAACTGTTAACGATTCCAATTCTGTTAAGATGAACGGCTGTACAATCATGCCCATTTGTCAATCTAAAAGCATAAACAGCCCTTTCTCTACGATAAACAGGCAATCAGAGGACACTCTCTCCCTATAGCTTATTTGGTGCATGTAGAAAGCCTATATGGCAGCATATTCACTTAAGCACTTCATATAGCAAGGGATTAATAAGCATTTATTAAATCCCATATGGCAGTACTTATTCACCTGCAATACCTGGAATCATACAGTTCTTTCAAGTATTAAAATTTGCCTTTGGATAAAACTGCAAAAAATTCCCGATCTATATTGATAATCTTTTAAATATTATACACACCTAATTTTTAAATACATTTCTATCAGAATTATATTTAAGAATGTATTCGTCCAGCAAGGGATTAAAACACTTAGCAAAGGATTAACAAGCACTTCATATAGCAAGGGATTAATAAGCATTTATTAACACTATTCTCAATAATCCTTTATGCATATGAAAAGCACTTCTTTTGAAATTGTTACTGTTCATGTATATGAATCATTCTTATAAGATATGGCATTCTCAAATACCATTTTGTTCTTCAACCTCAAATGCTCAAAATATATAGATTTATTTTCTAGTGTCTTAGAGGTTCAAGACTCATAAATGTTTAAAACAAGCAGTTAGAACACTCGATAAGCATATCCTATTTTTTCACAATTTTCATTTATGAGATAAATTTAAGTTTTTTGCATACATTGCGTGTTTTCTGTATAACATGTTGTCACCTGGTATAACTCTAATAAATTTACCTACATCTTCAAAATCTTGTCACCATCTATCTTTCTCGATGAGATATCAACAAAACGGGCTTAATAGCCTTTAAAACAACTTCTTATGCTCAATGACAGACCATCATTAACGCATTTTTTTTTGTCATTCTTGACTTGATTTATAACGAGTAACGCGTTTTGATTTGAATATCGGTAATAAACTGTCTCTGGATGACTTATTTAGAGTTTTTGTATCCCTATTACCCAAGTCGCCAGATAATTTATGCAGAAAAAATAAATATATTTTTTTTCTATTGGTGGAGAAGATTAATAACCTTAATATAAATGGTCCGCAAAAGAAAAAAAAATGTTATTACTTTCTTTTATATTCTTTAAAGACTGGTTAAATATTTTTTTTATGTTAAGAATGATGTCATTCATAAAACGAATAAAACGGAAAAGTTATTTTCTGAAAAGAAACTAAAATATTAAAACATTATATTTAGCTTTATTTTCTTCATTTGTAGTTCTTAACATTTTTCAACATAGCTTTTAAGTGTTTATGACGTTAGTCATTCTGTCTGTGTGTCTGTTTATTCATTCGCATGACAACTGCCGGAAAAATGACTTTATCAAAGTGAAATTTTAGTATGTTGTTGAAACGGTCTGTGGGGCTAAAAAATAATAAAAACAAAATAAGAATGAAAAACATCACCCAATTAGTTTCGGATTTAACCCGGGTTGAAAAAAAAAACATTAAACCCTATGGGACTTAATTTTTCTAACATTTTTTAAGCAAAGTTAAAATTCACAAATAGCTTTGAAAATTTTAGAAAATACTCAAATTATCATATAAAATGTGTAAAAACATATGTTGGGTAGCTTTTAAAATAAAAATTAAAATAATAATTACACTCATGATTAATGAAAAGATCACGTGACTCATTGCAAAATTAAAATGGCATCCATTTTGTTTCATCTGTTTAAAGATCGTGAAGTTTAAATTTCGTTTAAATTTATATTTAGTGTTGCAACCGTTGTAAAACTGCTTTATTTTTGCGTAGTATATGTCTATCTAAATTCTGTGCCAGCGCAATTACAATATTTTTTTATTTTAAATGAACACTAAAACTCTTCTTCGAATTTAAATGTGCATTACAGCTGGAGAAGAGTATATTGAACAGGCTGTACATTATATTCCTGTGCATATAAATACTGTTTATTTTAACATTCCTGAATAGAACAGCCATTCGCCAATAACCATATTGTTTTAAATAAATGATAATTAATAACTGCCTTCTAAATAAATGACTTCTATAACAGTTTTGGTGCTGATTCCTACTAATTGTACAACTTGTAATTATATTTCTTTCGTCTATTTCCCTTTTCTGCCGAATTCTTTATTCAAACATTTTAAATTATCCTCAATGGACGTAGTAATTACTTTTGTATGATCGGGCATGGTCATTTTCCCTAACAGCATTTTTTTTCACAGTGGCGTAAGATTTACATCACACTGTATCTTTGGGACGTCACAGGACGTCGCAGTACGTCTTGGCAATGTCATATTGAGGTCACAGCGAAGTCATTTTGGTCATTTTCATGGTCATTTGTGATACGTATATTAACTTGTTTGTGACGTCACACTGCAATTGCCGTTGTAATAATGTCGTCACATTGCTACGTGCATTGTAATTGAGAAAACGTCATATAAATTGTGACAATGAAGTTACAAAGTTACTAATACGTGGCAGAGAAGTCACAAATATTATGTCCCATTGTGACCCAGGTTTCACGTGACTACAACGTCACTGTCACACATGTGACGATCTTTGCTGTGAGGGTTACTATAGCTAGAAGAAATACACACTCATACGTCATGGATGTTTCCTCAATATTCTCTGTACTTTTTACATTCAGCTTTAATAGCTTTTGCAATTTTGTCTTTCGAAATACACGTGGTCTTGTGGTGAAACGAACTTCAGTTTCAATCATGCATTTTTGCAAATTTAACATGAAAAATATAAATGGTAACAATTTATAATAGGCTCAATACTTCAAGACACAATTAACTCATTACTGCTTTCACGTCATGCTATTGACTAGATTTCCTCTGTAATAGATACATTTAGATCTTACTTTGCTCATCTGTCATTCTACTCAATGAATAGAAAAATAAAATTATGTTCAATAGGTTGTAAAAATTTCTAAGCACAATCAAACATCATCATTAACGCATTTGTTATCAGAGTTATCTTGATTTATGATAGCAGATAACGTCTTTTATGTGATGATCATCAACTGACTAACAATGACTCATTTTGAGCATTTGCATGCACATTGCTTAACAAGTCAAATAATTCACTTTATTTAGAAAAAGGGTTTTATTTCTATTATGTTTCAAGATTTATACCCTTGCTAAAAACGATTCAAATAAGAAAAAATATAATTTTCTTTCACTATTATTCTAAAAGCATGGGAAAGTGTTTTTTATCTGAAAAAAAACATAAGTGAAGGATATTTGAAAATCATTTTCTGAATAAAAACTTTTCTTTGAGATTCTGGAACATCCTAATAAACTTTTTTTTCAGTTACAGTTTGTTTAAGTTCTGCGTAAAATTTTATACATTAGTTGCCTTTGTTCGGTTTAAATGTATATCTTACAATAAAAGTTGATTTTTCTGTCATTGTCAACAATTAATAGTAACTCTTAGCATTCACTAGAACTGTTAGTAAAAGTTGATTCACGAGCTCAAAATTTCCTTTCGTGGATTATAATCAACTCTCAATTGTTGACAGTGACGAAAGATTGTCACCAATCCCTGCGACTGACTAGAAAGAATTTAATGAGTTTGAATGCTTCACTGATCAAATAATTTAGATTTTATGTTAACAAGAAAATATGTATTTAAATTTAATAAAATGTAATTGCGTTGTCATTACACAGAAGTAATTAGATAATATTTATAATTAGAAATAAATCAATTTCGAAATAATGCTTGCTTATTTATTTATATATTGTAATAAGATTCAGTCATTTTAACGTAGAAATAATTACTATACTATATATAGCCAGTAGAAGAAGTCAACCGAAGAAGATATAATCAACACTTTTTCAAAAAAACAAAGAACATAAATCCTTCTCTGATGTTGTAGGACGCCCCTTCGCAGCGAAAAAATGAGCAGGATATTTGATAATATCAACAATTCCCAGAGATCATTGCTTCTTACTGCAGTAACCGACACTCCCTTACTATCTAGGAGAAGTGTGTCACACTGTCATATGCATGAGTACCAGTTTAATGTTTAGTGTCCTAGGTGATTTAAATAAATGTTAAAAGTTTGGAGCCGAGTATGAAATACTGAGGCTTACTTTTTTTAACAGTGTAAGTATCGATAATTATGTAGCTATGACGAATGATAGTTTCACGATTGAATCAAGAACTTTAAATGTAATTAATTCATAAATCATAACCACGCTGCCAAATTTCATGGAAGATTTTTGGATATCTAAGAAAATCATAGCTAAAAAAATCATAGCATCCAAAAAAGTCATACGAATATTTTCTTCGAGAAACGGTAAAACTTTTTTGTACATATCTGATAATATGTAATTACATAGTACGGTTTATCACATATTTTGCAATTTTTAGTAAAAAAAAAATAGCGTCAATCCTGGGTCTTCTGCGACATTTATTTGAAGACTGATTTATTGCAAATCTAGTATTCGATATATATATGGAACATCCAGTGTTTTTTCTACATTTTAGTTGTAGACGTGGTGTTTGCGCATTGAAATTACATAGCCCCAAAATGGGGGACGATCACAAAAAATTTCCCTTCTAAATAATTGTTTGCATCACCCATATAATGTATGTTTAAATTAAATAATTATATGTTTGAATAATTACTGTAGAAGGCAGTAATTTCCGGAATAATGACGGTAGTAAATATTGTATTGAGAACATTGGTAATTTGAATTACATTATAGATGTTAATGCTAACAAAATATTTTGAGCACATAAATCCAAAACAGTCAAAACAGCGATATCACTAGGCTATTGCCAGCTAGAAAAAATAAACATCTAAAGATTTTTTTTCCAGAATATTTTAAACGAATGACTTGACGTGCGAAATCGGAACAAAAACATGTTTCTTTCATTCTGATAATGATTGTGGTGCTAAGCACTTAGGAATTTGAATGTATGAGAAAAATGTGTGGCGAGACACCTTAAATGATGAAATATTTAAATCATGTAAATGAAAGAAATTAAAACTTCATGCTAGGCTACAAAACCATTTGAAACAATAATTCAGGTGGCACTTAGAGACATAAACCCCACTACAATGTATGCATTTCTACTGCAAAAGGCTCGTATCGAATTAAATAATATTTATTAAAATTGTTAATTCTAAAGGAAAAAATTATCGATGCTATCCAAATTAGAAATGAAAGGATAAAGAAATTGATAAAGAAATGAAAAAGAAATTCAAATTTACTTTGCTTTTAAATTTGTTTTTATCTCCACATATTCTCCACTCTGTTTTAAAACTGGAAAAATATACATTTTACATCTACTTATAATTGAAAAACTTTAATTTTAAAACGATATAAAAAACGTATACTATATAAAACTATGCCTTCATGCTGTGTCCAATGAGAATAGGTGGGATTTTACTAACATTAAAGATACCTATGTACAATTCTCAAAGTATGAATTATGGTAATTTTACATGTTTCTTCCATAAGAGTTTTATCTCCTTCTTTCTAACTCTTTGGTGTAAATAATGAAATTCAGATCAGAGCTATATCGTATGTAATAATAATTATAATTAAAAATAATATTTAATGATTTGCCATTTTTATGATGTCTTTGTTATTCCTTTCTTAATAACCTTAACAATAAATATTACCGACTTTCCTTACTATTTATCTGTGTTTCCCATGGGACATGCATTAAAGTATCTCCAATGTTTGCAATACTTGGAAGGCAAGGAATGCAAATAATTAAATTTCAAACTTTTTCGCGAAAGAGCACCTTGAGAGAACAATTAGTTCTCACACAGAAGAATATTTAGTGATGTGTAAGGCCCGTCTCGGTGATGTCTCATTAAATTTAGCACATTTTCCGCTAACAAAGTTATATCACTCTTTTGAAATACGCGGATAACTAATTAATTACGAAAATATATACAGATGCAGGAGAAGAAAGAATTCCATTTTAATCTACTTTCTATGATAATATCAAAACGCACAAGGGAATTATGAAGTCTTCTGAACAAAAACAAAGCATTGTTTAAACATTTTCATTTAGTTTGGTTTGGAAACTGAAACAAAAAAAAAATTTCGGTATTAAAAACGTAACTCAGTTACCATAGTTCACAATGGAATTGAAAATTATAAATAAATTCTGTGATAAAATATAATAAAATAATCGTCTGCTCTAACTATAAGTTAGAAAATCTCAAGAAATATTGACAATACACCAATAGATATAATTATGAAAACTTTGGATATTTTTACCTGTCCGTAATGGTATGAAATCAAATTATGTGTTTCTAACTATTCTGAAGTTATAGTTGAGAAAATGTTAGAAAAATTCCTCTATATATAAAGTTTTCGAACAAAATTTTGAGATCTTAGATTTATCTTTTTATTTATATTTCAAGTCTCACATGTATGTAAGGCTGCAAGTGTCTACATTCTGCAGTTTAGTTTGTGTAAAGCATCCCTTAGGCAATCAGTCATACTAAGCTGTATAATATAGTTATTTATATACATTTCCTACATAAAATTAAGTATTGTGCTGGTGGCAAAGTCTTTGATATTAATGGAACACACATTTTGAGAATTCATTAACACGAATTTAATAACATTTTATTTTGCATCTAAAAAAATAAATTGTAAAAACTATATACATAAAATGTTTTAAAATGTCCAATGTTGTATTGAACATTGAATGATATCATATGTAGAATGCTAATACACGTTGGAAATATTGTTCGTTTTTATAATAAATTGAAAAATAGATAACATTAAATATCATTATCATGAGATTTATAAGCAAATATTACAAGGAGATAAATTCCACTGTAACTGGCGTAACAATCGCTACAAAATTTATGGCTTCTTTATACCAGGAAACACTTACTAAAAAGTACAAAGTAAAACTTTATGCTATAAAATATTTATTACCTAGGGCTATCATATAGCATTTTTCAAAGAAAAATTCTTAATATGAATATACCTCTATAATTTCATTTTTAAAATTGTGTTATTGACGTAACACAATTGGACAAGATGTAATTGCTGATTTAATAAAAAGTTAAATACTATCAAAATGGTAAATCTAGAATGGTGTTTTTTGCTTTTAAACAATACTAAATAAGTAATAGACTAAATACATACCTACGAGTTCTATTGTGTTTTTATTTTATTTATCAACAATTATTTAAAATATTACAATATCTTTTGTAACTGACATAACATGCTTCTGTAACTAATGAAGAGTATCCAATTCTTATGATGTCAGTTATACTTGTAGTGCATTTTTATTCCTCGATATTGTTATATGAAGTCTAAAGTTTTTTACTAATACACATGGGCATCTAAAAGTTTAAAATCATCTGAAAACAGGCAATAATATGAATATTTATTTTGGGGGGAAAATGAGACTTGGGGGAATTGACCAGGATTGAAAAATACATCATTATTATCACAAACTGTTCATGAGACTAGAAATGTTAGTTTCTCAAAGAAATTTGTTGTATCTCCTTAAAGACTCAAACGGCTATCATGAATTTTAGTTATGCTGAAATTTAGTTATGAGGAATCAGAAATACTCGAACATATTTGACTTAACATTGAAATCAAAGAAAAGAACGCCGTCATTGTTGAAATCCAGTATTAACTTGAGTTTAGACGAAAATATAATCAGTTAGTCTTCCTATTCTCACTATCCAACTTTTACCATAGTGTAGGTTTAGAACCCAAACAGTATTTGGGGAAACGGAAACTCTGATCTAATCAAAAAGTATAGAATTACCCCCATTGTTGGGATTGTTTCAAGGATCATTCAGTATCTTTTATATAGAAGTGAGAATAGAATTACTGCTGTGAGCTAGATACATGTAAAATTTATTTTTTCTCATTTATCTATTTTATTAATTTATTTTTACTTTCACTATATTTCCGTTACATAGACATCATATATAGTATAAGAAGTAATATGACAAAAAAAAACTTTGAATTTATGTACAGACATATAAAAACGCAATTGGAGACTATTTAGAAAACAAAAAATTCAAAGCATTCACTATACCAATCGTCTTCAACCCATGGACAGCGTGCCAATTGCGTCCTACATGAGTCCCGAAAATTCACTTCTAGAAATATATTCTTTTGTAAAAAAAAATTGTATACTTTGACTATATTTTAAGTTTTACAGAAGAATATATGTTTAAAGCAATTTTATATACCTCTTTAATAAAATCCATGTAATGGGAAGTTCAAATGTAGAATGCACAAAATACATGACGGTAATTGCCAAAATCTTCTGGTATTATACTTTATATGCAATGCAGTAAATTAATACAATAAAATACACAAAACTGCATTTCTGTTTTGACTGAAATATATTGCATAAATTTAATTTCCTCTGCAATAACTTAACTTTCTCAACAAATTTAACATTATCTTTTTCTTGCAACAAATTTAACATTCTCTGCATTTTTGTTGTTTTTGCCGTCCGTGCTTAACTTTTGAAAACAAGTGTATTTAAACAATGCTTTTCATTATAATTGAATATAATTATCAGAATTTTCAGTCTGTTACATTCCCTGCAATACATGGTAATGTATAGGGCAAATATTGGAAGCATGTCGAATATCGCAAAACGAGTTTTCGACGGATCTACACGGATCGGGACCTCTAGTTTACGAAAAAACCATTTTACGTGATGTCTTTGTGTGTGTCCGTCTGTCTGTATGTTTGTGTGACTATCTTATTGTGTGACTGTCTGTCTGTCTGCGTATGTCAATATATTTATCCACACTAAATCAAAAAGAAATGGACCACATTTCATAATATTTGGTAGGTACATCACTTGTGTGTGACCCTAGTGCTGATTACTTTTTGGTACGATTCGGGATAAAAGAACCTGTTTTTTTTGACGAAATGGCCCGCAAAAATTGCCTGCCACTCTAGCTGAAAAGCTATTAGATCAAATTTTACAAAATTTGGTAGTAGGTCAAATTTGGTCAAATTTTACAAAAGTCGCTTGTAGGTTACACTGGTGCTGATTAGACTTTGATATAATTCGGAAAAAAATAACCTGCCTTTTTTTGCGAAATGGCCCGGAAAAATCGTCAAATTCTAAAATAAAAAACTACTTATGCTCAAGTATATCAATTAAATACTTCTCTTATACGTAATTTTTAACGTTAAAAAATAAAAAACCAACCCCATTGCACTAGGACTAGCCGTCGAAATATTTCCGTGTTTTCGTTTTTTCGCTAAGCCACCTTTGAAAATAAGTCCAGATACCAAATGAGAACGATAATTGAATTAAAAGTGAAGTAAATTGAAATAAAATAAAGAAAATTCAAATATAAGTCTGCAGGGAAAGTCATGTGCTGCCCACCTCAGATTTTCATTGTTGGGAGAAGAGGAAATTTAATAGATAATCGCCCGATATCCCTATCGGTATGGTATACGTTTTAAATTTTTAAGGAAGCAGCGTCATGCTAACAGCAGAGTTTTGGGAAAAACAATGAGCAGTTAGCATAACTTGTGAAAAAGTTCTAACCAATAAATCACATTCAAAGCTTCCTTCAAATCCATAGTATCACCCCTATTCAAACACACTCCACCAGAAAGGATTCAAAGGGCAGTTAAACTTCAAAATGTTGTTAATCTGGGCTGAACCTGAATTTTAGACATTTCATATATTTATTACCCCTCAGTCGCTTATACATTTTTTTTTAAAATAGCTTCTATTACTCCTTAGCGTCACGTTCAGTCTTAGCTTACCCCTCTGAACAGAAAAGCATGTAGCAATTTTAAGAGTTTCGAATATTTTGGGCTGCGATACAATCCCAGAAATTTAAAAAAATCTTATATTTCCAGTACTTGACTTTCCCTGCAGACTCATATTCACGCGCTCCTTAATTCTTCAATAATTCATTAAATTCAGTTTAATTGCACAAAATAACAACCATAAATATTTTAAATTATACTGAATTTGCACTTTTAATTCAATGTTCGTTTTCATTTGACGACATCCCTAGGACTCCAAACACAGAGCTGGCACTCTATGCAGACGACAGTGCGATACTTGCAAAACACCCCTATGTCTCAGTAATGCACAGACAGCTACAACAACACTTAGACATACTCCAAACTTGGCTGGAAAAATGGCGAATAAAATGAAACCCCAATAAATGTCATTGGATTTATTTCTCAAGAAAACGTAAACCTCCGCCGCCTCTGTACATAAACAACCATGCCCTAAAAGCGGAAAAATCTACTAAATACCTAGGTGTAACGATAGATTCCCACCTAACCTGGAAACAGCACGTAACGAACTTAATCAAAAAAGCGTATATGGCCACAGGAGCCTTATACCCAATGATAGGAAACGGAAATCTAAGTTATCAAAATAAACTCCTAATTTATAAATCGGTCATCCGCCCGGGAATGCTGTATGCAGCACCCGGGCGGGCGTATGGGGATATGCCTGTAAAACTACAATAGACCTCCTAGAGACAAAACAAAACAAAATCCTACGGATTATCAGGAAAGCTCCCAGGTACTTAAGAAACTCGGTAATTAGGAATGACTTCAAAATAAAAACTGTTAGAGCCCAAATTAAAAAGCTAGCGCTTAAATTTTACAGAAATTTGCCATCCGTTCCAAACGAACTGTTATTCAATCTGCATGACTATGATCATCGCAAGGCCAAATCTCGTAAGAGACCCCGCGCTGTTCTAAACATCGATAATCGGAATTAAATGATCCCACCTCAAACATCTGATTTTAAAATAAAACTCGCGACTATTATTTTATAAAAAAAAAAAAATATTCTAAACACTAAACTGCCAAAAAGCTAGGTAACCCTTAGATCTGCATCAACCCCCCAAACTGCTTAAACTCTAAATGTGCAACAAACTGCCACACTAGGAGCTAGGATAAATAATAAAAAGTAGTAAATAAAAACCTCGAACCTCCAATTAGGGTCACTGAATTAATGTCACAGTTTGACGATAAGAACCACATATTGAAACTGGAGATTAAAGGCGCTTCGCGCCTGGTGCTCTGTCTTGTACGACACTACGTATGTCGTTTTCATTTGGTAACTGGACTTATTTTCAAAGGTGGTGTAATGAAAATGAGAAATAAACTAAAATATCTCGAGAAAGAGTAATAGGTTTGAATTTATTATTTTTGTCATCAAAGATTACGTAAAAAATAAGCATGCATTTATTTGATATATTTGAGCACACAATTTTTTTTTATTTTAAGATTTAACGATTTTTGCAGGGCCATTTCACAAAAAAGGCAGGTTCCTTTTTTTCAAATCGTACCAAAATCTAATCAATACCAGGTTAACCTACAATTTATCAACCAAATTTTGTAAAATTTCGTTAATTAGTTTTTTAGTTAGAATGAAGGCAGACAATTTTTGTGGGCCATTTCGCAAAAAAGGCAGGTTTTTTAATTCCTTAATCGTACCAAAATCCAATCAGCACCAGGGTCACTCACGAGATACTTACCTACCAAATTTTATAAAATTCGGTCAATTAGTTTTACAGTTAGATTATATACAAAATCTGCACAGACAGACACACACATGGACACACAGACACTTACGGAGACACACAGACACTTACGGAGACACACAGACACTTACGGAGACACACAAACGTCAGTCTAAAAATAGTTTTTCGTGTTCTAGAGGTCTCAAAACATATAGATCCGTCGAAAATTAGAGTTGCGATTTTAGGCTTGATTTCAACACTCTCCTTATACATTGCCATATGTCGCAAGGAACGAAACAGATTGAAAATACTGATAATTATATTCAATTATAAAGAAAAGCATTACTTAAAATACACTTGCTTCCAAAAGTTAAGCACAGACGCTAAAATCAACAAAAATGGAAACGTGAAGCTTTGATTTACTCAAAATTGTACAAGAACTTGGCAAATGTGTTTATGCATTAAAGAAAACAAGAATTATGCACAAAGATGAAAAAAATATTTACTTTTCGTATGTTATATGATGACGTCAGATTTGGGTCATTAACAAAATTATGTTTAAAGGCAAACAAACCAAACAAAACGTACATTAATATTGTATATGACCACCCCGGACCTTCACAATAACTTTACAACAATTCTCCATGTTTTCAATGAGGTAATCAACCATTGCAGATGCGAGCCATGTCCATTCCTCCAATAGGGCAGTTTCTAACTCTTTGAGACTAGCTGGACAATAACTACATCAAAAATTTCACTATTAAAGATTTATCGCCAGCTATTCCGAAAGATTCATCTATGAATTAAAAATAATTCTCATCTACCCTTGGTATAGCTTACAAAATTGAGAATGATTTTATTCTATACAGAGGGATTCAAAACGATGGGACAAAACTTTAAGGGGCGATAAAACAAACCTAAACAAATACTTTTCGTCATACAATGCATAGTCGTAACGCACGCGGTTAAGCGCTAGAAGGCGCTGTTCAGCGTACGCATTAAGCGTCTGTTGTCGCACTCATCGTCAGTTCTGTTGTGGATTTCAGAAGGAATGGATTGTTTCATAAATCAGGAGAAGGCCTATATGTACTGAGCTTCCGGCTGGAATGCGAGGAAAGCCCAAATCCCTATATGGTTCCAACACGACGGGGCGCCACCCCATTTCAGCGTGGCTGTGCGAAACGGCTTGGATGCAACATTCCAATGATGATGAATTGGTCAGGATGGTCCCATCACTAGGCCGTCACGATTTCTCATGTCTGGACTTTTTCCTATGGATCCATATGAAAGCTTCATCTGCGATAGCCCCGTCGATGCCGTTGATAACCTTGTTACCAGAATTTCTATTGCTGCTGCCGCTGTGCGATAAATGCCAGGTGTTTTCTCCAATGCATGACGATCACTGCGTCGCAGGTGTGAGGTCTGCATTCATATTGGCGCCAGCTGTCTTGAGCAGTTTCTGTAAGTTTCCCATTAAAATGTGTTTCATAATTTCTTTCATTTCTTGTTTTGGGCAGTTTCTGTCAGAGGTTTGTTAAAATGTGTTCTGTAATCTCTTCATACCACCTCTGCCATTCATGTGTTTCATCATTTCATGCAACAGTATGTGTTAACCCCTAGTTCTTAACCACTTGAATTATAACCATGCATTGTATAAAGTAAAGTGCTTGTTTAGGTATTTTCTGTCACCCCTTAAAGTTTTGCCCCATCGTTCTGAATCACCCTGTATAAAGTCACAAAAGCCAGTCTCAATATTGGACTAAAAAATTTCATATATAATTCATATCCACAAAATCAGAATCTATGATATAAACATTCGTTACATGTTCTGAGATGCTTAAAAAAGTTGTTGTTGTTGAAACCCAGACCGTCCGACCTACCAGAAAGGTGTAAGGTAACTGTTTGGACGGTCGGGAAGTGCCACCCAATTTAGACCGCAACCCAGTGGGGGCGGCATCCACAGGGACCGTACCCTCCTTCCCCTACCACCAACCTCTCGGAAGGACTTTCGGACCCACATGTTATTGTACTCCGCATGAACACGGCGGCAGGTTTTGGCAGTGGCTGGAATCGAACCCGGGCCTACCGAGTGCAACTCCAGCGCGCTAACCAATGGGCTACCGCGCCCCTCTTAAAAAAGTGTAAAAATATCGAAAATTCACACAACATCAACATGTTTTAGGTATTTTTTGTTCAAAATATAAAAAAATTGCAAGCCAGCTACGTCATAGAATTGAATTTCTCTGTCTCCACTCCATACAGGTTCACTAAATTTGGACATATAGCAAGTTTTTCCTTGTTGCCATTGAAGGTATTGCAAATCCCATGCTTACGAATGCATATTAAGCACGATATCGGTTCATTGATGGTGCTGTCTGCAATAAGAACACCATCCTAAACCTAAGCTGTGTACTTCCCAAATAAGTTTGTGGCGCTTTTTTCAGCACAGGATTCTTTTAAAAAAAGATAAATCAGATAGACTGAGAAAGAAAGAAACACGCTTATCTGAAGATACACTGTATAAATAAACATGGGTATTCTCTTTTCAATTTATATAAATAAAATCGAAAATCTGCCTGTCTGTATGTATGTATGTATGTATGTTTGACTCATCATCAGAAGAGAACAGCTGAACCGAATTTCAGGAAATTGTGTAGGTAGCCTTGAAATAACCCCACTTAAAATTTCATCTATGTTTCGAGTTTCTAGAACCAGGGGTTGTCTAGATATTAATTAAAAATTCACAATTAAACCTTCCATATACATAGCATTATGCAGACGATATTTCTTCCAGTAACTTTATTTGCAGAAAATAATAACATGTCGCTTAGTAACGGATTGAAATCCAATGTGTTTATGCAGCAGACGATTTTTGTCAAATCTTTTGGCCTTAAATACTATAAAAATGTATCTAAAATATATTTTATCAAAAATGCATTTTTGACTGGATTATATCAATTACGGCCTTCAATTTTAAAGATTACTGGGGTTAATTATATTTTCAATTTCTTACGTCCGCTGTTTCTTAAAGTAGAAAAAATTGTTGAAACTCATGGCAATACAGGCAATTTTCTATTTGTGCACGGGTATATCTTCTCATCTACGAGAATATAAGCAGTACGTTCCCATACAATTTTAGCGTTTTCATTTTGGCATATGTTGGAATCAATTACATCCCTCAAGTTGAAAGTTTGCGGGGATAATTGATATTTTCTCTTTATTACGTTGTCTGTTTTATTTTGACAAAGATTTTTTAAATTAAAATACTGTAGTACGGGTAATTTTTTACTAATACACGAATATATTTCCTAATATTCGAGAAGTAGTACGGGGATATCTTCCCATACAATTTTTGCACTTTTATTTTTACATATATTGATTCATTTTCATATTTTTTGTAAATGTCTTTACAAATGGGGCCAGGCTGTTTATTCTTTGGATCTGCCTGTGAAAATAATTTTTATATAGAGAGAACTGAGATTCTTAATATAATTTCTTTGTAAAATTTAATATAATTTTGTAAACGAAGAACAGAGATTATTTTATATATTTTAATAGAATGTTTTGAAATATTTTAATATAATTTTTTGAATAACAATGCCATTTAGAATATTATACGAATTTGCACATGATTGTGAATTTTAAGATTTTTATATTATATATTTCGAACGAAGAAGGGAGATACTGCTAGTCTATGTAAATAAAATTGAAAATATGTCTGTCTGTCTGTCTCATCATTACGGGAGCACAGCTGCTCCGAGTTTCATGAAATTTTGTGGGTAGTCTTTGAATAGCCCTACTTAAAATTTAATCCATGTTCCGAATTTTTTGAGCCTAATTATTTGAAGAAAATTCTATCATGTCGCTTAGCAACGGATTTAAATCCAATGTGTTTATACGGCAGACAATTTTTATTAAATATTTTCGGATTTAAATAATAAATATATGTATATAAAATAAATTTCACTGATATTTCATTTTTGACTGGATTATATCAATTACGGTCTTCTGGTTTAAACATAATTATTATTGATATCTTCGGGAATTATTGATATTTTCAATTTATTACTTACGTCAATGTTTTATTTTTGCAAAAATTGTTGAAAAACATATATTGTATGTAGTGCGGTAATATTCTACAACTGCACAGGTACATCTTCTAATCTACGAGAATATAAATAGTATAGGTATATTGACATATATTGGCATACACTGGAATGAATTACGGCCTTTAGGTTTAAATATTACAGGATTATTGATATTTTCAATTTATTACATTATCCGTTTTATTTTGGAAATTATTTTAGAAACTCATATGTTATAGTACGTGTAATCTTCTACAAATACACGAGTATATCGTCTAATATTCGCAAATATAAGTATTATGGACGCCATACAATTTTAGCTCTTTTATTTTGCATATATTGGTTCAATATCTTATCTTTTGTATATTTGTTCACAAACGGAACCAATATGTTTTATTCTTCAGATCTGCCCATGAAGATAATTTTGTATAGCGGAAACAGATATTCTTAAACTTATTTTTAGGAGCATTAAATTAAATATTTTAATTGAATATTTTGATTAACAATATCATTTGGTATGCTATAGGAATTTCCACATTATCGTGAGTTTTAAGTTTTTTTATATTATATACTCAGTACGAAAATGTTTATATTGCTAATTTATCAATAAGATATTTTTAGAGACAAAATGGCAAAGAGATGTCGTTTGACATAGGATTATGTTTCTTTGTTTATATTGCCTTTTCATTTAACCGCTGTCCAAAAATCAATGTAATTTCATTTCTTGCAGAATGAAAATATTGGTCTAACAGTTAAAATTGATGTGCAAAACAGCCCAGCAATCAAAGGTCGGTTAAATGTCATAAACCACCATTAGCTCAACAAAACCATTCATTTCCAATTAGCTCCCTATTATTTTACAATAGCAACGATAGTCAAACCCTCATCACCACCACTACCACCAAATGCCACCACAGATCCCATCCCGCCCTACTCCCATAATCCTGACTATGCCAATAACAAAATACAATACTAGAATTAAGTCGAAATAAATAAAATTTTGAAAGATTCTAAAACTAGAATGAAATCGAATGTTTTGTCTATATGTTCACACCCAAGTACAATAGTTTACGTATAAAACAAATATGTATTTGACAAAATTGGTCGTGTTACACTTTTATTTTAGTTTTCGAATTTTAGGAAATATTTCGAAATAAAAGGCCAGTTATTTTTTCCAATGGCAGTATCTTGTTAGTAGCAGGTTGAAGTATAAGTTACGAAATTAAGGGATTTCATGAACATGAAACATGACACATTTCATGAACATAAATCATAAACTTTTGATCTAGATTTGATGCACTCGTTGCACAAATACACGTATACACATAAATTCACGTTTGACTTCACGTAGACGCTATGAGTATATAAGATAATTTTTCTTCAAATATGACGCGGAGGATTATGACCCTAATCTCCCCCCTCCTTCCTCCGCCCATGTTATGTTTTTCAAGGAACGTGGAAATGGGCAATATTTAAAAAATACAAATATAGCATTTTATTTTATCATCACATTGTTAGATAGTTTATTCCTAATCTGTTACCTTTTTCATAAAAAATTTTGAATATCTATTCTTCTATACAATAAGCGAATAAGATAACTTATGCACTATACATTTTTACACAACATTTATATACAAACAGGGAGCATCATTAACGCATTTATTGTCGGACCCAGCATGATTTATGATAACAAATACCATTTTTTGATTTGAATAATGATCGTAAAATGCCTCCCAAACCCTTATTTTGGGTTTTTACATCCCCATCGCGTCATTACTCAGAGAATGAACACGGTCTCGGAAAAAATGTTTCCTCTTCTATTGCAGGGGAAGATTAATATCCAAAATATAAACGATTCTTGCAGATAAAAAAAACATTTTTATTTTCTTTCGTATCCAAAAAACATGGAAAAGTGCTGTTTTTTTAATGTAGAGAAAGGCGTAAAAAATAAAGTGTGTTAAGTAAATGAAAGTAATTCATATCAGGAGTAGGATATCATGTTCACATGATTGCTAACCAGAAGACTTTAGTTCAAAATCTGAAGTCAGGCACTGGAATTTTATTGTTAAATTAATTATTATTAAATACCTGGTAATTAGGCCTCTCTTCGAAATACCCTTATATTAGTACTTCTTGCTTTATATCTATTTGTATGGCAGACAGTATCACATTCAGAAAACATATGTATCAGTTTGCAAACTTTCGTTTACGTGTAATTATCTTTTAAAATGCTTTTTGTTAATCATGGAAGAACCTTTCAAGTTGACAACCTTATTATTTAACTAGCCACCATCGGTGCCCAGCCTGTTCGCTGCCCTTAAAAATTCTGACAGTGGCAAACTCGCGGGCGCAATAACCCAGTGGAGATAGCAGAGTTTGTTTAATTTAATGACGTTAAAACTAATAATGAAATTTTAAGATGAAAAATAATGTTCTAGGGATAGGGGTTGGAGGTTCTTGGAAATTGATTTGTAAAGTGAATTTATTCTAATTTTTATTAACTGTGAGAATCTGAGGATTTCTGTACCTGTAACCATAGGAAAGGGATCCCTTTGATGTGTACTCACGGACGGGATCAGCTGCTATTTTTTATAGTAGTATGCTCCCCTATTTTTTGTTTTACATAAATAAAATTGTATCCGTTTGTCTGCATTTTTAGTATTGCATCGCAAATGATATGAAAGTATTTTTGAGACTGATGATGTTGAATGTGAATTTAGTATTTATGAAATAACGATGCTGCTCAGCGAAAAAGAGTTTTTTTTTTTAGAGTTTGTCCCCAACACCAACCGATGCATAAATGCACCGGGACAATCTCCATAATTTCATTTTTATTTATTTTTTTATTTCTTCCGTTTTAAAGTTTTTTAACTGTGGTCCCAACCACCACCCGATGTATACAATACATCACCACAATTCAATCCACCATAATTCAATCATATAAATTTTATAATGACCATATGCTAAGCTCTTAATTCCGTCCTTTAAAATATGACGTTTATCATCACTAGAGGTTAATCCCATTTTAATTTGCTTAACAGTATAAATCTGAAGGCCTTTACTTGCAATTTTAAGTGTTCAACTCTATTATATCTTCGTCTTGTCAGACAGATATAGTAATCTTGATGACAGATTAATATTTCACAGCATTCTTATTAACACCTTTAGCAGTTATCTTCTAAATGGAAGGTGTTTTTACTAGGGTCACTTTCAGATATCCGACATAATTGTACTCACCTACATGGCTGATTTGTTATTACGCCATTGTAAAGAACCTTGCAGCCCCCAACAAGGAATTGAACCCTGGATCTCCGAACTTTCCAGCCGACGCTCTACCTTTAAGCTACTGTGAGGAAATTGTAAGCTCTTATCATCGAAGAGGACACTGCAATCTTTTGAAAATTCCCCCAAAATTCAATATGATCTAAATAATTCCTAATCTGATCAAATTTTCCATCTAAAGATGGTCTGGCTTTGTCCAGTACTTGATTCAAACAATCTGCTTTGTACGCTATATTTAGAGTCATCATGAATTTCATCAGGTGCTTTAGACTCGAAATTTATGTATATATTTACAAAGAGACCAACTGGACTGAGCGGGAACCATTTTTGAGTAGGACCCGATTGGGTGCCATCGGACTAAGAAATTTCTTGACATTTAATTCAATTTATTTATCTAAAATTGTGAGTGTAGTTTTGGATGAACATATGGCATAATTAAACTCTATTCTTACTTATACAGTTAAGCAAAAAAGATAATAATGAAAACATTTAATTGGATGTTGTATATATAAAAATTGTTAAAAAGAAAAGGAAAAAGTTTTTTATAATAGTATGTTCATAGATAAAAAAAACTTATTAGGAGAGTATAGGTTTTTTGAATTATCTCTCTGCAGTATTATATAAGGATCTATAAGCTATTTGTATACATATACACTTCTCTCCAAAGTTATTTCTTTGAACCCAAAATCAATGAATGAAGGTATATTATATAATTTATATAATGAATGATATTGTCCCTAAACTAAATTATAACGTAGGCGTAGTACACCCATTAGAGAGTTAATTTCTCTTTCACTCTATAGTTAAAAAGAAACTCTTCTCAGACGAATGGAGATTTGTCCTACAATCGATTAATAGAGGTTTGTTAGTCCAGGCAGAATAAGGAATGTATAACCAGTTCAGTAACATCGTTCAATACCAACATTTGGGTCTTGGAAGTGTGATGGAATCTGTAGTAATGTAGCGATAAATCGAATCGCTGCATGTACACGTTTTGTCTCATTAAAGTTTGTATGACTGAATAACTATCTCCTCAGGGTATTTTTCTGTGAAATTTCAAGTTGATCGGAGCAAAACTTCATGACTTATGCACGATTTACCATTCCGAGTTTAATTGTTAGAGCATAATGTATATAGCCCCTCTAATATTTCTGAAGAGGGACATTTTATTTCATTGTATTGGAGACCATCAAGAAAGGGTTACGGCTCTGCCTTCTATAAGTCATTAAACTAATTGTAATTCTTGACAATTATGATTAAATATAGAAAAAATGTATTATTTGGAAAATATCTACAACATTGTATTGCCCGGCAACCCAAATAGTTGCTTAAGTCCTCAGGATGAGTCGGACGGTCTGTCTCTTCAACAACATTCTATTGCGAATAGCTAAAATGCGCGTCGGGTATATGACCACGCCCACATTTTGCAATACCCATGTATAGTACTTGGAGTTTCTGAGCAGCAATGAAATAATGTTTATTTGCAAAAATATAAAAGAGGGGAAGTAATGTTTAAGTAGATGGTTTCAATCTAAATCAATACATCCGAAAATGCTGAAATAAACAGAAAAAATACGGACATTTAAATAACTTCTCAGTGCGGATTTCATATTACCACTGATTCTATCACTTTAAGTTTTAAAAAGCGTAATTTAAATTCATTAAAAGCCAGAATGGACACAAGAAAAGTTTTTCAATGCCAGCCATTTGGATTACTTTTATTTAAATTTAAAACGGGTAACATTAGTCTCTCTCTCCACAGAGTAAAGGTTGCGAAAAATTGAAAGTATATTATTTTTTTTATAGACGATCCTTATCGATCAATAATATTCTAAAATAATATTTTATATTATAAATGATTTCGCTTAATCGTGGTCTTGAAGGGTGTAACTTACATCAAGAAAGCTGTGCTGCATAAAGCCACAGCAAATTAATATTGGGGAAAAGATAGAGAAAAAAATATATCCTGTAATGGGTGTGGTATGTTATGGCTTATGTAAAGAACGATAGCATTAATTATATAAAATATAATTTAAAAACATTATCTGTATACATAACTTGAATGATGTAAAAAAAAATAATTTTTAGTATTAAGTAGTAATTTTTTATAATTTTCAGTGGTAATTAAATCAATTTTTAATAATAAATGAGGGAAACTCCTGAATTTTTCTAACCTATTTTCCCTTTACCTCCATGACTAGAACAAACAACTTTCAGTGTTTTTTTCAGGCAGCACTGGTTAGCTATGTGAAAATCTGTTGCACGCCTTAAAAGTTCACTATGCAAGGTTGCTTAAAGTTTCGCCAATGTTAAATTAGAGCAATTGAATGATACTAATTTATTTTGTAAATGCCTTTAAATATTTGATGCAAGGGAACGAAGTGAGAAAACGTTTTACTTTTGATAACTAAACTCCTCGATCTTACATATCGAGTTCGTTGCTGAACATGTTTCGAAAAAAAATGAGCGTACTGCACCCCGAAACCTTTATTGATACGTATTCATTATCTGCCGATAACTCCTCTGAAACGTAACCAAATTTTCTGCAGTTTGGATATGCGGCAGACATTAATATTTTACAGTCCGATTTCGTTGATGAATTTGGTCCAAAAATGTGTTGCGTCCCTTTACGTAGTACGATTACAACTTCTATAAAACTAACCGATTTCTTTACTATTTGGGTATGTGGTTCAGATAGATAGATTGAGTAAATTGATGAACGTGATCGGTTAAAACTTGTATGTGCTACGCCCCCCTTTACTGAATGCTCGCCTCTAGTTCGTAGAAAATTTAATTTATTTACATGCAATTTGGATATTTGAAGACAAATGTTCACAGATACAGTTCTTTGTTAAATGTCATCATTGGACCAAAATTGCATGTACTGCACTCCACCCCCTTTTCTGACATATATTGTTCCCCGATAAATGCTTTGAATCTAAACCAAATTTTCTGTAGTTTAGATATTCGGAACAAATTACTATCCTACATACCGAGTTCGTTGATGAACGTGGTCAAGCAAATATTACTCGCACTACGCCCAATTTACCGTATGTTTAACGATAACTCTTCGGAACCGACTTTTATGCAATTTGAATATGTAGCAAAGATACATGTCTTAAAGCTCTAATCTGTTGCTGAACCTGGTTGGACAAAAATTGCACGTATTGAGACCCCCGGCCAGTCAACCAGCTGTTCATACCCTAGGATGAGACGGGTAGCCTGGGTCTTTCACGTGTTGAGACCCCTTTTTCGATATACATACATTGTTCCACAAAAACTCCGCTGAAAATTGTAATCAAATTTTTTGCAGTTTAGATATATAGACTTACAGATTGGATGAATTAGAACAAATTGGCAATGTCTAATCACTACGGAATGAAAATTAAAATTTTTCAAACTAAAACTGGAATTATTTACGGGGATAATAAACATTTAAACAATTCTGATTGGGGGCATATTTTAGTTTCAATGCAGCAGGCATCCGAATATGGACGAAAGTCGTTAGCCAAGACATGCAACAAAAGCATAGCAATGTACAGAACCAAAATGGATAAATTAGGTAACAGAACGAAACAATGTAGAGAAAACAATTAAGAGATCAGGATATATGCCATTAAATCTAATATTTCTGAATACCAGATGCAGATAGTCCCTCCAAACAAGGTTGGACAGACGAGAAAATGATTGGCATTCATTACTTCACCGCTTGAGAAAAGGGGACAACTAGAACTGTTAACGATTCCAATTCTGTTAAGATGAACGGCTGTGCAATCATGCTCATTTGCCAATCTAAAAGCATAAACAGCCCTTTCTCTACGATAAACAGGCAATCAGAGGACACTCTCTCCCTATAGCTTATTTGGTGCATGTAGAAATCCCATGTGGCAGTTCTTATTCACCTGAAATATCTGGAATCATACAGTTCTTTCAAGTATTAAAATTTGCCTTTTGATAAAACTGCAAAAAATTCCCGATCTATATTGATAATCTTTTAAATATTATACACACCTAATTTTTAAATACATTTCTATCAGAATTATATTTAAGAATATATTCGTCCAGCAAGGGATTAAACGACACTTAGCAAAGGATTTGCAAGCACTTCATATAGCAATGGATTAATAAGCATTTATTAAAACTATTCTCAATAATCCTTTATGTATATGAAAAGCACTTCTTCTGAAATTGTTACTGTTCATGTATATGAATCATTCTTATAAGATATGGCATTCTCAAATACCATTTTGTTCTTCAACCTCAAATGCTCAAAATATATAGATTTATTTTCTAGTGTCTTAGAGGTTTTAGTTCTAGACTCATAAATGTTTAAAACAAGCAGTTAGAACAGTCGATAAGCATATCCTATTTTTTCACAGTTTTTATTCATGAGATAAATTTGAGTTTTTTGCATACATTGCGTGTTTTCTGTATAACATGCTGTCACCTGGTATAACTCTAATAAATTCAACTACATCTTCAAAACCTAGTCACCATCTATCTTTCTCGATGCGGATATCAACAAAACGGGCTCAATAGCCTTTAAAACAACTTCTTATGCTCAATCACAGACCATCATTAACGCATTTTTTTGTCATTCTTGACTTGATATATAACGAGTAACGCGTTTTGATTTGAATATCGGTAATAAACTGTCTCTGGATGACTTATATAAAATTTTTTGTATCCCTATTACCCATGTCGCCAGATAATTTATGAAGAAAAAATAAATATTTTTTTTTCTATTGGTGGAGAAGAATAATAACTTTAATATAAATGGTCCAAAACGAAAAAAAATGTTATTACTTTCTTTTATATTCTTTAAAGACTGGTTAATTATTTTTTTATGTTAAGAATGATGTCATTCATAAAACGAATAAAACGGAAAAATTATTTTCTGAATAGAAACTAAAATATTAAAACATTATATTTAGCTTTGTTTTCTTCATTTGTAGTTTTTAACACTTTTCAACATAGTTTTTAAGTGTTTCTGACGTTGGTCATTCTGTCTGTGTGTCTGTTTATTCATTCGCATGAAAACTGCCAGAAAAATAACTTTATCAAAGTGAAATTTTAGTATGTTGTTGAAACGGTCTGTGGGGCTAAAAAATAATAAAAACAAAATAATAATGAAAAACATCATCCAATTAGTTTCGGATTTAACCCGGGTTGAAAAAAAAACAATAAACCCTATGGGACTTAATTTCTCAAACATTTTTCATGCAAAGTTAAAATTCACAAATTGCTTTGAAAATTTTAGAAAATATTCAAATTATCATATAAAATGTGTAAAAATATGTTGGGTAGTTTTTCAAATAAAAATTAAGATAATAATTACACTCATGATTAATGAAACGATCACGTGACTCATTGCAAAATAAAATATGGAATCCATTTTGTTTCATCTGTTTAATGATCGTAAAGTTTAAACTTCGTTAAAATTTATATTTAGTGTTGCAACCGTTGTAAAACTGTTTTTTTTTTGCGTAATATATATCTATCTAAATTCTGTGCCATCGCAATTACAATACTTTTTACTTTAAATGAACCCTAAAACTCTTCTTCGAATTTAAATGTGAATTACAGCTGACGAAGAGTATATTGACCAGACTGTACATTATATTTCTGTGCATATAAATACTGTTTATTTTAACATTCCTGAATAGAACAGTCATTCGCCATTAACCATATTGTTTTAAATAACTGCCTTCTAAATAAATGGCCTCCATAACAGTTTTGGTGCTGATTCCTACTAATTATACAACTTGTAATTATATATTTTTTTCTTCTATTTCCCTTTGCTGCCGAATTCTTTATTCAAACATTTTAAATTATCCTCTATGGACGCAGTAATTACTTTTGTATGATCGGGTATTGTCACTTTCCCTAACAGCATTTTCTTTCACAGTGGCGTAAGATTTACGTCACACTGTATCATTGGGACGTCAAAGGACGTCGCAGTACGTCTTGGCAATGTCATATTGAGGTCACAGCGAAGTCATTTTGGTCATTTTCATGGTCATTTGTGACTCGAATATTAACTTGTTTGTGACGTCACATTGCAATTGCCGTTGTAATAATGTCGTCACATTGCTACGTACATTGTAATTCAGAAAACGTCACATAAAATAGTCACAATGAAGTTACAAAGTTACTAATACGTGGCACAGAAGTCATAAATATGATGTCACATTTTGACCCAGGTTTCACGTGACTACAACGTCACTGTCTCACATGTGACGATCTTTGCTTTGAGGGTTATTATAGCTAGAAGAAATACACACTCATACGTTATGCCAACGGCCGTACCGTGCTGAAAACACCGGTTCTCGTTAGATCACCGAAGTGAAGCAGCATCGGGCGATGTTAGTACTTGGTGGGTGACCACCTCGGAACGCCGCGTGCTGTTGGCCATCTCGGGTGCGGTATCCCCGTGGTTTGCGCGCTAGATTTGCACGCTGCCACAAATGCCGCCGTGTTCATGCGGGGTACGATCACGTTAAACATGTGGGCCCGTAAGTCCTTCCGAGAGGTTGGTGGTAGTTGAAGGAGGGTACGGTCCCTGTGGATGCCTCCCCCACTGGGTTCCGGTCTAAATTGGGTGGCACTTCCCGGCCGTCCATACAGTTACCTTACACCTTTCTGGTAGGTCGGACGGTCTGGGTCTCAACAACAACACTCATACGTTATGGATGTTTCCTCAAGATTCTCTGTATTTTTTACATTCAGCTTTTATAGATTTTGCAATAGTGTCTTTCGAAATACACGTGGTCATGTGGTGAAACGAACTTCAGTTTCAATCATGCTTATTTGCAAATTTAACACCATAAATATAAATGGTAACAATTTGTAATAGGCACAATACTTCAAGACACAATTAACTCATTACTGCTTCAACGTCATGCTATTGACTAGATTTTATCCTTTATAGATACATTTAGATCTTATTTTGCTCATCTGTCATTCTACTTAATGAATAGAAAAATAAAATTATGTTCAATAGGTTGTAAAAATTTCTAAGCACAATCAAGCATCATCATTAACGCAATTGTTGTCAGAGATATCTTGATTTATGATAGCAGATAACGTCTTTTTTGTGATGATCATCAACTGACTTACAATGACTCATTTTGAGCATTTGCATGCCCATTGCTTAACAAATCAAATAATTCACTTTATTTAGAAATAGGGTTTTATTTCTATTATGTTGCAAGATTTATACCCTTGCTAAAAACGATTCAAATAAGAAAAAATATAATTTTCTTTCACTATTATTCTAAAAGCATTGCAAAGTATTTTTTATCTGAAAAAAAAAACATAAATGAAGGATATTTGAAAATCATTTTCTGAATAAAAACTTTGCTTTGAGATTCTGGAACAGCCTAATAAACTTTTTTTTTCAGTTACAGTTTGTTTAAGTTCTACGTTAAATTTTATACATTAGTTGCCTTTGTTCGGCTCAAATGTATATCTTGAGAGTTGATTTTCAGTCATTGTCAACAATTAATAGTAACTCTCAGCATTCACTAGAACTGGTAGTGAAAGTTGATTCACGAGCTCAAAATTTTCTTTCGTGGATTATAATCAACTCTCAATTGTTGACAGTGACGAAAGATTGTCACCAATCCCTGCGACTGACTAGAAAGAATTTAATGAGTTTGAATGATTCACTGATCAAATAATTTAGATTTTACGTTAACAAGAAAATATGTATTTAAATTTAATAAAATGTAATTGCGTTGTCATGACACAGAAGTAATTAGATAATATTTATAATTAGAAATAAATCAATTTCGAAATAATGCTTGCTTATTTATTTATATATTGTAATAAGATTCAGTCATTTTAACGTAGAAAAAATTGCTATACTTTATATAGCAGGTAGAAGAAGTCAACCGAAGCAGAAATAATCAACACTTTTTCAAAAAAACAAAGAACATAAAACCTTCTCTAATGTTGTAGGACGCCCCTTCGCAGCGAAAAAATGAGCAGGATATTTGATAGTATCAACAATGCCCAGAGAACATTGATTCTTACTATAGTAACCGACACTCCCTTACTATCTAGGAGAAGTGTGTCACACTGTCATATGCATGAGTACCAGTTTAATGTTTAGGGTCCTAGGTGATTTAAGTAAATGTTAAAAGTTTGGAGCCGAGTTTGAAATATTGAGGCTTACTGCCTTTTAACAGTGTAAGTATCGATAATTATGTAGCTATGACGAATGATAGTTTCGCAATTGTATCAAGAACTCTAAATGTAATTAATTCATAAATGATATCGACGCTGCCAAATTTCATGGAAGACTTTTTGGATATCCAAAAAAATCATAGCTAAAAAAATCATAACATCCAAAAAAATCATAGCTAAAAAAATCATAACATCCAAAAAAAGCATACGAATATTTTCGTCGCGAAACGGTAAAACTTTTTTGTACATATCTGATAATATGTAATTACATAGTACGGTTTATCACATATTTTGCAATTTTCAGTAAAAAAAAATAGCGTCAATCCTGTGTCTTCTGCGACATTTATTTGAAGACTTATTTATTGCATATCTAGTATTCGATATATTTATGAAACATCTAGTGTTTTTTCTACATTTTAGTTGTAGACGTGGTGTTTGCGCATCGAAATTACATACCCCCCAAAAGGGGGAATATCACAAAAAATTTCCCTTCGAAATAATTGTTTGCATCACCCATATAATGTATGTCAAAATTAAATAAATTTTTGTTTGAATAATTACTATAGCAGACAGTAATTTCCGGAATAATGACTGTAGTAGATATTGTACTGAGATAATTGATAATTTGAATTTCATTAAAGATGTTAATGCTAACAAAATAGTTTGAACACATAATTCCAAAACAGCTAAAGCAGCGACATCACTAGGCTATTGCCAGCTAGAAAAAATAAACATCAAAACATTTTTTTTTCTAGAATATTTTAAACAAATAACTTGACGTGCAAAATCGGAGCAAAAACATGTTTCTTTCATTCTGATAATGATTTGAATGCATGAGAAAAATGAGTGGAGAGACACCTTAAATGACGAAATATTTAAATCACGTAAAAGAAAGGAATTAAAATTTCAGCTAAGCGACAAAACCATTTAAGACGATAATTCAGGTGGCACTTAAGGGACAAAAACCCCACTACAATGTATGTATTTCTACTGCAAAAGGCTCGTATCGAATTAAAAAATATTTATTTAAATTGTTAATTTTAAAGGAAAGAATTATCGATGCTATCCAAATTAGAAACGAAATGCTAAAGAATATTCCTACGTATTCAAATTTATTTTACTTTTTATTTTGTTTTTATCTCCATATTTTCTCTATCCTGTTTTACAACTAGAAAAATATACTCCTTACATCTACTTATAATTGAAAAACTTTAATTTTTAAATGATATAAAAACGCATACTATATAATATTATGCCTTCATGCTGTGTCCAATGGGAATAGATGGGATTTTACTAACATTAAAGATACCAAAGAACAATTCTCAAATTATGTATTATGGTAATTTTACATGTTTCATCCATAGGAGTTTATCTCCTTCTTTCTAACTATTTGATTTAAATAATGAAAGTCAGATCAGAGCTATATCGTCTGTAATAATAATAATAATAAAAAATAATATTCAATGATTTGCCATTTTTATGATGTCTTTGTTATTCCATTCTTAATAAACTTAATAATAAATATTAACGACTTTCCTTACTATTTCTCTCTGTTTCCCGTGGGACATGCATTAAAGTATCTCCAATGTAATTAAATTTCGCGAACTAGCACCTAGAGAGAACAATTAGTTCTCACACAGAAGAATATTTAGTGATGTGTAAGGCCCGTCTCGGTGATGTCTCATTAAATTTAGTACATTTTCCGCTAACAAGGTAATATCACTCTTTTGAAATGCGCGGAAAACTAATTAATTACGAAAATATATACAGATGCAGGAGAAGAAAGAATTGCATTTTAGTCTACTTTCTACGATATTATCAAAACGCACAAGGGAATTATGAAGTTTTCTGAACAAAAACAAAGCATTGTTTAAACATTTTGCTAAAACAAGAAATTGTTTTATAGAAAACTATTCTATTTTTAAATTAATTGAAAGATGCAATTTCATTTTAAAGTTACGACATATGCTAATGTGGGATCCTCTAGAATGTTCGCAACAACCAAAAGGATTATAATTTTCTCTTTAGATTTTATAATTATTTGTATCAGTTTTTCTTGATCGTAGACCTGAAGCTTCGTTGAAGACATCATTTTTTGAGGTCAGCGTTACTACAATTGAGAGATACAACAAACGTAGCCAACAAATTGCACTGACCTCAATAGGGGTATATTCTATATGAGCAACGGTTTCTGACAAGGACGGTCTTAGTACATGTGGGACCCTATTGAAAGTATCCTTTACAAGGCCCTATTGGAATTATCATTTATAGAGCTCTATTGTATGTAACATTTACGGGGCCCTATTGGATGTTTTATTTACGGGACTTTATTGGATGTATTATTTGCGGGGTTCTATTGGATGTATCATTTCCGAATCAATATGGGAAGTATCATTTGTGGTGCCCTGGGGTATCTGTACTAAATATTAAGTTAATTTTTACGTTTCTCTTTTTTTTTCTCCTTTTTTCATATTTTTTACTTGGTGTTCATGCTGTATGGCTCTAATTTAACAATAATATTTAAGAGAGTCCGTGTTGTGATAAAATTGTTTTGCTTAAATTATTCTCTTACAATGCTAGATATACTTAGTAATATACAAATTACATATTATAATTTTTATTTATGAAATTAAGTTACATTGAATACATACTAGATAATACATAACAAATATTTCTATTATAAACTCATTGACATAAAAATTTGCGCACCAAGAACTAATTGTGGGATCGTTACGAAATTTCGCATGAAGGTACGTGACAGGATGTTTTGCAAATGATTAGAAATACAACGTGATTGCGCGTGGGGTAATGCCACCAGAGGGCGTTGAGTCACCTGGCGCAGAAAAAAAGTACGCAGAGATATTTTGCCTGTAATAAATCTGTTGCTTTTTCATTAAGGATGCCGTTATTTCGCCATCGAAGACAATATGATCAGCTATCAGGGTTGGAGAGGGGAAGAATCATCGGGATGGTGGAAGCCGGGTGGTCAGCTCGGCCAGTAGTCAGCCACCTAGTCCTTTATGACTTTATTGTTAGGAGGTATTGGGGCCAGTGGACAAGAGAGAGGTCGAATACACGGCAGCCAGGTTCAGGACGCCCTTTACAGACCAATAGCCGAGAATACCATCACGTCACCCGACACGTCCGTACAGCACAACATGCATCATTGTCCGCCATCTGGACACAAACAGCACCTTCACTACAGGTCTTTGTGTCTGGCCGTACCATCGGGAGGCGCCTGGCTGAAGGACATTTGGTATCGTGGCGCCCATTACGTGTGCTGTCAATGACACGCACCCATCGTCGCTTCCGTTTTGAGTGGTATCTTGGTCGACGGGATTGGATCGCTACCGAATGGAACCAGGTTGTCTTCAGCGACAAATCGAGATTCAATTTGGGCAATGGTGATGACTGTGTCAGTGTGTGGAGGAAACGTTTTGAACTTCTCAATCCTGCCTGCGGTTTACAACATCACACCCCTTCCACAGCTGGTATGATGGTATGGTGTGCTGTCGCATACAACATAATGTCACCTCTAATATTGATTCGCGGAATCATGGCAGCCCAGCGGTATGTTCGTGACATCATTCAGTCACATACATATGCACTCATTACAGGCCTCCTAGGAGGTACTTTCAACAGGACAATGCTCGGCCACACGCAGCAAGGGTGTCACAGGAATGTCTTTGCCACATTACCACCCTTACGTGGACTACCCGTTCCCCAGATTTGTCACCGATCGAGCATATCTGGGATTACTGGGGACGTCAAGTTGGACATCCTACGAGTTTGGTCGAACTAGAGGCGCGCTTTCACCAACTGTGGAATGAGATGACACAGGACACCATACGGTACCTGTAATCTTCAATGCCCGCCCGTATCGCATCGTTTATTCACGATAGAGGTGACCCAAAGAGGTTACTAGAACCTCCATTCATTTGTAGTTTTTCCTGTAATAAATAATCATGTTGCTTTGATTTTGTAATCACTAACCTATATCAACATTGCACTCACATATATAAAATTTTGTTCGATTCTGACAACTGCGTCTTGATGCGCAAATTTTTATGGCAATGAGTGTATTTGAAAGAAAAATGACGATTATTTGAATAGAAAATTTTCTTGCTTTTTCCTCAGTAAAGTTGGCAATTATACTTTCAAATGTAACATTTCTTCCTTCCTTGTATCGTCTTCTACTGAAAATATTGCCAGACTGTTCGATTATTCCTATAGTGTGATTGGTCTCAAATATGATTTGATTCATCTAAGTTTTAAGAAAGCCATTTCTCCCGGTGGTATCCTGAATGGGATTACCAAATATGTGTGAAAAGCAATATACAGATTCAGGAAAGCTGTAGATTGTAGAGCGTTCATTTTTGCTTATAATCTGAAATGTTTTTTAAGTTTTTAATGTCCATAAAGTGTAAGTGGTACATTGTTAAAAATGGGTATTCAAAAATTAGGATGTACTCATTTTCGAGTACTTTGCATGCTTATAATAGCTCCGAGTAACCATGTTTCACTATACGAAACGCGGATGAGCTGAGTGAAACTATTGGTGAGTAATATTTAGTGTATTTATGTATTCTATTTTTGTATTTATGTGTAAAATTCACCTCACCACAGATTATAGCTTCTATAAAACTAACCGTTTTCTTTACAATATGGGTATGTGGTACAGAGAGATAAATCGAATACGTTGCTGAACGTAATCGGCTAAAACTTGTACGTGCTACGCCCCCTTTACTGAATGTTCGCCTCTAATTCGTAGAGAATTTAATTTATTTTCATACAACTTGGATATATGAAGAGAAATATTTGACAGATATAGTTATTTGTTAAATGACATAATCGGACCAAAATTGCACGGACTGTACTGCAACACCTTTTCTAACATATATTGTTCCACGATAACTGCCTTGAATCTTGCCAAATTTTCTGTGATTTAGATATGCGGAACATATTATTATCCTACAGACGGAGTTCGTTGATGAACGTTGTCAAGCAAATATTACGCGCACTACGCCCCATTTGCCGTACATTTAACTTTTCTGAACTGTATTTTATACAATTTGTATATGTAGCAAAGATATATGTTTTACAGATCCAATCTGTTGCTGAACGTGGTTGGACAAAAATTGCACATGCAACCCCCCTTCCACTCAACCAGCTGTTTATACCCTACGGTGAGTCGGGTAGCAAGGGTCTTTCACGTGCTGAGGCCCCTTTTTCGATATATATACATTGTTCTACAAAAACTCCCCTGAAACATTTAACCCAATTTTTGGCAGTTTAGATATATAGATTAACTGAATGGATGATTTAGAACCGATTGGCAAATTCTAATTACAACGGGATGAAAATTAAAATTTTTCAAACTACAACTGGAATTTTTTATGGGGAGAATAAACATTTAAACAATTCTGTTTTGGTGCATGTTTTAGTTTCAATGCAGCAGGCATCCGGATATGGATGAAAGTCCTTAGTCAAGACATGCAACAAAAGCATAGCAATGTACAGAACAAAAGTGGATAAAATAGGTAGAAAACGAAACAATGTAGTAAAAACAATTAAAAGATCTGCATAGAAGCCATTAAATCTCCCGTCCCTAAATACTAGATGCAGATAGCCTCTCCAAACAAGATCGGACAGTAAAGTTGGCAATTATACTTTCAAATGTAACATTTCTTCCTTCCTTGTATCGTCTTGTACTGAAAATATTGCCAGACTGTTCGATTATTCCTATAGTGTGATTGGTCTCAAATATGATTTGATTCATCTAAGTTTTAAGAAAGCCATTTCTCCCGGTGGTATCCCGAATGGGATTACCAAATATGTGTGAAAAGCAATATACAGATTCAGGAAAGCTGTAGATTGTAGAGCGTTCATTTTTGCTTATAATCTGAAATGTTTTTTAAGTTTTTAATGTCCATAAAGTGTAAGTGGTAAAGTGTAAGTGGTACATAAAGTGTAAGTGGAAATGGGTATTCAAAAATTAGGATGTACTCATTTTCGAGTACTTTGCATGCTTATAATAGCTCCAAGTAACCATGTTTCAATTTTGAAAAAGGCATGTACTCATTTTTGAGTATATCAAAGACTTAAATTTTAAGCATATTTAGTTTCAAATTGTAAATATTATGTACTCATTTATGAGTGTTGGAGAATCAATTTTAAGTATTATTGTAAATATTATGTACTCATTTATGAGTATATGGGATAATCACTTTTAAGCATTATTGTAAATACTATGTACTCATTTTTGAGTATATGAGAGATTCAATTATAATTTTAATTTTCAATTATATTTTTAAACTGTAAATAAATGCTGGATGACAAACAGCGCATATGCATAAGACAAGCAACGCTTATTGCGTGTCCGTATTCTACCACCACATTAGAGAAAAAACACACGACCGCACAGCACCACACACGAAATATATGAATCCGCCATCATAATTCTTATGATATAGTTCCTTAATTTCGAGGCTATAACTTTTATTCTTCGAAACATTTGCACAAAAAATTTCAGAATTATAATTGCACATTTATTACACGATTTTTAATAAAATCAAAATGAAATAATACCTTTATTCATTGAAGTACTCATTTTCAAACAAGCGCGGTTACTCATATTTCTGTATGTCACCTACTCGTTTATGGTGCCATTGTACTGAAATGAAAGCGAGTTCGTTGATGTTTTCGTTTTCAAGTACTTTATTTTTTACAGAGTAGGAATATCTTTAACGCTTTCATTTACCACACTCGCATTAAACCGTTTATTTATTTTAAATTGAACTTTAGTCCCTTCCTCTAATTTGTATTTGATTAGATGCCTAAACAAAAAAGTTTAACGAATACTGCAGAGTAAACTTCAACGATAAGAGCTTGCAATTTCGTCCCAGTAACTCAATAGTAGAGCATCTATTGGTCAGTTTGGAGATCCGGAGATCGATTCCCGGTTAGAGCAGCAAGATTCGCTACAATGGCGTTCGAACAAATCAACCCTGTAGGTGAGTGCAACTATGTCGGAGGTTCGAAATTGACCCTAGAAGGACTCATACGGATTCAGTACATTTTGGAGTATTGGGTTCCAATATCAAATTGAGAGGATAAAGACCACGCAAGATACAAAAGTGGGTAAAAAGAGTAGTAGCAGGAGGCTTACATGAAGTAAAAAATAGCAGGTTGTAGTCAGTCAGATTGTCAGTTGCCCGCCAATTTTACACTTGAGGGTGGCGAATGCAGAGTCCACTTCGACGATATGAACTTGCAATTTCATTCTGGTAGCTCAACCATAGGGCGTCGGCTCTCCAGTTCGAAGATCCAGAATTTGATTCCCAGTTGGGGCTGCAAGGTTCTTTACAATTCGTAATTAATAAGAATAAATTCCATATTGTGTATATGGTCGATACGAGTAACAGTTATAAATATTTCAAAAGCGAGTTCTCGCCTGTATTAACAGCACAATCCCGTCACATTTCCTACACATATTTAATCTAAAGGTGGTTATATCGTGAAAAATGTAACTGCTTTTGAAGGTTTGCATATTTCTTTCGTAGACGTGACAATAACAAACCGGAACAATTCAGTTATTCAGAATAATTAAGTAGTATATTCCTCTTTATTACTGACATTTATTACTCAAAAATAATTTTTGTCTGTCGCCCCGTATGATGGATGAGAGGAGTAGGATTGTTCGTCCATCATCCATTTCACTTCTTCATAAAGAATCTTATTTGTCTTGACTGATCTTGCCTCGTACTTTTTTTCAGTCGCCGCTGGACATTATTTTACATACCATACTTCACAGATTACTATATTTTTTTTCATAACTTATTACTTATTAATAACGTATTACTTTGTTTATTATCTAAGGTATTTCAGCTTGTTACCTTTAGATTAAAAAAATACCTTCAGAATGCTGCATAAGATGTGCAAAGTTTCAAATATCACACTGAGTTTGAAGCTGCTAATTTCCAATGCAATAGTAAAATATTCATTGAGTTCAGAGATCTAGCTGAAAAAAGTTCATGAAAAGTATTTTTTAAGTATTTGTAAAAGAACATTTGAGCCATATGATGGACTTACATCCAGTTATGAATATTTATCGGTCGATGTGCATTGCCTGCGAGTGCTCTAGGATATTAGAAGCCATAGTGCTGCAGGCGTGCGGATAGGAGAGAATGTGAACTTATGATAAATATATTGAGCTTATGAAAATATATTGAACATATAAAACTGATTGTTTCTTTTTTTATTTTGAATATGTTTCCACTTTTGGTACAGAAGTATTTACTTTATATTTAGACATATATACTTTATATTTAGTCTACATATTCGTATATACGTATAGAATTTTAATTATTTCTCTTTTAGGAATTTGGAATACTTTTATTTTTGAACAACACATTTATATTTTTGGAGAACTTTTAGATTTTAAATATTTAACTTTTTTTTTTAATTTAGCATATTTCTATTTATGTAATACACGCATTTGCTTAACTGTACTCTTGGAACATTGTCTATTCTTTCTTTTGCGAAATTTTAACAGTTTTAAATGTTTATCTAAACATACATATCATGTGCATCAAATACAGTTTTTAAAAGCTTTAAATTCATTTAGAATCATTCATTAGAATCATTCATTTAGAATCATTCATTCAGAATCTTTTATTTAGAATCATTCATTTCGAATTTCATTAAGAAAAATTCATACCTTTTTCGAAGGCTAGGCCAACAAGCAGAAAATAGTTCAACTGTTTTGGATAAAAATAGAGTCTGTTTTTTCTTTTTTATTATGCTGATGTCTCAAAAAATCATTTTGGTCTGTCTCACTGCGTGATGAATGGGATGAGCAGAATCGCTCGTTCATCAGTCATTTCCTTTCTTCATGAAGTATATTATTTATTTTATATTCTTAACGATTTTTTGTAGTGTTTTTGGCCATTATTTTGCATGCCATGCTTTACTAAATAAATTATTTACTTTCAGTATATTTTTTAATGAAACTTATTACCAGATTCTTCTTTTTTTCTAAGCCGTTTTGCAATCTTATTTTTGGAAAAATGTGGATTTACCGGATTGGTGTTTTTCTTAGCTTATACTAGGTATCATGGAGTTACAGAAAAAGGGAGTGAAAACCCCGCGTTGAGAAAACGCCAAAATCGTTTGAGACAATAATTCAGGCAGCGCTGAAGTAAAATAAGTCCCACTGCGTTTTATGTATTTTTAAGGCAAACGGCTTGTATTTTAGAAAGTTGACGTTAACACTAATAATTAAATTTTAAAATGAAAAATAATGTATTCCAAAAACAAAAACATTCCTTATTTAAGTTTGTATATAATAAAAGCTTTTTTGTTTTTAATAAAAACACGAAACAAAATTATAAACTTCCATAATACCAATAGTACACTGTTAAAATAAACTCTAAACAAAATATAATGTTTACAAATTAAACAAAACTCTAAATACAATTCTAGAATAGAAGTCAAAAGCCAGTTAAATCAGAACAGTATATACCCCCTGTTTAATTCAGAAAAATTTTAAAACAATATAAATAAAATACACTATAAACGTGTAAATACACTTAATACGTAATGTTATAAAAAGAGAAAGAGAAGTTTATATTCTTAAAAGAACAATAATGAAGTAAAATAAATTCTTATCTTGATAAGGATAAACCTCTCCAAAGAAACTGCTAACACAGCAAAGTAAAGGGTTTGGGTTGAGTTGAAAGAGAAAGTTACGGATTTAAAAAACTAATAAATACATTTCAAGCAAATTGAAATTTAAAATGAAAAGTAATTTATTTTGAAAATCATAATTTATTCCTGAATAATTTATTCAAATAAAATGGATGGTTTGTTTTAGTTTAATGACGTACATTAATTATTTGGCAGAAACAAATACCGAATGTTCCATTCGATTTCGCTAAAGTATATCTGACGCAACCTCGTCAGAAACGTGACGTCAGAACACCACAGAACCATGACGTCATAAACTCGCCCACCTCCCCTCCACCATAGAAACACCGTGCGTCTGCGCGCGCATGTGGGTGAAAAAACGATAACTCCTTTCGCAGTTTGGCCGAGAATTTGAAAATCATTACTTCCTTAAAATCGGGGATTGTGTGGCTACTTTTTCTTATTTCTGGACCAGATTAGGCTTGTAAGAAAGCCTGATCTTTGAGTTTTCTAAAAATGCAAATTACCAGCCGAAATTGCTGGTACTTTTCTCGACGCGAGGATTTGAAAACGAAAGTTCTTTTTTATGAGGCGAAAATGACTTTTTTAAAATCTTTAAAAAAATATTAGAAATTATCCCTGAGATTTGAAATTGATATCCTTTTACTCGCAATTGTCTGCTCTTTCCGGTCGTGTGATTTGTTTTTTTTTCTACGATGTCTGGATGGAGGTGAAAGAAGGGAAATATTGGGGAAAACGGTCGAAATCACATAAAACATTAAATAACAAAAAAATTATTCAAATTTTAAAAATCGGTTTTCTAGTGTCACCTCCCCCCCCCCCCCCCCCGGGAATCCGATTGCCAAATTTCGTAGCTCTGCGACGCTCAGTCGCTGAGCCTATAGTGTATAAGACAGGTACACAGACAGATCACCTCCCCTCCACCATAGAAACACCGTGCGTCTGCGCTGGCATGTGGGTGGAAAATAGATATCTTCCTTAAAAGCGTCGTGACCTAAAGCTACAGTGACAAAGATTGCTAAATATATGCAAAGAGCACTATATTTATTTAAACAAAGAGTTCATTTTGACTCTGGAATATACTGGTTGATTCAAAAGTTCAGAGTAAAAGAAAAACTCTATAAAAAAATATCTATGGGTCAGGGAGACATGCGGCTGGCAGATTAATATTCACCGTGGTGATGGATTTTGTGTGAAATGAAAAAAAATAATTCAAACTCTCGACACTCGGGGGCTGCGGCAGATAAAACCATGAACATGACTTATGAATGGAGGTGATTGCACACATGACTGACACACTCGCAGGCCAGTCATGTGTGCAATTACCTCCATGCATAAGTCTTCTCCATGGCTTTATCTGCCGTAGCCCCCGCGTGCCGAGAGTTTTAACTACTTTATTTTTCATGCCACACTAAATCCCCCACCACGGTGAATATTACTCTGCAAACCTCTTGTCTCTCCGACCCATAGATATTTTTTATAACGTTTTACTTTTGCTCCAAACTTTTGAATCACCCTATATATTTTTTGGATATATTTTTTAATTTTAATAAAATGAAATTGGAGGAATAATTTTTAACGTTTTCATTTCACAAATTAGCATATTCTACCTTCTTGACCGGTTAATTTATTGGTACTGACTATTTGAACTTCTTCAACAATTTCGGCAGCAGATAATAAGATTTCTAAATCAGCATCATGATTTCCAATCAATAAGTAAAATACATTTTTGCGAAGGAAAAGGAAATCATGAACAATGTATATAAGCACAAATAACACAGTGATGCAATATACAGTTGTTTCAAGGAATACATCTAAACAATCTAATTTTAGATTGGCTGGACTGTTCATCCACCTGATATTTGATTGGCTTTCTTTTAATTCGGTCTCGGTTATATAATCACCCTGCTTCTTCCTTTTGCACCCATTCCTCATGTGGACTTGGGGTTTGTTGATTCTCTTGCACTGACCAAAGGGATCCAATCGTATCATCGAAACAGCTGTATGCCGCATTATTATGGCACTTGTTCTTATATACGTCTCTCAAGTTTTACATACTCTTCTCCTATATTTCATTATCAATCTTGTGATGAGCCTTGCTGCCCCAACCGGAAATCGAACCTCGGATCTCCAAACTGGCCAGCTACCGTTGAGCTGCGGTTGCGCTCTACCGTTGTGCAACTGGGTCGAAATTGCAAGCTCTTATCGTCGAAGTGAACTCTGCATTCTCCACCCTCTAATGTCAGATTGGCGGGCAACTGACAATCTGACTGACAACCTCCTGCTGTTTTTACTTGCTCAAGTTATCCTCTAGCTACTACTAATTTTACCCAGGTTTGTATCATGCTTGGTCGTAATCCTCCCAATCGACGGTCCATCTTCCAGCGTCTACTGAATCCGTACTAGTAGTACTAGGGTCACTTTCAGACCTCCGACATCTTTGCACTAACCTACAGGGTTGATTTGCTCGAACGCCATTCTAAAGAAACTTGCTGCCCCCAACCGGGAATTGAACCCTGGATCTTCGAACTAGCCAGTCGACGCTCTACCGTTGAGCTACTGGGATGAATGTGTAAGCTCTTATCATCGAAGTGGACGCTGCAATCTTTTGCAAATTCCCCTAAAATTCAAAATGATCTAAATAACTCTTAATCTGATCAAATTTTCCTTTTAAAGATGATCTGGCTTTGTTCAGTACTTGATTGAAACAATCTATTTTGTACGCTATATTTAGAGTCATCATGAATTTCATCAGGTGCTTTATAATCGAAATTTATTTATATATTTACAACGATACCGGCTGGACTGTGCGGGAACCTTTTCAGAGCAAGAACCGATTGGGTCCTATCAGACTAGGACCTTTCTTGACATTTAATTCAATTCATTCAGCTGAAATTTTGGGGTTAGTTTTAGATGAACATTTAGTATAAGTAAACTTTATTCTTACTTATACAGTTTTGCAAAAAAATAATAATTAAAACATTTAATTGGATGTTGTATACATGAAAAATGTTGAAAAGAAAAGAATAAGGTTTTATAAAATAGTATGTTCATAGAAAAAGAAAAACATATTAGGAGAGTATATTCTTTATGAGTTTTCACTCTGCAGTATTAGTGAATGATCGATAAGCTATTTGTATACATATACACTGCCCTCCAAAAGTTATGTCATTTGGACCCAAACACAATGAATGAAGGTATATCATATAATTTATATAATGAATGATATTGTCCCTAAACTAAACTGTAGCGCAGGCGTAGTACACCCATTAGAGGGTTAAATTCTCATTAAATCTACAGTTACAGAGAAACTGCTTCAGACGAATGGAGATTTATCCTACAATCGAATAATAGAGGTTTGCTTGTCTAGGCAGAATAAGGAATGTATAACCAATTGAGTAACATCGTTGAATACCGTCATTTTGGTCTTGGTAGCGTGATGGAATCTGTAGTAATATAGCGATAAATAGAATCCCTACATATGCACGTTTTGTCTCATTAAAGTCTGTATGACTGAATAACTCCTCAGGGTATTTTTCTGTGACATTTGAAGTTAATCGGGGCAAAACTTCATGGGTCATGCATTAATTACCGTTCCGAGTTTAACTGTTAGAAGACAGTGTATATTTCTGATATTTCCCTCTAATATTTCTGATGGGGGACATTGTATTTCTTTTGCATGGGAGACCATCAAGAAAGGTTTACGGCTCTGCCTACTATAAGACATTAAACAAATTGTAATTCTCGATAATTATGACTAATTAAGGAAAATTATCATTATTTGTAAAATATCTACAACATTGTATTGCGAATAATTGAAACGTTTGTCTTGCATATGGGCCATCCACATTTGGCCACGCCCACATTTGGCCACTCCCACATTTGGCAAAATTCATATATAGTATTAGGAGTTTCTGGGCGCCATTGAAATAATGTTTATTTCCCAAAACTATAAAAGAAAGGAAGTCATTTTTAAGCAGATGGTTTCAATCTAAATCAATGTATCCGAAAATTCTGAAATAAACAGAAAAAAATACTAACATTTAAATAACTTCTCGGTGTGGTTTTCATATTGCCACTAATTCTATAATTTTAAGTTTTAAGAAGACGTAATTTAATTTCATTAATAGACAGAAAGGACACAAGAAAAGTTTTTTAATGTTAGCTATTTAGATAACTTTTAGTTAAGTTTAAAACGAGTAACATTATTCTTTCTCTCCACATTGTACGGATTGCGAAACATTAATTTTTTTTACAGGCGATCCATAGTCATCAATAATATTTTAACATTATATTTTATATTATAAATTATTTCGCTTAATCTTTCTAGCAGCATTCCATGAACCAGATCCAGAAAGCTGGGCTGGCAAAGCCACAGCAAATTAACATTGGTGAAACGATGGAAGAAAAAATATACCCTCTTATTAGTGTACCATATTATAGTTTAGCTTACGATACGTAGTGTCGTACAAGACAGAGCACCAGGCGCGAAGCTCCTTTAATCTCCAGTTTCAATATGTGGTTCTTATCGTCAAACTGTGACATTAATTCAGTGACCCTAATTGGAGGTTCGAGGTTTTTATTTACTACTTTTTATTATTTATCCTAGCTCCTAGTGTGGCAGTTTGTTGCACATTTAGAGTTTAAGCAGTTTGGGGGGTTGATGCAGATCGAAGGGTTACCTAGCGTTTTGGCAGTTTAGTGTTTAGAATATTTTTTTTTTATAAAATAATAGTCGCGAGTTTTATTTTAAAATCAGATGTTTGAGGTGGGATCATTTAATTCCGATTATCGATGTTTAGAACAGCGCGGGGTCTCTTACGAGATTTGGCCTTGCGATGATCATAGTCATGCAGATTGAATAACAGTTCGTTTGGAACGGATGGCAAATTTCTGTAAAATTTAAGCGCTAGCTTTTTAATTTGGGCTCTAACAGTTTTTATTTTGAAGTCATTCCTAATTACCGAGTTTCTTAAGTACCTGGGAGCTTTCCTGATAATCCGTAGGATTTTGTTTTGTTTTGTCTCTAGGAGGTCTATTGTAGTTTTACAGGCATATCCCCATACGGGTGCTGCATACAGCATTCCCGGGCGGATGACCGATTTATAAATTACGAGTTTATTTTGATAACATAGATTTCCGTTTCCTATCATTGGGTATAAGGCTCCTGTGGCCATATACGCTTTTTTGATTAAGTTCGTTACGTGCTGTTTCCAGGTTAGGTGGGAATCTATCCTTACACCTAGGTATTTAGTAGATTTTTCCGCTTTTAGGGCATGGTTGTTTATGTACAGAGGCGGCGGAGGTTTACGTTTTCTTGAGAAATAAATCCAATGACATTTATTGGGGTTTAATTTTATTCGCCATTTTTCCAGCCAAGTTTGGAGTATGTCTAAGTGTTGTTGTAGCTGTCTGTGCATTACTGAGACATAGGGGTGTTTTGCAAGTATCGCACTGTCGTCTGCATAGAGTGCCAGCTCTGTGTTTGGAGTCCTAGGGATGTCGTTCAGGTATATGTTAAAGAGTGTCGGGCCCAGGATAGAACCTTGCGGTACACTACTTTTAATGAGCTTGGGTGTAGATAAGTTACCTCCTACTCTGATTTGAAAGTGTCTGTTATTTAAGTATGAGATTAAAAGTTTGACAATAGCGTCAGGGACTTTTAAAGTAATCAATTTGTACGCTAATCCACAGTGCCATACTTTATCAAAGGCTTTTTGTATGTCCAGAAAAATCGCAGCTGTGGGTGTCTTGTTATTGAGACCAGAAGATATGTACTCTACCACTCTCAGCAATTGATGAGTGGTGGAGTGCTTTGGCCGAAATCCAAACTGCTCCGGAATGATAATGTCATTCTCACTAAGGTGCGTGTTCAGTCTCTTAAGAATAATTTTCTCAGTAATTTTACTAAGTGTCGGTAGCAAGCTAATTGGTCTATAGTTGGCTGGAATTGTGGCATCCTCACCAGGCTTATGGATTGCTATAATTATCGCTTCCTTCCATTCTTTGGGAAAATAGTTTAGTTTTAATATTTTATTTATTAAGATTGTCAAGTAACATATTACGTTTAAGGGTAGGTTTTTAACCGCAATATTTCTGATTTTGTCGTGCCCTGGGCTTTTACGGTTTTTGAGATTTGTAATGATTTCTACTATCTCCTGCGGGGTGGCTGGGCTAATCTCAGCCGTTACCGGGGAATTCCTGAAATAATTTAAAGTTTGTCTGACCATTCTTAGGGTGTCCTGACACATTAGATCGTGGTTTAGTTGGAATTGTTTTTCATAATGGCTTGCGAGCGCCTCGGCTTTTTCCTCGTCTGAGTACGCGATTTTAGCACCATCTATTAGTGGCGGGAGCTTCATTTGAGGTTTCCTGAGTCTTTTTGCGAATTGCCAGAGCGATACGTCTTCTGGGCTAAGGGATTCGATTAGTTCTTTATACTGTTGCTGCTTTTCTGCGACAATTTTTTCCCTGACTTTGCACGTGAGTCTGTTAAGCTCCCTTTTAAGGGCGGGGTCTCTGTTAGCCTGCCATGTCTTACGTATTCTGTTTCTTTGCCTGACTAATTGTTTGACATGGTGGGAAAGTGTGGGCATTTTTGGAGGTACTGCTATGTTAGGTACTGCTAAGTGCGGCTCGAAGAGTGCTCTTTTGAATACTTCCCAGTTGACCCTCTCTTGTCCCAAAGAGGCTGGAAGAGGTGTGTTCAGGTCGAATGTCACCAGTACCGGCAGATGATCCGAGTCGAATTCATCCAAGGTACTATTAGTGTGAGCGTAATCTATGTTTCGCGTTAGGACAAAGTCTATAAATGAGCCGTTGGCGCCTGAGAAGCAGGTTGGTGTCGACGGTACAATAATGTTAGTGTTTGTCGTGTTCAGCAGTCTGTGTATCTGTGTACCGCGTGAATTGGCTCTCCTACAGCCCCACGCTCGGTGGTGCGCGTTGAAGTCGCCTGCGAGTATAGTGTTTGGATATCGCGCGAAAAGCAGTTCCAGTTGCGCAGCTACATCTACTCTACTCATATTTTTGACATATGTTGAGGTTAGGATAAACGGGCTAGTATTATTAATTTTAATTTTTATACTAGTATTTTCTATACCTTGAAGATTTATGTTGTTTAGTTCCTCGTGGGGAATATTTCTTTTAATGTATACTGCTGTTCCTCCATGGGGCGTTCTAGCATTAGTATTTGAGCTAAGATTATGATAGCATATATAGTTGGCTATGTTTAGTTTTTTACTTTCTCTAACTTTAGTTTCCTGAATTAATAAGGCGTCTACGTCATTTTCATTTACATAGTTCCTAAGTTCATTTATTCTTGGAGATATGCCGTTCGCATTCCAAAATATTATTTTTAAGGATTCTTTTTGGGACCTAGCCATGACGGGTTTGATTCTCACTGTTATTTTTAAAGTCCGCGATTATTTTAAGGGCCTCAAAGACCATTACCATAGGATCGCTCTTTTTTTGTACTAACTCTGCGAACTGCATCAACAGATGTTTTATGTCGTCTAGATTGAACATGCTAATAAATCCTCTGATGAGGTTGATGATATCCTCCATCTTTTCAGCATCAGATTTATCAGTCGGTTCAGTCTCAGCTCCCATTTCCTCAGCCTCAACCGCGGTTTGCACTTTTTTGTGAGTGTCCTTTTGGAACTCGATAGTTTTTTGCTTTTTTTCACCCGTTTTAACTAACGGCTGGGTTTGCGCGATCTCTTCATCCCTGACTCGTTTATTTTGTTTCCAAAACCTCAACCTTAATGTCAAGCCTATACTTTGCCTCCTTTGCCTGTCTGGATTTTCCTATTTCCGATCTCTTTTTAATGGCAGCTGTAGCTGCTCTTACTTCCTCCAGGGTCAATTCTCTGGAGGTCGATGATTTGGGGGCCTGCTCTTGCACCGATCTGGTAGGTGCTGAAGGTTGGTGTCTTTTTTCCTGTGGCACTATGTGCGAGGAGCCCTGAGGGGGTGCCTGGGGGTTTAGTCCGGGGGCCTTTTGCCTCCAAGGTGGTATCTGATTTTTTGGGGGAGGGGGGGCATACTCCGGTGCCTTTCCTCTGTTCCAGGGGTTCTTCGGGCATTGCCTGAAGTTCGCTGGATGGTCTCCATTACAATTTGCACACGTTGCCTTCTCTGTCCTGGGTCTCTGGCAGTCCCGTGTGAAATGATCTTGTGCACACTTCAGGCACTTTGTTGGCATACTGCAGTTCTTAGAGGAGTGGTTGAACTGCTGGCACCGGTAGCAAATCTTAAAGCCCCGTGCTCTGAAGGCCTCTACCTTCACAGCCAAGTATCCTAACCTTGTCAGTCTGTAAATCCTCTGCCAGTCTTCCGTGGGCCTAAGGCTGAGTAAGAAGATCGGCAGGGGTAATCTTGTTTTATTGTTTCTCAATTGAGAAACCCGGACTACATCTAATCCAATGGATGTTAGCGTCATTTTAATCTCCACAATGTCATAGTTAGTTGGTAGCCCCTTCAAAACTACCTTTTTTGGCCTTTCAGTTTTTAGGTTTAAACTATGGAAGGGGATTTTCTCGCTAGTCAAATGGCGCTGAACAACCCTATAGGAGTCAGCGTCATTGGGTATGAGTTTGAGCATATCTCCTGAGAGTTTGCCAGATACTTTATTGCCTGTAATTTCATTTAGCTTTTTAAGGAGAGCCTGGTAGTTGTCTCTAAACTTTATGAAGAAACATTCTGCTTTTGGTTCTTTTTTTTCTACCTCCATAATATTTCCTCTAACACTATTTTCAACCGCTTTAGGTTTAGGTGCACTCTTAAATTGAACCGGTTGCGCGGCAATTTCAGCATAAGTCTTAGTTTTAACTTTTTCATTTACAGTTACAACATTATCACTAACCTTTTCATTTACAACACTATCACTAGCAGAATTACAGTCCATGTTATCATGGTCATTAGATTTTAAGTTTAAATTTCCATCCTGGTTTTTAGTAGGAGTTCCCTTAGTTGGAGACTTCTCAGTCCTAGCCCTTTTACATGGATTTTCAACCGTTTCAGTTTTGTCAACAAGTTTAATTTCATTTATTAGTCCTAACTCTAACAGTTTAGCTCTAATTACTCTATCATTATACTCCTCAACTGAGTTAAAGATCACATAAATATCACTATCACAATTTCTAAATTTACCAATGTCACAGCAGAACAAAAAAGAATTCACAAAATTGAACGAACCTAGAATCCGGGAGACTTGGTCCTTGTCCTGTCCGAGGAGTCCATACTTGAGCATATCCTGGATATGCAGTGTCAGCACGTAGATCACCATTCCACAATAGTTCACCGCATCCTTCACTTCCTGGGTCTTTGCGGCAAGAAGTCCAGCGTCCGGCAGGCGTCCAAGATACGCATCCATTGCATCCTTGAGAGGCCGAGCATCGTCACTCTCCAGCTCACTAGCAACTTCCTTCGTCTTCTCCAAAAGGTCGTTGTCCAGATCCATCATAAATCAGGGTCAAATAACTCGAAGTACGAAAAGCACAACCACGTGGGAAAAACACACGTGGCAATCCAAGTTCGAACAGCACAAAATGGCGATACACAGAAAAGTTAAAGATTACTTAGCCCGACGTGCTCTATCGTAACTAGATATAACACGCCCAAGTGTAAGTAAGAAAAGTCACCACAAGATAAAAACAGCAGCTTCGCAAAATCACAACCTCACACTTCGAAGTCTGAGCTCCGAATCAAAAGCCACAGCGAGTGACTGCGGGTACTCTTCCCATTGATCCGATAGTTTAGCTTTGGAACGATATTATTCAGATAAAAAATATAATTTAGAAACATTATCGGTAAACATGATGCAAAAAAAAAAAAAAAATTTTAGTGTTTAGTAGAATTTTTTTTTAATTTTTAGAAGTAATTAAATTAATTTTCAATAATAAATGACGAAAACTACTGAATTTTTCTAACCAATTTTCCCTTCTCCTCAATGAGTAGAACAAACAAATTACCTTGGTGTCTTCAGACAGCACTGGTTAGCTATGAAAATATGAAAAAAATTGTTGCCACTAATTCAATCATTTTAAGTTTTAAATAAACGTAATTTAATTTCATTAATAGCCAGAAAGGACACAGGAAAAGTTTTTCAGTGTCAGTCATATGGATAAAATTCAGTTAAGTTTAAAACGAGTACCATTATTCTCTTTCTCCACAGAGTAAGATTTGCGAAAAATTAAAAGTAAATTATTATTATTATTTTTTTACACACGATCCATTTCCATCAATAATATTTTTAAATTATATTTTATATTATAAATGATTTTGCTTACTTAATGTTTCATAATTGTTTTTCTTTTTGTATCTAGAATGCTAGGCCGAATAACGCCACAGCAAATTAATGTTGGTGAAACGATGAAGGAGAAATTATACCCTCCAAAGAGTGCGCTATGTTACCTTTTAGAATAAGAACGATATCATTCCTTATGTACAATATAATTCAAAAACATTATCGGTATACATAATTTGCATGATGTAAAAAAAAATAATTTTTAGTGTTTAGTAGTAATTACTTTTGAAATTTTTAGAAGTAATTAAATTAATTTTTAATAATAAATGACGAAAACTCCTGAATTTTTCTAACCAATTCTCCCTTTACCTCCATGAGTAGAACAAACAAATTACCGTGGTTTCTTCAGACAGTGCTGTTTAGCTATGAAAAAACCTGTTGCACGCCTTAAAATTTCACTATAAAAGGTTGCTTAAAGTTTCGCCAATGTTAAACTAGAGCAATAGAATGATACTACGTTATTTTATAAAGCCCTTTAAATATTTGATGCAAGGGAACGAAGTGAGTGAACGTTTTACTTTTGATTACTAAACACCTCGATTTGTATATCTTACATATCGAGTTCGCTGCTGAACATATTCGGACAAAAATTAAGCGTGCTGCACCCCGAAACCTTTATTGATATGTATTCATTATCTGAGGATAATTCCTCTGAAACGTAACCAAATTTTCTGCAATTTCGAAATGCGGTAGACATTAATATTTTATAGCCCGATTTCGTTGATGAATGTGGTTGGATAATGATTGCAAGTGTTGCGCCCCTTTATATAGGACGATTATAGCTTCTTGCGCTTGGGAAACAGCGAATGGGAATTGGGGGACTTCCTCCTTTTTTTTTGCGGTCCCCTCGTTTTAATATTTCTGGAAGTGTTTTAGTAAAATGTGAACATTCTGATACCTTTCTGATCTCGAGAGAATAGCACTCCAAGTGCGTGGCACTTGTGGGTTTTTTGTGTGTGTGTGAAGCCCGATCCGGCATGCACTTGTTGCATTACAGGCACGGTATCCGTGGCCCCTATCTAGGGCGGCCAATGCTTCTGATCGGATCCGACGTCGTGTGTCCGGTGATGTATGGCGACTCGTCGCCAAGCGAGCCAGAGCCTAATTCAGCGCTAGGGGGCAATTCTTCGGGCGGTGGCGACCAGTGAAGTAAAGAAAATCATCATTATTTTGGTTTGGCAGTGCAGCACAGCTCTGCCTCTAAACGGCGTGGTGTGGGACCCTCTGCTCCCTTAGCTACATTCAAGCCGTGGCAACTGTGCAGCCGTGCTTCAACTGGGTGTCATCGACTGGATTTAACGAGGTCCGTAGCAGATGATTTCTACTGAGCTGAGATTCCTCTTGACCTTCTGGGAAAGCCTGTACGCAAGTTCTTATGAGCCGCTGGGCCTAAGCCAACGTTAGGAGGAAGAGAATTCCCTGTCTCTGCCTTAGCCGGTCTGATCCTGCTGACCATGATAGTTTATGTAATTGCTCTTGACTTTCTGGTAGCGCCTGTACGCAAGTTCTTATGAGCCGCTGGGTATGAGCCAATGTTAAGAGGAGGAGAATTGAAGTGGACAGTGTACCCATCTCCGGAATAATCCTTGTCTGGACTATCGGCCACTGTTTAAACTCAACCGAGCTGATCCGACTGACAAGGATAACTATGAAATGTCCAGTACTTAACTAGCCATCCAAATAATATTGCCACCCATTTCCAATATGCAGAGGGATTACTACCACCACCCATTTGAGTGTCCTTACTTCGGTAATGAAGGTATGGTGAATTATATTTGATTTTAAATGTTTTATAAGTAATGTGTAACAGTATTTTGATGTGATTTCCAGTGTTTAAGGGTAACTTCAGGCTTAATGGGAAATTTACACAATGAACCTTTAAAGTATTTAAATGCAAGTTTTGGAAAATTAAAAAAAATATATATATATAAATTAGTTGTAAATTTAACTGTACACCCCTGAGGTCGAGCTGGGTAATAGGGAAGTAATTGTAATGGTGTATATTTGTTATGAGTATTTATTGAGATTTCATGTGTTCTTTTAATGCATTGTTAAGTGGCCACAAAAAGGAAGTGACTCTTTAATTAGGGAATGCAATGCACTTAGGTCCAATCGGACCCCACTATACGAAACGCGGTTGAGCTGAGTGAAACTATTGGTGAGTAATATTTAGTGTATTAATGCATTCTATTTTTGTATTTATGTGTAAAATTCACCTCACCACAGATTATAGCTTCTATAAAACTAGCCGTTTTCTTTACAATTTGGGTATGTGGTACAGAGAGATAAATCGCATACGTTGCTGAACGTAATCGGCTAAAACTTGTACGTGTTACGCCCCCTTTACTGAATGTTCGCCTCTAATTCGTAGAAAATTTAATTTATTTTCATACAACTTGGATATAAAGAGAAATATTTGACAGATATAGTTATTTGTTAAATGACATAATCGGACCAAAATTGCGCGGACTGTACTGCAACCCCTTTTCTAACATATATTGTTCCACGATACCTGCTTTGAATCTTAGCCAAATTTTCTGTGATTTAGATATGCGGAACATATTATTATCCTACAGACGGAGTTCGTTGATGAACGTGGTCGAGCAAATATTACGCGCACTACGCCCCATTTGCCGTACATTTAACTTTTCTGAACCGAATTTTATACAATTTGGATATGTAGCAAAGATATATGTTTTACAGATCCAATCTGTTGCTGAACGTGGTTGGACAAAAATTGCACATGCGACCCCCTGCCACTCAACCAGCTGTTTATACCCTAGGGTGAGTCGGGTAGCAAGGGTCTTTCACGTGCTGAGGCCCCTTTTTCGATATATATACATTGTTCTACAAAAACTCCTCTGAAACTTTTAACCCATTTTTTTGCAATTTAGATATATAGATTAATTGAATTGATGAATTAGAACCGATTGGCAAATTCTAATTACTACGGGATGAAAATTAAAATTTTTTAAACTACAACTGGAATTTTTTACGGCGATAATAAACATTTAAACAATTCTGTTTTGATGCATGTTTTAGTTTCAATGCAGCTGGCATCCGGATGTGGATGAAAGTCCTTAGCCAAGACATGCAACAAAAGCATAGCAATGTACAGAACAAAAATTGAAAAAGTAGGTAGAAAACGAAACAATGTAGTAAAAACAATTAAAAGATCTGCATAGAAGCCATTAAATCTCCCGTCCCTAAATACTAGATGCAGATAGTCTCTCCAAACAAGGTCGGACAGACGAGAAGATGATTGGCATTCATTACTTCACCGCTATTGAAGAGGGGACAACTAGGACTGTTAACGATTCCAATTCTGTTAAGATAAACGGTTATGCAATCATGCTCATATGTCAATCTAAAATCATAAACGGCACTTTCTCTACAACAAATAGGCAATCAGAGGACACTCTCTCCCTATGGCTTATTTGGTGTATGTGGAAATCTCATATGGCACTACTTACTCACCTGCAATACCTGGAATCATAAAGTTCTTTCAAGTATTAAAATATGCCTTTGCATAAAACTGCAAAAAATTCCCGTTTCATACTGATATTATTTTAAATGTTATACACACGTAATTTTTAAATACATTTGTATCAGAATTATATTTAAGAATATATTCGCCCAGCAAGGAATTAAAAGACACTTAGTAAAGGATCAATAAGTACTTCATATAGCAAGAGATTAACAAGCATTTATTAATACTATTCTCAATAATCCTTTATGTATATGCAAAGCACTTCTTCTGAATTTGTAACTGTTCATGTATATGAATCATTCTCATAAGATATGGCATTCTCAAATACCATTTTGTTTTTAACCTCAAATGCTCAAAATATATAGATTTATTTTCTAGTGTTGTAGAGGTTTTATTTCTAGACTCATAAATGTTTAAAACAAACTGTTAGAACACACGATAAGCATGTCCTATTTTTCACACTTTTTATTTATGAGATGAATTTGAGTTTTCTGCATATTTTGCGTGTTTTCTGTATAACATGTTGTCAACTGCTATAACTCGAATAAATTCACCTACATCCTCAAGACCTTGTCACCAACTATCTTTCTCAATGAGCAGATCAGCCAAACGGGCAGAATAGCCATTAAAACAACTTCTTATGCTCAATCACAGACCATCATTAACGAATTTTTTTATCATTCTCGGCTTGATTTGTAACGAGTAACGCGTTTTGATTTGCATATCGGTAATAAACTGTCTCTGGATGACTTATTTAGAGTTTTTGCAACCCTATTACCCAAGTCGCCAGATACTTTATGCAGAAAAAATAAATATTCTTCTTTTTTTATTGTTGGAGATGTTTAATAGCCTTAATTAAAATGGTCCATAAAAGAAAAAAATATTATTCCTTGTTTTTATATTCTATAAATCCTGGCAAAGTATTTTTTTTTATGTTAAGAATGATGTCATTCATAAAACGAATAAAGCGTAAAAGTTATTTTCTAAATAGAAACTAAAATATTGAAACATTCTCTTTAGCTTTGTTTTCTTCATTTGTAATTTTTAACGCTTTTCAACATAGTTTTTAAGTGTTTATGACTTTGGTCATTCTGTCTGTATGTTTGTTTATTCATTCGATTGACAACTGCCTTTAAAATGACTTTACCACACTTTACCACAGTGAAATTTTAGTATGTTGTTGAGACAGTCGGTGAGACATATAATAGTAAAAACTGAAAAATAAAAATTAAACATATCACCAATTAGTTTCGGATTTAAACTGGGTTGAAACAATGAAAAACATTAAACCCTATGGGACTTAATTTTTCAAACATATTTAAGCAAGATTAAAATTTACAAATTGATTTGAAAATTTTAGAAAATATTCAAATTATCAAATAAAATAAATAAAAAATAATTCAGTAAAATATGTTCGGAAGTCGCTGGCTACAAGGATGACAGGCGACTGCCTACAAAGATTCGCTGCAATTCCCTGCCCATTGCTCCCCCATTTTCAGCCATTTGTAAACAGTCAATAATTGGATGAAAAAACATTTCTCGGGAAAGGCTAATGAATCCTCCATTTTGGGTCAAATGTGTTTCTATTAATTAATATTCTCAGAAAATAATCAATTTTTGTAAAAAAGAATTTTAGCCGTTTTCCACGAATGAACTAGCATTTACCTACTTTAAACAATATCAAGGCGAAGAAATATACTAATAATGACAACCATTAAACTTAAGTAGTTAGCAAAGTATACTTAGCCCTTTATATCGCCATCAATATGGCGAAGCATCCGTTTGCGTATTTGGGAGTTTTAGAAAGAATAAATCTAATTTTCCTTCAAAAATCCCATGTTACACGAGAATTTCAGTTAGATAAAAGTGGTTGATAATTTTCTAGCGGATTCTTAGCATATTGTAATTATAAGATATTTTTAAGTTTTCATAGTACAGTTCAGTATTTGTAAATAATTAATATACAATATTGTTTAAGGACATTGTTGACTACAGTGATTTTCAACTAAGCTTATGTTCCAGATTTCTGACCAATTTTCAGTGCACTCTTTCATACATACGCGAACGTAGAACGTTTTCCGAGGGGGAGGAGACTTGAACTCAAGAATAAAATGTACAACATCGTCTAACTGGATCGCCTTTATTATCTTGAATATTCAAGAGGGGGAGAGTGTCCTCCCTTATGACTGACCATGGCTTCATATTTAAGGAAATGGTTGAAAATTTTCAAAAAATTTAGAAGTAAGAAAACATTTAAAATGTTATATTTTGCACTCATTTATCTTAATCGGTAACATATTTTAAAATATCTTTCATTTCATTGATTCTTAGCATTTTTATGTAAATTTATTTTCCCCAAGGAAATAAAACTCATTGAAAGTGTGAATTCTAATATAAATTTCACTTATAATGCGAAATCTTTTTCCAAGTGAAACCGCTAATCGCTCAGTCTCCCCAGTCAAAAATATCAAGCTACGCTACGAATATGGTTAAAGTTCAGTAAATTGCCAAAAGCGTTTAATACCGTTACCTGGTGTTAATTCTACTTCAATAGCATTGTTTCATGGATCTTGTAGACCATTATTTCGCTGTGAAGGAAGCATAGTCATTGCATTATATAGCCGTATGCAATCCACATCAGATATTGCATTTATATATTTAAATAAGACAGCACTGCAAGTTATCTTGCATCTCACAAGGATATCTGATGAAGATGAAAACATCCTATCCAACGCGATATTTCGAAATCTCTTACTGAATGTTTAAACGAAAATACAATCACTTTGCATCACTTGATAGTTGATAGTCACTATCGAATTTCCTCATAGTATGTGTGTCCAAGTCCCAGGCAGTATTAGGAGTAGGATATACTTACCTAATCAAAGAGTGTTAAATTCCCCTTCTATGGGATTGTCGTAAATTGCTTTAAGGATTAAGCGATGTCTTCTAGAACTGATAATACAATGTGTACTATTTAGAGGGGAAATATATATATATTTGAAATTGGTATTTATTTTGCAGATTATGCTCTCATTTTACAGACTTTTGTGAAAATTAATATCCTCAGATACTATTAACGTATTTCCCAATTTTCTTAGTGTTTATTACATTATACATTATAACTAGTCATTTATACTAGTGATTATTATATTCTAACTAGTCATCATTACATTATAACTAGTATTTTATACTAGTCATTATTGCATTATAACTAGTCATTTATACCAGTCAGTATTACATTATAACTAGTCATTTATACTAGCCATTATTAGATTATAACTTGTCATTTATACTAGTCATTATTAGATTATAACTAGTCATTTATACTAGACATTATTACATTATAACTAGTCATTTATAATAGTCATTATTACATTATAACTAGTCATTTTAACCAGTCTTTGCTCAGACGACATGGCTGAGACTTGTTAAACACACACACTTAAATAAAAGTTCTGACTATCAAAACCGTTAAAAATTTAAACATAATTTGATGTGGACTGCGCATGATCTTTGCTACAGACAAAAATGAATTTTCTATTTCTTATATAATTCATTAAATTGAGTTTAATAGCACAAAATAACGGAGAATTATTTGAAATTACACTGAATTCGTAGTTTTATTTCAAATTCTGTTTTCATTGGGCAACTGAACATATTTTCAAAAACGACGTGTCACAAAAATAAGACAAAAAAATTATTTCAGGAACTATTAGTTCATGAGATACTTTGGACTTACGATATTTACAGAGAGCGCAACATATCAATAGCGAAATATATCGTAGAGCGTATCAATAGAGTTATGGAGCAGACCTTTTTCTTTTAAGCATCAAAAATTACGCATAAAACAAGAATTTAATTGATGCATTTCAGCATGCGTAGTCATTTATTTTAGATTTTGGCAATTTTTGCAGGCCATTTCGCAAAAGAGGTAGGCTCCTTTTTTTCCGAGCCATATCAAAATCTAATCAACAAGGTATCCCATAGGTTATTTATATACAAAATTTTGTGCAATTTGGTCAATTAGTTTTTTAGCTAGAGTAGATACATATACTGAACAGACAGATGCACAAACGTCAAAGTAGAATAAATAGTTTTTTGAGACAAAAACTAGTTTTTCGAGTTCTAGAATGTTTGAAACATGTAGATCCGTCTAAAACCCGAGTTGCGACTTTCTTCGATGCAATTCCTATACTTTACTGTTGAAAAAGAAAAAAAGGCGAATAATTCATAGTTCTGATAACATGGAAATTGCGGTATGTAAGATAATATTTCAAATCTCATCGACCTATGTTTGTCTTATTTTCAACGTTTTCGAACATTTTAAACTTAAAATCAATTAATTATGACTTTATTTTTCAATAGTTTGGTTTGGAAACTGAAACAAAAAAACATTTTCGGTATTTAAAACGTAACTCAGTTACCATAGTTCACAATGGAATTGAAAATTATAAATAAATTCTGTGGTGAAATATAATAAAATAATCATCAGCTCTAACTAAAAATTATTTCAGGAACTATTAGTTCATGAGATACTTTGGACTTACGATATTTACAGAGAGCGCAACATATCAATAGCGAAATATATCGTAGAGCGTATCAATAGAGTTATGGAGCAGACCTTTTTCTTTTAAGCATCAAAAATTACGCATAAAACAAGAATTTAATTGATGCATTTCAGCATGCGTAGTCATTTATTTTAGATTTTGGCAATTTTTGCAGGCCATTTCGCAAAAGAGGTAGGCTCCTTTTTTTCCGAGCCATATCAAAATCTAATCAACAAGGTATCCCATAGGTTATTTATATACAAAATTTTGTGCAATTTGGTCAATTAGTTTTTTAGCTAGAGTAGATACATATACTGAACAGACAGATGCACAAACGTCAAAGTAGAATAAATAGTTTTTTGAGACAAAAACTAGTTTTTCGAGTTCTAGAATGTTTGAAACATGTAGATCCGTCTAAAACCCGAGTTGCGACTTTCTTCGATGCAATTCCTATACTTTACTGTTGAAAAAGAAAAAAAGGCGAATAATTCATAGTTCTGATAACATGGAAATTGCGGTATGTAAGATAATATTTCAAATCTCATCGACCTATGTTTGTCTTATTTTCAACGTTTTCGAACATTTTAAACTTAAAATCAATTAATTATGACTTTATTTTTCAATAGTTTGGTTTGGAAACTGAAACAAAAAAACATTTTCGGTATTTAAAACGTAACTCAGTTACCATAGTTCACAATGGAATTGAAAATTATAAATAAATTCTGTGGTGAAATATAATAAAATAATCGTCTGCGCTAACTATAAGTTAGAAAATCTCAAGAAATGTTGACTGTACACCAATAGATATAATTATGAAAACTTTGTATATTTTTACCTGTCCGTAATGGTATGAAATCACATTATGTGTTTCTAACCATTCTCAAGTTATAGTTGAGAAAATGTTAGAAAAATTCCTCTATATATAAAGTTTTCGAACAAAATTTTGAGATCTTAGATTTATCTTATTATTTATATTTCAAGCCTCACATGTATATAAGGTTTCAAGTGTCTACATTCAGCAGTTTAGTTTGTGTAAAGCATCCCTTAAGCAGTCAGTCATACTAAGATGTATAATATAGTTATTTAAATACTTTCCTACATAAAATGAAGTATTGTGTTGGTGTCAAAATCTTTGATATTAATGGAACACACATTTAGAGAATTCATTAACACGAATTTAATAACATTTTGTTTTGCATCTAAAAAAATAAATTGTAAAAATTATATAAATAAAATGTTTTAAAATAGCCAATGTTGTATTGAAAATCGAATGATAGCATATGTAGAATGCTAATACACGTTGAAAATGTTGTACGTTTTTATATTAAATTGAAAAATAGATACAATTAAATATCATTATCATGAGATTTATAAGCAAATTTACAAGGAGATAAATTCCACTGTAACTGACGTAACAATCGCTACAAGATATATGGCTTCTTTTTACTAGGAAGCATTTACTGAAAAGGACAAAGTAAAACTTTATGCTTTAAAATATTTATTACCTATGGCTATCATACAGCATCTTTCAAAGAAAAATTCTCACTATGAATATACCTCAATAATTTCAGTTTTAAAATTGTGTTATTTATGTAACAAAATTGGACAAGATGTAATTGCCGATTTAGTAAAAAGTTAAATACTATCAAAATGTTAAATCTAGAATGGTGTTTTTTGCTTTAAAACAATACTAAATAAGTACTAGACTAAATACATACCTACGAGTTCTATTGTGTTTTTATTTTATTTATCAACCATTATTTAAAAAATTACAATATCTTTTGTAACTGACGTAACATGCTTCTGTAACTAAGGTAAGAGTATCCAATTCCTATGATGACAGTTATACTTGTAGTGCATTTTTATTCCTAGATATTGTTATATGAAGTCTAAAGTTTTTTACTAATGCACATGAGCATCTGAAAGTTTAAAATCATCTGAAAGCAGGCAATAATATCTTGCGTTTAGACGAAAATATAATCACTTAGTCTTCCTTTTCTCACTATCCAACTTTTACCATAGTGTAGGTTTAGCCCCCAGACAGTATTTGGGGAAGCGGAAACTCTGATCTAATCAAAGAGTATAGAATTACCCCTATTGTTGGGATTGTTTCAAGGATTATTCAATATCCTTTATATAAAAGTGAGAATAGAATTGCTGCAGTGAGGTAGATACATGTAAAATTTATTTTTTCTCATTTATCTATTTTATTAATTTATTTTTACTTTCACTATATTTCCTTTACATAGATATCATATATAGTATAAGAAGTAATATGACAAAATAAAAACTTTGAATTTATGTACAGACATATAAAACGCAATTAGAGACTATTCAAAAAACAAAAAATTCAAAGCATTCTCTACGCCAATCGTCTTCAACCCATGTACAGATTGCCACATGCCTCCCGAAAATTCACTTTTAGAAATATATTCTTTTGTAAAAAAAATTGTTTATTTTAACTATATTTCAAGTTTTACAATAGAATATATGTTTACAGCAATTTTATATATATCTTTAATAAAATCCATGTAATGGGAAGTTAAATTCCAGAATGCACAAAATACATGATGGTAATTGCCGAAATCTTCTGGTAATGTACTTTATATACAATACAGTAAATTAATACAATAAAATACGCAAAAGTGTATTTCTGTTTTGACTGAAAAATATTGCATAAATTTAACTTTCTCTGCAATAACTTTCAACAAATTTAACTTTCTATTTTTCTTGTAACAAATTTAACATTTTCTGCATTTTTGTTGATTTTGCCGTCCATGCTTAACTTTTGCAAACCAGTATATTTTAAACAATGCTTTTCAGTATAACTGAATATAATTATCAGAATTTTCAGTCTGTTACATCAACGCATCCAAGGCGATGTTGCATCCAAGGCGTTTCGCACAGCTTAGCTGTGCGAAACGCCTTGGATGCAACATCCCCATGATGATGAATTGGTCAGGATGGTCCTATCACTAAGCTGTCACGATCGCCCGATTTCTCATGTCTGGACTTTTTCCTATGGTTTCCCATTACAATTTGTTTTGTAATTTTTTTGATTTCTTGTTTTGGGCAGTTTCTGTAAGAGGTTTGTTAAAATGTGATCTGTAATTTCTTCACTTTCTTCATACCTCCTCTGCCATTCTTGTATTCCATCATTTCATGCAACTGTACGTGGTAACCCCTAGTTCTTAACGGCTTGAATTATAACCATGCATAGCATGAAGTAAAGTGCTTGTTTAGGTATTTTCTGTCACCCTTTAAAGTTTTGCCCCATCGTTTTGAATCGTCCTGTATAAAGTCACAAAAGCCAGCCTCAATATTGCTCTAAAAAAATTCATATATATTTTATATCCACAAAATCAGAATCTATATAAACATTCGTTACATGTTCTGAGATGCTTAAAAAAGTGTAAAAATATCGAAAATTTACGCAACATCAACATGTTTTAGGTATTTTTTGTTCAAAATATAAAAAAATTGTAAGCCAGCTACGTCGTAGAATTGAATTTATCTGTCTCCACTATATACAGGTTCGCTAAATTTGGACACATAGCAAGTTTTTCCTTGTTGCCATTGAAGGTATTGGTAATCCCATGCTTACGAATGCATAATAAGCACGATATCGGTTCATTGATGATGCTGTTTGCAATAAGAACACCATCCTAAACCAAAGCTGTGTACTTCCCAAATAAGTTTGTGGCGCTTTTTTCAGCACAGGATTCTATTATAAAAGATAAAGCATATAGACCCAGAAAAAAAGAAACACGCTTATCTGACGATACACTGTATAAATAAACATGTTTGTTCTTTTTACAATTTATATAAGTAAAATTGAAAATCTGCCTGTCTTTATGTATGTATGTATGTTTGCCTCATCATCACGGGAGAACGGCTGAACCGAACTTCAGGAAATTGTGTAGGTAGCCTTTTAATAACTCCACTTAAAATCAGTCCATGTTTCGAGTTTCTAGAACCAGGGGTTTTCTAGATATTAATTAAAAATGCACAATTAAACCTTCCATACACATAGCATTATGCAGACGATATTTCTTCCGGTAACTTTATTTGAAGAAAATAATAACATGCCGCTTAGAAACGGATTTAAATCCAATGTGTTTATGCAGCAGACGATTTTTGTCAAATCTTTTCCGACTTAAATACTATAAAAATGTATCTAAAGTAAATTTTATCAAAATTGCATTTTTGACTGGAATATATCAATTACGGCCTTCAATTTTAAAGATTACTGGGGTTAATTATATTTTCAATTTCTTACGTCCGCTGTTTTTTTTTAGAAAAAATGGTTGAAACTCATGGCAAAACAGGAAATTTTCTATTAGTACACGGGTATATCTTCTCATCTACGAGAATTTAAGCAGTACGTTCCCATATAATTTTAGCTTTTTCATTTCGGCATATGATGGAATCAATTACATCCCTCAAGTTTAAAGTTTGCGGGGATAATTGATATTTTCTCTTTATTACGTTGTCTGTTTTATTTTGACAAAGATTTTTTAAATTCAAATATTGAAGTACGGGTAATTTTTTACTAAAAACCGAATATATTTCCTAATACTCGAAAAGTAATACTGGTATATCTTCCCATAGAATTTTAGCACTTTTATTTTTACATATATTGATTCAATTTCATATTTTTTGTATTTCATATTTTGTATTTCATATTTTGTGTTTACAAATGGGACCAGGGTGTTTTACTCTTTGGATCTGAATGTGAAAATAATTTTTACATAGAGAGAACTGAGATTCTTAATATAATTTCTTCGTATAATTTAATATAATTTTATATGAAGAACAGAGATTCATTTATATATTTTAATAGAATGTTTTGAAATATTTTAATAGAATGTTTTGAATAACAATGCAATTTAGAATATTATATGAATTTGCACATGATTGTGAATTTTAAGATTTTTATATTATATATTTCGTACGAAGAATGGGGATACTACTAGTCTATATAAATAAAATTGAAAATCTGTCTGTATGTCTGTCTCATCATTAGGGGAGCACAGCTGCACCGAGTTTCATGAAATTTTGTGGGTAGCCTTGGAATAGCCCCTCTTAATTTAATCCATGTTCCGAATTTCTAAGAACAGAGATTGTACAGATATTAGTTAAAAACCAACAATTAAAACTTCGATAGACATAGCATTATGCAGACTATATTTTTTTGGCCAATTTATTTGAAGAAAATTGTATTATGTCGCTTAGCAACGGATTTAACTCCAATGTGTTTATGTGGCAGACAATTTTTATTAATTTTTTTCGGATTTAAATAGTAAATATATGTATATAAAATAAATTTCACTGGTATTTCATTTTTGACTGGATTATATCAATTACGGTCTTCTGGTTAAACATAATTATTATTGATATCTTCGGGAATTATTGATATTTTCAATTTATTACGTAATTGTTTAATTTTTGCAAAAATTTTTAAAAAACGTATATTGTACGTAGTGCGGTAATCTTCTACAGCTGCACAGGTATATCTTCTAATCTACGCGAATATAAGTAGTACAGGTATATTGACATATATTGGCATACACTGGAATGAATTACGGCCTTTAGGTTTAAATATTACAGGATTATAGATATTTTCAATTTATTACGTCATCCGTTTTATTTTGGAAAATATTTCAGAAACTCATATGTTATAGTACGTGTAATTTTCTACAAATACACGAGTATATCGTCTAATATTCAAAAATATAAGTATTATGGATGCCATACAATTTTACCTCTTTTATTTTGCATATATTGGTTTAATTTCATGTCTTTTGTATATTTGTTCACAAACGGGACCAAGATGTTTTATTCTTCAGATCTGCCCATGAAGATAATTTTGTATAGCGGAAACAGATATTCTTAAACTTATTTTTAGGAGCATTAAATTAAATATTTTAATAGAATATTTTGATTACCAATATCATTTGGTATACTATAGGAATTGGCACAATATCTTGAATTTTAAGTTTTTTTAAATTATATACTCAGTACGAAAACGTTTATACTGCTAATTTATCAATAAGATATTTTTAGAGACAAAATGGCAAAGAGATGTCGTTTGACATAGGATTATGTTTCGTTGTTTATATTTCCTTTTCATATAACCGCTGTCCAACCATCAATGTAATTTCCTGTCTTGCAGTATGAGAATATTGGTATAACAATGAAAATTGAAGTAAAAACAGTCCAGCAATCAAAAGTCGGTTAAATGTCATAAACCACCATCAGCTCAACAAAACCATTCATTTCCAATTAGCTCCCTATTATTTTACAATAGCAACGATAATCAATCTCTCATCCCCACCACCACCACCAAATGCCACCACAGATCCCATCCCGCCTTACTCGGATAATCCTGACTATGCCAATAACAAAATACAATAGTAGAATTAAGTCGAAATAAAAAAAAATGCAGGATTCTAAAACTAGAATGAAATTGTCTATATGTTCACCCCAAGTACAATAGTTTACGTATAAAACAAATATGTATTTCACAAAATTGGTCGTGTTACACTTTTATTTTGGTTTTCGAATTTTAGGGAATATTTCGAAATAAAAAGCCAGTTATTCTTTCCAATGGCAGTATCTTGTTAGCAGCAGGTTGAATTATAAGTTACGAAATTAAAGATTTTCATGAACATGAAACATGACACATTTCATGATAATAAATCGTAAATTTTTTAGCTATTGCTAAAATTTTTCATACTATATGCTAAAATTTGATGCACTCGTTGCACAAATGCACGTATACACACAAACTTACGTTTGAATTAGTTGATTTGAGTCTAAATATGGTCAAAATGCGAAAATCCACTACAAACCCGAATTCTAATTTTCGAACATATTACAATACTTAAGCTATGTATATAGTTTCTTCTACGTTTATTAGACGTAACTAGAAACTTGAAAAGAGGAGTGGCTTATATTGCTTGATTTCGTTTTCCAATATAGACGACATGAAGATATAACATAATTTTTCTTCCAATAAGTCGCGGAGGAATATGACCCTAACCTCCCCCCTCCTTCCTCCGCCTAAGCTATGTTTTCAAGGAATGTTGGAATGGACAATATTTAAAAAATACAAATATAACATTTTATTTTATCATCACATTGTTAGATAGTTTATTCCTAATCTGTTACCTTTTTCATAAAAAATTTTGAATATCTATTCTACTCAATAAGCGAATAAGATAACTTGCGCACTATACATTTTTAAACAACATTTATATACAATCAGGGAGCATCATTAACGCATTTATTGTCGAACCCAGCATGATTTATGATAACAAATACCATCTTTTGATTTGAATAATGTTCGTAAAATGCCTCACAAACTCTTATTTTGGGTTTTACATCCCCATCGCGTCATTACTCAGAGAATGAACACGGTGTAGGAAAAAATATTTCCTCTTCTATTGCAGGGGAAGATTAATATCCAAAATATAAACGATTCTTGCAGATAAAAAAAACATTTTTATTTTCTTTCGTATCCAAAAAACATGGGAAAGTGCTGATTTTTTAATGTAAAGAAAGGCGTAAAAAATAAAGTGTGTTAAGTAAATGGAAGTAATTCCACGCATATCGGGAGTAGGATATCATGTTTGATTGCTAACCAGAAGACTGTAGTTTAAATTCTAAAATTTGGCACTTGGATTTTATTGTTAAATTAATTATTATTAAATTTCTGGAAAATGGGCCTCACTTCGAAATACCCTTATATTAGTATTCCTTGCTTTATATCCATTTGTATGTCAGACAGTATCACATTCAGAAAACATATATATCAGTTTGCAAACTTTCGTTTACGTGTAATTATCTTTTAAAATGCTTTTTGCTTATCATGGAAGAACCTTTCAAGTTGCCAACCTTATTATTTAACGAGCCGCCATCGGCGCCCAGCCTGTTCGCTGCTCTTCAAAATTCTGAAAGTGGCAAACTCGCGGGCGCAATAACCCAGTGGAGATAGCAAAGTTTGTTTTAGTTTAATGACGTTAAAACTAATAATTAAATTTTAAGATGAAAAATAATGTTCTAGGGATAGGGGGGGGGGTTCTTGGAAATTGATTTGTAAAGTGAATTTATTCTAATTTTTATTAACTGTGAGAATCTGAGGATTTCTGTACCTGTAACCCTAGGAAAGGGATCCCTTTGATGTGTACCCACGGCCGGGATCAGCTGCTATTTTTTATAGTGGTATCCTCCTCTATTTTTTGTTTTACATAAATAAAAATGTATCCGTTTGTCTGCATTTTTAGTATTGCATCGCAAATGATATGAAAGTATTTTTGAGACTGATGATGTTGAATGTGAATTTAGTATTTATGAAATAACGATGCTGCTTTAACGATGCTGCTAGAGATTGTCCCCAACACCATCCGATGCATAAATGCACCGCGACAATCTCCATAAATTCATTTTTAATTATTTTTTTTTCTTCCATTTTAAAGTGTTTTAACTGTAATCCCAACCACCATCCGATGTATACAATACATCACCACAATTCAATCCACCATAATTCAATCATTTAAAATTTATAATGACCATATTCTAAGCTCTTAATTCCGTCCTTTAAAATATGACGTTTAACATCATTAGTGGTTAATCCCATTTAATTTGCTTAACAGTATAAATCTGATGGCCTTTACTTGCAATTTTAAGTTTTCAACTCTATTATATCTTCGTCTTGTTAGACAGATATAGTAATCTTGATGACAGATTAATATTTCACAGCATTCTTATTAACACCTTTAGCAGTTATCTTCTCCATGGAAGCAGTTTTTACTAGGGTCATTTTCAGATATCCGACCTAATTGCACTCACCTACATGGTTGATTTGTTATTACGCCATTGTAAAGAAACTTGCAGCCCCCAACAGGGAATTGAACCCTGGATCTCCGAGCTTTCCAGCCGACGCTCTACCTTTGAGCTACTGGGATGAAATTGAAAGCTCTTATCATCGAAGTGGACACTGCAATCTTTTGAAAATTCCCCCAAAATTCAATATGATATAAATAATTCTTAATCTGATCAAATTTTCCATCTAAAGATGGTCTGGCTTTGTCCAGTACTTGATTCAAACAATCTGTTTTGTACGCTATATTTAAAGTCATCATGAATTTCATCAGGTGCTTTAGACTCGAAATTTATGTATATATTTACAAAGAGACCAACTGGACTGTGCGGGAACCATTTTAGAGCAGGACCCGATTGGGTGCTATCGGACTAAGAACTTTCTTGACATTTAATTCAATTTATTTATCTAAAATTGTGAGGGTAGTTTTGGATGACCATATGGCATAATTAAACTTTATTCTTACTTATACAGTTAAGCAAAAAAGATAATAATGAAAACATTTAATTGGATGTTGTATACATAAAAATTGTTAAAAAGAAAAGAAAAAGGTTTCCTATAATAGTATGTTCATAGATAAAAAAAACTTATTAGGAGAGTATAGGCTTTTTGAATTCTCTCTCTGCTGTATTATATGAAGATCTATAAGAGCTATTTGTATACATATACACTTCCCTCCAAAAGTTATTTCTTTGAACACAAAATCAATGAATGAAGGTATATTATATAATTTATATAATGAATGATATTGTCCCTAAACTAAATTATAACGCAGGCGTAGTACACCCATTAGAGGGTTAATTTCTCCTTCACTCTATAGTTAAAAAGAAACTCTTCTCAGACGAATGGAGATTTGTCCTACAATCGATTAATATAGGTTTGTTAGTCCAGGCAGAATAAGGAATGTATAACCAGTTCAGTAACATCGTTGACCACCTTTTGGGTCTTGGAAGTGTGATGGAATCTGTAGTAATGTAGCGATAAATCGAATCGTTACATGTACACGTTTTGTCTCATTAAAGTTTGTATGACTGAATAACTATCTCCTCAGGGTATTTTTCTGTGAAATTTCAAGTTAATTGGAGCAAAATTTCATGACTTATGCGCGATTTACCATTTCGAGTTTAACTGTTGGAGCACAATGTATATAGCCCCTCTAATATTTCTGAAGGGTGACATTTTATTTGATTTGTATTGAAGACCATCAAGAAAGGGTTACGGCTCTGCCTTCTATAAGTCATTAAACTAATTGTAACTATTGACAATTATGATTAAATATAGAAAAAATGTATTATTTGGAAAATATCTACAAAATTGTATTGCCCGGCCGCCCAAATAATTGCTTAAGTCCTCAGGATGAGTCGGACGGTCTGTGTCTTCAACAACATTCTATTGCGAATAGCAGAATGCGTGTCGTGTATATGACCACGCCCACATTTTGCAATACCCATGTATAGTATTCGGAGTTTCTGAGCGGCAATGAAATAATATTTATTTGCAAAAAATATAAAATAGGGGAAGTAATGTTTAAGTAGATGGTTTCAATCTAAATCAATATATCCGAAAATGCTGAAATAAACAGAAAAAAATACGGACATTTAAAAAACTTCTCGGTGCGGATTTCATATTACCACTAATTCTATCATTTTAAGTTTTAAAAAAGCGTAATTTGAATTAATTAATAGCCAGAATGGACACAAGAAAAGTTTTTCAATATCAGCCATTTGGATAACTTTTATTTAAGTTTAAAACGGGTAACATTAGTCTCTTTCTCCACAGAGTAAAGGTTGCGAAAAATTGAAATTATATTATTTTTTTTTATAGACGATCCATATCCATCAATAATATTCTAAAATAATACTTTATATTATAAATGATTTCGTTTAATCACGGGGGTAAAGATGTAACTTACATCAAGAAAGCTGTGCTGCATAAAGCCACAGCAAATTAATATTGTGGAAACGAAAAAGAAAAAAATATATCCTGTAATGGGTGTGGTATGCTATGGCTTATATAAAGAACGATAGCATTCATTGTATAAAATATAATTTAAAAACATTATCTCTATACATAACTTTAATGATGAAAAAAAAAATAATTTTTAGTATTAAGTAGTAATTTTTTATAATTTTTAGTGGTAATTAAATCAATTTTTAATAATAAATGAGGGAAACTCCTGAATTTTCCTAACCTATTTTCCCTTTACCTCCATGACTAGAATAAACAAATTACAGTGTTTTTTTCAGGCAGCACTGATTAGCTATGGGAAAATTTGGTGCACGCCTTAAAAGTTCACTATGCAAGGTTGCTTAAAGTTTCGCCAATGTTAAATTAGAGCAATTGAATGATACTAATTTATTTTGTAAATGCCTTTAAATATTTGATGCAAGGGCCCAATTTACCGTTGACGCCCAATTTACCGTATGTTTAACGATAACTCTTCGGAACCGACTTTTATGCAATTTGAATATGTAGCAAGGATATATGTCTTAAAGCTCCAATCTGTTGCTGAACCTGGTTGGACAAAAATTACACGTATTGAGACCCCCGTCCAGTCAACCAGCTGTTCATACCCTAGGATGAGTCGGGTAGCCTGGGTCTTTCACGTGTTGAGACCCCTTTTTCGATATACAAACATTGTTCCATTATTATATTCTTATATAAAGAACGATAGCATTCATTATATAAAATATAATTTAAAAACATTATATGTATACATAACTTGAATGATGTAAAAAAAAATAATTTTTAGTATTAAGTAGTAATTTTTTATAATTTTTAGTGGTAATTAAATCAATTTTTAATAATAAATGAGGGAAACTCCTGGATTTTTCTAACCTATTTTCCCTTTACCTCCATGACTAGAATAAACAAATTACAGTGTTTTTTTCAGGCAGCACTGATTAGCTATGGGAAAATTTGTTGCACGCCTTAAAAGTTGACTATGCATGGTTGCTTAAAGTTTCGTCAATGTTAAATTAGAGCAATTAAATGATACTAATTTATTTTGTAAATGCCTTTAAATATTTGATGCAAGGGCCCAATTTACCGTTGACGCCCAATTTACCGTATGTTTAACGATAACTCTTCGGAATCGACTTTTATGCAATTTGAATATGTAGCAAGGATATATGTCTTAAAGCTCCAATCTGTTGCTGAACCTGGTTGGACAAAAATTGCACGTATTGAGACCCCCGTCCAGTCAACCAGCTGCTCATACCCTAGGATGAGTCGGGTAGCCTGGGTCTTTCACGTGTTGAGACCCCTTTTTCGATATACATACATTGTTCCACAAAAACTCCGCTGAAAATTGTAATCAAATTTTTTGCAGTTTAGATATATAGACTTGCAGATTGGATGAATTAGAACAAATTGGCGAGGTCTAATCACTACGGAATGAAACTTAAAATTTTACAAACTACAACAGGAATTATTTACGGGGATAATAAACATTTAAACAATTCTGTTTGGGGGCATATTTTAGTTTCAATGCAGCAGGTATCCGAATATGGACGAAAGTCGTTAGCCAAGACATGCAAAAAAAGCATAGAAATGTACAGAACAAAAATGGATAAATTAGGTAACAGAACGAAACAATGTAGAGAAAACAATTAAGAGATCAGGATATAAGCCATTAAATCTCCTATTTCTGAATACCAGATGCAGATAGTCCCTCCAAACAAGGTTGGACAGACGAGAAGATGATTGGCATTCATTAGTTCACCGCTAGTGAAAAGGGAACAACTAGAACTGTTAACGATTCCAATTCTGTTAAGATGAACGGCTGTGCAATCATGCCCATTTGTCAATCTAAAAGCATAAACAGCCCTTTCTCTACGATAAACAGGCAATCAGAGGACACTCTCTCCTGATAGCTTATTTGGTGCATGTAGAAATCCCTTGTGGCAGTACTTATTCACCTGCAATATCTGGAATCATACATTTCTTTCAAGTATTAAAATTTGCCATTGGATAAAACTGCAAAAAATTCCCGATCTATATTGATAATCTTTTAAATATTATACACACCTAATTTTTAAATACATTTTTATCAGAATTATATTTAAGAATATATTCGTCCAGCAAGGGATTAAAAGACACTTAGCAAAGGATTTACAAGCACTTCATATAGCAAGGGATTAATAAGCATTTATAACCACTATTCTCAATAATCCTTTATGCATATGAAAAGTACTGCTTTTGAAATTGTTACTGTTCATGTATACAAATCATTCTTATAAGATATGGCATTCTCAAATACCATTTTGTTCTTCAACCTCAAATGCTCAAAATATATAGATTTATTTTCTAGTGTCTTAGAGGTTTTAGTTCTAGACTCATAAATGTTTAAAACAAGCAGTTAAAACACTCGATAAGCATATCCTATTTTTTTCACAGTTTTTATTTATGAGATAAATTTGAGTTTTTTGCATATATTGCGTGTTTTCTGTATAACATGTTGTCAACTGCTATATCTCGAATAAATTCACCTACATCCTCAAAACCTTGTCACCAACTATCTTTCTCAATGAGCAGATCAGCAAAACGGGCAGAATAGCCTTTAAAACAACTTCTTATGCTCAATTACAGACCATCATTAACGCATTTTTTTTGTCATTCTTGACTTGATATATAACGAGTAACGCGTTTTGATTTGAATATCGGTAATAAACTGTCTCTGGATGACTTATTTAGAGTTTTTGTATCCCTATTACCCAAGTCGCCAGATAATTTATGCAGAAAAAATAAATATTTTTTTTTTCTATTGGTGGAGAAGATTAATAACTTTAATATAAATGGTCCGTAAAAGAAAAAAAAATGTTATTACTTTCTTTTATATTCTTTAAAGATTGGTTAAATATTTTTTTTTATGTTAAGAATGATGTCATTCACAAAACGAATAAAATGGAAAAGTTATTTTCTGAATAGAAACTAAAATATTAAAACATTATATTTAGCTTTGTTTTCTTCATTTGCAGTTTTTAACACTTTTCAACATAGTTTTTAAGTGTTTATGACGTTGGTCATTCTGTCTGTGTGTCTGTTTATTCATTCGCATGACAACTGCCGGAAAAATGACTTTATCAAAGTGAAATTTTAGTATGTTGTTGAAACGGTCTGTGGGACTAAAAAATAATACAAATAAAATAAGAATGAAAAACTTCAACCAATTAGTTTCGGATTTAACCCGGGTTGAAAAAAAAACATTAAACCCTATGGAACTTAATTTTTCTAACATTTTTTAAGCAAAGATTAAATTCACAAATTGGTTTGAAAATTTTAGAAAAGATTCAAATTATCATATAAAATGTGTAAAAAAATATGTTGGGTAGTTTTTCAAGTAAAAAATAAAATAATAATTACACTCATGATTAATGAAAAGATCACGTGACTCATTGCAAAATAAAAATGGCATCCATTTTTTTTCATCTGTTTACAGATCGTGAAGTTTAAATTTCGTTTAAATTTATATTTAGTATTGCAACCGTTGTAAAACTGCTTTATTTTTGCGTATTATATGTCTATCTAAATTCTGTGCCAGCGCAATTACAATATTTTTTATTTTAAATGAACACTAAAACACTTCTTCGAATTTAAATGTGCATTACAGCTGGCGAAGTGTATATTGAACAGGCTGTACATTGTATTGATTTATTTGAAATTCTGCTGTTTGTTTTTAGAAAAAATGGTTGAAACTCATGGCAATACAGGCAATTTTCTATTAGTGCACGGGTATATCTTCTCATCTACCAGAATATAAACAGTATGCTCCCATACCATTTTAGCGTTTTCATTTTGGCATATGTTGGAATCAATTACATCCCTCATGTTTAAAGATTGCGGCATAATTGATATTTTCTATTTATTACGTTGGCTGCTTTATTTTGACAAAGATTTTTTAAATTCAAATATTGTAGTACGGGTAATTTTCTACTAATACACGAATATATTTCCTAATATTCGAAAAGTAGTACGGGTATATCTTCCCATACAATTTTAGCAGTTTTATTTTTACATATATTGATTCAATTTCATATTTTTTGTAAATGTGTTTACAAATGGGGCAGGGCTGTTTTATTCTTTGGATCTGCCTGTAAAAATAATTTTTATAAAGAGAGAACCGAGATTCTTAATATAATTTATTTGTATAATTTAATACAATTTTGTATATGAAGAACAGAGATTCATTTATATATTTTAATAGAATGTTTTGAAGTATTAGACTGTTTTGAATAACAATGCCATTCAGAATATTATACGAATTTGCACATGCTTGTGAATTTTAAGATTTTTATATTATATATTTCGTACGAAGAAGGGGGATACTGCTAGTCTATGTAAATAAAATTGAAAATCTGTCTGTCTCATCATTACAGGAGCACAGCTGAAACCGAGTTTCATGACATTTTGGGAGTAACCTTGGAATAGCCCAAATTAAAATGTAATTCATATTCCGAATTTCTAAGACTAGAGGTTGTACAGATATTAATTAAAAACGAACAATTAAACCTTCGATAGAAATGGCATTATGCAGACGATATTTTTTGGCCAATTTATTTGAAAAAATTATATCATGTCGCTCAGGAACGGATCTAAATCCAATGTGTTTATGCGGCTGGCAATTTTTATTAAATATTTTCGGATTTAAATACTAAATATATGTATATAAAATAAATTTCACTGGCATTTAATTTTTGACTGGATTATAACAATTACGGTCTTCTGGTTTAAACATAATTATTATTGATATCTTCGGGAATTATTGATATTTTCAATTTATTCCGTCATTGTTTTATTTTTGCAAAAATTGTTGTAAAACATATATTATATGTTGTGCGGTAATCTTCTACAACTACACAGGTATATCTTCTAATCTACGAGAATATAAGTAGTACATGTATATTGACTTATATTGGCATACACTGGAATGAATTACGGCCTTTAGGTTTAAATATTACAGGATTATTGATATTTCCTATTTATTACGTCATCCGTTTTATTTTGGAAAATATTTTAGAAACTCATATGTTATAGTACGTGTAATCTTCTACAAATGCACGAGTATATCGTCTAATAATCGCAAATGTAAGTATTATGGATGCCATACAATTTTAGCTCTTTTATTTTGCCTTTATTGGTTCAATTTCATATCTTTTATATATTTGTTCACAAACGGGACCAAGATGTTTTATTCTTCAGATCTGCCCATGAAGATAATTTTGTATAGCGAAAACAGATATTCTTAAACTTATTTTGAGGAGCATTAAATTAAATATTTTAATAGAATATTTTGATTAACAATATCATTTGGTATGCTATAGGATTTTGCCCTATCGTAAATTTTAAGTTTTTTTATATTATATACTCAGTACGAAAACGTTTATATTGCTAATTTATCAATAAGATATTTTTAGAGACAAAATGCCAAAGAGATGTCGTTTGACATAGGATTATGTTTCTTTGTTTATATTTCCTTTTCATATAACCGCTGTCCAACCATCAATGTAATTTCCTTTCTTACAGTATGAAAATATTGGTATAACAGTGAAAATTGAAGTGCAAAACAGTCCAGCAATCAAAAGTCGGTTAAATGTCATAAGCCACCATTAGCTCAACAAAACCATTCATTTCCAATTAGATCCCTATTATTTTACAATAGCAACGATAGTCAACCCCTCATCACCACCACCACCACCACCAAATGCCACCACAGATCCCATCCCGCCCTACTCCCATAATCCTGACTATGCCAATAATAAAATACAATAGTAGAATTAAGTCGAAATAAATAAAAAGTTGAAGGATTCTAAAACTAGAATGAAATTGTCTAGATGTTCACCCCCAAGTACAATAGTTTACGCATAAAACAAATATGTATTTCACAAAATTGGTCGTGTTACACTTTTATTTTATTTTTCGAATTTTAGGGAATATTTCGAAATAAAAGGCCAGTTATTCTTTCCAATGGCAGTATCTTGTTAGCAGCAGGTTGAATTATAAGTTACGAAATTAAGGATTTTCATGAACATGAAACATGAACATTTCATGATAATAAATCGTAAATTTTTTAGCTATTGCTAAAATTTTTCATACTATATGCTAAAATTTTGAAGCACTCGTTGCACAAATGCACGTTTACACACAAACTTACGTTTGAATTAGTTGATTTGAGTCTAAATATGGGCAAAATGCGAAAATCCACAACAAACCCGAATTCTAATTTTCGAACATAATACAATACTTAAACAATGTATATAGTTTCTTCTACGTTTATTAGACTTAACCGGGAACTTGAAAAGAGGAGTGGCTTATATTGCTTGATTTCGTTTTCCAATTTAGACGATATGAAGATATAACATAATTTTTCTTCCAATAAGTTGTAGAGGAATATGACCCTAACCTCCCCCCCCCTCCTTCCTCCGCCTATGCTATATTTTCAAGGAACGTTGGAATGGACAATATTTAAAAAATACAAATATAGCATTTTATTTTATCCTCACATTGTTAAATCGTTTATTCCTAATCTGTTACCTTTTTCATAAAAAAATTTTAATATCTATTCTTCTACTCAATAAGCGAATAAGATAACTTGCGCACTATACATTTTTAAACAACATTTATATACAATCAGGGAGCATCCTTAACGCATTTATTGTCGGACCCAGCATGATTTATGATAACAAATACCATCTTTTGATTTGAATAATGATCGTAAAATGCCTCACAAACTCTTATTTTGGGTTTTTACTTCCCCATCACGTCATTACTCACAAAATAAACACGGTCTCAGAAAAAATGTTTCCTCTTCTATTGCAGGGGAAGATTAATATCCAAAATATAAACGATTCTTGCAGATAAAAAAAACATTTTTATTTTCTTTCGTATCCAAAAAATATGGAAAAGTGCTGTTTTTTTAATGTAGAGAGAGAGGCGTAAAAAATAAAGAGTGGTAAGTAAATGGAAGTAATTCCACGCATATCGGGAGTAGGATATCATGTTTGATTGCTAACCAGAAGACTGTAGTTTAAATTCTAAAATTTGGCACTTGGATTTTATTGTTAAATTAATTATTATTAAATTTCTGGAAAATGGGCCTCACTTCGAAATACCCTTATATTAGTATTCCTTGCTTTATATCCTTTTGTATGGCAGACAGTATCACATTCAGAAAACATATGTATTAGTTTGCAAACTTTCGTTTACGTGTAATTATCTTTTAAAATGCTTTTTGTTAATCATGGAAGAACCTTACAAGTTGCCAACCTTATTATTTAAATAACCACCATCGGCGCCCAGCCTGTTCGCTGCCCTTCAAAATTCTGACAGTGGCAAACTCGCTGGCGCAATAACCCAGTGGAGATAGCAAAGTTTGTTTAATTTAATGATGTTAAAATTAATAATGAAATTTTAAGATGAAAAATAATGTTCTAGGGATAGGGTTTGGGTGTTCCTGGAAATTGATTTGTAAATTGATTTTTATTAACTGTGAGATGCTGAGGATTTCTGTACCTGTAACCCTAGGAAAGGGATCCCTTTGATGTGTACTCACGGCCGGGATCAGCTGCTATTTTTTATAGTAGTATGCTCCCCCATTTTTTGTTTTACATAAATAAAATTGAATCCGTTTGTCTGCATTTATAGTATTGCATCGCAAATGATATGAAAGTATTTTTGAGACTGATGATGTTGAATGTGAATTTAGTATTTATGAAATAACGATGCTGCTCAGCGAAAAACAGTTTTTTTTTAGAGATTGTCCCCAACACCAACCGATGCATAAATGCACCACGACAATCTCCATAGTTTCATTTTTATTTATTTTTTTATTTCTTAAGTTTTAAAGTTTCAATCCACCATAATTCAATCATTTAAATTTTATAATGACCATATGCTAAGCTCTTAATTCCGTCCTTTAAAATATGACGTTTATCATCATTAGTGGTTAATCCCATTTTAATTTCCTTAACAGTATAAATCTGATGGCCTTTACTTGCAATTTTAAGAGTTCAACTCTATTATATCTTCGTCGTGTTAGACAGATATAGTAATCTTAATGACAGATTAATATTTCACAGCATTCTTATTAACACCTTTAGCAGTTATCTCCTCCATGGAAGGTGTTTTTACTAGGGTCACTTTCAGATATCCGACATAATTGTACTCACCTACATGGTTGATTTGTTATTACGCCATTGTAAAGAACCTTGCAGCCTCCAACAAGGAATTGAACCCTGGATCTCCGAACCTTCCAGCCGACGCTCTACCTTTGAGCTACTGGGATGAAATTGTAAGATCTTATCATCGAAGTGGACACTGCAATCTTTTGAAAATTCTCCCAAAATTCAATATGATCTAAATAATTCTTAATCTGATCAAATTTTCAATCTAAAGATGATCTGGATTTGTCCAGTACTTGATTCAAACAATCTGTTTTGTACGCTATATTTAGAGTCGTCATGAATTTCATCAGGTGCTTTAGACTCGAAATTTATGTATATATTTACAAAGAGACCAACTGGACTGTGCGGGAACCATTTTAGAGCAAGACCCGATTGGGGGCTATCGGACTAAGAACTTTCATGACATTTAATTCAATTTATTTATCTAAAATTGTGAGGGTAGTTATGGATGAACATATGGCATAATTAAATTTTATTATTACTTATACAGTTAAGCAAAAAAGATAATAATGAAAACATCTAATTGGATGTTGTATACATAAAAATTGTTAAAAAGAAAAGAAAAAGGTTTTCTATAATAGAATGTTCATAGATAAAAAAACTTATTAGGAGAGTATAGACTTTTTGAATTTTCTCTCTGCAGTATTATATAAAGATCTATAACCTATTTGTATACGTATACACTTCTCTCCAAAAGTTATTTCTTTGAACCCAAAATCAATGAATGAAGGTATATTATATAATTTATATAATGAATGATATTCTCACTAAACTAAATTATAACGCAGGCGTAGTACACCCATTAGAGAGTTAATTTCTCTTTCACTCTATAGTTAAAAAGAAACTCTTCTCAGACGAATAGAGAATTGTCCTACAATCGATTAATAGAGGTTTGTTTGTCCAGGCAGAATAAGGAATGTATAACCAGTTCAGTAACATCGTTGAATACCATCATTTGGGTCTTGGAAGTGTGATGGAATCTGTAGTAATGTAGCGATAAATCGAATCGCTACATGCACATGTTTTGTCTCATTAAAGTTTGTACGACTGAATAACTATCTCCTCAGGGTATTTTTCTGTGAAATTTCAAGTTCATCGGAGCAAAACTTCATGACTTATGCACGATTTACCATTCCGAGTTTAATTGTTCGAGCACAATCTATATAGCCCCTCTAATATTTCTGAAGGGGGACATTTTATTTCATTTGTATTGGAGACCATCAAGAAAGGGTTACGGCTCTGCCTTCTATAAGTCATTAAACTAATTGTAATTCTTGACAATTATGATTAAATATAGAAAAAATGTATTATTTGGAAAATATCTACAACATTGTATTGCCCGGCCGCCCAAATAATTGCTTAAGTCCTCAGGGTGAGTCGGACGGTCTGTGTCTTCAACAGCATTCTATTGTGAATAGCTAAAATGCGCGTCGTGTATATAACCACGCCCACATTTTGCAATACCGACGTATAGTATTCGGAGTTTCTGAGCGGCAATGAAATAATGTTTATTTGCAAAAAATATAAAAGAGGGGAAGTAATATTTAAGTAGATGGTTTCAATATAAATCAATATATCCGAAAATGCTGAAATAAACAGAAAAAAATACGGACATTTAAATAACTTCTCGGTGCGGATTTCATATTACCACTAATTCTGTCATTTTAAGTTTTAAAAAAGCGTAATTTAAATTCATTAATTACCAGATTGGACACAAGAAAAGTTTTTCAATGTCAGCCATTTGGATAACTTTTATTTAAGTTTAAAACGGGTAACATTAGTCTTTTTCTCCACAGAGTAAAGGTTGCGAAAAATTGAAGGTATATTATTTTTTTTTATAGACGATCCATATCCATCAATAATATTCTAAAATAATATTCCATATTATAAATGATTTCGCTTAATCACTACGAAACAAAATGAAATTTCATCAAGAAAGCTGTGCTTTCTAAAGCCACAGCAAATTAATATTGGGTAAACGATAGAGAAAAAAATATATCCTGCAATGGGTGTGGTATGTTATGGCTTATATATAGAGAACGATAGCATTCATTATATAAAATATAATTTAAAAACATTATCTGTATACATAACTTGAATGATGTATAAAAATAAAATTTTTAGTATTAAATAGTAATTTTTTTTAATTTTTAGTGGTAATTAAATCAATTTTTAATAATAAACGAGGGAAACTCCTGAATTTTTCTAACCTATTTTCCCTTTACCTCCATGACTAGAACAAACAAATTACAGTGTTTTTTTCAGGCCGCACTGATTAGCTATGAGAAAATTTGTTGCACGCCTTAAAAGTTCACTATGCAAGGTTGCTTAAAGTTACGCCAATATTAAATTAAAGCAATTGAATGATACTAATTTATTTTATAAATGCCTTTAAATATTTGATGCAAGGGAACGAAGTGAGAAACCGTTTTACTTTTGATAACTAAACACCTCGATTTGCTATCTTGCGCCTCCTACTGAGTGTACTATACTTTAGCTTAGGAACGATATAATACATTATATAAAATATAATTTAAAAACATTATCGGTATACGTAATTTGCATGCTCCTGAATTTTTCTAACCAATTTTCCCTTTACCTAGATGAATAGAACAAACAAATTACAGTGGTCTCTTCAGACAGCACTGGTTAGCTATGAAAAAACTTGTTGCACGCCTTCAAAGTTCACTATGCAATGTTGCTTAAAGTTTCGCCAGTGTTAAATTAGAGCAATAGAATGATACTACGTTATTTTATAAAGGCCTTTAAATATTTGATGCAAGGGAAGGAAGTGAGTAAGCGTTTTACTTTTGATAACTAAACACCTCGATTTGCTATCTTACATATCGAGTTCGTTGCTGAACATATTCGGACAAAAATTGAGCGTGCTGCACCCCGAAACCTTTATTGATACGTATTCATTATCTGACGATAACTCCTCTGAAACGAAACCAAATTTTCTGCAATTTGGATATGCGGTAGACATTGATATTTTATAGCCCGATTTCGTTAATGAATGTGGTCGAATAATGATTGCAAGTGTTGCCTCCCTTTACATAGTACGATTACAACTTCTATAAAACTAACCGATTTCTTTACTATTTGGGTATGTGGTTCAGATAGATAGATCGAGTAAGTTGATGAACGTGATCAGTTAAAACTTGTATGTGCTACGCCCCCCTTTACTGAATGTTCGCCTCTAGCTCGTAGAAAATTTAATTTATTTACATGCAATTTGGATATATGAAGACCAATGTTCACAGATACAGTTCTTTGTTAAATGTCATCATCGGACCAAAATTGCATGTTCTGCACCCCACCCCCTTTTCTCACATATATTGTTCCTCGATAAATGCTTTAAATCTTAACCAAATTTTCTGTAGTGTAGATATGCGGAACAAATTATTATCCTACAGACCGAGTTGGTTGTTGAACGTGGTCGAGCAAATATTACTCGCACTACGCCCAATTTACCGTATGTTTAACGATAACTCTTCGGAACCGACTTTTATGCAATTTGAATATGTAGCAAAGATTACAGCTCCAATCTGTTGCTGAACGTGGTTGGACAAAAATTGCACGTCCTGAGACCCCCGGCCAGTCAACCAGCTGTTCATACCCTAGGGTGAGTCGGGTAGCCTGGGTCTTTCACGTGCTTAGACCCCTTTTTTGATATACATTCATTGTTCCACAAAAACTCCGCTGAAATTTTTAAACAAATTTTTAGCTGTTTAGATATATAGACTCACAGAATGGATGAATTAGAACAAATTGGCAAGGTCTAATCACTACGGAATGAAAATTAAATTTTTTCAAACTACAACTGGAATTATTTACGGGGATAATAAACATTTAAACAATTCTGTTTTGGGGCATATTTTTGTTTCAATGCAGCAGGCATCCGGATATGGACGAAAGTCCTTAGCCAAGACATGCAACAAAAGCATAGCAATGCACAGGACAAAAATGGATAAATTAGGTAACAGAACGAAACAATGTAGAGAAAACAATTAAGAGATCAAGATATAAGCCATTAAATCTCCTATTTCTGAATACCAGATGCAGATAGTCCCTCCAAACAAGGTTGGACAGACGAGAAGATGATTGGCATTCATTACTTCACCGCTAGTGAAAAGGGAACAACTAGAACTGTTAACGATTCCAATTCTGTTAAGATGAACGGCTGTGCAATCATGCCCATTTGTCAATCTAAAAGCATAAACAGCCCTTTCTCTACAATAAACAGGCACTCAGAGGACACTCTCTCCCTATAGCTTATTTGGTGCATGTAGAAAGCCCATATGTCAGCATATTCACTTAAGCACTTCATATAGCAAGGGATTAATAAGCATTTATTAAATCCCATATGGCAGTACTTATTCACCTGCAATAACTGGAATCATACAGTTCTTTCAAGTATTAAAATTTGCCTTTGGATAAAACTGCAAAAAATTCCCGATCTATATTGATAATCTTTTAAATATTATACACACCTAATTTTTAAATACATTTCTATCAGAATTATATTTAAGAATATATTCGTCCAGCAAGGGATTAAAAGACACTTAGCAAAGGATTAACAAGCACTTCATATAGCAAGGGATTAATAAGCATTTATTAACACTATTCTCAATAATCCTTTATGCATATGAAAATCACTTCTTTTGAAATTGCTACTGTTCATGTATATGAATCATTCTTATAAGATATGGCATTCTCAAATACCATTTTGTTCTTCAACCTCAAATGCTCAAAATATATAGATTTATTTTCTAGTGTCTTAGAGGTTTTAGTTCAAGACTCATAAATGTTTAAAACAAGCAGTTAGAACACTCGATAAGCATATCCTATTTTTTCACAGTTTTTATTCATGAGATAAATTTGAATTTTTTGCATACATTGCGTGTTTTCTGTATAACATGTTGTCACCTGGTATAACTCTAATAAATTTACCTACATCTTCAAAATCTTGTCACCATCTATCTTTCTCGGTGAGGATATCAACAAAACGGGCTTAATAGCCTTTAAAACAACTTCTTATGCTCAATCACAGACCATCATTAACGCATTTTTTTGTCATTCTTGACTTGATTTATAACGAGTAACGCGTTTTGATTTGAATATCGGTAATAAACTGTCTCTGGATGACTTATTTAGAGTTTTTGTATCCCTATTACCCAAGTCGCCAGATAATTTATGCAGAAAAAATAAATATATTTTTTTTCTATTGGTGGAGAAGATTAATAACCATAATATAAATGGTCCGTAAAAGAAAAAAAATGTTATTACTTTCTTTTATATTCTTTAAAGACTGGTTAAATATTTTTTTTATGTTAAGAATGATGTCATTTATAAAACGAATAAAACGGAAAAGTTATTTTCTGAAAAGAAACTAAAATATTAAAACATTATATTTAGCTTTATTTTCTTCATTTGTAGTTCTTAACACTTTTCAACATAGTTTTTAAGTGTTTATGACGTTGGTCATTCTGTCTGTGTGTCTGTTTATTCATTCGCATAACAACTGCCGGAAAAATGACTTTATCAAAGTGAAATTTTAGTATGTTGTTGAAACGGTCTGTGGGGCTAAAAAATAATAAAAACAAAATAAGAATGAAAAACATCACCCAATAAGTTTCGGATTTAACCCAGGTTGAAAAAAAAAACATTAAACCCTATGGGACTTAATTTTTCTAACATTTTTTAAGCAAAGTTCAAATTCACAAATAGCTTTGAAAATTTTAGAAAATACTCAAATTATCATATAAAATGTGTAAAAAAATATTTTGGGTAGCTTTTAAAATAAAAATTAAAATAATAATTACACTCATGATTAATGAAAAGATCACGTGACTCATTGCAAAATAAAAATGGCATCCATTTTGTTTCATCTGTTTAAAGATCGTGAAGTTTAAATTTCGTTTAAATTTATATTTAGTGTTGCAACCGTTGTAAAACTGCTTTATTTTTGCGTAGTATATGTCTATCTAAATTCTGTGCCAGCGCAATTACAATATTTTTTTTATTTTAAATGAACACTAAAACTCTTCTTCGAATTTAAATGTGCATTACAGCTGGAGAAGAGTATATTGAACAGGCTGTACATTATATTCCTGTGCATATAAATACTGTTTATTTTAACATTCCTGAATAGAACAGCCATTCGCCAATAACCATATTCATTTAAATAACTGCCTTCTAAATAAATGACTTCTATAACAGTTTTGGTGCTGATTCCTACTAATTGTACTACTTGTAATTATATTTTTTTCGTCTATTTCCCTTTTCTGCCGAATTCTTTATTCAAACATTTTAAATTATCCTCTATAAACGTAGTAATTACTTTTGTATGATCGGGCATGGTCATTATCCCTAACAGCATTTTTTTTCACAGTGGCGTAAGATTTACATCACACTGTATCTTTGGGATGTCACAGGACGTCGCAGTACGTCTCGGCAATGTCATATTGAGGTCACAGCGAAGTCATTTTGGTCATTTTCATGGTCATTTGTGGTACGTATATTAACTTGTTTGTGACGTCACATTGCAATTGCCGTTGTAATAATGTCGTCACATTGCTACGTGCATTGTAATTGAGAAAACGTCATATAAATTGTGACAATGCAGTTACAAAGTTACTAATACGTGGCAGAGAAGTCGCAAATATGATGTCCCATTGTGACCCAGGTTTCACGTGACTACAACGTCACTGTCACACATGTGACGATCTTTGCTGTGAGGGTTACTATAGCTAGAAGAAATACACACTCATACGTTATGGATGTTTCCTCAATATTCTCTGTATTTTTTACATTCAGCTTTAATAGCTTTTGCAATTTTGTCTTTCGAAATACACGTGGTCTTGTGGTGAAACGAACTTCAGTTTCAATCATTCATTTTTGCAAATTTAACACGAAAAATATAAAAGGTAACAATTTATAATAGGCTCAATATTTCAAGAAACAATTAACTCATTACTGCTTTCACGTCATGCTATTGACTAGATTTTATCCGTAATAGATACATTTAGATCTTACTTTGCTCATCTGTCATTCTACTCAATGAATAGAAAAATAAAATTATGTTCAATAGGTTGTAATAATTTCTAAGCACAATCAAACATCATCATTAACGCATTTGTTATCAGAGTTATCTTGATTTATGATAGCAGATAACGTCTTTTATGTGATGATCATCAACTGACTAACAATGACTCATTTTGAGCATTTGCATGCACATTGCTTAACAAGTCAAATAATTCACTTTATTTAGAAAAAGGGTTTTATTTCTATTATGTTGCAAGATTTATATCCTTGCTAAAAACGATTCAAATTAAAAAAAATATAATTTTCTTTCACTATTATTCTAAATGCATGGGAAAGTGTTTTTTATCTGAAAAAAAAACATAAGTGAAGGATATTTGAAAATCATTTTCTGAATAAAAACTTTTCTTTGAGATTCTGGAACACCCTAATAAACTTTTTTTTCAGTTACAGTTTGTTTAAGTTCTGCGTAAAATTTTATACATTAGTTGCCTTTGTTCGGCTTAAAGGTATATCTTACAGTGAGAGTTGATTTTTCTGTCATTGTCAACAATTAATAGTAACTCTTAGCATTCACTAGAACTGTTAGTAAAAGTTGATTCACGAGCTCAAAATTTCCTTTCGTGGATTATAATCAGCTCTCAATTGTTGACAGTGGCGAAAGATTGTCACCAATCCCTGCGACTGACTAGAAAGAATTTAATGAGTTTGAATGCTTCACTGATCAAATAATTTAGATTTTATGTTAGCAAGAAAATATGTATTTAAATTTAATAAAATGTAATTGCGTTGTCATTACACAGAAGTAATTAGATAATATTTATAATTAGAAATAAATCAATTTTGAAATAATGCTTGCTTATTTATTTATATATTGTAATAAGATTCAGTCATTTTAACGTAGAAATAATTACTATACTATATATAGCCAGTAGAAGAAGTCAACCGAAGAAGAAATAATCAACACTTTTTCAAAAAAACAAAGAACATAAATCCTTCTCTGATGTTGTAGGACGCCCCTTCGCAGCGAAAAAATGAGCAGGATATTTGATAATTCCCAGAGAACATTGCTTCTTACTGCAGTAACCGACACTCCTTTACTATCTAGGAGAAGTGTGTCACTCTGTCATATGCATGAGTACCAGTTTAATGTTTAGTGTCCTAGGTGATTTAAATAAATGTTAAAAGTTAGGAGCCGAGTATGAAATACTGAGGCTTACTTTTTTTTAACAGTGTAAGTATCGATAATTATGTAGCTATGACGAATGATAGTTTGACGATTGAATCAAGAACTTTAAATGTAATTAATTCATAAATCATAACCACGCTGCCAAATTTCATGGAAAACTTTTTGGATATCTAAGAAAATCATAGCTAAAAAAATCATAGCATCCAAAAAAGTCATACGAATATTTTCTTCGCGAAACGGTAAAACTTTTTTGTACATATCTGATAATATGTAATTACATAGTACGGTTTATCACATATTTTGCAATTTTCAGTAAAAAAAAAATAGCGTCAATCCTGTGTCTTCTGCGACATTTATTTGAAGACTGATTTATTGCATATCTAGTATTCGATATATATATATATTTAACATCCAGTGTTTTTTCTACATTTTAGTTGTAGACGTGGTGTTTGCGCATTGAAATTACATACCCCCAAAATGGGGGACGATCACAAAAAATTTCCCTTCTAAATAATTGTTTGCATCACCCATATAATGTATGTTTAAATTAAATAATTATATGTTTGAATAATTACTGTAGAAGACAGTAATTTCCGGAATAATGACGGTAGTAAATATTGTATTGAGAAAATTGGTAATTTGAATTACATTATAGATGTTAATGCTAACAAAATAGTTTGAGCACATAAATCCAAAACAGTCAAAACAGCGATATCACTAGGCTATTGCCAGCTAGAAAAAATAAGCATCTAAAGATTTTTTTTTCCAGAATATTTTAAACGAATGACTTGACGTGCGAAATCGGAACAAAAACATGTTTATTTCATTCTGATAATGATTGTGGTGCTAAGCACTTAGGAATTTGAATGTATGAGAAAAATGTGTGGCGAGACACCTTAAATGACGAAATATTTAAATCATGTAAATGAAAGAAATTAAAACTTCATGCTAGGCTACAAAACCATTTGAGACAATAATTCAGGTGGCACTTAGGGACATAAACCCCACTACAATGTATGCATTTCTACTTCAAAAGGCTCGTATCGAATTAAATAATATTTATTAAAATTGTTAATTCTAAAGGAAAAAATTATCGATGCTATCCAAATTAGAAATGAAAGGATAAAGAAATTGATAAAGAAATGAAAAAGAAATTCAAATTTACTTTGCTTTTAAATTTGTTTTTATCTCCACATATTCTCCACTCTGTTTTAAAACTGGAAATATATACATTTTACATCTACTTATAATTGAAAAACTTTAATTTTAAAACGATATAAAAAACGTATACTATATAAAACTATGCCTTCATGCTGTGTCCAATGAGAATAGGTGGGATTTTACTAACATTAAAGATACCTATGTACAATTCTCAAAGTATGAATTATGGTAATTTTACATGTTTCTTCCATAAGAGTTTTATCTCCTTCTTTCTAACTCTTTGATGTAAATAATGAAATTCAGATCAGAGCTATATCGTCTGTAATAATAATTATAATTAAAAATAATATTTAATGATTTGCCATTTTTATGATGTCTTTGTTATTCCTTTCTTAATAACCTTAACAATAAATATTACCGACTTTCCTTACTATTTATCTGTGTTTCCCATGGGACATGCATTAAAGTATCTCCAATGTTTGCAATGCTTGGAAGGCAAGGAATGCAAATAATTAAATTTCAAACTTTTCCGCGAAAGAGCACCTTGAGAGAACAATTAGTTCTCACACAGAAGAATATTTAGTGATGTGTAAGGCCCGTCTCGGTGATGTCTCATTAAATTTAGCACATTTTCCGCTAACAAGGTTATATAACTCTTTTGAAATACGCGGATAACTAATTAATTACGAAAATATATACAGATGCAGGAGAAGAAAGAATTGCATTTTAATCTACTTTCTATGATAATATCAAAACGCACAAGGGAATTATGAAGTTTTCTGAACAAAAACAAAGCATTGTTTAAACATTTTCATCTAGTTTGGTTTGGAAACTGAAACAAAAAAAAATTTCGGTATTAAAAACGTAACTCAGTTACCATAGTTTACAATGGAATTGAAAATTATAAATAAATTCTGTGATAAACTATAATAAAATAATCGTCTGCTCTAACTATAAGTTAGAAAATCTCAAGAAATATTGACAATACACCAATAGATAAAATTATGAAAACTTTGGATATTTTTACCTGTCCGTAATGGTATGAAATCAAATTATGTGTTTCTAAATATTCTGAAGTTATAGTTGAGAAAATGTTAGAAAAATTCCTCTATATATAAAGTTTTCGAACAAAATTTTGAGATCTTAGATTTATCTTATTATTTATATTTCAAGTCTCACATGTATGTAAGGCTGCAAATGTCTACATTCTGCAGTTTAGTTTATGTAAAGCATCCCTTAGGCAATCAGTCATACTAAGCTGTATAATATAGTTATTTATATACATTTCCCACATAAAATTAAGTATTGTGCTGGTGTCAAAGTCTTTGATATTAATGGAACTCACATTTAGAGAATTCATTAACACGAATTTAATAACATTTTGTTTTGCATCTAAAAAAATAAATTGTAAAAATTATATACATAAAATGTTTTAAAATGTCCAATGTTGTATTGAACATTGAATGATATCATATGTAGAATGCTAATACACGTTGGAAATATTGTTCGTTTTTATCTTAAATTGAAAAATAGATAAAATTAAATATCATTATCATGAGATTTATAAGCAAATATTACAAGGAGATAAATTCCACTGTAACTGACGTTACAATCGCTACAAAATTTATGGCTTCTTTATACCAGGAAACATTTACTAAAAAGTACAAAGTAAAACTTTATGCTATAAAATATTTATTACCTATGGCTATCATATAGCATTTTTCAAAGAAAAATTCTTAATATGAATATACCTCTATAATTTCATTTTTAAAATTGTGTTATTGACGTAACACAATTGGACAAGATGTAATTGCTGATTTAATAAAAAGTTAAATACTATCAAAATGGCAAATCTAGAATGGCGTTTTTTGCTTTTAAACAATACTAAATAAGTAATAGGCTAAATACATACCTACGAGTTCTATTGTGTTTTTATTTTATTTATCAACAATTATTTAAAAAATTACAATATCTTTTGTAACTGACGTAACATGCTTCTGTAACTAAGGTAAGAGTATCAAATTCTTATGATGTCAGTTATACTTGTAGTGCATTTTTATTCCTCGATATTGTTATATGAAGTTTAAAGTTTTTTACTAATGGACATGGGTATCTAAAAGTTTAAAATCATCTGAAAACAGGCAATAATCTGAATATTTATTTTGGGGCAAAAATGAGACTTCTACGAGGAATTGACCAGGACTGAAAAAAACATCATTATTATCATAAACCTTTCATGAGACTAGAAATGTTAGTTTTTCCAAGAAATTTTTTATATCTCCGTACAGAATCAAACGGCTATCATGAATTTTAGTTATACTGAAATTTAGTTATGAGGAATCAGAAATACTCGAACATATTTGACTTAACATTGAAATCAAAGAAAAGAACGCCGTCATTGTTGAAATCCAGTATTAGCTTGAGTTTAGACGAAAATATAATCAGTTAGTCTTCCTATTCTCACTATCCAACTTTTACCATAGTGTAGGTTTAGCACTCAAACAGTATTTGGGGAAACGGAAACTCTGATCTAATCAAAAAGTATAGAATTACCCCCATTGTTGGGATTGTTTCAAGGATCATTCAGTATCTTTTATATAGAAGTGAGAATAGAATTACTGCTGTGAGCTAGATACATGTAAAATTTATTTTTTCTCATTTATCTATTTTATTAATTTATTTTTACTTTCACTATATTTCCGTTACATAGACATCATATATAGTATAAGAAGTAATATGACAAAATAAAACTTTGAATTTATGCACAGACATATAAAAACGCAATTGGAGACTATTTAGAAAACAAAAAATTCAAAGCATTCACTATACCAATCGTCTTCAACCCATGGACAGCGTGCCAATTGCGTCCTACATGAGTCCCGAAAATTCACTTCTAGAAATATATTCTTTTGTAAAAAAAAATTGTATACTTTGACTATATTTTAAGTTTTACAGAAGAATATATGTTTAAAGCAATTTTATATACCTCTTTAATAAAATCCATGTAATGGGAAGTTCAAATGTAGAATGCACAAAATACATGACGGTAATTGCCAAAATCTTCTGGTATTATACTTTATATGCAATGCAGTAAATTAATACAATAAAATACGCAAAACTGCATTTCTGTTTTGACTGAAATATATTGCATAAATTTAATTTTCTCTGCAATAACTTTCAACAAATTTAACTTTCTCAACAAATTTAACATTCTCTTTTTCTTGCAACAAATTTAACATTCTCTACATTTTTGTTGTTTTTGCCGTCCGTGCTTAACTTTTGAAAACAAGTGTATTTTAAACAATGCTTTTCATTATAATTGAATATAATTATCAGAATTTTCAGTCTGTTACATTCCCTGCAATACATGGTAATGTATAGGGCAAATATTGGAAGCATGTCGAATATCGCAAAACGAGTTTTCGACGGATCTACACGGATCGGGACCTCTAGTTTACGAAAAAACCATTTTACGTGATGTCTTTGTGTGTGTCCGTCTGTCTGTATGTCTGTCTGTACTATCTTATTGTGTGACTGTCTGTCTGTCTGTGTATGTCAATATATTTATCCACTCTAAATCAAAAACAAATGGACCAAATTTCATAATATTTGGTAGGTTCATCACTTGTGTGTGACCCTAGTGCTGATTACGTTTTGGTACGATTCGGGAAAAAAGAACCTGTTTTTTTGACGAAATGGCCCGCAAAAATTGCCTGCCACTCTAGCTGAAAAGCTATTAGACCAAATTTTACAAAATTTGGTAGTAGGTCAAATTTGGTCAAATTTTACAAAAGTCGCTTGTAGGTTACACTGGTGCTGATTAGACTTTTATATAATTCGGAAAAAAATAACCTGCCTTTTTTTGCGAAATGGCCCGGAAAAATCGTCAAATTCTAAAATAAAAAACTACGTATGCTCAAGTATATCAGTTAAATACTTCTCTTATACGTAATTTTTAACGTTAAAAAATAAAAAACCAACCCCATTGCACTAGGACTAGCCGTCGAAATATTTCCGTGTTTTCGTTTTTTCGCTAAGCCACAATTTGAAAATAAGTCCAGATACCAAATGAGAACGATAATTGAATTAAAAGTGAAGTAAATTGAAATAAAATAAAGAAAATTCAAATATAAGTCTGCAGGGAAAGTCATGTGCTGCCCACCTCAGATTTTCATTGTTGGGAGAAGAGGAAATTTAATAGATAATCGCCCGATATCCATATCGGTATGGTATACGTTTTAAATTTTTAAGGAAACAGTGTCATGCTAACAGCAGAGTTTTGGGAAAAACAATGAGCAGTTAGCATAACTTGTGAAAAAGTTCTAACCAATAAATCACATTCAAAGCTGCCTTCAAATCCGTAGTATCACCCCTATTCAAACACACTCCACCAGAAAGGATTCAAAGGGCAGTTAAACTTCAAAATGTTGTTAATCTGGGCTGAACCTGAATTTTAGACATTTCATATATTTATTACCCCTCAGTCGCTTATACATTTTTTTTAAAATAGCTTCTATTACTCCTTAGCGTCACGTTCAGTCTTAGCTTACCCCTCTGAACAGAAAAGCATGTAGCAATTTTAAGAGTTTCGAGTATTTTGGGCTGCGATACAATCCCAGAAATTTAAAAAAATCTTATATTTCCAGTACTTGACTTTCCCTGCAGACTCATATTCACGCGCTCCTTAATTCTTCAATAATTCATTAAATTCAGTTTAATTGCACAAAATAACAACCATAAATATTTTAAATTATACTGAATTTGCACTTTTAATTCAATGTTCGTTTTCATTTGGTAACAATACTTATTTTCAAAGGTGGCGTAATGAAAATGAGAAATAAACTAAAATATCTCGAGAACGGCTAGTCATAGAGTAATGGGTTTGAATTTATTATTTTTGTCATCAAAGATTACGTAAAAAATAAGCATGCATTTATTTGATATATTTGAGCACACAATTTTTTTTTATTTTAAGATTTAACGATTTTTGCAGGGCCATTTCACAAAAAAGGCAGGTTCCTTTTTTTCAAATCGTACCAAAATCTAATCAATACCAGGTTAACCTACAATTTATCAACCAAATTTTGTAAAATTTCGTTAATTAGTTTTTTAGTTAGAATGAAGGCAGACAATTTTTGCGGGCCATTTCGCAAAAAAGGCAGGTTTTTTAATTCCGAATCGTACCAAAATCCAATCAGCACCAGGGTCACTCACGAGATACTTACCTACCAAATTTTATAAAATTCGGTCAATTAGTTTTACAGTTAGATTATATACAAAATCTGCACAGACAGACACACACATGGACACACAGACACTTACGGAGATACACAGACACTTACGGAGACACACAAACGTCAGTCTAAAAATAGTTTTTCGTGTTCTAGAGATCCCAAAACATGTAGATCCGTCGAAAATCGAGTTGCGATTTTCGGCATGATTTCATCACTCTCCTTATACATTGCCATATGTCGCAAGGAACGAAACAGATTGAAAATACTGATAATTATATTCAATTATAAAGAAAAGCATTACTTAAAATACACTTGCTTCCAAAAGTTAAGCACAGACGCTAAAATCAACAAAAATGGAAACGTGAAGCTTTGATTTACTCAAAATTGTACAAGAACTTGGCAAATGTGTTTATGCATTAAAGAAAACAAGAATTATGCACAAAGATGAAAAAAATATTTACTTTTCGTATGTTATATGATGACGTCAGATTTGGGTCATTAACAAAATTATGTTTAAAGGCAAACAAACCAAACAAAACGTACATTAATATTGTATATGACCACCCCGGACCTTCACAATAACTTTACAACAATTCTCCATGTTTTCAATGAGGTAATCAACCATTGCAGATGCGAGCCATGTCCATTCCTCCAATAGGGCAGTTTCTAACTCTTTGAGACTAGCTGGACAATAACTACATCAAAAATTTCACTATTAAAGATTTATCACCAGCTATTCCGAAAGATTCATCTATGAATTAAAAATAATTCTCATCTACCCTTGGTATAGCTTACAAAATTGAGAATGATTTTATTCTATACAGAGGGATTCAAAACGATGGGACAAAACTTTAAGGGGCGATAAAACAAACCTAAACAAATACTTTTCGTCATACAATGCATAGTCGTAACGCACGCGGTTAAGCGCTAGAAGGCGCTGTCCAGCGTACGCATTAAGCGTCTGTTGTCGCACTCATCGTCAGTTCTGTTGTGGATTTCAGAAGGAATGGATTGTTCCATAAATCAGGAGAAGGCCTATATGTACCGAGTTTCTGACTGCAATGCGAGGAAAGCACAAATCCCTATATGGTTCCAACACGACGGGGCGCCACCCCATTTCAGCGTGGCTGTGCGAAACGGCTTGGATGCAACATTCCCATGATGATGAATTGGTCAGGATGGTCCCATCACTAGGCCGTCACGATTTCTCATGTCTGGACTTTTTCCTATGGATCCATATGAAAGCTTCATCTGCGATAGCCCCGTCGATGCCGTTGATAACCTTGTTACCAGAATTTCTATTGCTGCTGCCGCTGTGCGATAAATGCCAGGTGTTTTCTCCAATGCATGACGATCACTGCGTCGCAGGTGTGAGGTCTGCATTCATATTGGCGGCAGCTGATTTGAGCAGTTTCTGTAAGTCTCCCATTACAATGTGTTTTGTAATTTCTTTTATTTCTTGTTTTGGGCAGTTTCTATAAGAGGTTTGTTAAAATGTGTTCTGTAATTTCTTCACTTTCTTCATACCTCCTCTCTCATCCTTGTGTTTCATCATTCCATGCAACAGTACGTGTTAACCCCTAGGTCTTAACCACTTGAATTATAACCATGCATTGTATAAAGTAAAGTGCTTGTTTAGGTATTTTCTGCCACCCCTTAAAATTTTGCCCCATCGTTTTGAATTACCCTGTATAAAGTCACAAAAGCCAGCCTCAATATTGCACTAAAAAATTTCATATATAATTCATATCCACAAAATCAGAATCTATGATATAAACATTCGTTACATGTTCTGAGATGCTTAAAAAGTGTAAAAATATCGAAAATTCACACAACATCAACATGTTTTAGGTATTTTTTGTTCAAAATATAAAAAAATTTCAAGTTAGCTACGTCATAGAATTGAATTTTTCTGTCTCCACTCCATACAGGTTCACTAAATTTGGACACATAGCAAGTTTTTGCTTGTTGCCATTGAAGGTATTGCAAATCCCATACTTACGAATGCATAATAAGCACGATATCGGTTCATTGATGGTGCTGTCTGCAAAAAGAACACCATCCTAAACCAAAGCTGTGTACTTCCCAAATAAGTTTGTGGCGCTTTTTTCAGCACAGGATCCTATTAAAAAAAGATAAATCAGATAGACTGAGAAAAAGAGAAACACGCTTATCTGACGATACACTGTATAAATAAACATGTTTATTCCCTTTTCAATTTATAAAAATAAAATTGAAAATCTGCCTGTCTGTATGTATGTATGTATAGATGTTTGACTCATCATCAGAAGAGAACAGCTGAACCGAATTTCAGGAAATTGTGTAGAATAACCCTACTTAAAATTTAGTCTATGTTTCGAGTTTCTAGAACCAGGGGTTGTCTAGATATTAATTAAAAATGCACAATTAAACCTTCCATAGACATAGCATTATGCAGACGATATTTCTTCCAGTAACTTTATTTGAAGAAAATAATAACATGTCGCTTAGTAACGGATTTAAATCCAATGTGTTTATGCAGCAGACGATTTTTGTCAAATCTTTTCGGACTTAAATACTATAGAAATATATCTAAAATAAATTTTATCAAAATTGCATTTTTGACTGGATTATATCAATTACGGCCTTCAATTTTAAAGATTACTGGGGTTAATTATATTTTCAATTTCTTACGTCCGCTGTTTGTTTTTAGAAAAAATGGTTGAAACTCATGGCAATACAGGCAATTTTCTATTAGTGCACGGGTATATCTTCTCATCTACGAGAATCTAAGCAGTACGGTTCCATACAATTTTAGCGTTTTCCTTTTTGGCATATGTTGGAATCAATTACATCCCTCAAGTTTAAAGTTTGCGGGGATAATTGATATTTTCTCTTTATTACGTTGTCTGTTTTATTTTGACAAAGATTTTTTAAATTCAAATACTGTAGTGCGGGTAATTTTTTACTAATACACGAATATATTTCCTAATATACGAGAAGTATTACGGGTATATCTTCCCATACAATTTTCGCACTTTTATTTTTACATATATTGATTCATTTTCATATTTTTTGTAAATGTCTTTACAAATGGGGCCAGGCTGTTTATTCTTTGGATCTGCCTGTGAAAATAATTTTTATATAGAGAGAACTGAGATTCTTAATATAATTTCTTTGTATAATTTAATATAATTTTGTAAACGAAGAACAGAGATAATTTTATATATTTTAATAGAATGTTTTGAAATATTTTAATAGAATGTTTTGAATAACATTGCCATTTAGAATATTATACGAATTTGCACATGATTGTGAATTTTAAGATTTTCATATTATATATTTCGTACGAAGAAGGAAGATACTGCTAGTCTATATAAATAAAATTGAAAATCTGTCTGTATGTCTGTCTCATCATTAGGGGAGCACAGCTGCACCGAGTTTCATGAAATTTTGTGGGTAGCCTTGGAATAGCCCCACTTAAAATTTAATCCATGTTCCGAATTTCTAAGGCCAGAGGTTGTACAGATATTAATTTAAAACGAACAATTAAAACTTCGATAGAGATAGCATTATGCAGACGATATTTTTTGAGCCAATTTATTTGAAGAAAATTATATCATGTCGCTTAGCAACAGGTTTAAATCCAATGTGTTTATGCGGCAGACAATTTTTATTAAATATTTTCGGTTTTAAATAATAAATATATGTATATAAAATAAATTTCACTGATATTTCATTTTTGACTGGATTATATCAATTACGGTCTTCTGGTTTAACCATAATTATTATTGATATCTTCGGGAATTATTGATATTTTCAATTTATTACTTACGTCATTGTTTTATTCTTGCAAAAATTGTTGAAAAACATATATTGTATATAGTGCGGTAATCTTCAACAACTGCACAGGTATATCTTCTAATCTACGAGAATATAAATAGTACAGGTATATTGACATATATTGGCATGCACTGAATGAATTACGGCCTTTAGGTTTAAATATTACAGGATTATTGATATTTTCAATTTGTTACATTACCCGTTTTATTTTGAAAATTATTTTAGAAACTCATATGTTATAGTACGTGTAATCTTCTACAAATACACGAGTATATCGTCTAATATTCGCAAATATAAGTATTATGGATGCCATACAATTTTAGCTCTTTTATTTTGCATTTATTGGTTCAATTTCATATCTTTTGTATATTTGTTCACAAACGGGACCAATATGTTTTGTTCTTCAGATCTGCCCATGAAGATAATTCTGTATAGCGAAAACATATATTCTTAAACTTATTTTTAGGAGCATTGAATTAAATATTTTAATAGAATATTTTGATTAACAATATCATTTGGTATGCTATAGGAATTTCCACATTATCGTGACTTTTAAGTTTTTTTATATTATATACTCAGTACGAAAACGTTTATATTGCTAATTTATCAATACGATATTTTTAGAGACAAAATGGCAAAGAGATGTCGTTTGACATAGGATTATGTTTCTTTGTTTATATTTCCTTTTCATTTAACCGCTGTCCAAAAATCAATGTAAATTCATTTTTTGCAGAATAAAAATATTGGTCTAACAGTTAAAATTGAAGTGCAAAACAACCCAGCAATCAAAGGTCGGTTAACTGTCATCAACCACCATTAGCTCAACAAAACCATTCATTTCCAATTAGCTCCCTATTATTTTACAATAGCAGCGATAGTCAATCTCTCATCCCCTCCACCACCACCGAATGCCACCACAGATCCCATCCCGCCCTACTCCCATAATCCTGACTATGCCAATAACAAAATACAATAGTAGAATTAAGTCGAAATAAATAAAAATTTGAAAGATTCTAAAACTAGGATGAAATCGAATGTTTTGTCTATATTTTCACACCCAAGTACAATAGTTTACGTATAAAACAAATATGTATTTGACAAAATCGGTCGTGTTACACTTTTATTTTAGTTTTCAAATTTTAGGAAATATTTCGAAATAAATGGCCAGTTATTTTTTCCAATGGCAGTATCTTGTTAGCAGCAGGTTGACGTATAAGTTACGAAATTAAGGGATTACATGAACATGAAACATAACACATTTCATGAACATAAATCATAAACTTTTGAGCTAGATTTGATGCACTCGTTGCACAAATACACGTATACACACAAACACACGTTTGACTCGTGTAGACGCTATAAGGATATAAGATAATTTTTCTTCAAATAAGTCGCGGAGGATTATGACCCTAACCTCCCCCCTCGTTCCTCCGCCTATGCTATGTTTTTCAAGGAACGTGGAAATGCCCATTATTTAAAAAATACAAATATAGCATTTTATTTTATCATCACATTGTTAGATAGTTTATGCCTAATCTGTTACCTTTTTCATAAAAAAATTTGAATATCTATTCTTCTATACAATAAGCGAATAAGATAACTTGTGCACTATACATTTTTAAACAACACTTATATACAATCAGGGAGCATCATTAACGCATTTATTGTCGGACCCAGCATGATTTATGATAACAAATACCATCTTTTGATTTGAATAATGATCGTAAAATGCCTCACAAACCCTTATTTTGGGTTTTTACATCCCCATCGCGTCATTACTCAGAGAATGAACACGGTCTCGGAAAAAATGTTTCCTCTTCTATTGCAAGGGAAGATTAATATCCAAAATATAAACGATTCTTGCAAATAAAAAAAAAACATTTTTATTTTCTTTCGTATCCAAAAAACATGGAAAAGTGCTATTTTTTTAATGTAGAGAAAGACTTAAAAAATGAAGTGCGTTAAGTAAAAGAATGTAATTCCACGCATATCGGGAGTGGGATATCATGTTCACATGATTGTTTGCTAACCAGAAGACTAATTTAAATTCCGAAATTAACTACTTAAATTTAATTATTAAATTAATTATTATTAAATTTCTGGAGCATTGGCCTCTCTTCGAAATCCCCTTTTATTAATATTCCTTGGTTAATTTGTATGGCAGACAGTATCACATTCAGAAAACATATGTATCAGTTTGCAAACTTTCGTTTACGTGTAATTATCTTTTAAAATGCTTTTTGTTAATCATGGAAGAACCTTTCAAGTTGCCAACCTTATTATTTAACTAGCCAACATCGGCGACCAACCTGTTCGCTGCCCTTCAAAATTCTGACAGTGGCAAACTCCCGGGCTCAATAACCCAGTGGAGATAGCAAAGTTTGTTTAATTTAATGACGTTAAAACTAATAATAAAATTTTAAGATGAAAAATAATGTTCTAGGGATAGGGGTTGGGGGTTCTTGTAAATTGCTTTGTAAAGTGAATTTATTCTAATTTTTATTAACTGTGAGAATCTGAGAATTTCTGTACCTGTAACCCTAGGAAAGGGATCCTTTTGATGTGTACTCACGGTCGGGATAAGCTGCTATTTTTTTTATAGAAGTATGCTCCTCTATTTTTTGTTTTACATAAATTAAATTGTATCCGTCTGTCTGCATTTTCAGTATTGCATCGCAAATGATATGAAAGTATTTTTGAGACTGATGATATTGAATGTGAATTTAGTATTAATGAAATAACGATGCTGCTTTAACGATGCTGCTCAGCAAAAAAAGTTTTTTTTAGAGATTGTCCCCAACACCACCCGATGCATAAATGCACCGCGACAATCTCCATAATTTTATTTTTATATAATTTTTAATTTCTTCCGTGTTAAAGTTTTTTAACTGTGGTCCCAACCTTCACCCGATGTATACAATACATCACCACAGTTCAATCCACCATAATTCAATCATTTAAATTTAATAATGACCATAAGCTAAGCTCTTTATTCCATCATTTAAAATATGACGTTTATCATCATTAGTGGTTAATCCCATTTTAATTTGCTTAACAGTATAAATCTGATGTCTTTTACTTGCAATTTTAATTGCTCAACTCTATTATATCTTCGCCTTGTTACACAGATATAGTAATTTTGATGACAGATTAATTTTTTCACAGCATTCTTATTAACACCTTTAGCAGTTATCTTCTCCTTGGAAGGTGTTTTTAAACTATACATATTTGATCTCAGGCCAATAAACTCCAGACCAGAAGTCGAATAAGCCGCTTCAATCAAAATCCAACTGCTAACACTACAAAGTGAAAGGTTTGGTTTGAGTTGTAAGAAAAAATGACGCTTTTAAAAAAATTAATAAATGCATTTCAAGCAAATTGAATTTTAAAATGAAAATTAATTTATTTCCAAAATAATAACTTATTAATGAATATTTTTTTTCAAATAAAATGGTTGGTTTGTTTCAGTTTAATGACGTACATTCATTATTCGGCAGGCACAAATATCGAATGTTCCATTCGATTTCGCTAATGCGTATCTGACGCAACCTCGCTAGAACCGTAACGTTAGAACCGTGACGTCAGAACCTTGCCCACCTCCCCTCCATCATAGAAACACCGTGCGTCTGCGCGCGCATGTGGATGAAAAATCAATCCCTTCCTTCGCGGTTTGACTGAGAAATTGAAAATCATTACTTCCTGAAAATCCGGATCGTGCAGCTACTTTTTCTTATTTCGAGACCAGATTGGGCTTGCAAGAAAGGATGAACTCTGAGCTTTCTAAAAATGTAAATAATTAGTCGAAATTTTCGGTACTTTTTCCGAAGCGAGGATATAAAACGAAATTTCGTTTTTTTTAGCCGAAAGTGACTTTTGTTTTAAAATCTTTAAACCATATTAGAATTTGTCACTAACATTTGAAATTTATATATTTTTACTCGCAATTGTCTGCTCTTTCCGGTCGTGCAATTTGTTTTTTTCTACGACGTCTGGATGGTGGAGAAAAAAGGGGGGAAATCGGTCGAAATTTCATAAAACTTTAAATAACAAAAAAATAATTCAAATTTAAAAAATCGATTTCCACGTATCACCTTCCACTTCCCCGGGCTTGCGATTGCCAAATTTCGTAGCAGTGAGTCTGAGCCTATAGTGTATAAGACAGTCACACAGATAGACCATCTCCCCTCCACCATAGAAACATCGTGCGTCTGTCACGCATGTGGGTGAAAAATAGATCCCTTCTTTAAAAACGTCCTGACAGAAAGCTTTCATGACAGGGATTGCTAAATATATACGAAGAGCTCTATATTTATTAAAAAACAAGGAAACTATAAAGCGTTCATTTTGAGTCAGGAATATATATTTTTTGGAACATATATTTTTTAATTTAAATAAAATGAAATTTAAAAAATTGTTTTTAACGTTTTCATTTCGCAAATTTGCATATTCTACCTTCGAGACCGGCTAATTTATTGGTACTGACTATTTGAACTACCTCTACAATTTCGGCAGCAAATAATAAGACTTCTAAATCAGCATCATGATTCTCCAATCAATAAGTAAAATACACTTTTTGCGAAGGAAAAGGAAAACATGAGCAATGTATATTAGCACAAATAACACAATAATGCAACATACATTTGTTTCAACGAATACAACTAAACGATCCAATTTCAGATGGGCTGGACTGTTCTTCCAGCTGATTTCTGAATGGCTCTCTTTTAATTCGGTCTTGGGTATATAATCCCTTCTGCTTCTTCCTTTTGCACCCATTACTCATGTGGACTTGGGGTTTGTTGGTTTTCTTGAACTGATGAAGGGGATTCAATCGTATCATCGAAACAGCTGTATGCTGCATTATTGTGGCACTGGTGCTTATACACTTTGCTGCAGTTTTACTTTTTGTTCTCCAATGTTTCATTATCAATCTCGTAAAGAGCCTTGCTGCTATAACCGGAAATCGAACCCCGGATCTCCGAACTGGCCAGCTGCCGTTGAGCAGTTACCGTTGCGCTCTACACTTTAGCTACTGGGACGCAATTGCAAACTCTTATCGTCGAAGTGACACACAAGTGGAGAGGGTGAGTCGTCTGAACAATGTAGAGAAAACAATTAAGAGATCAGGATATAAGCCATTAAATCTCATATTTCTGAATACCAGATGCAGATAGTTTCTCCAAACAAGGTTGGACAGACGAGAAGATGATTGGCATTCATTACTTCACCGCTAGTGAAGAGGGGACAACTTGAACTGTTAACGATTCCAATTCTGTTAAGATGAACAGCTATGCAATCATGCCCATTTGTCAATCTAAAAGCATAAACTGCTCTTTCTCTACGACAAACAGGCAATCAGAGGACACTCTCTCCCTATAGTTTATTTGATGAATGTAGAAATCCCATATGGCAGTACTTATTCACCTGCAATACGTGGAATCATAAAGTTCTTTCAAGTACTAAAATTTGCCTTCTAATAAAACTGCAGGAAATTCCCGATCTATATTGATATTATTTTAAATATTATACACACGTAATTTTTAAATACATTTTTATCACAATTATATTTAAAAATATATTCGTCCAGCAAGAGATTAAAAGACACTTAGCAAAGGATTAACAAGGACTTCATATAGCAAGGAATTAATAAGCATTTATTAACACTATTCTCAATAATCCTTTATGTATATGCAAAGCACTTCCTTTTAAATTGTTACTGTTCATGTATATGAATCATTCTTATGAAATATGACATTCTCAAATACCATTTTGTACTTCAACCTCAAATGCTCAAATTATATAGATTTATTTTCTAGTGTCTTGGAGGTTTTAGTTCTAGACTCATAAATGTTTAAAACAAGCAATTAGAACACTCGATAAGCATATCCTATTTTTTCACAGTTTTTATTTATGAGATAAATTTGAGTTTTCTGCATACATTGCGTGTTTTCTGTATAACATGTTGTCACTGGTATAACTCTAATAAATTCACCTACATCTACAAAACCTTGTCACCATCTATCTTTCTAGATAAGCAGATCAACAAAACGGGCTCAATAGCCTTTAAAGCAACTTCTTATGCTCCATCACAGACCATCATTAACGCATTTTTTTGTCATTCTTGACTTGATTCATAACGAGTAACGCGTTTTGATTTGAATATCGGTAATAAACTGTCTCTGGATGACTTATTTAGAGTTTTTGCATCCCTATTACCCAACTCGCCAGATAATGTATGCAGAAAAAATAAATATTATTTTTTTTTCTATTGGTGGAGAAGATTAATATCCTTAATATAAATGGTCCATAAAAAAAAAAAATGTTATTCCTTTCTTTTATATTCTATAGAGACTGGCAAAATATTTTTTTATGTTAAGAATGATGTCATTCATAAAACGAATAAAGCATTAAAGTTATTTTCTGAATAGAAACTAAAATATTGAAGCATTTTGTTTAGCTTTATTTTCTTCATTTGTAGTTTTTATAACTTTTCAACATAGTTTTTAAGTGTTTATGACGTTGGTCATTCTGTCTGTGTGTCTGTTTATTCATTCGCGTGACAACTGCCGGAAAAATGACTTTATCAAAGTGAAATTTTAGTATGTTGTTGAAACGGTCTGTGGGGCATATAATAATAAAAACTGGGAATTAAAAATGAAAAATATCACCCAATTAGTTTCGGATTTAACCCGGGTTGTAAAAAAAAACATTAAACCCCATGGGACTTAATTTTTCAAACATTTTTTCTGCAAAGTTATAATTCACAAATTGCTTTGAAAATGTTATAAAATATTCAAATTATCATATAAAATGTGTAAAAAAATATATTGAGTAGTTTTTCAAATGAAAATTAAAATAATAATTACACACATGATTAATGAAAAGATCACGTGACTCATTACAAATTAAAATATGGCATCCATTTTTTTTCATCTGTTTAAAGATCGTGAAGTTTAAATTTCGTTTAAATTTATATTTAGTGTTGCAACCGTTGTAAAACTGCTTTATTTTTGCGTAGTAAATGTCTATCTAATTTCTGTGCCAGCGCAATTACAATATTTTTTATTTTAAATGATCACTAAACTTTGATTATTTCTACAACGAAGCCTAATTTTTACCCATACATAATGTAAACAAATCAAGCAAATGTAAGCTGAGTTGTATACAATTTGATGATTTTCTTTCTCGCAAAATTATTTAACTCTGGAGTCTGGAATATAAATGATGTGAATGAAATATTCATTGATTTGACATAGAGGCAGAAGATTTATATTTTGATGACGTCATTTGATTGAGTTCATTTTTTGAAACTGGTATTGTCTTTTTCAACGAAGTTCCAAGTTTTCAATATTATAAATTAGTGTAGTACTGTGATAATTAAGAAATATTAGCGTTCAATGTATCACATTTTAAAAGTGTATAAATAAAATTGCATTTTTCTTGGGAAGTATTTAATATTCAATGCTTTATACATGATTGATCTTTCTTGTTTTTTTTTCTAAATTCTACTTCATATTTTACTGATTATTTATTGGACAATTCGAGCGGCAGTTTACACGATTATTTAGAATTTTCAATCTCTCACATTTTGCATATTGTTTTCCCAAACATATGTTGAAAACGAAATGTGTCCCAAAATGAATTGTTTTCCCGGAAATTAAAATTTTGAGGGACAGGCGATCTCAAAATTCTGATGCCGCTTCGAAGATTTTTAAAAATATGTCTATCTGCGTGTATACGTATGATGTATGGAGACCTTATAAATCAAAATCAAATGCATACAGTGATTAAATTTTGTATTTTGATACATAGTGTGACAAACTAGAACTAGATAGAATATTTGGTAATTCTCATTATTATAACTCGATTATTTCAAACTTAAGATTTTCATATCATTATTCTTTAACACGTTCGAGACGGAGCCGATTTTGATATACTTTCCGTTCAGCCAGAGGAAAGCACTCAGTGGATGTTTGACTGTACAGAGTATAGACAGAAGACAACGCGCTCAATTCAATAGATATTATATTGCTTACTGAGTTATATACACTGAAAAAGTGTAAGTGTATCTTTTATGTTATATAAATTCCGATTTTGTAAGTGTATTTTTACTGTTATATAAATTAATTTTTGTAAGTGTACTTTTAAGTTTTATAAATAAAATTATGTTTAATAAAGTTATGTTTTATAAAGTTTATTTATCAGATTCGATACAGTAGGTCTACAGAATCCAACGTCAGTTAAATGGAAAATTCAGTGTCGGTCCTCGGGGCCCGACGCCAGCCGAACGAAAAATTCGGTGTCTGACCCAAGGGACCGACACCGTCTCGAACGTGTTATGAAGAAATAAGATAATTATCATAGCATGATCATAGTGTAATCTGTGCAGATTAGAAAGTTTGTATTATGCAATGGATATAACAGATGGTAAAAAAATATAAATCTATTTGTTTGGCATCTTGAAAGAAATGTAGCTTAGATGAAGCAGAGGTGACATCATATTGTCACAAATGCGTAACAGAAAACCTATGTCACAATTTAAAGGTCTAGGTGGCTTGAACTTGAATTCTAGAAGAAATTCTATTACCTTGGCTAAAAATTTGTTTACCTTGGCTGAAAATTCGATTACCTTGGCTGAAAATTCGATTACCTTGAAGAGATATTCGATTACCTTAACGAGATATTCGATTACTTTGACGAGATATTCGATTACCTTGCGCGACAATTTTAGCGAAATATCACCAATTTGGCAACTTTTGGCAAGTTATAGAAACGTGTAGAAGAACGTCACGATTTACATGCTCTTTCAGAAACTTTCCACAGAGGGTTGTGTTATTATGAACTCGCTATCGTTCAGTTTTGTTGTTGACGTAATATGAATAAAAGTATAGCTCAATACAGAATGCAATGTATATGTTTCCTCTGATTATATATACCCTTTAAGCTGTTAGATGTGCGACACCTGCGCAGCAACATCTGCGCTATATAGAGTGTGTTTATTGCTTGCGCTGAACACACATTCGCAAACGTTCCATCCAAACGTCTTATCGTCAATTACTTCCTCGTTTGTGGTCCGATTCGAACGAAATAAATTGCGTTCTATTCATCTACCGAATTTCCATAATTAAAAAAAATATGAAAAAAATTTCGGAGAACCAAAAATATCGAAATTTTCCCTCCAGGTACCTTGTACAATGTCACACACAGCACAAGTCAAAATTTTCCCATTCTATGTAAGCGAAGATAATGGTGTTTCACATCAATCTATAACGACTAACAAAGTTATTCGATATTTGTTTCTATGCAACAACTGACAAGTGCTGACAATTTAATGCGTTCTTTGAGCCATTCCTCTCAATTTTCGACTTCCTATAGGAATATAGGTTCCTATAGGAACCATTTGGAAATTCGTCAAGTCTTTTGAACCATCAACTCACGTATTTGTGGTGACTATGTATCATTCTGCTCTAATTAAATAAACATTTAAGCTTTCATAACTGACACTATGCATGGTCCCGAGGAAAGTTCTTAAGCACTCCAATAACTTTATTAGGAAAGGTCAGTGAATGTACACGTTAGGTTTATCTATAGTAAATGCCAATCAAATAAAAGTAATTACATCGCCCCCTATCGAAGACTTTAAAAGTTAAGAAACAAACTCAGAAACAAAACGAGATAGACGACGAAAGCCAATCACAAAGTCAAAGAACAGTGACTAATTAGTAGATATCCACACCAATAACAACAAAACATATATATGGAAGGCAATAAATATATATCAGAAAGCGGTATCATCAGGGCCTATAACACGGTGACAACAGCAATGATTGTCAAAGTAAGAGTAAATTTCCTTTGTCGAATTTAATGTGCATTACAGCTGGCGGAGAGTATATTGAACATGCTGTACATTATATTTCTGTGCATATAGATACTGTTTATTTTAATATTCCTGAATAGATCAATCATTCGCCAATAACCATATTGTTTTAAATAAATGCCTTCTAAATAAATGTCTTCTTTAACAGTTTCGGTGTTAATTCCTACTAATTATAGAACTTAAAATCATATCTTTTCGCCTATTTCGCTTTGCTGCCGAGTTCTTTAATCAAACATTTTAAATTCTCCTCTATGGACGTCGTACTTACTTTTATTTGATCGGGCATAGTCACTTTCCCTAACAGCATATTTTTTCATATTGATGTAAGATTTACGTCACACTGTGTCTTTGAGACGTCACAGGACATCGTAGTACGTCTCGGCAATGCCATATTGAGGTCACAACGAAGTCATTTTGGTCATTTACATAGTCGTTTGTGATTCGCTTATTAACTTGCTTGTGACGTCACATTGTAATTGCCATTGTAATGCCGTCACATTGTTACGTATTAATTAAATTGTGGACACGTCACAGAATATAGTCACAATGAAGTTACAAAGTTACTAATACGTAACGTCGCATAGAAGTCGCAAATATGATGTCACATATTGACCCAGGTTTCACGTGACTACAATGTCACTGTCACACATGTGACGATCTTTGCTGTGAGGGTTAGTATAGCTAGACGAAATACACACTCATACGTTTTTGATGTTGCCTCAATATTCTTTGTATTTTTTACATTCAACTTTTATAGCTTTTGCAATTTTGTCTTTCGAAATACACGTGGTCTTGTGGTGAAACAAACTTCAGTTTCAGTCATGCTTATTTGCAAATTCAACATGATAAATAGAAATGGTAACAATTTATAAAAGACACAATACTTCAAGATCAATTAACTCATTACTGCTTTTACGTCATGATATTGACTAGATTTGATCTGTAATAGATACATTTAGATCTTATTTTGATCATCTGTCATTCTACGCAACGAATAGAAAAAAAAATTATATTCAATAGTTTGTAACAATTTCTAAGCACAATCAAAGATCATCATTAACGGCATTTGTTGTCAGGGTTATCTTGATTTATGATAGCAGATAACGTCTTTTTCGTGATGATCATCAACTGACTAACAATGACTCGTTTTGAGAATTTGCATGCCCATTGCTTAACAAGTCAAATAATTCACTTTATTTAGAAAACGGTTTTTATTTCTATTGTGTGGCAAGATTTATACCCTTGCTGAAAACGATTCAAATAAGAAAAAATATAATTTTCTTTCTCTATTATTATAAAAGCATGGTAAAGTATTTTTTTTATTTGAAAAAAACATAAGTAAAGGATATTTGAAAAATCATTTTCTGAATCTTTTCTTTGAGATTCTAGAGCACCCTAATTTATTTTTTTTTCAGTTACAATTTGTTTAAGTTCTATGCAAAATTTTATACATTAGTTGCTTTTATTCGGCTTTAATGTATATGTTACAGTAGACTTAATTTTTCAGTCATTGTCAGTAATTACTAGTAACTGTTTGCTTTCACCAGCGCTGTTAGTAAAAGTTGATTCACGACCACAAAATTGTCTTTCGTGGAATATAATTACCTCTCATTTGTTGACAGTGAAGAATGATTGTCTCCAATCCCTGCGACTCACTATTGAGAATTTAATGAATTTGAATGATCCACAGATCAAATAATTTAGCTTTTACGTTAACAAGGAAATATGTATTTAAATTTAATAAAATGTAATTGTGTTGTCATTACACAGAAGTAATCATATAATATTTATTATTAGAAATAAATCCATTTCAAAATAATGCTTATTTATTTATACATTGTAATAAGATTCAGTCATTTGAACGCAGAAATGATTACTACACTATGCATAGTCAATAGAAGAAGTCATCACAAACAGAAACAATCAGCACTTTTTCAAAAAACAAAGAACATAAAAACTTCTGTGATGTTGTAGAACGCCCCTTCTCATCGGGAAAATAAGCAGGATATTTGAGAGTATCAACAATTCCCAAGGAAAATTGATTCTTACTACATTTACCAACACTCCCTCACTATCTAGGAGAGGTGTGTCACACTTTCATAGGCATGAGGGCCAGTTTAATGTTTAGTGTCCTAGGTCATTTAAGTAAATGTTAAAAATGTGGAGCCGAGTATGAAATATTGAAGCTTACTTCTTGTTAACAGTGTAAGTGTCGAGAGTTATGTAGTTATGACGAATGAAAGTTTGACGATTGTATCAAGAACTTTAAATGTAATTAATACATAAATCAAACCAAGTTGCCAAATTTTATGGAAAGCTTTTTGGATATCTTGAAAAATCAGAGCTGTTGGGAAGTATCTTTTATTGAAGTCTGGAAGAAATATACTCGAGCACTCTCAGTTAAGTTGGAATACCAATCTTAAAGGTATATTTAATTCTTTCTCAGAAACATTCTCTCATTTAAATCATAAATTTCGGTTTATAATTTATCACATAGAAAGCCAAATCCTTTGGCAATAAACTAATCTTATTTGATTTGTGATAACCTGGTTTTACGAGTATTTTCCTCGGGCAACAGTAAAACTTTTTGTACATATCTGGTATTATGTAAATACATAGTATGGTTTATCACTAATTTTGAAATTTTCAGTAAAAAAAATAGCGTCAACCCTGTTTCTTCTGTGACATTTATTTGAAAACTCATTTATTGCATATCGAGTATTCGATATATTTATGGAACATACAGTTTTTTTTCTATATTTTAGTTGTAGAGGTGGTGTTTGCCCATTGAGATTACTTACCCCACAGAAGGGGTCAAGATCACAAAATTACTTACCCCACAAAAGGGGGGAAGATCACAAAATTACTTACTTCACAAAAGGGGGGAAGATCACAAAAAATGCGCCTTCAAAATATTTGTTTGCATTACCCATATAATGTACATTCAAATTAAATAATTATTTGTTTGATTAATTCCTATAGAAGACAGTAATTACCAGAATAATGACGGTAGTACAGCCTTGATCAAAAGTATTAGGCACCCCAATTTTTCAACTTTAAATGCGGGTGTGTATTAAATGCGACTTAATCACCTAATTTGTTTATGACTGCATACGTAGTGGGAAGTTGAAATAAAAATGCAAACGTCATTTCAATTGACAACCAATAAAACATTTCAAGGACGATAACTGGAAATTCCAGGTTTTTGTGGAAGCAGTTGGTTGCATTTGCTGTTCTGTTTTGTACACGTGGACGTGATTGCTACATATCTCATCTAAATTTGAGTTCTTGTCTGTATAAAATGCCGAAACTAAGGAGCTTAAAAACGAGCAATGGTTGACAATTCAATTATTTTACGGGGAAAGCAATAGCCAATGCGAAATTGCCAGAAAAGTTAAATGTTCGAGATGCGCGGCGCAATAGATTATTGAACGTCTTAAGAATATTGCTAGTCATTTAATTTGTCGAAGAAGTGAGAGAAAAAAATCACTACATCCAGGGATAAACCACTTTTGAAACGATTTGCTTTGAAAAACCGTAGAAAAGCTTCATTTCAATTAACTGCTGAATTGTCAGAGGCAACAAGAAAAAGAATCTCTGCTCCAACCACTAAAATACAGCTTGTAGAAACTGGATTGATAGGCTGCAAGGCCTTTAAGAAGCCATGGATTTACGAAATAAACAAAAAGAAACGGTTGCAATGGTCTTTTAAACATAGTCATTTTACTGTAGAAGATTGAGCGAAGGTTCAGCGGTCTGGTGAATCAAACGTTCAGCTAAGTTTCATTGCACTTTGTTTTATTCAAAATAAACGTGAAGTTGTCAATATGTAGCAACTTTTTTGTAAAACTCTTTAGGATGTTAGTAAAATAATTTAAATACTATAGGTATTTAGAACACCTGGTGCGTCTTATATGAGGAGACGTGCAGGTGAGAAATATAAGGAAGAGTGAATTGTGCCCATTGTGAAATATGCTGGTGGCACCATAATGATTTGGGGATGCATGGAAGCCGACGGTGTGAGCGAAATGTTCATCTGCGAGGAATGAATGAACTCTCTGACGTACATAAATGTACTAAAAACAACACTGCAAGCATCTTTTTCACGAATTTTCGGCGCTAAAAACATGGTTGGGGTCAGACTCCAACAAGACAATGCAACTTGTCACACATCTGCTGTGACTAGGAAGTGGTTTAGTGAAAAAGGTGTGCATCCTTTGCATTCTCCTCCACAGTATCTAGCCCCCAAACCCATTGAACAGTTGTGGGCTTTTCTCAAACGCAAGATCAGGAAACATTCCATTACTTCGGTAACAACTTTAAAATCCATATTGCAAGAGGAATGGAAGAAGACACCGAGAGAGTAGGTTAGTACGCTCCAAGCCTAAAAGAATTAATGCCGTCATAAAGGCGAAAGGAGGTCCAACCAAATATTGATAAGTTTCGATAAATAATGAATATTTTGAATCTCTGCATTTTTATTTTATCCCAAAACATTAGTAGTTTAAAATAAATGGATTTCGGTAGGGTATCTAATACTTTTGATCAAGGCTGTAGATATTGTATTGAGATAATTGATAATTTAAATTACATTATAGATGTTAATGCTAACAAAATATTTTGAATGAACACATAAATCCAAAGCAACGACATCACTAGGTTGTTGCTAGCTAGAACAAATAAAAATCTTTAGATGTTTAGAATATTTCCTAGAATATTTTAAACGAATGACCTGATATGCGAAATCGGAACAAAAACACGTTTCTTTCATTCTGATAATGATTGTAGTACTAAGCACTAATGAATTGAATGTATGAGATAAATGGGTGGAGACACATCTTAAATGACGAAATATTTATATCGTGTAAATGAAAGAAATTAAAACTTCATGCTAGGCGACAAAACCATTTGAGACAATAGTTCAGGTGGCACTTACGGGACATAAGCCCCACTACAATGTATGCATTTCTACTACAAAGAATTAAATAATATTTAATTAAACTCTTTATTTTAAAGAAAAAAATTATCAATGCAATCCAAATTAGAACTGAAATGATAAAGAATATTCCTACGCATTCAAATTTATTTTTGCTTTTTAATTTGTTTTTATCTCCACATATTCTCTATCCTGTTTTTCAACTAGAAAAATATACTCTTTACATCTACTTATAATTGAAAAACTTTAATTTTAAAATGATGTAAAAAACTTATACTATATAATACTATGCTTTTATGTTGTGTCCAATGAGAATAGGTGGGATTTTACTAACATTAACGATACCTAAGTACAATTCTCAAAGTATGTATTATGGTAATTTTAAATGTTTCTTCCATAAGAGTTTTATTTCCTTCTTTCTAACTCTTTGATTTAAATAATGAAAGTCAGATCAGAGATATATCGTCTGTAATAATAATTATAATCAAAAATAATATTCAATGATTTGTCATTTTTATGATGTCTTTGTTATTCCATTCTTAATAAACTTAATAATAAATATTAACGACTTTCCTTACTATTTCTCTCTGTTTCCCGTGGGACATGCATTAAAATATCTCCAATGTTTGCTATGCTCGGAAGGCAAGGAATGCAAATAATTAAATTTCGAACTTTTCCGCGAACGAGCACCTAGAGAGAACAATTCGTTCTCACACAGAAGAATATTTAGTGATGTGTAAGGCCCGTCTCTGTGATGTCCCCTTAAATTTAGCACATTTTCCTCTAACAAGGTAATATCACGCTTTTGAAATGCAGGGAAATCTAATTAATACGAAAATATATACAGATGCAGGAGAAGAAAGAACTGCATTTTAATCTACTTTCTGCGATATTATCAAAACGCACAAGGGAATTATGAAGTTTTCTGAACAAAAACAAAGCATTGTTTAAACATTTTGCAAAAACAAGAAATTATTTTATAGAAAACTATTCTATTTTTAAGTTAATTGAAAGGTGTAATTATATTTTAAAGTTACGACTTATGCTAATGTGGGATCCTGTAAAATGTTGGCAACAACAAAAGTGATTATAATTTTCTCTTTAGATTTTGTTATTATTTGTATCAGTTTTTCTTGATCATAGACCTGAAGCTTCGTTAAAGACATAATTTTTCGAGGTCAGCGTTACTCCAATTAAGAGACAAAACAAACGTAGCCAACAAATTGCATTGACCTCAATAGGAGTATCTTCTATATGAGCGGCGGTACCTGACAAGGACGGTCTTAGTACATGTGGGTATCCTTTACAGGGTCCTATTGGAATTATCATTTATGGAGCTCTCTTGTATGTATCTGTTACGGGCTCTATTGTATGTATCATTTACGGGGCCCTATTGGATATATTATTTACGGGACTCTATTGGATGTATTATTTGCTGCGTGATATTGGATGTATTATTTGCTGCGTGATATTGGATGTATCATTTGTAAAGCAATATGGGAAACATCATTTGCGGGGCCCTGGGGTATCTGTACTAAATATTAAGTTAATTTTTACATTTTTCTTTCTTTTCTCCTTTTTTCATATTTTTTACAGGGTGTTCATGCTACATGGCTCTAACCAAAACATTTATGAGATTCCGTGTTGTGATAAAACTGTTATCGTTTAAATTATTCTCTTACCATGCTAGACAGACTTAGTAATATGCAAATTAAAGTATTTTAATTTTTATTTATGAAATTTAGCTACATTGAATACATACGAGATTATACATAACAAGTATTTATAACATACACTCATTGCCATAAACATTTGCTCACCAAGAAGTAATTGTGGGATCATAACGAAACTTCTCATGAAGGTACGTGATAGAAAAATGTGTAAATGATTAGAAATACAATGTGATTGCGCATTGGGTAATGCCTCCAGAGGGCATTGAGCCAACTGGTGCAGAAAAAAGGTACGCATATATATTTTGCCTGTAATAAATCTGTTGCTTTTTCATTAAGGATGCCGTTATTCCGCCATCGAAGACAATATGATCAGCTGTCAGGGATGCAGAGGGAAAGAATCATCGGGATGGTGGAAGCCGGATGGTCAGCTCGGCCAGTATCCCGCCACATATTCTTTTCTGACTTTATTGTATGTAGGTGTTGGAACCAATGGACTAAACGGAGGTCGCATACACGGCGGCCAGGCTCAGGACGCCCTCGGCAGACCAATAGCTGAGAAGACCGTCAAATAACCCGACACGCACGTACAGCACCAAATGCATCATTGTCCGCCATCTGGACACAAGCAGCACCTACACTACGGATCCCTGTGTCTGTCCGTACCATCGGGAGGCGCCTGGCTGAAGGACATTTGGTATCGTGGAGCCTATTACCTGTGCCTAATACCGAGATTCAATTTAGACACTGGTGACAACTATGTAAGTGTGTGGAGGCAAATTTTTGAACGCCTCAATCCTGCCTTCGCTTTACAGCGGCACACTGCTTCCACAGCTGGTATGATGGTATGTAGTGCTGTCGCACACAGCACCCGGTCACCTCTAATATTGATTCACGGAATCATGACAGCCTAGCGGTACGTTCGTGACATCATTCAGCCACATGTGTTGTCACTCATTATAGGGCTCCCAGGAGGTACTTTTCAACAGAACAATGCTCGGCCACACGCAGCAAGGGTGTTATAGGAATGTCTTTGCCACATTACCAGCCTTACGTGGACTGCCCGTTCCCCAGATTTGTCACCGATCGAGCATGTCTGGGATTACTTGGGACGGCAAATTGGACAGACTACGAGTTTGGTCGAACTAGAGACGCGCTTACACCAACTGTGGAATGAGATTACGCAGGACACCATACGGGATCTGTGTGTCTCAATGCCCGCCCGTATAGCATCGTTTATTCACGATAGAGGTGACCCGAAGAGGTTACTAGACCCTCCATTCACTTGTAGTTTTTCCTGTAATAAATGATCCTTTTACTTTGATTTTCTAATCAGTTACCTATATCAACGTCGCACTCACATATATAAAATTTTGTTCGATTTGGACAACTGTGTCTTGGTGCGCAAATTTTTATGGCAATGAGTGCATTTGAAAAAAAAATTACGATTATTTGAGTAGAAAATTTTCTTGCTTTTTCCTCAGTAAAGTTGGCAATTATACTTTCAAATGTAACATTTCTTGCCTCCTTGTATCGTATTCCATTGAAAATATTGCCAGACTGTTCGATTATTCTTATAGTGTGGTTGGTATCAAATATGATTTGATTCATCTAAGTTTAAAGAAAGTCATTTTTCTCGGTGATATCCTGAATAAGATCATCAAATATGTGTGAAAAGCAATATACAGATTCAGGTAAGCTATCGAGCATTCATTTTGGCTTAGGATCTGGAATGTTTTTTAAGTTTTTATTGTCCATAGTGTGTAAGTGGTATACTGTTAAAAATGGGTATTCAAAAAGAAGTAGAATGTACTCATTTTCGAGTACTTTGCATGCTTATAATAGCTCCGAATAACCACGTTTAAATTTTGAAAAACGCATGTACTGATTTTTGAGTATATCAAAGAATTAAATTTTAAGCATATTTAGTTTCAAATTGTAAATACTAAGCACTCATTTATGAGTGTGGGAGAATTAATTTTAAGCATAATTTTTAAATTGTAAATACTCTGTACTTATTTATGAGTATATGGGAGAATCACCTTTAAGCATAATTCTAAATACTATGTACTCATTTTTGAGTATATGAGAGATTCAATTATATTTTTAACTAGCAGCATACCCGTTCTTCGTACGGACTATATAATATAAAGAAACTTATAATTCGCAATCATGTGCAAATTATGTTAAAATATTAAATTTATTGCTCCTACAGAGAAGTTTAAAAATAGCTGTTCTCACAATGCAAATTTATCTTCACGGGCAGATCTAAAGAATAAAACATCCTGGCCCCTTTAGTAAGCAAATTTACGAAAAAAAAAAGGAATTGAATCAATATATGCAATCCCGTACTACTTATATTGTTGCAGAATAGAAAATATGCCAGTGTGTTAGTAGAAGATTATTATAATATGAGTATTATAATATGAGTCTCAAAAATCTCTGCCAAAATAAAAGAGATGACGTAATAACTTAAAAATATCAATAATCCCGATATTCTTTATACCAGAAAGTCATAATTGATTCCAATATATGCCAATATATATCAAAACATATGCCAATATACCTGTACTACTTATATTCTCGTAGATTAGAAGATATACCCGTGTACTTGTAGAAGTTTACTCGTACAACGTATATATGAGTTTAAACAATTTTTGTCATAATAAAACAATTGCATAATAACTTGGAAATATCAATAATCCCTGAATCAATAATCCCCGAAAATATGAATAATAATAATGTTTAAACCTGACGACCGTAATTTATATTATCCAGTCAAAAATGCTATAAGAAAAATCAAATCGTTCTTTTCTAAAATATATTTTTATATCCATTTATTAATAATTCAAATCGAAAAAATGAACAGAAAGATTTAATTTAATTGCGTTTCTGAGCAACATGATATAAAATAGAATCTTCCTCAAAAACTGCGAAATTAAATAACCATTTTGATTTCTTTATACTTTTCATTGTTCAGTAAAAGTTTGTGCAAAATAAAACAATGGAGATAGATTTCCCATTTAAATCATGTTTCAAACAATTCATGTTTTTAGAAAGTAACTAATTAGAGCAAAAAATCTCCATTCAAACTCAAAGATAAAGTTTTAATTCACTTTCAAACAATTTTCAAGCTTTTCGTTTATATAAACCACGGAGTTAGAGAGTAGAACTCCTAGGAAAAAGTTTCGTTTTTCATTAATATCTCGACAACCCCTGGTCTTAGATACTTGACACTTGGGCTAAATTTATGGAAGGCTATTGCAAGGCAATTCACAAAATTTCATCCAATTCTGTTAAGCCGTTCTTCCGTGATGATGAGACAAACGAAAATTTTGTTTTATATTAGTATCTCGAGAACCACTGATCGTAGAAACTCCAAACATGGACTAAATATTAAGTGCGGCAATTTCCAGGCCACGCACAAAATTTCATTAAATTCGTTTCAGCCGTTCTCCCTTGATGACGGGACAAACAGACAGACAGACAGACAGATTTTCAATTTTATTCATATAGATTTTCAATTATAGTTTTAAATTGTAAATAAATGACGGATGACAAACAGCGCATATGCATAAGACAGGCAATGCTTATTGCGTGTCCGTATTCTACCGCCACATTACAGAAAAAACACACGACCGCATAGCACCGCACACGAAATATATACATCCGCCATCATAATTCTCATGATATAGTTCTTTAATTTCGAGACTATAACTTTTATTCTTCGAAATATTTGCAGAAACAATTTCAGAATTATAATTGCATATTTATTACATGATCTTTAATGAAATCAAAATGAAATAATACGTTTATTTATTGAAGTACTCATTTTCAAGCGAGGGCGGTTACTCACATTTCAGAATGTCACCTACTCGTTTATGGTGCCATTGTACTCAAATGGAAACGAGTACGTTGAAGTTTTCGTTTTCAAGTACTTTATTTCTTGCAGTTTAGGAATATCTTTAACTCTTTCATTTCCCACACTAGCATTAAACCGTTTACTTATTTTAAATTGAACTCTTGTCCGTTCCTCTAATTTGTATTTTATTAGATGCCTAAACACAAAAGATTAACGAATTCTGCAGAGTTAACTTCAACGATAAGAGCTTGCAATTTCGTCCCAGTAACTCAAAAGTAGAGCATCTATTGGTCAGTTTGGAGATCCAGAGTTCGATTCCTGGTTGGAGCAGCAAGGTTCGTTACAATGGCGTCCGAACAAATCAACCCCGTAGGTCAGTGCAACTATGTTGGAGGTTTGAAAGTTACCCTAGAACGACTAATACGGATTCAGTAGATTCTGGAATATTGGGTTTAAATATCAAATTGAGAGGATAACGACCACGTGAGATACTAATCTGAGGGAAAATAGTAGTAGCAGGAGGCTTACCTGAGGTAAAAAATAGCAGGTGGTAGTCAGTCAGATTGTCAGTTGCCCACCAATTTTACATTAGAGCGTGAAGAATGCAGAGTCCACTTCGACGATATGAGCTTGCAATTTCATCTTGGTAGCTCAACCATACAGCGTCAGCTGTCCAATTCGAAGATCCAGGGTTTGATTTCCGGTTGGGGCAGCAAAGTTCTTTACAATTCTTAATTAATAAGAATAAATTCTATTATGTGTATATGGTCAATACGATTAACAGTTATAAATATTTCGAAAGCGAGTCATCGCCTGTATTAACAGCACAATCCCGTCACATTTCCTACACATACTTAATCTAAAGGTGGTTATTTTGTGAAAAATGTAACCGCTTATGAAGTTTTGCATATTTCTTTCGTAGACGTTACAATAGCAAACCGAAACAATTCAGTTGTTCAGAATAATTAAGTTGTATATTCCCCTTTATTACTGACATGCCTCAAAAATAATTTTTGTCTGTCGCCCCGTATGATGGATGAGAGGAGTAGGATGGCTCGTCCATCATTCATTTCACTTCTTCATAAAGAATCTTATTTGTCTTGACTGTGCTTGCCTTGTACTTTTTTTTCTGTGACGGCTGGGCATTATTTTACATACCATTCTTCACAGATTACTATATTTCCTTTCATAGCTTATTGTTTATTAATAGCGTATTACCTTGTTTATTTTCTATCCTTTGGTCGTCATCAGTGTAGCTACATTCAACAGCGTGTCTTGACCCCCCCCCCCCTAGTTCACCACCCTCCACCACCGGCCCCCGTTCATGTGGATATTCTAGATTGCGGTTTCTGAAAAGACAGTGTTCTGGCCTTCAACCTGTTCAAGGAATAAAGTAAAAGGACTAAATACGACTAGCTGTTCTCGCTTCATTTTTTTTCCGTGGGGTGACGCCATCCTAGTTTGAGACTTTAGTAATACCTTGGACTGCTCTATCAAGTTAGTAGTAGACTAATATTATGTTAAAAATAGTAGTCTTTTATACCCTTCTTTTTAGAAGCGTTGACTTTAACAGGCTCCGTACATTCTAGTCTAGATTAGTAAAAGATGTTTATTTTGCTTTCCTTTTTCTAATATTAAGTTGCATTAGTCATATTAGCTTTTTTTTCCCTTGATGTAATGTACAGTTTTATTTTTATTTGTTTTGTTTTGTTTTTTGCCAGTTGGTTATCTCTTACATTTTTGACAGTACTCAGTTCATATTTGTTTATTATCTGCTTGATTATTGATTTAGTAAACTTGTAGTTTTTGTTGTTTTTCTTATATATATATACATTTATATAGCTTTAAAAGTGTAGGTATATATATATATATATATTTGTGTGTGTGCATATATATTTTTGTGTGTAGTTGTATAAATGAATATTTCTATTTTTTTTTAAGAATATTTTAATGCATTAGTGTATTTATAGTTATTTTCATATACATAAAATTGCGTATTGTTAGCTTTTCCACTTACTTTGTAACAAGTGAACCCACTCATATTCAGTGACGTTTAAATAGCTCAGTGTGCAATTTTTCATTACATTATATTCACTTTTTAGTATTCATAAGGTTCTTATCATTTTTATTATTATATTCAATTTAATATGGTTAATACCAGAAATTCTCCAACTCTGATTCCATTATCGAGCTCAGTTTCGACAGAAAACAGTAGCAATATTGACCACACAAATGAACAATCTGTAAGTGATTTTCTAAGTTCCATCATGCAACAGCTGGACGGTTTAGAAACTCTCTATATGGAAAGTTTAGCTGCAAAAAAGTTGTCTTCAAAAGAGACATTAGAAGTGCTTAAAAAACATCTAAGAGCTATCAAAACAGTGTGTATTCAGAAAGACGTGGATCATTCAAATGAAATTACAAAAAGTTGCATTTGTGAAGAAAGATCTCGCTGAGATATTCCAGCAGCACAGAGTATCTACCTTCAGTGAAACTTTGCAAACTGCTCCTCCCAATTCTATAAAGAATTTTTCTCATGCCTCAGTTATTTTGTCCCGAACGGACGAGACAGGCACAGCAGAACAAATTAGATTTCAGCTACAGGAGCTCAGTAAAAACGGATACTTAAAGATTAGTCCAAGAGACGTGAAATCTACTAAAGACAGTAAATTAGTACTACAAGCAAACACATGGAAAGAAGCAGAAGAATTAAAACAGTCTTTGTCAAATTGTAAAGATTTCCAACAATCAATAAATGTTACAATCTCTAACGGTCGCATGGAGAGAATTATTATTTACTCCGTCTCAGATCATATAAAGGCGACGGAATTGAGTGAAAAACTTATAAATCTGCTTTCAAATCCACCAAAACATCTGAAGCCTTTAAAGCAGATAAAAGGTAGTAATGTTCTTCCGCACTGGATAGTAGAGGTGGATAGGGACACTAAAGCTCATCTGCTTTCAAATCCACCAAAACATCTGAAGCCTTTAAAGCAGATAAAAGGTCGTAATGTTCTTCCGCACTGGATAGTAGAGGTGGATAGGGACACTAAAGCTCTTCTGCTACGACATTCTAGAATTTGTATAGATTTCATATCATGCAGAATTGCACCATTCATTTCAATTACACATTGCTTTCAGTGCCAGGGATAGGGGCATACAAGGAAGTACTGTGGAGGGCCAGAAATTTGCGCTATTTGTACAGGGAGTCATGATGCTCAAAGTTGCAAGGAACATAATCTTAAATGTAATAACTGCATTAAAGCTCGCTTAGAACATGTTCATAGAGCAGATAGTAAATTTTATCTTTGCTTCCAGAATGAATGGAAAAGGGTACAGTTAAAGTCTCAAGAGTATTAATTTTTGTCCTGAGTCTGTTTTTTTTTTTTTTTTTTTTTGCCTTGAGTTAAATTACAAGAATTTTTCTTTTTGTTATGGATTTAAGAATTTTGCATATAAATCTGCACAAATCGAGGGCTGCGTCGGCAGCAGCTGCAGCGTTTCTCAAAGAAAAATGCATCGATATTGCTCTCATTCAAGATCCCTACCTACATAACAATTTGCTATTTGGGTTTCCTCTAATCTGGATAACTCACCACTCATTATTGAAAACAGCAGTTATAGTGATTACTAATAAAATCTTTTCACATCTTTGCTCAGCAAAGAAAAATAATTCTGTCTTTATAAACATTAAATTAAAAAATGGCTGTTTCTCAATTGGTACGCAATATTCTCCACCCTCAGCGTCCCTTGCAGAAGATCTTTCAGAATGGGAACATCTACCTATCATCAACTTATCAAACCTTCTCTTCTCCGAAGACTTAAATGCACATAGAAGATATTGGGGCTACTCATCCAATGATGCAGGAGGTCTTCTCCTACAGGATTTTGTAGTTCAACATCAGCTAATCCTCCTCAATGATCCATCCAGTACTCCAACGTTTAAAACTTCGAGAGGGAAGGGATGGCCTGACATCTCTCGATGCTCACATAATGTATATAACAAAGTACAATCGTGGAGAGTCGATGAAACTCCCAGCTTGAGTGATCACAGGTATGTGATAATCACACTGACGGAAGATGTTGAGATAAAATCGAAAAGACTATATAAAACAAAATTTTCTAAACACACCGCTCTTAGGAGGCAGCTGTTACCACAGAAGATTCCCTTGAGCCGCCAATTGCAAGGAGCAACTACAGTCGATACCATAGAGAAATTTGTAGAAGAATTGACTGATCTTATCCAAGCCGCATGTGACAAGGCATATAAGAAAAAGAATATATCCCATGAACCAAAACTCAAGTGGTGGTCTACTCTTCTCTCTTGTAAACGAAATCGCTTGAAAGCTTTCTACAATAGACAAAACACTATCCAACTGTATTTAACATTCAACAATACAAAAGGGAGAGAGCTGTATATAAAAAATCCATACTGCAAGCCAAATCCGAGGCATGGAAAGAATTTTGCACAGAAGCCAGTAAGACGTATGGAGTAGCTTTTAAAATGGCCTACACCAAATCATTCACAACGGAAGAAGCTGCCTATGACCTGGTACCGCAAGCAATAAATTTGAATCGAGAAAATGTGTTACAACGTCTTGCAGATCTCATGTCCATAGGATGAGTCGGACGGTCAGGGTCTTCAACATCTTGCAGAAGCGCTTTTCACTACGAAAAAACCAACCCTGATAAATAGCACATTTTCTCGTATGACTGAAGAAAGTACTTCCGGCCATTTATCATGCTGTCTACTAAAAGCGGAAGTGAAAACCGCACTTTATTCACTTAGCTCTAACAAGGCCCCCGGAATAGACAATATCGATATGCAAATTCTGAAAGAAGTGTTTAAAGTCATGCCAGTAATGATAACAGCATTGATGCATAAATGCCTATCTCTGGGATATTTCCCAAAAGTCTGAAAAATAGGAGAAGTCATTTTCTTTCTGAAGCCTAACAAGGATCCTACCCAGAAGCGCTCATATCGGCCGGTGTGTTGTGTTCTACCAACTTTGTCAAAAGGTGTAGAAAAAATAATTCATAGGAGAATGGTACACTTTGTAGAACGGAATGGTCTTATGAGCAAACATCAACATGGCTTCCGAGAGGGTCACTCTACTGAAACAACGGTGACATACGTCCTGTCATGCATAGAAGACAATTTTTCCGAAAGAAACTACACTGCCTTAGTATCATTTGATATACAAAGCGCATTTGATAACATGAACTGGTCCATCTTATTAAAACAAATTCAAAAGATAAATTGCCCTTATTATTTACAGAACATCATAAGTAGTTATCTGAAAGATAGGGCAATTAGACTTAATACAGGAACAACTTGGAAAGATATTCAAGTCTATGGGGGATGTCCACAAGGCTCTTGCTTAGGATCCTTACTGTGGTCAATAATGGCTGATATAATTCTTAATAAATTCAGTATTCCAGGAACACAGCTTTTGGCGTAGGCAGATGACTTAATGCTGGTATCAGGAGGCCGTTCACGTAGACTTCTGGAAGATACAACTAATGCCGTCATAGAAGCATTTTCAGATCTTTGTGAGGAGCTCCAACTATCAATTTCATCAACAAAAACTTCAGCTTTAGTGATAGGAAAACCATCCCAATTAAAAAGGAAGCCTATCTTCAAGATTAAAGGTGTTAGCATAGCAAGACCAAACCAAATCAAGTATCTTGGAATTATAATTGATAAGCATCTATCGTGGATTCCACACATAGAAAACCTGCGAACAAAGATTTGCTGCCAAATTCATAATGTCAGAAGAGTAGCTACATCTAGGTGGGGCATAAATTCGAAGATCTTAAAAACATGGTATCTATCAGTAACAGAAAGGATCCTGTGCTATGCTGCAAGTAGTTGGGGCCTAAACTTGAACATCCATGCAAAGAGAAAACTAGAGCCAGTTCAAAGGATAGCTCTTCTACAGATTTCAAAGGCTTATCGCACAACATCTACAGTAGCGCTACAAGTGCTTACCGGTATCCCCTCAATAACATTGACAGCACAAAAAGAAGCTATCATAGTGCAAGTAACACGCCTAAAACAAACAGTACTACAGTGGAATAATCTTTATTATGATCACAAGGATTACGAACAAAAAAAGGTTACCTGGCTAACGGACCCAGCAGTAGGTAACATTGGCTTACATTTTGTAAAGTCCTCACAAGAAATATCTAATTACATAAATATTTATACCGATGGCTCTAGAACTGATTCTGGAACAGCTACAACCTACTGTGCTTTTTACGATGGCATGTGTGTCCATAAGTGGTCAACTCGTCTGAAATATAAACATAGCGTCTTCCAAGCAGAGCTTCTCGCAATAAAGGAAGCTGTATCTTGGGCTACCAAAAGTTTGCATAAGAATTTCATTATTTACTCTGACAGTCTATCGAGCATCGAAACTCTTAAACAATAGCAAACGAAGAATCCGATAGCTCATCAAATTATAACTATCACAACCCACAGCATCCATCAAACGTTTTTTATAGGATGGGTTAAAGGTCACTCAGGTGTTCTGGGAAATGAAGTTGCAGACTGTTTAGCTTTTGAGGCGACATTAGATATGTCTGTTCTGAGTACAAACTTACCATATCCCTGTTCATTGCTAAGGTCACATCTAAATATTAATATCGTAAAAGAGTGGCAGCAGCAGTGGAACGAAAGTGAGAAAGGAAGAGAAACTTTCAACTATTTTCCCAGAGTATCTCAAGAACAACTGATTTGCAGTAGAGAATTGGTACAGTTTTTCTCGGGGCATGGCTGTTTCCCAACCTATCTTTACGAAATCCAAAAGAAATACACCGAAAACTGTATTTGTGGTGAAATAAGATCTCCGAAACATTTCGTATTTGATTGCGAACATACAAAGAACTATCACCATAAAAGGCCTAGTAGACAATATATGTCAATATTTGCCAAAAACCTTCTGGGTAATAGCTGGGCTAAACAGAGAATAAAATCTATAATTCAATTCCTAGAGGAAAACGAACATATCCTGTGAATTGTTACTATGAATTATTACTGTTAACCCCAAAATTTTCGCTCTCTGTTTTTTGTATACTTATTTGTAGTACTTCTAAATTGTGTTATAAATACTGCAATCAAAATTTTAAATTCACGTTTGTTTTAATCATTGCAAATATCAATGTATGTATCAATATAGTATTGAAAGCCATGGTAACCTGTGAGAGGTGTATGTATATGTTGTATATATAGCTTTGTATGTATGTTTGCATAAGTAGTTTTGTATATTCGTATATAGTTTGTACACACACATATATATATATATATATATATATATATCTTTGAGAATTATTCGAGACATTTTGTATATGAAATAACTAATTTTAGAAATATTTTTATATACATAGTTGCTCCCATTTGAAACAGTTCTGCACATAAGTGCTTATGGATGTGAAATATTTGTGAAATACTCTCTGTATCTAGTATAGACAAACATATTGTATATAATTGTTTATCATTTTTATCTTGGCATTAAGTTTTGATTTCTGGTTTTGACAGATATTCCTCCACCATAGGCTGTAATTACTATAAAACTTCGGGTCGGTGCCTATAGGTGGTTAATCTGTTAATCTGTTTATTCTCTAAGATATTTCAGCTTGTTATCTTTAGATTAAAAAAATACCTTCAGAATGCTGCATAAGATGTGCAAAGTCTCAAATATCACACTGAGTTTGAAGCTGCTAATTTTCAATGCAATAGTAAAATAATTATTGTGTTCAGAGACCTAGCTGAAAAAAGTTCACAAAAATATTTTGAATACATTTGAGCCATATGATGGACTTATATCCAGTTAAGAATATTTATCGGACGATGTGCGTTGTCCGCGAGTGCCCTAGGATATTAAAAGCCCAAGTGCTGCAGGCGTGCGGAAAAGAGAGAATGTGAACTTATGATAAATATATTGAGCTTATGAAAATATATTTAAACATATAAAATTGTTTGTTTCTTTTTTATTTTGAATATGTTTCTACTTTTAGTACAGAAGTATCTACTTTATATTTAGACATATATACTTTATATGTAGTCTACATATTTAGACATATACGTATAGAATTTTAAATATTTATATTTTAGAAATTTAGAATACTTTTGCTTTTTGAACAACACACTTTTAGTTTTGGAGAACTTTTAGATTTTAAATATTTCACATATTATTTTTTAATTTAGCATATTTCTATTTCTGTGATACACGTATTTGCTTAATTGTACTCTTGGAACATTGTCTATGCTTTATTATGCAAAATTTTAACAGTTTTAAATATTTATCTAAACATACATTATTTGTGCATCAAATACAGTTTTTAAAAGCTTTAAATTCAATTAGAATCATTATTTAGAAGCATTCATTTAGAATCGTTCATTGAGAATCATTCATTTAGAATCACTTATTTATAATTTCATAAAGAAATTTACATACCTTTTTCGTAGGCTAGGCCAACAAGCAGAGAATAGTTCAACTGCTTTGGATAAAAATAAAGTCTGTTTTTTCTCTTATATTATGCCCATATCTCAAAAAATCATTTATGTCTTTCTCACTGCGTGATGAATGAGATGAGCAGAATCGCTCGTTCATCAGTCATTTCCTTTCTTCATGAAGTATATTATTTATTTTAACTTCTTAACGATTTTTGTAGAGGTTTGGAACATTATTTTGCATGCCAATCTTTACTGATTAATTTATTTCCTTTCAGTATATTTTTTAATGACACTTATTACCAGTTTCTTTTTTCTAAGCCGTTTTGCAATATTATTTTTGGAAAAATATGGATTTATTGGATTAGTGTTTTTCTTAGCTTATACTAGGTATCATGGAGTTAAAGAAAAACGGAGTTAAAACCCCACATTGAGAAAACGCCAAAATCGTTTAAGACAATAATTCAGGCGGCGCTGAAGTAAAATAAGTGCCACTGCCTTGTATGTATTTCTAAAGCAAAAGGCTTGTATTTTAAAAAGTTGACGTTAACACTAATAATTAAATTTTAAGATGAAAAATGATGTATTCCAAAAACAAAAACATTCATTATTTAAGTTTGTATATATTAAAAGTATTTTTTGGTTTTAATAAAAACATGAAACAAAAAAATCTGATGTGGACAGCACATGACTTTGATTATATAATACAATGAATTTACTACTTTTACATTAAAAAAAGTTATTCTTATAGTAGATACTTATATTATTTCCAAGATATTGAATTTTCGTCAATTAGTCGTCATTTTCATTGATTTAGCGTCATTTATATCCCTTTGGAAAGATTTTCGTTAATTTAGCAACATTTAAAAAAGTCGCCAAGTTGACGACATTCCGTGGCCAAAATCTCGCCAAGCGTTATGGACGGAGAAATAAATTACTCTTATAGCAGATAAATGACTATTGGCGTTCAAGTACAAAAGTATTACTCAAAGTATCTTTTTTCATGAATGGAAGGAGCTAGATCCATGACAATGATGTCACCAAATTTATCGCATGGTATTACATATGAAAAGTGAACATGTTTCGTAATAGGAAATATTTTTATGTGATTTTTTGATAATTTTTTTTGAAAAATGTGCAATTTCTTGAGAATGGTTCATGTTAGCGTTCTAAAATTTATGTTAATCGTTTTCTAAGGAAAAATTATATAAGAAATGTCTATTTCCGTAACTTTATTAGAGGTTTTGATTTTTTGACGATTTTTTCAAAATTTCACTCGAAAATTTAAGGGGATTCTGAACATTCGACTGCGTATAAAAACAATAGGCTTCCAGTGTTTACGGATTGTTATTTTTGAACCAAATTTCGTTCGAATCGGTCCATTCGTTCGTGAGTTACCGTCTCCACAAACTCACTGACACACACACACACACACACACACACACATACTTTCACATACACACACACCACACACAGACATCACGTGATCAGGGATGCTTCACACGTGCTCTCCCGTCGAAAACTCGAATTCGAATTTTTGACACCGTCACAATACATTATTGTATATAATAAAGTAATTATAAACATCCATAATACCAATAGTTCACTCATAAAATAAACTCTAAACTGAATAGGATGTTTACAAATTAAACAAAAATCTAAATACAATTCTAGTATAGAAGTGGAAAACCTGTTAAATCAGAATAATATATAGCCCCTGTTCAAATCAGAACAATTTTAAAAGAATATAAATATAATACACTATAAACGTGTAAATACACTTAATTAGTAATGTTATAAAAATAGAAAGAGCAGTTTATGTTCGTAAAAGAACAATAATGAAGTAAAATAAATTCTTATCTTGATACGGATAAACCGCTCCAAAGAAACTGCTAACACAACAAAGTGAAAGGTTTGGGTTGAGTTATAAGAAAAAATGACGTTTTTAAAAAATTAATAAATGCATTTCAATCAAATTGAACTTTAAAATGAACAGTAAATTATTTCGAAAATAACTTTTTATTACACAAAAATCGATGAATAATTTATTCCAATAAAATGGATAGTTTGTTTTAGTTTAATGACGTTAATAGTAATAATTAAATTTTAAGATGAAAAATAATGTATTCCAAAAACATTCATTATTTAAGTTTATATATATTAAAAGCTTTTTTGTTTTTAATAAAAACACGATACAAAATTATAAACAACCATAATACCAATAGTCCACTGTTAAAATAAACTCTAAACTGAGTAGAATATTGACAAATTAAACAAAAATCAAAACACAATTCTAGAATAGAAGTCGAAAACCTGTTCAATCAGAACAATATATTGCCCCTGTTTAAATCAGAACAATTTTAAAACAATATAAATAAAATACACTATAAATGTGTAAATACACTTAATACGTAATGTTATAAAAAGAAAATGGGAAGTTTATGTTTTTTTAAAAAGAACAATAATGAAGTAAAATAAATTCTTATCTTGATATGGATAAACCGCTCCAACGAAACTGCTAACACAGCAAAGTGAAAAGTTTGGGTTTGGTTGAAAGAGAAAATGACGTTTTTAAAAGACTAATAAATGCATTTCAACAAATTGAAATTAAAATCAAAAGTATTATTTATTTCGAAAATAATAATTTATTCCTGAATAATTTATTCAAATAAAATGGATGGTTTGTTTTAATGACGTACATTCATTATTTGGCAGGCACAAACATCGAATGTTCCATTCGATTTCGCTGACGTGTATCTGACGCAACCTCGTCAGAACCGTGACGTCAGAATCCCACAGAACCATGACGTCATAAACTCGCCCACCTCCCCTCCACCATAGAAACAGCGCGCGTCGGCGCACGCATGTGGGCAAAATATCGAACCCTCCTTTCGCGGTTTGGACGAGAAATTGAAAATCATAACTTCTTTAAAATCCGGATTGTGTGGCTATTTTTTCTTATTTCTCGGCCAAATTGGGCTTGTAAGAAAGCGTGATCTTTGAGCTTTCTAAAAATGCAAATTATTAACCGAAATTGTCGGCACTTTTCCCGACGCACGGATTTCAAGAAGAAAAGTTCCTTTTTTATGGCCAAGAGTGGCTTTTGTTTTAACATCTTTATAACAATATTAGAAATTATCCCTTAGATTTGAAATTGATATGCTTTTAGTCGCAATTGTCTGCTCTTTCCGTTGGTGTGATTTGGTTTTTCTTCCACGATGTCTGGATGGTGGAGAAAGAAGGGGAAAAGGGGTAAATCTGTCGAAATCGCATAAAACATTAACCCTTTCGCTCCGGGGCCGATTTTAATTTGTTTTTCTGTGAGGCGGCGCTCAAATGAATGCCGCGCTTCATCTGGCGGCGCGCGTTTTTTCACGGAGATTTCACGTTCACTCCGGGGCCGATTTTAATTTGTTTTTCTGTGAGGCGGCGCTCAAATGAATGCCGCGCTTCATCTGGCGGCGCGCGATTTTTGCCTGTTCACACCTGCACACGCGCTTTATGTTTGCTCAGTAGTAAAGCGAGTGCCTATTGTGCAAGGTGTGTATTCGTGTCGTTTTTTCATCCTGGCCACAGATTTGTGCCAGTAAGTATAACTCAAAAGGCGGTTAGATTTGTTTTTAGTTTTTGCCCTTATAAAAATAGGTAACATGGATATGGAAATAAGTGATTCTGATGAATCTAGAAATAGAAGCAGGAGAAAGGCGTCAAGATTACGGATACTTTCTTCCTCTTCAGACGAGGATTTTGTTAATGTAAACAGTGAAGTGAACGAATGTTTCACGGAAGAAGAAGATTTGGTGTCTAAATCAGAGAACGAGGATAACGATGAAGAATGGCAGGAAGTAAAAGAAAGAACTTCAGTAATAAATGAGTATTCGGAAGAAGCGGGATTTTTACATGAAAACACTGACTGTAGTGACCCTTTTGCTTTATACAAACTATTCTTCACGGATTACATACTAGATTTGATAGTTGAAGATACAAATAAATATGCTACACAATGTATAAAGAATTCTTCATCTAGCAGTAGGAAGCACCAACAGGCCTGGCAGTCTGTTACAAGAGATGAAGTGAGTACTTTTATTGGCATATTGCTTATTATGGGTGTAGTGCAATTACCAGAAATTAGATTGTATTGGTCTAACAATGACATGTATGCGAACGCACGCATAAAAAACGCAATGAGACGTGATCGTTTTTTATCTATTCTTAAGTTTTTACATTTTTCGGACAATACCACAGCCAGAACTGAAGATCGGTTGTACAAAATTCGAAACATTATTGAAGAAATTGTGGATACCTTCAAGAGTTCTGTTAAACCTGGCAAAAATATCGTTATCGATGAAAGTATGGTTCCGTGGAGAGGACGTCTACGTTTTCGTCAGTACATGAAAGGCAAGCGACATAAGTATGGCATAAAAGTATACAAATTGTGTTTGCCTGAAGGCTACACTTATAATATCGAAATTTATGCCGGGAAAAATGCAACGATCATTGAAAAATCACATTCTCATGATGTAGTGATGAGATTACTAAATGGTTTATTATTTGAGGCCTGCATACTATTTATTGATAGTTATTATACAAGTGTCCCTTTGGGTGAAGAACTTTTAGAGAACAATGCATTTATGTGTGGTACTGTAAAAATAAACAGAAAATTTCTACCACCGCAGGCAAAAAAAAACCAAAAACCTGGTGAAATGATGAGTTTCGAAAATCGTAGCGGTGTAAAATTTCTGAAATGGACTGACAAAAGAACAGTATGCATGTTAACTACCTCAAAGAATCACCGGTGTAAATTTGTACAAGGAGAAAATGGCAAAGTAAAGCCCGATGCTGTGTTTGATTATAATATTGCAAAAAAAGGTGTTGATTTATCAGATCAACTATCGGGGTATTACAGTTGTTTACGCAAAACCATTAAATGGTACCGAAAAGTAATAATACAATTAATATGCGGAACTTCCCTCGTGAATGCCTGGTATATTCATAAAAGATGGAGGACTAAAAATATGAATATTTTACAATTTAGGGAGGTTATTATTGATCACCTTTTGGCCAAAGAACAAATATACTGTCATATACCGTCAAATAAACATGTTCTTCAATCATATGAGCAATCAGCAAGAGAGTCCCGTAAACGCTGCAAGGAATGCTATAAAAATTTGTCCAAGATAAAGGGCAAAAATTATGCCACTAACAAAACTACAAGAGTTAAGACGTATTGTGGGCATTGCAAGGGTCAGCCAGCACTTTGCTTGAAATGTTTTAACAAATTACACAAAAAATAATAAATAATGATGTTATAAATAGAGCAATGTAGAATTATTATGTTAATTTTGTAGAATTTGAGTTATATTTATAATACTGTATTATTATGTTTATGTTATTGAACAAAACTTATGTGTATGATACGTTATTAATTATAATTGCAATTAAAAATAAATGTTTTTTAATGAAAATACGTTAAATTTTTATTATTTTAATTTTCAGCGTCTAATAGCACAATCTAGTGCGGGCCACCGGTGGTACGCGCCGCCCGATCAGACAATCTAGCGCGGGCCACCGGTGGTACGCGCCGCCCGATTAGACAATCTAGCGCGGGCCACCGGTGGTACGCGCCGCCCAATGAGACAATCAAGCGCGGGCCACCGGTGGTACGCACCGCCCGATGAGACCATCTAGCGCGGGCCACCGGTCGTACGCGCCGCCCGATGAGACAATCTAGCGCGGCCCACCGGTGGCCCGCGCCGGCGTGAACGTGTTAAATAACAAAAGAAAAATAATTCAAATTTTAAAAATCGGTTACCAAGTGTCACCTTCCCTCCCCCTCGGGTCTCCGATAGCCGAATTACGTAGTTCTGCGACGCGCGGTCGCTGAGCCTATAGTGTATAAGACACACACACAGACAGATCACCTCCCCTCCACCATAGAAACACAGTGCGTCTGCGCGGCAATGTGGGTGAAAAATCGATCCCTTCCTTAAAAATGTCGTGACCTAAAGCTATCGTGACAGGGATTGCTAAATATATGCGAAGAACATTATATTTATTTAAAAAAATTTAAATGGTTCATTTTAATTTTAGAATATACCGGGTGATTCAAAACTTCGGAGCAAAAGTAAAACGCTATAAAAAAATATCTATGGGTCGGAGAGACATGCGGTTTGCAGATTAATATTCACCGTGGTGGGGGATTTTGTGTGGCATGAAAAAAAATTATTTCAAACTATCAAGACTCGGGGGCCCGCTAAAGCCATGGAGATGACTTATGCATGGAGGTGATTGCACACATGACTGGCCTGCAAGAACCCCAGATCTCACACCCGTGATTTTAGGTATCCCCGCAACGAGAAATCACAGGGTGTGAGATCTGTGTATCTCGCCAGTCATGAGTGCAATCACTTCCATGTATAAGTCATATCCATGGATTTATCTGCCGCAGCCCCCCGAGTGTCGAGAGTTTGAAATATTGTTTTTTCATGCCACACAATATCCCACACCACGGTGAATATTAATCTGTAATCTGCATGACTCTCCGACCCATAGATATTTTTTATAGCGTTTTGCTTCTGCTCCGAACTTTTGAATCACCCTGTATATTTTTTTGGAATATGTATTTTTTTATTTAAATAAATTGAATTTGGAAGAATAGTTTTTAACGATTTAATTTCTCAAATTAGTATATTCTACCTTCGAGATCAGTCAATTTATTGGTACTGACTATTTGAACTTCTTCAACAATTTCGGCAGCTGATAATGAGATTTCTAAATCCGCATCATGATTCTCCAATCAATAAGTAAAATACACTTTTTGCGAAGGAAAAGAAAACATTAGCAATGTATATAAGTACAAATAACATAGTAATGCAACATACAGTTGTTTTAAGGAATATATCTAAACGATCTAATTCCAGATTGGCTGGACTGTTCATCCAGCAAATTTCTGATTGGTTCTCTTTTAATTTGGGCTTGGGTATATAATCCCCTCTGTTTCTTCCTTTTGGGTCCATCCCTCATGTGGACTTCTTGTTTGTTGATTCTTTTGCACGGACGAAAGGGATTCAATCGTATCATTGAATCAGCTCTATGCTGCATAATTGTGGCAGTTGTGCTTATATACGTTGCTCAAGTTTCAATTTTTCTTCTCCAATGTTTCATTGTCAATCTTTTAACGAGCCTTGTTGCCCCAACCGGAAATCAAACCCCGGATCTCTGAACTGGTCAGCAACCGTTGAGCTTCCGTTGCGCTCTATCGCTGAGCTACTGGGACGAAATTGCAAGCTCTTATCGTCGAAGTGGACTCTGCATTCTCCATCCTCTATTGTCAGATTGACGGGCAACTGACAATCTGACTGACCATCTCCTTCTGTTTTAACTTCCTCAAGTTATCCTCTTTCAACTACTATTTTTACCCAGGTTTGTATCCTTCTTGGTCGTCATCCTCTCAATTTGAAATCGACGCTCCATCTTCCAGAGTCAGCTGAATCCGTACTAGTTGTACTAGGGTCACTTTCAGACCTCCGACATCTTTGCACTAACCTGCAGGGTTGATTTGTTCGAACGCCATTGTAAAGAACCTTGCTGCCCCCAACCGGGAATTGAACTTTGGATCTCCGAACTGGCCAGCCGACGCTCTACCGTTGAGCTACTGGGAAGAAAATGTAAGCTCTTATCCTCAAAGTGGTCTTTGCAATCATTTGAAAATTCCCCCTAAATTATAAATGATCTAAATAATTCTTAATCTCATCAAATTGTCCTTCTAAAGATGATCTGGCTTTGTCCAGAACTTGATTCAAACAATCTATTTTGTATGCTATATTTAGAGTCATCATGAATTTCATCAGGTGCGTTAGAATCGAAATTCATTTATATATTTACAACGATACCGACTGGACTGTGCGGGAACCTTTTCAGAGCAGGACCCGATTGGGTCCTATCGGACTTTCCTGACCTTTAATGACCTTTCCTGACATTTAATTCAATTTATTGAGCCAAAATTGTGGGGTTAGCATTAGAAGAACATGTGGCATAATTACTTTATTCTTACTTATACAGCTTAGCAAAAAAAACATCTAATTGGATGTTGTATACAAGAAAAATGTTAAACAGAAAAAAAAAAGGTTTTCTATAATAGTATGTTCATAGATAAAAGAAAAACATATTAGGTGAGTACAGGCTTTTTGACTTTTCACTCTGCAGTATTATTGAAAGATCTATAAGCTATTTATATACATGTACACTGCCCTCCAAAAGTTATGTCATTGGGACCCAAACACAATGAATGAAGTTATATTATATAATTTATGTAATGAATGATATTGTCCCTAAACTTAACTATAACGCAGGCGTAGTACACCCATTACAGGGTTAATTTCTCTTTAACTCTATAGTTAAAGAGAAACTCTTCTCAGACGAAAGGAGATTTGCCCTACAATCAAATAATAGAGGTTTGCTAGTCTAGGCAGAATAAGGAATGCATAACCAGTTCAGTAACAGCGTTGAATACCATCATTTGGGTCTTGGTAGTGTGATGGAATCTGTAGTAATATAGCGATAAATAGAATAGCTACATGTACAGGTTTTGTCTTATTAAAGTTTGTATGACTGAATAACTATCTCATCAGGGTGTGTTTTTTAGAGTTAATCGGGGCAAAACTTCATGACTTATGAACGATTTACCGTTTTGAGTTAAACGGTTAAAGGACTGTGTATATATCCCCTCTGACATTTCTGAAGGGGAACATATTATATCTTTTGCATGGGAGACCATCAAGAAACGGTTACGGCTATAAGACATTAAACAAATTGTAATTCTTGACAATTATGATTAATTGTGGAATATAAGCATTATTTGAAAAATATCTACAACATTGTATTGCGGGGCGCGGTGACCCATTGGTTAGCGCGCTGGAGTTGCACTCGGTAGGCCCGGGTTCGATTCCAACCACTGCCAAAACTGCCGCCGTGTTCATGCGGAGTACGATCACGTTAAACATGTGGGTCCGAAAGTCCTTCCGAGAGGTTGGTGGTAGGGGAAGGAGGGTACGGTCCCTGTGGATGCCTCCCCCACTGGGTTCCGGTCAAAATTGGGTGGCACTTCCCGACCGTTCAAACAGTTACCTTACACCTTTCTGGTAGGTCGGACGGTCTGGGTTTCAACAACATTGTATTGCGAATAGCTTAAAAGCCTGTTGTGTTGGACGTGGCCTAATGTGGACGTGGCCTAATGTGGCCACGCCCACATTAGGCCACGTCCACATTTGGCAATATCCATGCATAGTATTCGAAGTATCTGGATGCCATTGAAATAATGTTTATTTGCAAAAAATATAAAAGAGGAGAAGTAATTTTTAAGCAGATGGTTTCAATCTAAATCAATATATCCGAAAGTCCTGGAATAAACAGAAAAAAATGCGGACATTTAAATAACCTCTCGGTGTGGATTTCATATTGCCACTAATTCTATCAAGTTCTTTTAAGTTTTAAAAAAATGTAATTTAATTTCATTAATAGTCAGAAAGGTCACAAGAAAAGTTTTTCATTGTCAGCCATTTGGATAACTTTTAGTTAAGTTTAAAACGAGTAACATTCTTCTCTCTCTCCACAGAGTAAGGGTTGCGAAAATATAAAAGTAAATTATTATTTTTTTTTTTTTTTACAGACGATCCACATCCGTCAATAATATTTTTAAATTATGTTTTATATTTTAAATACTTTCGTTTATTTAAAGAACTAAAAATAATATTTTGGAATGCGAACGGCATATCTCCAAGAATAAATGAACTTAGGAACTATGTAAATGAAAATGACGTAGACGCCTTATTAATTCAGGAAACTAAAGTTAGAGAAAGTAAAAAACTAAACATAGCCAACTACATATGCTATCATAATCTTAGCTCAAATACTAATGCTAGAACGCCCCATGGAGGAACAGCAGTATACATTAAAAGAAATATTCCCCACGAGGAACTAAACAACATAAATCTTCAAGGTATAGAAAATACTAGTATAAAAATTAAAATTAATAATACTAGCCCGTTTATCCTAACCTCAACATATGTCAAAAATATGAGTAGAGTAGATGTAGCTGCGCAACTGGAACTGCTTTTCGCGCGATATCCAAACACTATACTCGCAGGCGACTTCAACGCGCACCACCGAGCGTGGGGCTGTAGGAGAGCCAATTCACGCGGTACACAGATACACAGACTGCTGAACACGACAAACACTAACATTATTGTACCGTCGACACCAACCTGCTTCTCAGGCGCCAACGGCTCATTTATAGACTTTGTCCTAACGCGAAACATAGATTACGCTCACACTATTAGTACCCTGGATGAATTCGACTCGGATCATCTGCCGGTACTGGTGACATTTGACCTGAACACACCTCTTCCAGCCTCTTTGGGACAAGAGAGGGTCAACTGGGAAGTATTCAAAAGAGCACTCTTCGAGCCGCACTTAGCAGTACCTAACATAATGAGCACGGGGGATATTGACTCTGCCACGCACACACTCACAACAGAAATCAAGATAGCAATTGCCTCTGCCACAACACATCGTGAGTCTCCAAAAATGCCCACACTTTCCCACCATGTCAAACAATTAGTCAGGCAAAGAAATAGAATACGTAAGACATGGCAGGCTAACAGAGACCCCGCCCTTAAAAGGGAGCTTAACAGACTCACGTGCAAAGTCAGGGAAAATATTGTAGCAGAAAAGCAGCAACAGTATAAAGAACTAATCGAATCCCTTAGCCCAGAAGACGTATCGCTCTGGCAATTCGCAAAAAGACTCAGGAAACCTCAAATTAAGCTCCCGCCACTAATATATGGTGCTAAAATCGCGTACTCAGACGAGGAAAAAGCCGAGGCGCTCGCAAGCCATTATGAAAAACAATTCCAACCAAACCACGATCTAATGTGTCAGGACACCCTAAGAGTGGTTAGACAAACTTTAAATAATTTCAGGAATTCCCCGGTAACGGCTGAGATTAGCCCAGCCACCCCGCAGGAGATAGTAGAAATCATTAAAAATCTCAAAAACCGTAAAAGCCCAGGGCACGACAAAATCAGAAATATTGCGGTTAAAAACCTACCCTTAAACGTAATATGTTACTTGACAATCTTAATAAATAAAATATTAAAACTAAACTATTTTCCCAAAGAATGGAAGGAAGCGATAATTATAGCAATCCATAAGCCTGGTGAGGATGCCACAATTCCAGCCAACTACAGACCAATTAGCTTGCTACCGACACTTAGTAAAATTACTGAGAAAATTATTCTTAAGAGACTGAACACGCACCTTAGTGAGAATGACATTATCATTCCGGAGCAGTTTGGATTTCGGCCAAAGCACTCCACCACTCATCAATTGCTGAGAGTGGTAGAGTACATATCTTCTGGTCTCAATAACAAGACATCCACAGCTGCGATTTTTCTGGACATACAAAAAGCCTTTGAAAAAGTATGGCACTGTGGATTAGCGTACAAATTGATCACTTTAAAAGTCCCTGACGCTCTTGTCAAACTTTTAATCTCATACTTAAATAACAGACACTTTCAAGTCAGAGTAGGAGGTAACTTATCTACACCCAAGCTCATTAAAAGTAGTGTACCGCAAGGTTCTATCCTGGGCCCGACACTCTTTAACATATACCTGAACGACATCCCTAGGACTCCAAACACGGAGCTGGCACTCTATGCAGACGACAGTGCGATACTTGCAAAACACCCCTATGTCTCAGTAATGCACAGACAGCTACAACAACACTTAGACATACTCCAAACTTGGCTGGAAAAATGGCGAATAAAATTAAACCCCAATAAATGTCATTGGATTTATTTCTCAAGAAAACGTAAACCTCCGCCGCCTCTGTACATAAACAACCATGCCCTAAAAGCGGAAAAATCTACTAAATACCTAGGTGTAACGATAGATTCCCACCTAACCTGGAAACAGCACGTAACGAACTTAATCAAAAAAGCGTATATGGCCACAGGAGCCTTATACCCAATGATAGGAAACGGAAATCTAAGTTATCAAAATAAACTCCTAATTTATAAATCGGTCATCCGCCCGGGAATGCTGTATGCAGCACCCGTATGGGGATATGCCTGTAAAACTACAATAGACCTCCTAGAGACAAAACAAAACAAAATCCTACGGATTATCAGGAAATCTCCCAGGTACTTAAGAAACTCGGTAATTAGGAATGACTTCAAAATAAAAACTGTTAGAGCCCAAATTAAAAAGCTAGCGCTTAAATTTTACAGAAATTTGCCATCCGTTCCAAACGAACTGTTATTCAATCTGCATGACTATGATCATCGCAAGGCCAAATCTCGTAAGAGACCCCGCGCTGTTCTAAACATCGATAATCGGAATTAAAAGATCCCACCTCAAACATCTGATTTTTAAATAAAACTCGCGACTATTATTTTATTAAAAAAAAAAATATATATATATATATATATATATATATATATATATTCTAAACACTAAACTGCCAAAACGCTAGGTAACTCTTAGATCTGCATCAACCCCCCAAACTGCTTAAACTCTAAATGTGCAACAAACTGCCACACTAGGAGCTAGGATAAATAATAAAAAGTAGTAAATAAAAACCTTGAACCTCCTATTAGGGTCACTGAATTAATGTCACAGTTTGACGATAAGAACCACATATTGAAACTGGAGATTAAAGGCGCTTCGCGCCTGGTGCTCTGTCTTGTACGACACTACGTATTAATTTAAAGAACTATATCTTGGACATCGGATCCAGACAGCTGTGCTGAATAAAGCCACAGCAAATTAACATTGGTGAAACGTTGGAGAAAAAAATACACTCTCTTGAGTGTACTATGTTGCAGTTTAACTTAAGAACGATATCATTTTTTATATTAAATATAATTTAAAAACATTATCGATATACATAATTTGCATGATACATGCAAAAAAAAAATACTGTTTAGTAGTAATTTTTTTTAACTTTAAGTAGTAATTAAATTAATTTTTAATAATAAATGACGAAAACACCTGAATTTTTCTAACCAATTTTCCCTTTACCTCCATGAGTAGAACAAACAAATTACCGTGGACTCTTCAGACAGCACTGGTTAGCTGTGAGAAAATTTGTTGCACCCCTTACAATTTCGCTATGCAAGGTTGCTTAAAGTTTCGCCAATGTTAAATTAGAGCAATTGAATGATACTAATTTATTTTACACATTATATTACACATTGTTACGTGTTAATTAAATTGTGCAAACGTCACAGAATACAGTCACAATGAAGTTACAATGTTACTAATACGTAACGTCGCATAGAAGTCACAATTATGATGTCACATTGTGACACAGGTTTCATGTGACTACAACGGAACTGTCACACATGTGACGATATTTGCTGTGAGGGTTACTATAGCTAGACGAAATACACACTCATACGTTATTGATGTTGCCTCAATATTCCCAGTATTTTTTACATTCGACTTTTATAGCTTTGCAATTTTGTCTTCCGAAATGCACATCGTCTTGTGGTGAAACAAATTCAGTTTCAATTATGCTTATTTGCAAATTTAACATGATAATTAGAAATGGTAACAATTTATAAAAGGCAGAATACTTTAAGACCCAATTAACTCATTACTGCTTTCACGTCATGCTATTGACTAAATTTTATCCGTAATAGATAAATTTAGATCTTATTTTGATCATCTGTCATTCTACGCAATGAATAGAAAAATAAAATTATGTTCAATAGGTTGTAACAATTTCTAAGCACAATCAAACATCATCATTAACGCATTTGTTGTCAGAGTCATCTTGATTTATGATAGCAACTAACGTCTTCTTTGTGATGATCATCAACTGACTAACAATGGCTCATTTTGAGCATTTCCATGCCCATTGCTTAACACGTCAAATAATTCACGCTATTTAGAAAAAGGTTTTTATTTCTATTATGTGGGAAGATTTATACCCTTAGTAAAAACGATTCAAATAAGAAAAGATATAATTTTCTTATTATATTTTTCAATTTATGAATGAAAACATTTCTTTGAGATTGTGGAATACCCTAATTAACTTTTGTTTTCAGTTACAGTTTGTTTAAGTTCTATGAAAATTTTTCTACATTAGTTGCTTTTGTTCGGCTTAAATGTATATGTTACAGTGGAGTTAATTTTTCAGTCATTATCAGCAATTACTAGTAACTGTTAGCATTCACTAACGCTGTTAGTAAAAGTTGATTCACGAGCTCAAAATTTTCTTTCGTGGATTATAATCAACTCTCAATTGTTGACAGTGACGAAAGATTGTCGCCAATCCCTGCGACTGAATAGGGAGAATTTAATGAGTTTGAATGATTCACTGATTAAATAATTTAGCTTTTATTTTAACAAGAAAATATGTGTTTGAATTTAAAAAACTGTAATTGCGTTGCCATTACACAGAATTAATTAGGTAATATTTATTTTTAGAAATAAATCAATTTCGAAATAATGCTTGCTTATTTATTTATACATTGTAATAAGATTCAGTCATTTTAACGTAGCAATAATTAATTTACTATACATAAGTCAGTAGAAGAAGTCATCACAAGCAGAAACAATCAACACTTTTTCAAAAAACAAAGAACATAAACCTGGTGTGATGTTGTAGGACGCCCCTTCGCAGTGGCAAAAAGGGGAAGGATATTTGATAGTATCAACAATTCCATGGAAAATTGATACTTACTACAGTTACCAACACTCCCTCGTCACACTGTCATGCGCATGAGTGCCAGTTTATTGTTTAGTGTCCTAGGTCATTTAAATAAATGTTAAAAGTGTGGAGTCGAGTATGAAATATTGAGGCTTACGTCTTTTTCACAGTGTAAGTGTCGATAGTTATGTAGGTATGACAAATGAAAGTTTGGCGATTGTATCAAGAACTTTATATGTAATTACTTCATAAATCAAACCACGATGCTAAATTTTATGAAAAGCTTTTTGGATATCTAGAAAAGGCATAGCTGTAGGAAAGAAACTTTTATTGATGTCAGGAAGAAATATACTCAACCACTCTCAGTTAAGTTGGAATACCAATCTTAAAGGTATATTTAATTCTTTCTCAGAAACATTCTCTCATTTAAATCATAAATTTTAGTTTATAATTTATTACATAGAAGGCCAAATCCTTTGGCAATAAACTAAAATTTTTTGATTTGTGATAACCTGGTTTTACGAGTATTTTCCTCGCGCAATAGTAAAACTTTTTTGTACATATCTGGTATTATGTAAATACATGGGTATTCCGGTATTATGTAAATACATAGTATGGTTTATCACATATTTTGCAATTTTCATTAAAAAAAATAGCGTCAACCCTGTTTCTTCTGTGACATTTATTTGAAGACTCATTTATTGCATATCTAGTATTCGATATATTTATGGAATACCCAGTGTTTTTTCTATATTTAATTGTAGACGTGGTATTTGCGCATTGAAATTACTTACCCACAAAAGGGGGGAAGATCACAAAAAATGTTCCTTCAAAATATTAGTTTGTATCGCCCGTATAATGTACATTCAAATTAAATAATTATTTGTTTGATTAAGTCCTATAGAAGACAGTAATTTCCAGAATAATGACGGTAGTAGCTATTGGATTGATATAATTGATAATATGAATTACATTATAGATACTAATGCTAACAAAATAGTTTGTATGAACACATAAATCCAAAACAAAGCAGCGACATCACTAGGTTGTTGCCAGCTAGAAAAAATAAACATCTAAAGATTTTTTTTTCTAGAATATTTTAAACGAATGACTTGACGTACGAAATCGTATCAAAGACATATTTCTTTCATTCTGATAATGATTGTGGTACTAAGCACTAAGGAATTTGAATATATGAGACAAATGGGTGGAGAGACACCTTAAATGACGAAATATTGAAATCATGTAAATGAAAGGAATTAAAACTTCATGCTAGGCGACAAAACCATTTGAGACAATAATTCAGGTGGCACTTATGGGACATATGCCCCACTACAATGTATGCATTTCTACTGCAAAAGTCTCGTATCGAATTAAATAAGATTTATTTAAACTGTTAATTTTAAAGAAAAAAAATTATCATTACAATCCAAATTAGAACTGAAATGATAAAGAATATTCCTACGTATTCAAATTTATTTTGCTTTTTAATTTGGGTTTAACTTCACATATTCTCTTTCCTGTTTTACAAGTAGAAAAATATACTCTTTACATCGACTTATAATTGAAAAACTTTAAATTTAAAATGATATAAAAAACGCATACTATATAATATTATGTCTTCATGCTGTGTCCAATCAGAATAGGTGGGATTTTACTAACATTAAAGATACCTAGGTACAATTTTCAAAGTATGTATTATGGTAATTTTACATGTTTCAACCATAAGAGTTTATCTCCTTCTTTCTAACTCTTTGATTTCAATAATGAATGTCTGATCAGAGCTATATCGTCTGTAATAATAATAATAATAAAAAATAATATTTAATGATTTGCCATTTTTATGATGTCTTTGTTATTCCATTCTTAATAAACTTAATAATAAATATTAACGACTTTCTTTACTATTTCTCTCTGTTTCCCGTGGGGCATGCATTAAAATATCTCCAGTGTTTACTATGCTTGGAAGGCAAGGAATGCAAATAATTAAATTTCGAACTTTTCCGCGAACGAGCACCTAGAGAGAACAATTAGTTCTCACACCGAAGAGTATTTAGTGATATGTAAGGCCCGTCTCGGTGATGTCTCTTTAAATTTAGCACATTTTTCGCTAACAAGGTAATATTTCTCTTTTGAAATGCACGGAAAACTAATTAATTACGAAAATATATACAGATGCAGGAGAAGAAAGAATTGTATTTTAATCTACTTTCTACTATATTATCAAAACGCACAAGGGAATTATGAAGTTTTCTGAACAAAAACAAAACATTGTTTAAGCATTTTGCAAAAACAAGAAATTATTTTATAGAAAACTTTTCTATTTTTAAATTAATTGAAAGATGCAATTGTATTTTTAAGTTACGACATATGCTAATGTGGGATCCTGTAGAAAGTTGGCAACAACAAAAGGGATTATAATTTTCTCTTCAGATTTTGTAATTATTTGTATTAGTTTTTCTTGATCGTAGATCTGAAGCTTTCTTGAAGACATCATTTTTTGAGATCCGCGTTACTACAATTAAGAGACAAAACAAAAGTAGCCAACAAGTTTCACTGACCTCAATAGGAGTGTCTTCTATATGAGCAACGATTATATGATTATACAAAACAAGCATTTATAATATACACTCATTGTCGTAAAAATTTGCGCACCAAGAAGTAATTGTGGGATCGTAACGAAACTTGGCATGAAGGAACGTGAAAAAATATGTGCAAATGATTAGAAATACAACGTGATTGCGCATTGGGAAATGCCACCAGAAGGCATTGAGCCACCTGGCGCAGAGATATTTTGCCTTGTAATAGATCTGTTGCTTTTTCATTAAGGATGCCGTTATTTCGCCATCGAAGACAATATGATCAGCTGTCATGTTTGGAGAGGGGAAGAATCATCGGGATGATGGAAGCCGTGTGGTCAGCTCGGCCAGTAGCCTGCCACCTAGTCCTTTGTGACTTTATTGTGAGGAGGTGTTGGGACCAGTGGACGAGAGAGAGGTCGCATACGCGGCGGTGAGACTCAGGACACCCTCAGCAGACCAATAGCTGAGAAGACCGTCACATCACACGACACACACGTACAGCACCAAATGCATTATTGTCCGCCCTCTGGACACAAGCAGCACCTTCACTACGTGTCCCTGTGTCTGTACGTACCATCGGGAGGCGCCTGGCTGAAGGACATTTGGTATCGTGGAGCCTAATACCGAGATTCAATTTAGACACTGGTGACAACTATGTAAGTGTGTGGAGGCAAATTTTTGAACGCCTCAATCCTGCCTTCGCTTTACAGCGGCACACTGCTTCCACAGCTGGTATGATGGTATGTAGTGCTGTCGCACACAGCACCCGGTCACCTCTAATATTGATTCACGGAATCATGACAGCCTAGCGGTACGTTCGTGACATCATTCAGCCACATGTGTTGTCACTCATTACAGGGCTTCCAGGAGGTACTTTTCAACAGGAAAATGCTCGGCCACACGCAGCAAGGGTGTCACAGGAATGTCTTTGCCACATTACCACCCTTACGTGGACTGCCCGTTCCCCAGATTTGTCACCGATTGAGCATGTCTGGGATTACTTGGGACAGCAAGATGGACAGCCTACGAGTTTGGTCGAACTAGAGGTGCGCCTACACCAACTGTGGAATGAGATGACGCAGGACACCATACGGGCCCTATAAGCCTCAATGCTCGCTGTATCACATCGTTTATTCAAGATAGAAGTGGCCCAAAATAGGGTACTATAACCTCCATGCATTTGTAGTTTTTCCTGTAATAAATGATCCATTTGTTTTGATTTTGTAATTACTTACCTATATCAACGTTGCACTCACATATATAAAATTTTGTTCGATTTTGACAACTGTGTCTCGGTGCACAAATTTTTATGGCAATGTGTGTATTTGAAAGAAAAATGACGATTATTTGAATTGAAAATTTTCTTGCTTTTTCCTCAGTAAAGTTAGCAATTATACTTTCAAATGTAACATTTCTTGCTTCCTTGTATCGTATTCTATTGAAAATATTGCAAGACTTTTCGATTATACTTATAGTGTGGTTGGTCTCAAATATGATTTGATTCATCTAAGTTTTAAGAAAATCATTTCTCCCGGTGATATCCTGAATGGGATTATCAAATATGTGTGAAAAGCAATATACAGATTCAGGAAAGCTGTAGAGCGTTCATTTTGGCTTAGAATCTGGAATGTTTTTTAAGTTTTTATTGTCCATAAAGTGTAAGTGGTACACTGTTAAAAATAGGTATTGAAAAAAAAGGAGATATTATTCATTTTCGAGTACTTTGCATGCTTATAATAGCTCCGAGAAATTGCAAATAATATGTAGGTTCAAATTGCAAATAATATGTACTTATTTATGAGTGTGGGAGAATCAATTTTAAGTATAGTTGTAAATACTATGTACTCATTTATGAGTATATGGGAGAATCAATTTTAAGCATAATTATAAATACTATGTACAAATTTTTGAGTATATGAGAGATTCAATTATATTTTTAATTTTCAATTATATTTTTAAACTGTAAATAAATGCCGGATGACAAACAGCGCATATGCATAAGACAAGCAATGCTTATAGCGTGTACGTATTCTACCACGACATTGGAGAAAAAACACACGACCGCACAGCACAGCACACGAAATATACGAAATATATGAATCCGCCATCATAATTCTTATGATATAGTTCTTTAATTTCGAGGCTATAACTTTTATTCTTCGAAATACTTGCACAAAAATTTCAGAATTATAATTGCACATTTATTACACGATTTTTAATGAAATCAAAATGAAATAATACGTTTATTACTTTCCTTATATACATAATGTACAAGAAAAGTATTGTGACCAGGTCGAAATTTCTCGTCTAATTCGAATTCGAGTTTTCGACGGGAGAGCACGTTTCGAGCATACCTGATCACGAATCAAACATTTTTGAAGTGATGTCTGTGCGTGTGTGTGTGTGTGTGTGTGTGTGTGTGTGTGTGTGTGTGTGTGTGTGTCAGTGAGCCTGTGGAGACGAGATCTCACGAACAAATAGAGCGATTCGAATGAAATTTGGTAAAAAAATTACAATCCGTGAATACTGGAAGTCTATTGTTTTTATACACAATCGAATGTTCAGAACATACCTAAATTTCCAGTGAAATTTTGAAAAAATCATCAAAAAATCAAAACCTTTAATAAAGTTACGCAAATAAACATTTCTTATGTAATTTTTCCTTAGAAAACGATTGACATAAACTTTAGAACGCTAGCATGAACCGTTCTCGAGATATTGTACATTTTTCAAATAAATTTATCAAAAAATCTCATAAATTAAAAAAAATATTAGCTGTTGAGAAACATGTTCACTTTTCATATGTAATATCATGCTCTAAATTTGGTGGCATCATTCTCGTGGATCTAGCTCGTTCCATTCATGAGACAAGGTACTTTGAGTAATATTTTTGTAGTTGAACGCCAATAGTCATTTATCTGCTATATGAATAACTTATTTCTCCGTCCATAATGCTTGGCGAGACTTAAACAACGAATTTGGCGGAATGTCGCCAACTTGGCGACTTTTTGAAATGTTGCCAAATTAACGAAAATATCGCCAAATGGATAAAAATGACGCTAACTCAATGAAAATGACGACTAATTTTCGAAATTTCAATATCGAGGAATGAATATAAGTATCTACTATAAGAAAAACCTATTTTTTTACTGTAAAAGAAGTAAATTCATTGCATTATATAAGGAAAGCCATGTTTTGCCCACATCAGATTTTTTATTGGAGTACTCATTTTCAAACAAGTGCGGTTACTTATATTTCAGAATGTCACATATTCGTTTATGGTGCCATTGTACTCAAATGAAAGCTAGTACGTTAAAGTTTTCGTTTTTAGGTACTTTATTTTTTACAGTGTAGGAATATCTTTAACTCTCGAACGCTTTCATTTCCCACACTAGCATTAAACCGTTTACATATTTTAAATTGAACTTTAGTCCTGTCCTCTAATTTGTATTTTATTAGATGCCTAAACAAAAAAAGATTAACGAATTCTGCAGAGTCAACTTCAACGATAAGAGCTTGCAATTTCGAACCAGTAACTCAACAGTAGAGCATCGATTGGTCAGTTTGGAGATCCAGAGTTCGATTCCCGGTTAGAGCAGCAAGGTTCGTTACAATGGCGTCCGAAAAAAGCGACCCTGTAAGTTAGTGCAACTATGTCGGAGGTTTGAAAGTGGCCCTAGAACGACTAATACGGATTCAGTAGATTCTGGAATATTGGGTTCCAATATCAAATTGAGAGGATAACGACCACGTAAGATACTAATCTGAGTAAAAATGGTAGTAGCAGGAGGCTTACCTGAGGTAAAAAATAGCAGGTGATAGTCAGTCAGATTGTCAGTTGCCCGCCAATTTTACATTAGAGAATGGAGAATGCAGAGTCCGTTTCGACGTTATGAGCTTGCAATTTTATTCTAGTAGCTCAACCATAGAGCGTAGGCTCTCCAGTCCGAAGATCGAGGTTTGATTCCAGGTTGGGGCAGCAAGGTTCTTTACAATTATTAATTAATAAGAATAAATTCTATATTGTCTGTGCGATTAACTGCGATTAACAGTTATAAATATTTCAAAAGCGAGTCCTCGCCTGTATTAACAGCACATTCTCGTCACAGTTCCTTCACATATTTAATCTGAAGGTGGTTATTTTGTGAAAAATGAAGTTTTGCATATTTTTATGAAGTTTTGCATATTTTTTAGTAGACGTGACAGTAACAAACCGAAACAATTCAGTTATTCAGAATAATTAAGTAGTATATTTCCCTTCATTACTGACATTTATTACTCAAAAATAATTTTTGTCTGTCGCCCCATATGATGGATGAGAGGAGTAGGATTGCTCGTCCATCATCCATTTCACTTCTTCATAAAGAATCTTATTTGCCTTGACTGCTTTTGCCTCGTACTTTTTTCTGTGGCTCCTGGACATTATTTTATATACCATTCTTCACAGATTACTATATTTCCTTTCATAACTCATTACTTATTAATAACGTATTGCCTTGTTTATTTCCTAAGGTATTTCAGCTTGTTATCTTTAGATTAAAAAAATGCCTTCAGAATGCTGCATAAGATGTGCAAAGTTTCAAATATCACACCGAGTTTGAAGCTGCTAATTTTCAATGCAATAGTAAAATATTGAGTTCAAAGATATTGCTGAAAAAAGTTGACGAAAAATATTTTAAATACATTTGAGCCATATGATAGTCTTAGATCCAGTTAGGAATATTTATCGGGCGATGTGCGTTGTCCGCGAGTGCTCTAGGATATAAGAAGCCCGAGCGCTGCAGGTGTGCGGATAGGAGAGAATGTTAACTTATGAAAAATATATTGAGCTTATGAAAATATATTGAACATACAAAACTGTTTGTTTCTTTTTTTATTTTGAATATGTTTCTAATTTTGGTACAGTAATATCTACTTCATATTTAGACATATACGCACAGAGTTTGAAATATTTCTATTTTAGAAATTTGGAATAATTTTACTTTTTGAACAATACGTTTATATTTTTGGAGAAATTTTAGATTTTAAATATTTCACTTACTTTTCTTTAATGTAGCATTGTATTTCTATTTACGTGATACACGTATTGGCTTAACTGTACACTTGGAACTTTGCCTATTCTTTCTTTTGCGAAATTTTAACAGTTTTAAATTTTTATCTAAACATACATATTTTGTACATCAAATACAGTTTTTAAAAGCTTTAAATTCATTTAGAATCATTCATAGGAATCATTCATTTAGAATCATTCATTCAGAATCTTTTATTTAGAATCATTCATTTAGAATTTCATTAAGAAATTTACATATCTTTTTCGAAGGCTAAGCCAACAAGCAGAGAATAGTTCTACTGTTTTGGATAAAAATAAAATATGTTTTTTCTCTTTTATTATGCCCATGTCTCAAAAAGTTATTTATGTCTGTCTCACTGCTTGATGAATGGGATGAGGACCAGAATCGCGTTCGTTCATCAGTCATTTCCTTTCTTCATGAAGCATATTATTTATTTTAACTTCTTAATGATTTTTGTAGAGTTTTGGAACATTATTTTGCATGACATTCTTTACTGTTTAATTTATTTCCATTCAGTATATTTTTTAATGAAACTTATTACCAGTTTCTTCTTTTCTAAGCCGTTATGCAATATTATTTTGGGGAAAATATGGATTTATCGGATTGGTGTTTTCGGATTAGCTTATACTATATATTACGGAGTTAAAGAAAATGGAGTTAAAACCCCATGTTGGGAAAACTCTAAAATCGTTTGAGACAATAATTCAGGCGGCGCTGAAGTAAAATAAGTCCCACTGCCTTGTATGTATTTTTAAGGCAAAAGCCTTGCATTTTAGAAAGTTGACGTTAACACTAATAATAAAATTTTAAGATGAAAAATAATGTATTCCAAAAAAAAAACATTCATTATTTAAGTTTTTATATATTAAAAGCTTTTTTGTTTTTAATAAGAGCACGAAACAAAATTTTAAACACTCATAATACCAATAGTTCACTTTTAAAATAAACTCTAAACTGAATAGAATGTTTACAAATTAAACAAAAATCTAAATACAATTCTAGAATAGAAGTCGAAAACCTGTTAAATCAGAATAATATATAACTCCTGTTTAAATCAGAACAATTTTAGAACAATATAAATAAAATACACTATAAACGTACAAATATACTTAATACGTGATGTTATAAAAAAAGAAAGAGAAGTTTGTGTTCTTAAAAGAACAATAATGAAGTAAAATAAATTATTATCTTGATACGGATAAACCGCTCCTAAGAATCTGCTAACACAACAAAGTGAAATATTTGGGTTGAGTTATAAGAAAAAATGACGTTTTTAAAAAATTGATAAAGCATTTCAAGGAAATTGAACTCTAAAATGAAAAGTAATTTTTTTCAAAAAGAATTTTTTATTGCAATAAAATGGATGAATAATTTATTCCAATAAAATTGATGGTTTGTTTCAGTTTAATGACGGTAACACTAATAATTAAATTTTAAGATGGAAAATAATGTATTCCAAAGCCAAAAACATTCATTATTTAAGTTTGTATATATTAAAAGCTTTTTTATTTTTAATAAAAACACGAAACAAAATTATAAACTACCATAATACAAATAGTCCACTGTTAAAATAAGCTCTAAACTAAATAGAATGTTTACAAATTAAATAAAAATCTAAATTCTGGAGTAGAAGTCGAAAACCTGTTAAATCAGAACAATATATAGCCCCTGTTTCAATCAGAACAATTTTAAAACAATATGAATAAAATACACTTTAAACGTGTAAATACACCTTATACGCAATGTTATAAAAAGAGAAAGGGAAGTTTAAGTTCTTAAAAGAACAATAATGATGTAAAATAAATTCTTATCTTGATACGGATAAACCGCTCCAGAGAAACTGCTAACACAGTAAAGTGAAAGGTTTGGGTTGAGTTGAAAGCGAAAATGACGTTTTTAAAAAACTAATAAATGCATTTCAAGCAAATTGAAATTTAAAATGAAAAGTAATTCATTTCGAAAATAATAATGTATTCCTGAATAATTTATTCAAATTAAATGGATGGTTTGTTTTAGTTTAATGACGTACATTCATTATTTGGCAGGCACAAATATCGAATGTTCCATTCTATTTCGCTAACGTGTATCTGACGCAACCTCGTCAGAACCGTGAGGTCAGAACCCAACAGAACCATCACGTCAGAAACTCGTCCACCTCCCCTCCACCATAGAAACACCGTACGTCTGCTGGGTGGAAAAGCGATCGCTACTCTTGCAGTTTGGCCGAGATATTGAAAATCATTATTTCTATGAAATCGGGATCGTGTGGCTACTTTTTCTTATTTCTCGACCAGATTGGGCTTGTAAGAAAGCCCGATCTGTGAGCTTTCTAAAAATGCAAATTATTAGCCGAAACTGTCGGTACTTTTCCCGACGCGAAGATTTAGAGAACAAAGTTCGTGTTTTTTAGCAGAAAGTGACTTTTGTTTTAAAATCTTTAAAAAAATATTAAAAATTATCCCTGAGATTTCAAATTAATATTCTTTTACTCGCAATTATCTGCTCTTTCCGGTCGTGTGATTTGTTATTTTCTACGATGTCTGAATGGTGGAGAAAGAAGGGGAAAAGTGGAAAATACAGTCGCATAAAACATTAAATAACAAAAAAAATAATTCAAATTTTTAAAATCAGTTTCCACGTGTCACATTCCCCCCCCCCCCCCGGTTTTCGATTGAAAAATTTCGTAGCTCTGCGACGCGCGGTTTTTGATCCTATAGTGTATAAGACAGACACACGAACAGATCACCTCCCTCCACCATGGAAACACCGTGCAACAAGGATTGCTAAATATATGCGAAGAGCACTATATTTTTAAAAAAAAAAATTTAACGCGTTCATTTTGACTCTGGAATATACCGGGTGATTCAAAAGTTCGGAGCAAAATTAAAACGCTATAAAAAAATATCTATGGGTCGGAGAGACATGCGGTTTGTAGATTAATATTCAACGTGGTGGGGAATTTTGTCAGGAATGAAATAAAAATTAGTTCAAACCCTCGACACTCGGGGGCTGCGGCAGATAAAGCCGTGGAGATGACTTTTGCATGGAGGGGATTGTACACATGATTGGCCATCGAGATCCCCAGATCTCACATCCGTGATTTTAGGTATCCCCACAACAAGAAATCACAGGGTGTGAGATCTGGGGATCTCGCAGGCCAGTCATGTGTGCAATCACCTCCATGCATAAGTCATCTGCATGGCTTTATCTGCCGCAGCCCCCGAACTTTTGAATCACCCTGAATAAATTTTTGGAATATATATTTTTAATTTAAATAAAATGGAATTGGAAGAATAGTTTTTAACGTTTTCATTTCGCAAATTAGCATATTCTACCTTCGAGACCGGTTAATTTATTGGTATTGACTATTTGAACTTCTTCAACAATTTCGGCTGCAGATAATAAGATTTCAAAATCAGCATCATGAATCTCCAATCAATAAGTAAAATACACTTTTTGCGAAGGAATAGGAAAACATGAGCAATGTATATAAGCACAAATAACATAGTAATGCAACATAAAGTTGTTTCAAGGAATATATCTAAACGATATAATTCCAGATTGGCTGGACTGTTCTTCCAGCTGATTTCTGATTGGTTCTCTTTTAATTTGGGCTTGGGTATATAATCCCCTCTGCTTCCCCTCCGCCCATTCCTCATGTGGACTTGGTGTTTGTAGGTTCTCTTGCACTGACGAAAGGGATCCAATCGAATCATCAAAACAGCAGTATACTGCATTATTGTGGCTCTTGTGCTTATATACGTTGCTCAAATTTTACTTAATCTTCTCCAATGTTTCATTATCAATCTTGCAAAGAGTCTTGCTGCGCCAACCGGAAATCGAACCCCGGATCTCTGAACTGCCCAGCTACCATTGAGGTACCGTTGAGGTACCGTTGAGGTACCGTTGAGCTCTAGCTTTGAGCAACTGGGACGAAATTGCAAGCTCTTATCTTTCGAAGTGGACTCTGCATTCTCCAGACTATAATGTCAAATTGCGGGCAACTGACAATCTGACTGACTACTTCCCCTTTTGAATTGAACCCTGGATCTCCGAACCGGCCAGCCGACGCTCTACCGTATAGCTACTGGGATGAAATTGTAAGCTCTTATCGCCGAAGTGGACTCTGCAATCTTTTGAAAATTCTCCCAAAATTCAAAATGATCTAAGTAATTCTTAATCTGATCATATTGTTAATCTAAAGATGATCTGGTCTTGTCCAGTACGTGATTGAAACAATCTATTTTGTACCCTATATTTAGAGTTATCATGAATTTCATCAGGTGCTTTAGAATCGAAATTTATTTATATATTTACAACGAGACCGACTGGACTGTGCGGGAACCTTTTTAGAGCAGGACCCGATTGGATCCTATTGGACTAAGACCTGTCTTGACATTTAATTCATTTTATTCAGCTAAACTTGTGGGGTTTGTTTTAGATATGCATGTGGCATAATTAAACTTCACATATGGCTACTACTAGTTACATATGGCATGATTTAACTTTATTCTTATACAATTTAGCAAAAAAAAAAAGAACGAAAACATTTAATTGGATGTTGTATACATGAAAAATGTTAAAAAGAAAAGAAAAAGGTTTTCGATAATAGTATGTTCATAGATAAAAGGAAAATATATTAGGATAGTATAGGCTTTTTGAGTTTTCACTCTGCAGTATAATTGAAAGATATATATGCTCTTTGTCTACATGTACACTGCCCTCCAAATGTTATGTCATTTGGACCCAAAAACAATGAATGAAGGTATATTATATAATTTAAATAATGAATGATATTGTCCCTAAACTAAACTATAACGCAGGCGTAGTACACCCATTAGAGGATTAATTTCTCATTAACTCTATAGTTAAAGAGAAACTCTTCTCAGACGAATGGAGACTTTTACTTCAACCGAATAATAGAGGTTACTAGTCTAGGCAGAGTAATGAATGCATAACCAAATAAGTAACATCGTTGAATACCATCATTTTGGTCTTGGTAGTGTGATGGAATCTGTAGTAATATAGCGATAAATAGAATCCCTACATGCACACGTTTTGCCTCATTAAAGTTTGTATGACTGAATAACTATCTCCTCATGGTATTTTTCTGTGCAATTTCAAGTTAATCGGGGCAAAACTTCATGTCTTATGCACGATTTACCGTTCCGAGTTCAACTGTTAGAAGACAGTGTATACATCCCCTCTAACATTTCTGAAGGGGGACATTTTATTTTTTTTCATGGGAGACCATCAAGAAAGGGTTACGGCTCTGCCTCCTATACGACATTAAACAAATTGTAATTCTTGACAATTATGATTAATTATTGAAAATAAGCATTATTTGGAAAATATCTACAACATTGTATTGCGAATAACTAAAACGCGGGTCCTGTATATGGCCACACCCACATTTGGCAATACCCATGTATAGTATTCGAAGTTTCTGGGCGCTATTGTAATAATGTTTATTTGCAAAATGTATAAAAGAGGGGAAGTAATTTTTAAGCAGATGGTTTCAATCTAAATCAATATATCCGAAAATGCTGAAATAAACAGAAAAAAATACGGACATTTAAATAACTTCTCGGTGTAGTTTTCATATTGCCACTAATTCTATCATTTTAAGTATTAAAAACCGTAATTTAATTTCATTAATAGCCAGAAAGGACACAAGAAACGTTTGGTGGGTGACTACCTCGGAACACCGCGTGCTGTTGGCCATCTCGGGTGCGGTATCCCCGTGGTTTGCGCGCTAGATTTGCACGCTACCACAAATACCACCGTGTTCATGCGGAGTACGATCACGTTAAACATGTGGGTCCGTAAGTCCTTCCGAGAGGTTGGTGGTAGGGGAAGGAGGGTACGGTCCCTGTGGATGCCTCCCCCACTGGGTTCCGGTCTAAATTGGGTGGCACTTCCCGGCCGTCCATACAGTTACCTTACACCTTTCTGGTAGGTCGGACGGTCTGGGTCTCAACAACAACAAGAAACGTTTCCCAATGTCAGCCATTAGGATAACTTTTAGTTAAGTTTAAAACGAATAACATTATTCTCTCTCTCCACAGAGTAAGAGTTGCAAAAAATTAAAAGTAAATATATATATATTTACCTTTAATTGAGATATATAGATATATTTACTTTTAATTGATATATATATATATATATTTACTTTTAATTTATATATATATATATATATCAAAGAAAACGTAAAGATATGAAGTGGGGATGCCAGATATATTGCATAAAAATGGCAGAGAGGGATGCCGACCTCTCATTCCCGTTTAAAGCGCTTTTCTGCCCAGGCAACGCTCACGGAACCAATGCAAAACAATGACAGTTCCCCGTATATGTGCAAAATTGAAGGCTCTCGAACGAAGACAGAAATTAAGGCGACATGAAACAAAGAATGAAGAGATCTTGAAACGTTGAAATGTAAAGATAACCAAAAGAACCGGAATTGCACAAGAATACCTCTTAAAGTAAATCTCATTAACGCATGAGTACATCATGATTCACTGTTATATGATGTCATATTACCCATGTCATGTCTAAAGGAGTAGTCTTCTCTGTTAAAAAAGGAATTATGATGAGGCTTTAGAAGATTAGAAGATGCTTTAGATTTTTAGATTACATAAGATAAGACATGAAGTGGTTAGAACTTGTAATTTTCAATGAATCGTACAACATTGATTTGTGCTAATCGCAATTGTTACCTACGTGGGAGAATGTCTACATTATTTCATTCATCTTCAAAATAATAAATTGAAAATATGTACCAAATTTTAGTTAACATTCTTAATTTTTAACCACGCTATCATTAAATACATAGGACAATTTTGTATATTTTTATGGCTTTAAGGGATATGCTTACCACATCGCACGGAATATACAAGAACAGGTAGCAAAAACATGAAAATAAACTTACAGAATGAGGTCTTCCCCAACCGACATCCAAACTTGAAATGAACTTCAATACTAAAAAGAGAGCTTGTCCTGTCTAGGATCTAACAGATGACGTCATCGGTCCAAAGTTCACAAAATGGCGCCATAGTCCAAAGCAGATGTTTCCTAATTACTTATTTTTAATTACTGCTTATTTTTTAATTACTTCCTATTTTTTTATTACTTATAATCAGCTATGACGTCATAGACGTCATCTGTTAGATCCTAGACAAGATAAGCTCTCTTTTTAGTATTGAAGTTCATTTCAAGTTTGGATGTCGGTTGGTAAAGACCTCATTCTGTAAGTTTATTTTCATATTTTTGCTAACTGTTCTTGTATATTCCGTGCGATGTGGTAAGCATATCCCCTAAAGTCATAAAAATATACAGCATTTTCCTATGTATTTAATGATAGCGTGGTTAAAAATTATGAATTTTTACTAAAATTTGGTACATATTTTCACTTTATGATTTTGAAGATGAATAAAATAATGTAGACATTCTCCCACGTAGGTAACAATTGCGATTACCACAAACCAATGTTTTACGATTCATTGAAAATTACAAGTTCTAACCACTTTATGTCTTATCTTATGTAATCTATTTGCACACGACACTCGATTTAGGTCACGTGATTAGTCTTATGACGTAGCCTGATAAGACATTTCAACCTTGGGCGTTGCGTGGATAGGTTCGGTTAGTTCATAGCTGCGACAAATTTATAGTATTTTAAGATCTTAGTGTTTTAAAAGTAAATCTTATACTGTAAATATGGTACTTGGATGATACTATCTGCAAATAATGCCTAAAATTCAAAGTAAGCCATCACTCGAACAGTTAATTTCTAGTGGATATAGTGTGCAGTTGTCGGTTCCTGTCCTAGATAAAACAAAATCTGTGGATATTGTCCCAGATGTGATTAATTGATCTTCACAAAAGTTTGCGGTGGATTGATTAGACACCTATCTCATGTCTTCCATAACCCCAGCAGAAACACCCAGCACTGCCAATTCACAAGTCACCACCGAGGTCGGAAACTCATCTCAAGATCTGCTTTTTTGTGCCCTAACACACAGCGGAGTGTTATCCCCCACTACAGAATCTGTTTCGACTGAATCTACTTCTTCAGATTCCATGCACGATGCGCCCCGTCGTTGCCATTTAGGTTCTGGGGTCTATGTATATTTGAAACTTCGCCATGCGAAGCTAAAAGTGCATATATGGAAATATATCTCTAACGAACGAAATGAACTAGTGCCTACGCGTGAATGGGTTACATTGTCACCTGCTACATGGAGTGAATTTTCACAAAAGTTGTGGTCGTTCAATATTCTATATGCTGATACTTCTTTCATCAGTCGCAATGAGTTGTTCTGTTTCAATGACAATGGAAAACTGCATTTACAGAAGATAATTCAATTATATGATTCAAAATTTTGTCTAACGCAGTGTCATAATACTTTAGATAAAAATCAAATAACATGCTTAATGAATTGTGTCAACAACATTAGTATGGAACTTCGAGAAAGTATATTTATAGAGTGGCTTCCTGATCAAATATTAAAAATAAAGGACACTATAACCTTTCTACCATCAGTTATTTGTGGCAAAAATTTTGCATTCCAACAATTAATCTCTTGTATTCATGAGAGCATGATGTGCCATGTAAGAAAACTTTTCAAATGTGAAGGATGTGTTGGTCAAATTGAAGATCAAAGTTACCACGAATATCTTTACAGCACTCCATTAGAAATGTACGACAGAGTGGATGAACAGGTTCTTCTAAATCTTGACATTAATAACATAGCAAAGAAAGATTTGTTGCGTGGTGAAGAAGTTTTTTGCTGGTATGAACGAAATTTTTTCTAGTCATTAAAATCAAAGGACTATGAATGCGCAATAAGAAAATTATTTTAACTTATTTGTTTAAATGTGCAACAAATAATGCTTAATGTGTATTTTATGAAGAATAGATTCATTAAACGGATTTTTATATTTCAAACTGAACTCCTTATTTACGTTCATCAACTCATTTTTAACATGTTCTATTTAAAAATGCTATGTGCTCGTAGGTTATGTATCTATACATTCAAGTGTAACAGGTTTACTAATGTCGCTTTTTAAAATAAAATACAAAAAGAAAATAAATATATAAATAATTTTATTCGAATCATACCAAATGTTTACAGTGTGAGTTTCGTAATGTACGATATTTACACTTTACAGAGATTAATTTATAAAATTTATATTCAGTGTTAAAATTCTGAAATAATATACCCTTATTCATTAAAAAAAAATGCTAAGTTTTATGTACCATTCTCTAAAAGTATGAAGATTCATAAAGAATGTGGTGTTTCAATTTCTAAGAATAGGTGAAATTTCACCCCTAGTTTCCTAAAAGTCTACGAAGTTTGCGATTTATTTTGTAGGAAGTGTAAAATTTTGTCTCAGTTTAGACCTGTCATTTTCCACGTGTTGTTAAATATGTACATTCAAATGTGGGCATTTATTATGAATTGAATGGTTTTATGCTGCACCTAAAACCGCGAAATTATGATATTCCTATTTGTATGACAATAATGTCTCGTACTAAGATATTAAAACTCATTACATGTTTCTTTTAAGGTGTTAAATGCATATTTTTCATATTTTAATATTATTACAATGTACTACACTTGGCCTAGAGTGTCAGTCTTTCATTTAAATTCAATGTTGACAATCGCATATCCTTAAAAAATCTTTAAGTGATATTCTATTCCCCTAAAATTCATGACAGTTTTAAAAATATACCGATTTAAGGGCTTTAGATGTTGCTGTAACATTAAAAACACATCTCTTATTCAGTAATTATCCACTAAATATCGTGCAATTTTTGCAAATTTCATTAAAATATCATAATTTTAAGCGCTAAAGGAGCTTATGTAACATTAAAAAAATTCACTCTTAGTTCCCCAAACATATACTAAGAACCAAACAATTCAATAAATTCATGAAATTTTAGGGTCTTAGACCTCTTGGAATATCGAAAAAAAAAAACACATACTTCTAATTCCTCGAACATGCACTACGTGTCGAATAATTTTTGCTAAATTTAATTTAAATGACGTAATTTTAAGCGCTAAAGGAATCTTAGGCCATGAGTAAGATTAAAAATGAAAAAAAAAACCTCCTAGTTCACCAAACATTCGCTAAGAACCAAACAATTCGGTAAAATAGTAAAATTTTTGGGTACACCCATGTCTGTGAAAATGCTCGATTCGTGTTCCTTAGCTCATTAAATTCTAAACCTCGGTGTTAAAATTACATCCATCACTTCAAAAATGGTTAAATCGTATACAATGCACTACATCGTTAAAATCATGGATGAGATACACTATTTCATTCTTTACAGTTAAATTTACCTCATTTTTAGAACTCAATTAAAATTAATTAATATCCCAGCGTCAAAAAAATATAATGATCACACTGTGTATTCCGTAAACATTCGATTATTCATATTGAAACCTATTATTTAATTTAAAAAAATAATCACTATTTTAACACAGAACATGATCGTCGTCCTTAAAATTCAACTTATTTTTATAACTCAATTAAAATTCATTCAGCCAATAGAAACTCTGCGGGAAAAGTTAATGATCGTCGCTAACATCATTTAAACCCTCACACTAAAAATTTGTCACAAAATTCACTCATTAGTGTCTTAGCGTTAAAAAAATTATTTAGCAACGCACTTAACATAATTAAACCGTTCCATTCATACCGAAATTATCCAAGTACCCTAAAACTCATTAGTTCTCTATTCAATTAAAATTCACTCAATGGTATCTTAGCGTCATTTTTTTTCTAATGTATAACATGCATGTATCATTTTTCTTTAAACCAGAAAATCGAACATACTCTTTCCTTGTAGAAATGGATCGTACGATTTTCAAATATATTACAGGCTATTTTGTAAACTAGAAATGGCATACACTCATTTTTTTTAATGTATGACATGCATGTACTATTTCTACATAGAAATGGATCTTGCTATTTTCTAATACATAACATTTTAGATGACTCTTTTAAATAACCCAGTATACTCATAAAAATAATACGGATTCCATTTTTAGAAGCCATTGGTAAAAATATCCATGTCACACATTGTTTCCTTTACATATGCAAGTCATATTTCTCCATACATATTTCTCCATATATAGATATATACATATACAGATATATATATACATATATACATATACATATACATATACATATTTCTCCATATATACATATATATATACATATATATTCTCCATATATACATATACATATTTCTCCATACATATGCAAGTCACATCTCTGCACAACATTAGCTTGTGAAGCTTTCAGTACTTTGCATTTTCTTATTTTAAAAATATCTCCCAAGTTTTACATTCACTGATAAATCAGTACACCTATTCATTTTAACTACGTCCTTAAATATAGCAAAGTCTTAAATTTCCCATATATTTGAAAAGAGATCAATACAGCCATTTTTCATAGCTAAAAACAGTCGAAACGGTTTCAGAAACTTGCCATAAAAGAAAATCGCGTGGCACACGCAATCATTCTAAAAAGTGTCGAGTCGTATTCAGTGAGTATTATAACCTAGCATTAAAATCTCACATGGTATGTGAAAATAGACATTTAGCGCAATTTAAAACAGTTAAAGTTTCATAGCATTCTAATGAATATCATTAAAGCATTCAAAGTAAAATCCAAAAAAAATTGTCGAAACGCATTCAGCGAGTATTATAACCTATCCCTTAAATCTTGCATGATTTTAAAACACGTCAGTTTTAACACAGACTCCCCTACTAATTCATTAAAGAATTAATTGCCTTGGCTGGCACGCACACATCTTCTATAAGGGTTAAAACCTGTTCCCGAGTCGTGGTGGCATCAAAAATGCGATATGCTAGTTCACTATTGTGTGCTAGAATTTTTCCCGTTACTTCATTCAAACCACACAAATCATTTCATTAAAATTAATAAAATTCACGAACGCATACATAACATACCCTCCGTACTTAAAAAATTCAAGGATTCCAATAATTCAATACCATCTTAATGTAAAAAAAATTTTCTTCGTTCATTAAAACATTTATGAGCGTGGAGCATTACTAAAAATATTAAGTCATCGTTCGACTACCTAATTAAAATATTCATTAACACAAAAACCTCATTCAGAAATTAATGCTATTAAAATTCTGTAACATACATCCATTTAATTCAAGGGCCAATAGAGGGAGCCACCACTGTCCAAAATTTCGGAAATGCCTTCAAGCACTTTCCAAAAATAAAACATAAAAAATAATTACCCTCGTTCAAATCAATAAAAAAATAATCCTCCTATTAAAATTCAATTATGAGCACATTTCATTTTTTCATAATAAATTTTATTAATTTATTAAAAATTAATTAAAATCTTAATTCACTCGCACCATCCCCTCGTAGAGGATTGCAAAATTATCTAAGTACCCAACTCCTTTCGCAGGGAAGACATCATTCATTCATCGTCTACCTTCAAGTCTCAGTTTTTATATTGGTTAAAGCACTTTCCTAAGATGCGAGTGGTCCCGAGTTTGAATCCAACTCAGTCAGGAACCAATTCTTTCCTTTTAGCAACGCAGTTCTCCAACCTGCCCATAGAGGGCGCCACCAAAATTTCCAAAATGACTTCCAAGTTTTTCTTCAACCCCACTCATCCAATCACGTCATCCAATAATCATATCGAGAGACGTCATTCGATAAGATAAGATTGGGTAAGCCGATGACGTCATCGGATAAGATAAGATCAGATAAGATAAGCCGATGACGTCATCCCCGATGATCCCCGTGCTGCGTGACGTCATCCCCGATGACGTCACGCTGCACCGGATTGCAGGTAAACACCTGTTTCTTTACTACTAAGATCCAAATATCTACGATAAGGGATTACATTCTTTAATTACATTCTTCATGTACCACAAGAAGTATGTCATATAATTTGGAAAGTTCGATGTTGTTGAAAAGGTCACGGAAGTTGTAACTAGTAAATTGTATATCTTTATTGCGGAATTTAAGACGTTTTATGATATCGTTACTGTTTTTTATCATAATAAATCTCTGTAGTAATAACGCTCTAACAACAGGTTTAAGGATATGTAGAAGTTTCTTGTTAGCCAAGGAAAAATAAGAATTGCATCCCACTGTTACAGTACATAATTTTACATGTATTTTATGCAGTTTTGGGATAAGGACCAGATATGGCAATGAAAGTGATTTTAAATTAATGCTTCTTTTTGTTCGATGATTTATAACATTCTTTTATACAATGCTTTGATCTTGTTACACATTACAACAAAATTATATGATAAAGGTTTATACATAGTAGGAACCAAGTAGCATTTCTGTAAGGTTTCAAGGTAATAAGTTTTGCAGGTAAAGGCGTAATTGGAAACCACTTTGTCTGTATATGTAATCACAAATCGATCTTGAACGTCCTTGATAGAACTAGGAACAAAGGATTTTGGTATTAGTTGAAGTTTTTTATGATAATGATTGATAAATCCATTGAGTATATGGTATTTCCATTCAGCGAAGGCGTTGAGTGGTAAAATATATTTAATTGCCATTTTATAAATGAATATGTCAAGATCTTGATTGTATTCTTCCTTGACGTGGTTATATTCTTGGTTACTGAATTTTGTACCTTTTTTAAATATTTTCCTTAATTGTAGAACTACAATTATTGCAAGATTACACGTAATAATATGATTATGGTACATATCCTTATAAGTACTGTTTTGACAAGTACATACTGTTGAACCATATAAAGATTTATTTCTACTTAAATGATAGATAGTTATAAAACTTTCTACCATTGGTACGTACAAAACGATAAGTGAGCTTAACTTTGATATTGGCTATTGGTATCAAATTATTTAATTGATTGAGCATTAAAATGATATGTATGCTTTCAAATGTTTCATTTTTGAAGGTTGTAACAATGTATTCCGAGTGAGCTTCTTTTTTAGGACGATACTGAAAATCGATATTAAACTATTTAGCTCTCAATTTTATGAAGTCCAATAATATGGCAATATTTTGAGTTATGTCATTATGTGTTTCTTGAACCAATGATGTTATATGATCAATGATGGAAACCCAAACACGAGAGAAATATTTAAGTTTGATTCCAAATACCGTAATCTTAATCCATTTGCACTTGACATATGTTTTATTGTTGAATAAATGTTGATTACATTGATTTTAATGAGAATGTCTGAAAAGTTTATATATCTATGTCTTCCACCCCGTTTCCATCAAGTGGTTTTACTTTGATATAAGGAGTGAAAATTCTTTTTTGCTGTGTTCCAAATTGAAATTCTCTTTGAATATGGCAGTTATGAGTCCAAAAGGGAAAACTGTGCATAATATGCGAGCATTCCCACCAAAAGCGTTCTTGAAGTTTAGGTACTATATCTAAAATAGTAACCACAATATTAGAAAAATCGTGGTGGTGATAATGTTTAAGTCTAATGTTCGTAGTTGGAGGATCCAGATTAAGACTTTTTTTGATTTGGTTTCTGGGCAAATTGATGCGTATGTGTAAGGGGGGGTTCTTGGTTTGTCCGATGTACATCATATTGCAAGTGCAACAACTTATGCAATAGATTACATTGAAAGTCTTGCAGAACATAAAGTGGCCCTTAGAATTTTGTCCAATCTGTATAGGGATAGCGCTAGAGCATAACTTGCATTCGCGAAAAAGATATCTCCTGAACGATGATATCACATCAACAACATTAACATATTTAGTTGTCACATTTTGATCAGAATCCCCAAGTAAAGGTTTGAAAAAATGTGTAATCGAAGACATCCAAAATCAGTAGAGGGTAGTAGGCTACCGAATATCACATAGAGGGTAGCAGGCTATCGATGATAGAAATACCCAAATATTGTATCACCGGGCATATATTCAAATTAAATTAGTTCCAAAATGAGCATGTTTGCCAGGCACTAAAAAAGTAACTTGTATTCATCCAATATTAAATCAATAGTTTTACTCATATTGAGGAGTCCGATAAGGTGAATTCCGTAAACACATATAAACATCCCATATTCAAATGAAATAGGTTAAAAGTCCATATAACCCAATCTAAAATCTTTTGGAATTGTTCATCAAAATTTCATACCTATAAGCAAGGATTGATAAATCACTTAGTGACTGATTCCAATGTGACAAGTTTTTATATTTATAACTTTTTTTGTAGATTTTTAAAATTATAACTTCTTTGTAGATTTATAATAACATATGATCTTTCTATCAACATTTCCAATTGTAATCTTATTGCAAGGAAAGGCGTCAAAGTATAGTAAGATAAGATACTACGTTAAAGTGTAAATACGTTCATAATAAAACATTAAATAAAATATAAAAACCAAGAGTAGAAAATAGTACATATCAAAATTATTTACAAACACAATGCATAACCTTGAATGGATAACCGTGAATATTATTCCTAAATAATACAAGTGCAAAACACATACCCGCAACAAAACTGTCCCCATCCAAACCATCGACCTAAAGCAACACACGGCAGACCGATGCATTCCAAGCATGGTCCAAGAGGTACCCTTTTAAGAACTCAAACGATACAATCACATTCTGTGCTATGCAGCAAGAAAACGATATATCATATATAGAAGCAAAACGAAATAGGCCAAAACAGAACGCTACATAAGTATTCAATTTTACTTCAAACTACCAGGATTCTACAAAGGAAAAGGCGCATTGCAACTCTATATTCCGAAGCAAGAAATATCAAAGAAAACGTAAAGATATGAAGTGGGGATACCAGATATATTGCATGAAAATGGCAGAGAGGGATGGCGACCTCTCATTCCCATTTAAAGCGCTTTTCTGCCCAGGCAACGTCAAAATCAAAACTTTAATGGTTTTATTCAAGAACAATACATATGTCAAGTGAAAATGGATTAAGAATACGGTATTTGGAATCAAACTTAAATATTTGCCTCGTGTTTGGGATTTCATCATTGATCATATAACATCATTGGATCAAGAAACACATAATGACATAACTCAAAATATTGCCATATTATTGGACTTCATAAAATTGAGAGCTAAAAAGTTTAATATCGATTTACAGAATCGTCCTAAAAAAGAAGCTCACTCAGAATACTTTGTTATCACCTTCAAAAATAAAACATTTGGAAGTATGCCTATCAATTTAATACTCATTCAATTAAAAAATTTGATACCAATAACTAATATCAAAGTTAAGCTCACTTATCGTTTTGTACGTACCAATGGTAGAAAAATTTATAACTAAAATCATTTAAGTAGAAATAAATCTTTATATGATTCAACAGTATGTACTTGTCGAAACAGTACTTATGAGGATATGTACCATAATCATATCATTACGGGTAATCTTGCAATAATTGAAGATCTACAATTAAGGAAAATATTTAAAAAAGGTACAAAATTCCGTAAACAAGAATATAAACACGTCAAGTATGCATTCAATCAAGATCTTGATATATTCATTTATAAAATGGCAATTAAATATATTTTACACTCAACGCCTTCGCTGAATAGAAATACCATATACTCAATGGATTTATCAATCATTATCATAAAAAACTTCAACTAATACCCATATCCTTTGTTCCTAGTTCTATCAAGAACGTTGAACATCGATTTGTGATTACATATACAGACAAAGTGGTTTCCAATTACGCCTTTACCTGCAAAAAAATATTAGCTTGAAACCTTACAGAAATGTTATTTGGTTCCTACTATGTATAAACCTTTATCATATAATTTTGCTGTAATGTCTAACAAGATCAAAGCATTGTACAAAAGAATCGGCATTAATTTAAAATCAGTTTCATTCCCATATCTGGTCCTTATCCCAAAACTGCATAAAATATCCTTAAAATTCCGTACTGCAACAGTGGGAAGCAATTCTTACTTAACCTTGGCTAACAAGAAACTGCTACATATCCTTAAGCCTGTTGTTAGAGCTTTATTACTACAGAACTCTATTATGATAAAAAAAAACAGTAACGACATCATAAAACGTCTTAAATTCTGCAATAAAGATAAACAATTTACTAGCTACGACTTCCGTGACCTTTTCAACAACATCGAACTTTCCAAATTACATGACATACTTCTTGTGGTATATGAAGAATTTAATATAAAGAATGTAATCACTTATCATAGATACTTGAATCTTGTGCGATTGGTATTATATGAAAATGTACTTTGTAATGGCAATGAATTTTACCAACAGATTAAGGGCATCCCTATGAGAGGGGGATGCTCCTCTATTTTAGCAGACATATATATATCATTTTTTGAAAGGGGCAATCCTATATTATATGAGTTGCCATACTATAGATTCGTGGACGATGTGCTTTTGGGACAATATACGCATACCCCTGAATTTGATTTTAGCTTTTCTCCCCAAAAATTGGAACTAGTCAAAAATACCAATACTAAAAAGGACGAAGTAAATTTCCTGGATATCACCATCAAATACAACAATGTAAAATGAATTTATACAGATTGTACGATAAACGGGAAAGTTACAACATAAAGATTAACCAAATCATAGAATGGAATTCAAATTTGCCTAGGAATGTTTTCAGAAATATCATCACAGGACACCTTAGAGGAAATCTCAAGAACAATACATTCAAAAAAGGTTGTATCTAAAGTAACAGAAGAATCATGTATGAGGCATATAAAAAGAATTACCCGATAAATTTTCTAAAGCATCATTATAATTCCCTTTTTAACAAAAAATATTACTACTTTAGACATGAAATGGGTAATATGACATCATATAACAGTGAATCATGATGTACGCATGCGTTAATGAGATTTAATTTAAGAGGTAGTCTTGTTGAAACCCAGACCGTCCGACCTACCAGGAAGGTGTAAGGTAACTGCTTGGACGATCGGGAAGTGCCACCCAATTTAGACCGGAACCCAGTGGGGAAGGCATCCACAGGGACCGTACCCTCCTTCCCCTACCACAGAGGTAGTCTTGTGTAATTCCGGTTCTTTTGGTTATCTTATCGACATTTCAATTTTTCAACATCTCTTCATTCTTTGTTTCATGTCACCCTTCATTTCTGTCTTCGTTCGAGAGCCTTCAATTTTGCACATATACGGGGGACCTGTCATTGTTTTGCATTGGTTCCGTGAGCGTTGTCTGGGCTGAAAAGCGCTTTAAACGGGAATGAGAGGTCGACATCCCTCTCTGCCATTTTTGTGCTATATATCTGGCACCCCCACTTCATATCTTTACGTTTTCTTTGATATTTCCTGCTTCGGAATATAGAGCTGCAATGCGCCTTTTCTTTTCTAGAATCCTGGTAGTTTGAAGTAAAATTCAATACTTATGTAGCGTTCTGTTTTGGCCTATTTCGTTTTGCTTCTATATATATATATATATATATATATATATAAATATAAATAGTATAAAAAGAATTTTTGAATTGAAAAAAGAAGGAAGGCTTAGCGAGAAGCTTACTTAATGGCGGTAAGGGGTTGTGACCTTACACCCCAGTTGTCAACAAGCTTGTTTCAATGTTGCTTTTTCAATTCAAAAATTCTTTTTACTACTACTACTACTACTACTATTTATATTTATATCGTGTATAGTATATGTAGTTGCTATGCGCATATATGCTATAACACTTCACTATCTTTAATAACTTCCATTTTCCATCCTATATATTATATATATATATATATATATATATATATATATATATATATATATATATATATATATATATATATATATATATATATATATATATATATATATATATATATATATATATACATATATATACATATATATATATATATATATATATATATATATATATATATATATATATATATATATATATATATATATATATATATATATATATATATATATATTAATACGCGATCGATAACCATCAATAATATTTTTAAATTATATTTTATATTAAAAATGGTTTCGCATAACCAAAAATATGTCCGCTCTGATCTTTGATCCAGAAAGCTTGGCTGAACAAAGCCACCGGAAAATAACATTAATGAAACAATGGAGGAAAAAAATACCTCCTAGTGAGTGTGCTGTGTTATACTTTAGCTTAGGAACGATATAATACATTATATAAAATATAATTTAAAAACATTATCGATATACGTAATTTGCATGCTCCTGAATTTTTCTAACCAATTTTCCCTTTACCTAGATGAATAGAACAAACAAATTACAGTTGTCTCTTCAGACAGCACTGGTTAGCTATGAAAAAACTTGTTGCACACCTTCAAAGTTCACTATGCAATGTTGCTTAAAGTTTCGCCAGTGTTAAATTAGAGCAATAGAATGATACTACGTTATTTTATAAAGGCCTTTAAATATTTGATGCAAGGGAAGGAAGTGAGTAAGCGTTTTACTTTTGATAACTAAACACCTCGATTTGCTATCTTACATATCGAGTTCGTTGCTGAACATATTCGGACAAAAATTGAGCGTGCTGCACCCCGAAACCTTTATTGATACGTATTCATTATCTGACGATAACTCCTCTGAAACGAAACCAAATTTTCTGCAATTTGGATATGCGGTAGACATTGATATTTTATAGCCCAATTTCGTTAATGAATGTGGTCGAATAATGATTGCAAGTGTTGCCTCCCTTTACATAGTACGATTATAACTTCCATAAAACTAACCGATTTCTTTACAATTTGGGTGTATGGTTCAGATAGATAGATCGAATACGTTGCTGGACGTGATCGGCTAAAAATTGTACGACTATGAATGCGCAATAAGAAAATTATTTTAACTTATTTGTTTAAATGTGCAACAAATAATGCTTAATGTGTATTTTATGAAGAATAGATTCATTAAACGGATTTTTATCTTTCAAATTTAACTCCTTATTTACGTTCGTCAACTCATTTTTAACATGTTCTATTTAAAAATGCTATGTGCTCGTAGGTTATGTATCTATGCATTCAAGTATAACAGGTTTACTAATATCGCTTTTTAAAATAAAATACAAAAAAAATAAATGTATAAATAATTTTATTCGGCTCATATCAAATGTTTACAATGTGAGTTTCGTAATGAACAATATTTACACTTTACAGAGATTAATGTATAAAATTTATATTCAGTGTTAAAATTCTGAAATTATATACCCTTATTCATTAAAAATAAATGCTAAGATTTATGTACCATTCTCTAAAAGAATGAAGATTCATAAAGAATGTGGTGTTTCAATTTCTAAGAATAGGTGAAATTTCACCCCTAGTTTCCTAAAAGTCTACGAAGTTTGCGATTTATTTCGTAGGAAGTGTCAAATTTTGTCTCAGTTTAGACCTGTCGTTTTCCACGTGTTGTTAAATATGTACATTCAAATGTGGGCATTTATTATGAATTGAATGGTTTTATGGCGCACCTACAATCGCGACATTATGATATTCCTATTTGTATGACAGTAATGTCTCGTACTAAGATATCAAAACTCATTACATGTTTCTTTTAAGGTGTTAAATGCATATTTTTCTTATTTTAATATTATTATAATGTACTACACTTGGCCTAGAGTGTCAGTCTTTCATTTAAATTCAATGTTGACAATCGCATATCCTTAAAAAATCTTTAAGTGATATTCTATTCCCCTAAAATTCATGACAGTTTTAAAAAGATACCGATTTAAGGGCTTTAGATGTTGCTGTAACATTAAAAACACATCTCTTATTCAGTAATTATCTACTAAATATTGTGCAATTTTTGCAAATTTCATTAAAATATCATAATTTTAAGCGCTAAAGGAGCTTATGTAACATTAAAAAAATTCACTCTTATTTCCCCAAACATATGCTAAGAACCAAACAATTCACTAAAATCATGAAATTTTAGGATCTTAGACCTCTTGGAATATCGAAAACAGATACTTCTAATTCACCGAACATGCACTATGTGCCGAGTAATTTTCGCTAAATTTTATTTAAATGTCGTAATTTTAAGCGCTAAAGGAATCTTAGGCCTTGAGTAAGATTAAAAATGAAAAAAAAAACCTCCTAGTTCACCAAACATTCGCTAAGAACCAAACAATTCGGTAAAATATTAAAATTTTTGGTTACACCCATGTCTGTGAAAATGCTCGATTCGTGTTCTTTAGCTCATTAAATTCTAAACCTCGGTGTTAAAATTACATCCATCACTTTAAAAATGGTTAAATCGTATACAATGCACTATATCGTTAAAATCATGGATGAGATACACTATTTCATTCTTTACAGTTAAATTTACCTCATTTTTAAAACTCAATTAAAATTCATTAATATCCCAGCGTCAAAAAAATATAATGATCACACTGTGTATTCCGTAAATATTCGATTCTGCATATTGAAACCTATTATTTAATTTAAAAAAATAATCACTTTTTTAACACAGAACATGATCGTCGTCCATAAAATTCAACTCATTTTTATAACTCAATTAAAATTCATTCAACCAATAGTAACTTAGCGTTAAAAATTAATGATCGTCGCTAACATCATTTAAACCCTCACACTCAAAATTTGTCACAAAATTCACTCATTAGTGTCTTAGCGTTAAAAAAATTATTTAGCAACGCACTTAACATAATTAAACCGTTCCATTCATACCGAAATTATCCAAGTACCCTAAAATTCATTAGTTCTCTATTCAATTAAAATTCACTCAATGGTATCTTAGCGCCATTTTTTTTCTAATGTATAACATGCATGTATCATTTTTCTTTAAACCAGAAAATCGAACATACTCTTTCTTTGTAGAAATGGATCGTACGATTTTCGAATATATTACAGGCTATTTTGCAAACTAGAAATGGCATACACTCATTTTTTTTAATGTATGACATGCATGTACTATTTCTACAAAGAAATGGATCTTGCTATTTTCTAATACATAACATTTTAGTTGACTCTTTAAAATAACCCAGTTTACTCATAAAAATAATACGGATTCCATTTTTAGAAGCCATTGGTAAGAACATCCATGTCACACATTGTTTCCTTTACATATGCAAGTCATATTTCTCCATACATATTTCTCCATATATACATATATACATATGCAGATATACATATACATATACATATATACATATACATATTTCTCCATATATACATATATATATACATATATATATACATATATATTCTCCATATATACATATACATATTTCTCCATGCATATGCAAGTCACATCTCTGCACAACATTAGCTTGTGAAGCTTTCAGTACTTTGCATTTTCTTACTTTAAAAATATCTCCCAAGTTTTACATTTACTGATAAATCAGTACACCTATTCATTTTAACTACGTCCTTAAATATAGAAAAGTCTTGAATTTCCCATATATTTGAAAAGAGATCAATACAGCCATTTTTCATAGCTAAAAACAGTCGAAACGGTTTCAGAAACTTGCCATAAAAGAAAATCGCGTGGCACACACAATCATTCTGAAAAGTGTCGAGTCGTATTCAGTGAGTATTATAACCTAGCATTAAAATCTCACATGGTATGTGAAAATAGACATTTAGCGCAATTTAAAACAGTTAAAGTTTCATAGCATTCTGATGAATATCATTAAAGCATTCAAAGTAAAATCCAAAAAAAATTGTCGAAACGCATTCAGCGAGTATTATAACCTATCCCTTAAATCTTGCATGCTTTTAAAACATGTCAGTTTTAACACAGACTCCCCTACTAATTCATTAAAGAATTAATTGCCTTGGCTAGCACGCACACATCTTCTATAAGGGTTAAATCCTGTTCCAGAGTCGTGGTGACATCAAAAATGCGATATGCTAGTTCACTATAGTGTGCTAGAATTTTCCTCGTTACTTCATTCAATGGCTTACCACACAAATCATTTCATTAAAATTAATAAAATTCACGAACGCATACATAACATACACCCCGTACTTAAAATACAAGGATCCCAATAATTCAATACCATCTTAATGTAAAAAAAATTATCTTCGTTCATTAAAACATTTATGAGCGTGGAGCATTACTAAAAATATTAAGTCATCGTTCGACTACCTAATTAAAATATTCATTAACACAAAAACCTCATTCAGAAATTAATGCTATTAAAATTCTGTAACATACATCCATTTAATTCAAGGGCCAATAGAGGGAGCCACCACTGTCCAAAATTTCGGAAATGTCTTCAAGCACTTTCCAAAAATAAAACATAAAAAATAATTACCCTCGTTCAAATCAATAAAAAAATAATCCTCCTATTAAAATTCAATTATGAGCACATTTCATTTTTTCATAATAAATTTTATTAATTTATTAAAAATTAATTAAAATCTTAATTCACTCGCACCATCCCCTAGTAGAAGATTGCAAAATTATCAAAGTACCCTACTCCTTTCGCAAGGAAGACATCATTCATTCATCGTCTCCCTAAGTCTCAGTCTTTATATTGGTTAAAGCACTTTCCTAAGATGCGAGTGGTCCCGAGTTCGAATCCAACTCAGTCAGGAACCAATTCTTTCCCTCAAGCCAACGCAGTTCTCCAACCTGCCCATAGAGGGCACCACCAAAATTTCCAAGATGACCTCCAAGTTCTTCTTCAACCCCACTCATCCAATCACGTCATCCAATAATCTTATCGAGTGACGTCATCCGATAAGATTAGATAAGCCGATGACGTCATCCGATAAGATAAGCCGATGACATCATCCCCAATGACGTCACGCTGCACCGCTGCACCGGATTGCAGGTAAACGCCTGTTTCTTTACTACTAAGATCCAAATATCTACGATAAGGGATTACATTCTTTAATTACATTCTTCATGTACCACAAGAAGTATGTCATATAATTTGGAAAGTTCGATGTTGTTGAAAAGGTCACGGACGTCGTAGCTAATAAATTATATATCTTTATTGCAAAATTTAAGACGTTTTATGATGTCGTTACTGTTTTTTTATCATAATAGAGTTCTGTAGTAATAAAGCTCTAACAACAGGTTTAAGGATAAGTAGAAGTTTCTTGTTAGCCAAGGAAAAATAAGAACTGCATCCCACTGTTACAGTACATAATTTCACATGTATTTTATGCAGTTTTGGGATAAGGACCAGATATGGCAATGAAAGTGATTTTAAATTAATGCTTCTTTTTGTACGATGATTTATAAAATTCTTCTGTACAATGCTTTGATCTTGTTACACATTACAACAAAATTATATGATGAAGGTTTATACATAGTAGGAACCAAGTAACATTTCTGTAAGGTTTCAAGCTAATATTTTTTGCAGATAAAGGCGTAATTAGAAACCACTTTGTCTGTATATGGAATCACAAATCGATCTTGAACGTCCTTGATAGAACTAGGAACAAAGGATTTGGGTATTAGTTGAAGTTTTTTATGATAAAGATTGATAAATCCATTGAGTATATGGTATTTCCATTCAGCGAAGGCGTTGAGTGGTAAACTATATTTAATTGCCATTTTATAAATGAATATATCAAGATCTTGATTGGATTCTTCCTTGACGTGGTTATATTCTTGGTTACTGAATTTTGTACCTTTTTTAAATATTTTCCTTAATTGTAGATCATCAATTATTGCAAGATTAACCGTAATTATATGATTATGGTACATATCCTTATAAATACTGCTTTGACAAGTACATACTGTTGAACCATATAAAGATTTATTTCTACCAAAATGATAGATAGTTATAAAACTTTCTTCCATTGGTACGTATAAAACGATAAGTGAGCTTAACTTTGATATTTGCTATTGTTATCAAATTATTTAATTGATAGAGCATTAAATTGATAGGTATACTTTCAAATGTTTTCTTTTTGAAGGTTGTAATAAAGTATTCTGATTGAGCTTCTTTTTTAGGACGATACTGAAAATCGATATTAAACTATTTAGCTCTCAATTTTATGAAGTCCAATAATATGGCAATATTTTGAGTTATGTCATTATGTGTTTCTTGAACCAATGATGTTATATGATCAATGATGAAATCCCCAACACGAGAGAAATATTTAAGTTTGATTCCAAATACCGTAATCTTAATCCATTTGCACTTGGCATATGTTTTGTTGTTGAATAAATCCATTAAAGTTTTGATTTTAGTGAGAATGTCTGAAAAGTTGATATATCTATGTCTTCCTCCTCGTTTCCATCTAGTGGTTTTACTTTGATATAGGGAGTGAAAACTCTTTTTTGCTGTGTTCCAAATTGAAATTCTCTTTGAATATGGCAGTTATGAGTCCAAAAGGGAATACTGTGCATAATATGCGTGCATTCCTACCAAAAGCGTTCTTGAAGTTTAGGTACTATATCTAAAATAGTAACCACAATATTAGAAAAATCGTGGTGGTGATAATGTTTAAGTTTAATGTTCGTAGTTGGAGGATCCAGATTAAGACTTTTTTTTATTTGGTTTCTGGGCAAATTGATGCGTATGTGTAAGGGGGATTCTTGGTTTGTCCGATGTACATCATATTGCAAGTGCAACAACTTATGCAATAGATTACATTGAAAGTCTTGCAGAACATAAAGTGGCCCGTAGAATTTTGTCCAATCTGTATAGGGATAGCGCTAGAGCATAACTTGCATTCGCGAAAAAGATATCTCCTGAACGATGATATCACATCAACAACATTAACATAATTAGTTGTCACATTTTGATCAGAATCCCCAAGTAAAGGTTTGAAAAAATGTGTAATCGAAGACATCCAAAATCAGTAGAGGGTAGTAGGCTACCGAATATCACATGGAGGGTAGCAGGCTATCGATGATAGAAATACCCAAATATTGTATCACAGGGCATATATTCAAATTAAATTAGTTCCAAAATGAGCATGTTTGCCAGGCACTAAAAAAGTAACTTGTATTCATCCAATATTAAATCAATAGTTTTACTCATATTGAGGAGTCCGATAAGGTGAATTCCGTAAACACATATAAACATCCCATATTCAAATGAAATAGGTTAAAATCCATATAACCCAATCTAAAATCTTTTGGGATTGTTCATCAAAATTTCATACCTATAAGCAAGGATTGATAAATCACTTAGTGACATATTCCAATGTGACAAGTTTTTATATTTATAACTTTTTTTGTAGATTTTTAAAATTATAACTTCTTTGTAGATTTATAATAACATATGATCTTTCTATCAACATTTCCAATTGTAATCTTATTGCAAGGAAAGGCGTCAAAGTATAGTAAGATAAGATACTACGTTAAAGTGTAAGTACGTTCATAATAAAACATTAAATAAAATATAAAAACCAAGAGTAGAAAATAATACATATCAAAATTATTTACAAACACAATGCATAACCTTCAATGGATAACCGTGAATTTTATTCCTAAATAATACAAGTGCAAAACACATACCCGCAACAAAACTGTCCCCATCCAAACCATCGACCTAAAGCAACACACGGCAGACCGATGCATTCCAAGCATGGTCCGAGAGGTACCCTTTTAAGAACTCAAACGATACAATCACATTCTGTGCTATGCAGCAAGAAAACGATATATCATATATAGAAGCAAAACGAAATAGGCCAAAACAGAACGCTACATAAGTATTCAATTTTACTTCAAACTACCAGGATTCTACAAAGGAAAAGGCGCATTGCAACTCTATATTCCGAAGCAAGAAATATCAAAGAAAACTTAAAGATATGAAGTGGGGATGCCAGATATATTGCATGAAAATGGCAGAGAGGGATGGCGACCTCTCATTCCCATTTAAAGCGCTTTTCTGCCCAGGCAACGTCAAAATCAAAACTTTAATGGATTTATTCAAGAACAATACATATGTCAAGTGAAAATGGATTAAGAATACGGTATTTGGAATCAAACTTAAATATTTGCCTCGTGTTTGGGATTTCCTCATTGATCATATAACATCATTGGATCAAGAAACACATAATGACATAACTCAAAATATTGCCATATTATTGGACTTCATAAAATTGAGAGCTAAAAAGTTTAATATCGATTTACAGAATCGTCCTAAAAAAGAAGCTCACTCAGAATACTTTGTTATCACCTTCAAAAATAAAACATTTGGAAGTATACCTATCAATTTAATACTGATTCAATTAAAAAATTTGATACCAATAACTAATATCAAAGTTAAGCTCACTTATCGTTTTGTACGTACCAATGGTAGAAAAATTTATAACTAAAATCATTTAAGTAGAAATAAATCTTTATATGATTCGACAGTATGTACTTGTCGAAACAGTACTTATAAGGATATGTACCATAATCATATCATTACGGGTAATCTTGCAATAATTGAAGATCTACAATTAAGGAAAATATTTAAAAAAGGTACAAAATTCCATAACCAAGAATATAAACACGTCAAGTATGAATTCAATCAAGATCTTGATATATTCATTTATAAAATGGCAATTAAATATATTTTACACTCAACGCCTTCGCTGAATGGAAATACCATATACTAAATGGATTTATCAATCATTATCATAAAAAACTTCAACTAATACCCATATCCTTTGTTCCTAGTTCTATCAAGAACGTTCAACATCGATTTGTGATTACATATACAGACAAAGTGGTTTCCAATTACGCCTTTACCTGCAAAAAAATATTAGCTTGAAACCTTACTGAAATGTTATTTGGTTCCTACTATGTATAAACCTTTATCATATAATTTTGCTGTAATGTCTAACAAGATCAAAGTATTGTACAAAAGAATCGGTATTAATTTAAAAACAGTTTCATTCCCATATCTGGTCCTTATCCCAAAACTGCATAAAATACCCGTAAAATTCCGTACTGTAACAGTGGGAAGCAATTCTTACTTAACCTTGGCTAACAAGAAACTGCTACATATCCTTAAGCCTGTTGTTAGAGCTTTATTACTACAGAACTCTATTATGATAAAAAAAAAACAGTAACGACATCATAAAACGTCTTAAATTCTGCAATAAAGATAAACAATTTACTAGCTACGACTTCCGTGACCTTTTCAACAACATCGAACTTTCCAAATTACATGACATACTTCTTGTGGTATATGAAGAATTTAATATAAAGAATGTAATCACTTATCATAGATACTTGAATCTTGTGCGATTGGTGTTATATGAAAATGTACTTTATAATGGCAATGAATTTTACCAACAGATTAAGGGCATCCCTATGAGAGGGGGATGCTCCTCTATTTTAGCAGACATATATATATCATTTTTTGAAAGGGGCAATCATATAATATATGAGTTGCCATACTATAGATTCGTGGACGATGTGCTTTTGGGACAATATACGCATACCCCTGAATTTGATTTTAGCTTTTCTCCCCAAGAATTGGAACTAGTCAAAAATACCAATACTAAAAAGGACGAAGTAAATTTCCTGGATATCACCATCAAATACAACAATGTAAAATGAATTTATACAGATTGTACGATAAACGGGAAAGTTACAACATAAAGATTAACCAAATCATAGAATGGAATTCAAATTTGACTAGGAATGTTTTCAGAAATATCATCACAGGACACCTTAGAGGAAATCTCAAGAAGAATACATTCAAAAAAGGTTGTATCTAAAGTAACAGAAGAATCATGTATGAGGCAAAAAAAAAAATAATTACCCGATAAATTTTCTAAAGCAGCATTATAATTCCCTTTTTAACAAAAAATATTACTACTTTAGACATGAAATGGGTAATATGACATCATATAACAGTGAATCATGATGTACGCATGCGTTAATGAGATTTAATTTAAGAGGTAGTCTTGTTGAAACCCAGACCGTCCGACCTACCAGGAAGGTGTAAGGTAACTGTTTGGACGATCGGGAAGTGCCACCCAATTTAGACCGGAACCCAGTGGGGAAGGCATCCACAGGGACCGTACCCTCCTTCCCCTACCACAGAGGTAGTCTTGTGTAATTCCGGTTCTTTTGGTTATCTTATCGACATTTCAACTTTTCAACATCTCTTCATTCTTTGTTTCATGTCACCCTTCATTTCTGTCTTCGTTCGAGAGCCTTCAATTTTGCCCATATACGGGGGACCTGTCATTGTTTCGCATTGGTTCCGTGAGCGTTCTCTGGGCTGAAAAGCGCTTTAAACGGGAATGAGAGGTCGACATCCCTCTCTGCCATTTTTGTGCTATATATCTGGCACCCCCACTTTATATCTTTACGTTTTCTTTGATATTTCCTGCTTCGGAATATAGAGCTGAAATGCGCCTTTTCTTTTGTAGAATCCTGGTAGTTTGAAGTAAAATTCAATACTTATGTAGCGTTCTGTTTTGGCCTATTTCGTTTTGCTTCTATATATATATATATATATATAAATATAAATAGTATAAAAAGAATTTTTGAATTGAAAAAAGAAGGAAGGCTTAGCGAGAAGCTTACTTAATGGCGGTAAGGGGTTGTGACCTTACACCCCAGTTGTCAACAAGCTTGTTTCAATGTTGCTTTTTCAATTCAAAAATTCTTTTTACTACTACTACTACTACTATTTATATTTATATCGTGTATAGTATATGTAGTTGCTATGCGCATATATGCTATAACACTTCACTATCTTTAATAACTTCCATTTTCCATCCTATATATTATATATATATATATATATATATATATATATATATATATATATATATATATATATACATATATATATATATATATATATATATATATATATATATATATATATACACATATATATATATATATATATATATATTTAATACGCGATCGATATCCATCAATAGTATTTTTAAATTATATTTTATATTAAAAATGGTTTCGCATAATCAATAATACGTCCGCTTTGATCTCTGATCCAGAAAGCTTGGCTGAACAAAGCCACCGCAAAATAACATTAATGAAACGATGGAGGGAAAAAAAATACCTCCTAGTGAGTGTGCTGTGTTATACTTTAGCTTAGGAACGATATAATACATTATATAAAATATAATTTAAAAACATTATCGATATACGTAATTTGCATGCTCCTGAATTTTTCTAACCAATTTTCCCTTTACCTAGATGAATAGAACAAACAAATTACAGTGGTCTCTTCAGACAGCACTGGTTAGCTATGAAAAAACTTGTTGCACGCCTTCAAAGTTCACTATGCAATGTTGCTTAAAGTTTCGCCAGTGTTAAATTAGAGCAATAGAATGATACTACGTTATTTTATAAAGGCCTTTAAATATTTGATGCAAGGGAAGGAAGTGAGTAAGCGTTTTACTTTTGATAACTAAACACCTCGATTTGCTATCTTACATATCGAGTTCGTTGCTGAACATATTCGGACAAAAATTGAGCGTGCTGCACCCCGAAACCTTTATTGATACGTATTCATTATCTGACGATAACTCCTCTGAAACGAAACCAAATTTTCTGCAATTTGGATATGCGGTAGACATTGATATTTTATAGCCCGATTTCGTTAATGAATGTGGTCGAATAATGATTGCAAGTGTTGCCTCCCTTTACATAGTACGATTATAACTTCCATAAAACTAACCGATTTCTTTACAATTTGGGTGTATGGTTCAGATAGATAGATCGAATACGTTGCTGGACGTGATCGGCTAAAAATTGTACGACTATGAATGCGCAATAAGAAAATTATTTTAATTTATTTGTTTAAATGTGCAACAAATAATGCTTAATGTGTATTTTATGAAGAATAGATTCATTAAACGGATTTTTATCTTTCAAATTTAACTCCTTATTTACGTTCGTCAACTCATTTTTAACATGTTCAATTTAAAAATGCTATGTGCTCGTAGGTTATGTATCTATGCATTCAAGTATAACAGGTTTACTAATATCGCTTTTAAAATAAAATACAAAGAAAATAAATATATAAATAATTTTATTCGGCTCATATCAAATGTTTACAATGTGAGTTTCGTAATGAACGATATTTACACTTTACAGAGATTAATTTATAAAATTTATATTCAGTGTTAAAATTCTGAAATTATATACCCTTATTCATTAAAAATAAATGCTAAGATTTATGTACCTTTCTCTAAAAGAATGAAGATTCATAAAGAATGTGGTGTTTCAATTTCTAAGAATAGGTGAAAATTCACCCCTAGTTTCCTAAAAGTCTACGAAGTTTGCGATTTATTTCGTAGGAAGTGTCAAATTTTGTCTCAGTTTAGACCTGTCGTTTTCCACGTGTTGTTAAATATGTACATTCAAATGTGGGCATTTATTATGAATTGAATGGTTTCTGGCGCACCTACAATCGCGACATTATGATATTCCTATTTGTATGACAGTAATGTCTCGTACTAAGATATCAAAACTCATTACATGTTTCTTTTAAGGTGTTAAATGCATATTTTTCTTATTTTAATATTATTATAATGTACTACACTTGGCCTAGAGTGTCAGTCTTTCATTTAAATTCAATGTTGACAATCGCATATCCTTAAAAAATCTTTAAGTGATATTCTATTCCCCTAAAATTCATGACAGTTTTAAAAATATACCGATTTAAGGGCTTTAGATGTTGCTGTAACATTAAAAACACATCTCTTATTCAGTAATTATCCACTAAATATTGTGCAATTTTTGCAAATTTCATTAAAATATCATAATTTTAAGCGCTAAAGGAGCTTATGTAACAGTAGTATATATATGCGCGTATGAGCACACCTATATTTTTAATACTAAAAACTATATTTTATAGCTTATTTTTATCTTTTTTATATATAAAAAAAAGGTATCGATCCATTTTAATATTAAAAACATGATTTTATATCAAAATAAGGCCTTTTTTACATTTAGACCAAATTTTAGATAAATGCGTGAAAAAAGAGATCAAAGATAGGCTGCCCCATTATGGGGCTACCTCATACATAGGTAAATTACGGTAAAAAATAAAAGGATTTATATAAAATTAAATAAAATGCGTGAAAAAAGAGGACTTCTAAATGAAGTCCTCTAAATAAACTTTAAAATAATCAGGATTACAAAGTGATTCAAAATATATTGAAACGCGTCCGTAATTTACGGACGCGTTTTATAGAGTTTATAAAATCTTGATAGTATTTTTAGAAAAATATGTTAAAAAAAAATATTTCCATACTTGGACATAAAATATAATCACTTTTTTTCAATAAAAGTAAGTTGTATACAATCTTTACTAAATTTTTTCTCTCCACCAAAATTATAATGTGACTTAATATTCTTACTAATCTTTTTAAGATCTTTATCATTATAATTACTTTAAAATGCTGTTCCAGTATCACCGTTTGATTCTATAAATCTTGCTATTACACTAATTCCTTTCTTTTCTAGAGATTTTTTAATCTTATAAAGATCCATTTATTTAGAATTATTTTTTAACTCTACTCTATTTAGTTATTCTTCATAATCTGTAAAACCTCTATTTTTTAGACTGTCTAAATATTCTTACTGAGTAGACTTAAAAATACTGTCCCATATTGCGATATCCTTCTCCAAATAAGAGTTATAACTAAATCTTCTTAACATCAGGGGTAAATTTATTTTATCTACATCATACCATATATCATTTATTCTAGGTAAAAATATTAATTCATTTAGAGATGTAATATCATTTTCGCTACAATATAATGTTTCTAAATTAGTTAAATTTTCTATTCCTTCAAGGGATGTTAATTTATTTCCCTCACAATATAATTCTTTTAAATTAGTTAAATTTTCTATTCCTTCAAGAGATTTTAATTTATTTCCTCCACAATATAATTTTTTTAAATTAGTTAAATTTTTTATACCTTCAAGAGATGTAATATCATTTATGCTACAATTTAATGTTTCTAAATTAGTTAAATTTTCTATTCCTTCAAGGGATGTTAATTTATTTAAATCACAATATATATTTTTTAAATTAGTTAAATTTTTATACCTTCAAGAGATGTAATATCATTTTCGCTACAATCTAATGTTTCTATATTTATTAAATTTTCTATTCCTTCAAGAGATTTTAATTTATTTCCCACACAATATAATTCTTTTAAATTAGTTAAATTTTCTATTCCTTCAAGAGAACAATTATATATAAAAATAGATTTCACTTCAGTAGGATTCTCTATATTTAAGAAAGACATAGTTTTTTTCCATACCATTATTATATGTAACATCCATTTATATAGAAACATTTTTATTAAATATTTATTTATCATCTTTGCTAGTTAATTGTCTCAAAATATAAACACACTCTCTCAAGACTGATTTAACTTCATATATCTCTTCAATAATTTTCTCTTGGTAAGGTTCTATTTCATGATGACCAAACTTTTTATTTAATTCACTCATCTGTATTGCTTGTACTTTTTTCCAATAAACATTAAAAAAGTGATCAGGTAATAGCTCAAATTTATATTTAATCAAATAACAAAAATCTAATTTATGCATAAATTCTTCTATAAAATTTTCACTAAATGTTTGATATCTAGTTATATACAACCAATTTAAATCATCTTTTAATACTCTCATGGTATCTTCTGTAAGCTTTTGAAATATTGATACTTTATATAAATCTAAATTATCAGAAAATTTTACGATAAATTCGTTACTTAAAGTTTGATATTGAGATATGTTTACCCAATCTACTTTATCTTTACATTTTTCTATAAAATCTTCTGATAATTTTTGATATCTAGAAATTTTACACCAATCATCAGGTTGAGCAAATTCTTCAATAAAATATTCAGACAGTGTTGAATATTGTAAAACTAAATCCCAATTTACATGATCTTTAAGATTTCTAATTACATCTTCAGATAAATTATTTCTAGAAAATTCATTCCAATCAATATCCATTTATTAGAAAGAAATTTTTTCAATATGCATATAAGGTTTTAAAGCGTTACCATCACATTTTATCTTTAATGTGATGATATCATCACGTTTACCATAAGCAAAACAGGTTACTACATCTCTATTAACATTTAAAATTTCCTTACCATTGATTTCCAGAGATATCAGTGGGCTTTTATCATATATATATTTACTTTCTATTGCATCATATATATCTATATATATGGAAATTTTCATATACATATCTGTAGATAATCGCATCTCTTGATCCAGTAATTTTGAGCTCATCATGTTGAAATTTACTTTTTTATAATCCCCATCTGTATGAAAATCATCTAGTATAGTAACCCAGATATCTCTATTGTCTAAATATATTTTATTGACAGCATCTTTATCATTTTCAGGTTCAGAAACATTCGTAATTATTTTATTTTTTGCATCAAATTTATCATTCTGTAATATTAACGAATTTTTTTCAAAATATCTTTTATTCACAACATTTTTTTCATCTTTAGGATCTGCAACATTTCCTATTCTTTTACCTTTTGCATCAAAAACTTTACCTTCTAAAGAATGTAAAGTTGTATCATTTAATTATTTTATTCTCTTGCCTGTTTCTACAGTAAAGGATAAAAAACTCTCATCATATTTAGTTTCTATATGATCTCTCAATTCATGATGATTATTCTCTATTTTATTCAAAACAAAACTTTTAGTGGTTAAATCTAAATCATCTATAGGATTTTCACAATTTTTTAAAATTCTATTTTCCATATCATAATTTCCATCATTCATTAATTTAAAACCTATACCAGGAGGTCCAATAGGTCCTTCTTTCATTTGATCATCATAAGGTGGATAATAAGCACTCATTTATTTAATTTTAAGATTTTAAACTCTTAACCATTGTTATAGTTTTATTTTTTAAATTTATAAAACATCTCTTTCTTTCTTTAAAAATAAAATAAAACTTATATTCCTTTTGACTATTCGTTATCCAATTAAATTCAATATCTAAATTATTTAAATCGGTATAGTTTTCATGATTTGATGAGTCAAAAGGAAAAATAGGATACAGTTTACCAAAATTCTCCTTATTTATCAAAGGTCCTGTTTCTGTATTATTATCGTAAAGTCCTTCATGTAAAAGAGCTTCATACACTCGAATATAATCTTTATTGGCAAAATTTGTTTTATAACGCATAAGAGGAACTTGTTTATTATTAATCATCAACCAGCATTCTGTCATATCTATATGATCAAATATCATATTATTTTTTTCATAATTATTATCTCTTTCAACATATTGAGGAATAACATAGACACTTAAAACTTCATCTGACGCTGTAGTTGCTGTCACAGATCCACTGTTGCTTCTATATGGGCCTACCATCTTAAATCTATATCGATCCCAATTTACCTCTATATCTTTATTAGATAGATATGATTCCAGAAACAAACTTTCTGCAGAATTTTTTAATTCTATATAAGGTAAATGTAAGGTTAAACCTTTAACTACTACCTTATAATTTTCGTTTCTTATATTAGTATATATCATATTTTTATTTTCATTTCTTTGAATTTCTATTTTCACTTCAAAGCCTGAAATTATCTTTTCATATTCTCTAAAGAAATCGATTATATCTTTTAAAAGTGTCCATATTTTAATGACATTGCTATCTTTCGTTAGTTCCCATCTCTTTACGAATCCTTCGTTATAATCTTTATTCATTTTCAAATTATTAAAAAATTCAGTTATTTTAGTAGTATCTTCTAAAGTTCCATCATATTTAAACTCATTACGGTCAGCTGAATCAGATGTATCTAGATAAAAAAATTCATTTTGAGCTTGTGATGCTACATAATCAGGAGTATAATGAATTAATCTTAAAACATGATTCATGATTGAAAAATTTGACTGTGTATTTGATTCAATTTCAGTATCTCCTATATGTACTTTTAAAGTTTTGATAAAACCTCCACCATTTACCAGACTCACATTTTCGTTTCCAATGGATGATTTATCATTTTTTGTAATTTTTAATTTTAGTTCAAGATATCCTCTAGAATATAAAATTTTTGCTTTAGTATCATTAATATGAAAAACATAGGTAGCATTCTCATCTGAACTATGTTCTTTTGGATGAATTTCTCTTAATTCATAACTTTTAATGTGATCATTATAATAATAACGAGTATCACTTAAATCATAAATCATTTATTTAGGAAGAATTTTTAAACCACCTCCTTTCTTTTTCATAGAAAATATTTCATTTAATATATTCTTAGGTTTCATTAAAACCTTTAAAAATCCTTGTATTTTTTTACTTTTTCTTCTATTCATTTATTTAAGAAGAAATAAAATTAAATTCTACAGCTCCTTTATTTAAATCTATTAATTCACCTTTTTGATTAGTAATCCTCATTTTTATTCTTTCAACAGGATCTACTTTAACAGGAAAAAATATCCAATTATTAAATTCTTTTGAAATTATACTACCTGGAGGGTTTTTATTAGTGAAAGAATATATAACTTCTGAATTATATTGATTTATTAACGATCCTTTTACAACATCACAGTGAATATAAATATTATCATTTCCATTAGATATATCAGCAATATGTTCACCTTCAATCTCTATTTCTTCATCATAACTTCCATATGTCGGTTTTAAAAAGCCTATAATTTTATGAAAGTTACTTTTTGTAAAATCAATTACCCAATCTTTTTTCAGTTTAATAGATATTCTTTGTCTTGCTTCAATAATACCAAATTTGACAGGTGGATCCTCACCGAATATTTTCATCATATACTCATTTAATCCTCTTATAGTATAATTACCATTTGATATAGTAATTGTTATATCTGTGCCTAATGTATACAATCTAAATATTTCTTACTTATATTAAACCAGGAAACTTCCATAGAGAATGAGTGTAAAGCTAATTTCTTTATTTTAAGAGGTGTAATAAAATTTACAGTAAATTCCTCTGATCTCTCATGACCTTCAGATTTTAATATAATCATTTATACATAACAAAATTTTCATTATAGTCACTAGGTTTTTGTGTAGGAAATGATTTGAGAACATTTTTAGGTGATATACCTTTATTCCTTTCTCTTATATATTTCATACAAAATATACCACATTTCACAGATGAAGGTTTCTGTAAAAAACTATCATTATAACCTATTTTTTTATTGGATGTAACAAGAAATGATTTAATATTTTTAGGAATATAGTCCTTCTTCATATTGTCATATTCACCAAACGGATCAAAATATTCCACATATTTATATTTAGGATCATTATAATAACAAACCCAATGAGTTCCGGGACCTGTTGATACATCTAAATTAATGATTCCATTTTCAAATTTTCCTATTGTTTTAGGTAATAAATCGGAGGTAAACACACCTCGAAATCCTTTTTCATTTTTCATATTATCTTTAATCATTTTGTCACTGATTCCCACTGTTGATATATTCCCTTTCCAAGTTTTTTTTTTTCCCAGACCCCTTTTTTTGCATAGCTGAACTAGCTAATCCAGATAAAGCACCTGTTGCTAATGCTGGAACTGCAATTTTAGCAGCGGTTATTAAAGAGGGTATAAGTGCCGCTAGAAATGGTAAAAATCCTCCATTTTTATCTAATTGAGTTTTACTAATTGTAATTCTTTTTTTTATCATTAATATGATTAATTTGAGTTTTAGTTAAATACATCTCATGATTAGGAGTTTTAGATTTATCTATTTGTAATGTTACTTCTACTTTATTTTTAAAAGCTGATTTAAGTTTATTTTTCTGACCTTCACTCAAATAAACTTTATATTTTATCATTTATTAACAGAGAAATTGTTTATGATATCGTTGTACATCATTATAAGTCATTTCTTTATTTTTTAATAACATATCTAACAATAAAGTTACTTGATTATACAATTTCTTTGATTTACTTCCGTTACATATTTTTTCTGTTAAATTCGATAATACATTCAATCCTTTACCCACCTTCATTTCTTTACTACTTCGAATCATATTTAAACTATGCATATAATTTTGCAACATATTTTCTTTATTTTTAATTTCTTTTATATCATTCTTTTTCTGGTTTAATTCCTCCTCTGAAAAATTTTTAGCCCTAGAATTTGTACTTTTTAAGTTGCCTCTTTTCTTAGATAATCCTTCTTTTAACTGTTTAGCTCTTCCATACATCTCCTCTAATTTTTCTTGATCGTTTAAAAATACTGACGGTCTGTATAATTTTTCCTCTTTTAAATATTTTAAATTTAAATTTTGATCGATATCATAAGTATAAGATACTAATTCTTTCACAGCTTCAATAGGCTCTTCTATAGATGGAAATGAAATATTTTCTACAACATTTTGAATACTTTTCACAACTTCTTTATTTGATTTTTCATATTTTTCAATTTCTTGAGTGACTGGTTTATGAAATTCCTCTAAGGTCTTTTGAATACCTATTTTTTCTTTTAGTTGATCTTCATTATTCTTTCTTATTTCTTTTTCTATTTTTACTATTTTAATTGAATCTTTTATTTGCTTTAAAAACTTATGTTTCCGTTCTTTTTCTAAGTTCATTTATATAATATTAATTTTTTTACTGTAGCAAATTTTATTTTTACTGCTAGTAAATTATGATAAAAATTAAAGATTACACAGAACCAGAAGAATTACCTGATCCTAAACAACACCCTTTGTTACCTAAACATCCATTTAGATTACTTATAGTAGGATCTTCAGGTTCAGATAAAACAAATTTACTGTTAAATTTGATTTATGATTTATTATTTTTTAATACATTATATATATGTGCAAAAGATTTATACGAACCTAAATATTCTAAATTACAAGAAAAATATACATTGTTTGAAGATATAGAAAGAGAAGATATTTTGAAATGTAAGAATATAAAGAATAAGAAAAGATTATTAAAATTTTATGATAAATTAAAAAAAAAAGTATTATTTTCTTCAGATCAGAATTTTATTACTGTAGATGATTTAAATCCTACATTAAAGAATTTAGTTATTTTTGATGATTGTGTGATTGAGAAAGATCAAAAAAACATCGAAGAATTATTTATTAGAGGTAGAAAGAAAAACGCATCCTTTATTTATTTAACTCAGTCATATTATTTAACACCTATCAATATAAGAAGGAACTGTAATTACGATATATTTTTCATTCTACAATCTAAAGAAATTCAACAGATTATAAGAGAGATAGATGGTTTATTAAGTACTGAAGAATTCAAACAAATGTATAATAAAAGTGTTCAAGAAAAATATGATTTTTTTATGTTAGATTTAGTGAATCCTGAAATGAGATACAGGAAAAAATTTAATCCTATATAAATGGATGTATATTTAGAAAAAAGATTATATGTTTACAGAAAGAGTAGAAATTTGTATCAAAAGATAAGTATTTCATTATCAGTAAGTAAGGTTATTCTAAGTGGAACAGGTTTATCAGCAATAGCCTTTCTACCGCTTGCATTTTTAAGTTTATCATTTGGTATAGTAGAAGCCATAGATCTCGCATTAAAAATAGCAGAAAGGAAAGAAGAATATAGACATTGTTATAATTTTTATAAAGCTCATTAATTCGTTTAAAGCTAAGGATATGACAGAAGAAGAAATTTATATGTGTGAAAAGGATTTCATAAAAAGTTTAAAATTTAATCCAGTTGAAAAATACGTAAAACAAATGCAATTGAATGGATATAAATTTCTAAATAAATAAATGGTTTGTAAAAAAAAGAAAGGTGGTGATATTGTTGGATGGATACAAGATAAAGTAAATGTTCCAGAAATGCATTTACCAGGATATCAATATTGTGGCCCAAATACAAAATTAGAAAAAAGATTAAAAAGAGGTGATCCTGGAATAAATAGAGTTGATAAAGCATGTAAAGAACATGATATTGATTACAATAAAACAAAAGATACAAAACTGAGACATGTTGCTGATCAAAAATTAATAGATAATTTAAATGCTATACAAGATCCAACATTTCAAGAAAGATTAGCTAGAGGAATTATTAAACCTATTATTAAAGTTAAAAAAACTTTTGGATTAGGTCTTTCTATATATTGTGTCAAGTGTAAAGATAAAACCCCAACTAAAAATTATCATAAAACTACTTCTAAAAATAATAAACCAGTTGGTAAAGGTATCTGTACTATTTGTGGAAGTAAAAAGAATACTTTTTTAGGGAGTTAAAAGAGACATATTATAATCCAGAAACAGGTTATTGTGGAATTAATGAATTGAAAAGAAAAACAGGGTTACCTAATGTTGAAGAATTTTTACATGAACAAGATGTATATACTAGATATAAACCTGTCATTCGTAAATTTAAAAGAAGAAGAGTTTATGTTCCAAACAGTAATAATCAATTTGACGCTGATTTGTTATTTATAAAAAATTATAGTAAATATAATGATGGAACTAATTATTTGTTAGCGGTTATAGATGCTTTTAATAAATATGCTTGGGCTTTTCCTATAAAAAGAAAGACATCTGAAGAAGTAGTACAAGGTTTTAAACAAGTTTTTAAAGAAAGAATACCAAAATTCATTTTGACAGATGAAGGTACTGAATTTACAGGAAAACAGACACAAAAATTATTTAAAGATAATAATATACATAGGTTTACAACTAAAAATAAAGAAATAAAATCTGCAATAGCTGAGAGATTTAATAGAAGTATAAGAGAAAAAATTATAAAATATATGCATGCTAACAATACTAAAAGATATATTGATGTATTACCCAAATTACTTAAAAATTATAACAATTCATATCATAGATCTATAAAAATGACACCTGTTGAGGCTAGAGAAAAAGAATCTCAAGTTTATAAAAATTTATATACTAAAAAGATCATGAAAAAACCGAAATTTAAGATAGGGGATAGTGTTAGAATATCTACAATTAAGAAAACATTCAGGAAAGTAGATGATTCTACATTTACTGAAGAGATTTTTATAGTTTCTGAAGTATTGAAAACAGATCCTATTACTTATCGATTAAAAGATTTAAACAGTAAAGAAATTGAAGGAACTTTTTATGAAAATGAAATGGTAAAATATAATAAAAAAGATGATGTATATAAAATTGAAAAAATCATAAAAAAGAAAGGAAATAAGTATTTTGTAAAATGGCTAGGATATCCAGATGAATTTAATAGTTGGACATCTGAATTAGTATAAATGAATAAGATGAAATTAATCTATGATTCAGAAGAAGAAGAATATTTTTATGTTATCGATTACGAAAGTTTAAAACAAAGATATAATAGTAGAGTTTGTTATTTTAATCGATTAAGAAGGAGATATAATATATCTCAAGAAGTTGAGGATATGTTTTTAAAATTTTTAGATTTTATGTATTATGAAAAATCAATTAACTATTACTATTTTATGAAAAAGATTTGTGATATTTTTAATATTGAAAATAATATAAAGGTTCAAAGTGTTAAAAAGAAATATGAAAAAATATGGAATGATTTCTTACAAAGTATTACAAAAAATGTTTCTTAATAAATGGAGGTTACAAAAAAGTGCATACACTGTTTGACTATGAAATCAGTAAATGAGTTTTACATATATCATAGAAATGGAAAAATTAATTCCCAAAGTCGTTGCAAATGTTGTGAATCCATAATTAAATATAAAAAATATATATGTGAATGTGGAAAGCAATATACATATACACACAAAAAGAGACATTTGAAAAGTAATTATCATAGTAAGCATCTTCCAGGAAAAAGTATTACAAAAAATGTTTCCTAATAAATGGAGTTTACATTAAAGTCAAAGACTATTAATGAACTTAGAAAAGTAGTAAAATTATTGAATATTAAACAACCTAAAGGTTGTAAGAAGGTTGATTTAATTAAATTATTAACTAAATATATCAGAAAAACAGGTGAATATAAACCTGTTTTAGTAGATTTATTAAATTTAGATTTGTCAGCATACTTGGAAAAAAAGAAAAAAATATTTATTGATAAACCTAAAAAACGCAAAAAAATTAAAAAGATTTTTGATTCTTTTAAATTAAGATTTGATAAAAATGATTTTAAATCTGTCTTTCCTGAAGAAAATGTATTTACAGTAGAAGAAAATCTTGAAAAGTTATTTACAGAAGATAGAAAATGTCGTATATGTGGTAAATATTATGAAGATGAAGAAGAACATATAAAGAAAGACTTAATGATTAAAAGATCAAAACAAAAAAGAAAATGTATTATTTGCGGTATATATTATAAACATTTAGAAAATCACATATCAAGTCGAAAACATAAAAAAGCATTAGATGAAGGTAATGTAGAAATTAAGGAATATGAAACTGCTTATAAATCTAGATTAAGATCATACAGAATTAATAATTATAATAATATTAAAATCCCTCTAGAATTTTTAGAAGAGAAAAGAAAGGTTGTAATAGAAAAAATAAAGCATATTATGAAAGATTTTAATGGAATAAAGGTAAATTTTAAATTGTTTTGTTTGTATAAATTGAATGAAGAAATTCAAGAATTTACATTCAAAACTGAGAATCAAATTATATTAAAATCTAATGATTTACATACTTTTTATGATTATGTTATTGACAACTTAATAAATGAATCTGATGATTTTATATCAAAAGGATCTGGTTGGAGTCTTGAAGAAATTAAATTTTTGGAATTGAGAATAAATAAGTATCAACCCTTGAGAGGATCAAGTTATATTGATTTACCTGAAAACATTAAATCTAAACAAGCCATAATAAATGTAAAAAATAAAGATAATAAATGTTTTATGTGGTCTATATTATCAGCAATTCATCCTGTAAAAAAAAATCCTCAAAGAGTGTCAAAATATGAGCAATATAAAGATGAATTACATTTTAAAGGTATTGATTTTCCTGTTTCATTAGACAATATTAAGAAATTTGAAAAACTAAATAATATATCTATAAATGTTTATAGTTATGATAGTTCAATTTATCCACTTAGAATAACTAACAATAAATTAGAAAAACATGTAAACTTGTTTTATATGAAAGATCATTATTGTTGGATTAAAAATATGAATAGTTTGATCAGATCACAAATTACTAATCATCGTATATTTTTATGTGATAGATGTTTAAATTATTTTTATTCTGAGGAAAGATTAAAGATACATGTGGAATACTGTAAAGATGCTGTCACAATTAATATGCCTAAAAAAGATGAAGTTATTCAATTTAAAAATCATGAAAGAAAAATGAGAGTACCATATACTATATATGCTGATTTTGAATCTCTCTTACCTAAAATTGATACATGTGAGCAAGATCAAACTAAATCATATACTGTGAAATATCAAAAACATGTAGCAGATGCATTTTGTTATTATATCAAATATGAAAAGGAATACTTTAAACCTCCTGTTGTTTATAGAGGACCAGATACAATCAAAAAGTTTGTATCTATGTTAAAAGAGGATACTCTTAAAATTGAAAAAATGATAAAAGACAAAACTAAAAAATATGAAAGTATCAAATCTATGATAGAGTTCGATGAAAATCATTATAAAAGAACTAATATTTGTCATATATGTGAAAATCAAATCTTAAATGATGAAAAAGTAATTGATCATTGTCATATAACTGGAAAATATAGAGGTCCTGCTCATAATGTTTGTAATTTAAATTATCAAATTCCAAAATTTATTCCAGTAAAAATTCATAATTTAACAGGTTATGATTCTCATTTGTTTATAAAAGAACTTGGATTTGATGAATCAAAAATAGATGTTATACCTAATACTGAAGAAAAATATATATCTTTCAGCAAAAAAATAGGAGGTATGAAATTGAGATTTATTGATTCATTTAAATTTATGTCTTGCAGTTTAGATAATTTATCAAAAAACTTGAGACCAGAGAATGAAATAAATAGATATCCTCCAAAAATACAAAAAATGAAATATATTAAATACTTAAAATCTAAATTTAGAGAGACATCATTACATTTTCCTGATGATAAATTAGATCTCATTACAAGAAAAGGTGTATATCCTTATGATTATATGGATTCTAGAGATAAATACAAAGAAACAGAATTACCTTCAAAAGATAAATTTTATAATAAATTGAATGAATGTAATATAACTGATGAAGAATATAAACATGCTCAACGTGTTTGGAAAGAATTTAATATAAAAAATTTAGGTGAATATACAGATTTATATGTTAAAACAGATGTATTAATTTTAACAGATGTATTTGAAAATTTTAGAGATGTTTGTTTAAAAACTTATAAATTAGATCCAGATTGGTATTTTACTGCTCCTGGTTTATCTTGGGATGCTATGTTAAAAATAACAAATGTTAAATTAGATTTATTAAATGATTATGATATGATTCTCATGATAGAAAAAGGTTTAAGAGGAGGTGTTTCACAATGTTGTAATAGATATGGAAAAGCTAATAATAAATATATGAAAAATTATGATAATAGTAAAGAATCCAATTATTTAATGTATTTAGATGCTAATAATTTATATGGATGGGCTATGAGTCAATATTTACCATATGGAGAATTTAAATGGTGTAATGATTATGAAAAAAATTACGTTAAACGTGAATTATATAATAATAAAATAAAAGATGAGATTGGATATATATTTGAAATTAGTTTAAGATATCCAAAAGAGTTACATGATTATCATTCAGATTTACCATTATGTCCTGAAAATAGAATTCCTGAAAATTCGAAACAAGGTAAGTTATTAACAACTTTACACGATAAAGAGAAATATGTAGTTCATTATAGAAGTTTAAAACAATATTTGAAAATGGGTTTAAAGGCTGTAAGAGTACATAGAGTATTGCAATTTAAACAATCAAATTGGTTAAAAAAATATATAGATTTAAACACTGATATGAGAAAGAAAGCTGCTAATGATTTTGAGAAAGATTTTTATAAATTAATGAATAATTCAGTATTTGGAAAAACTATGGAAGATATAAGAAAACGAATCGATGTAAGATTATGTTGTAATTATGATCAAGTTAAAAAATTAATTGCTAAACCTAATTTCAAATGTAGAACTATTTTTGATGAAAATTTGGTAGCTGTTCACATGAAAAAAACAAAACTATATTTTAATAAACCGATTTATGTTGGAATGAGTATATTAGATTTATCTAAACATTTAATGTATGATTTTCATTATAATGTTATGAAACCGAGATATAAAGATAATATTAAGTTATTATATATGGATACAGATAGTTTTATATATGATATTAAAACAGATGACTTTTATGAAGATATGAAGTCTATGATTGATTATTTACATCTGATTATCAAGTAAATAATCTGTATAATATGCCTAGATGTAATAAAAAAGTATTAGGTAAAATGAAAGATGAAAATAACGGTGTGATTATGGAAGAATTTGTAGGTTTAAGAAGTAAAATGTATTCAATAAGATTAGAAAAGCAGAGTGTTGAAGAATATAATAATAATAATGAAGACCATAAAAATTTTGAGATTAAGAAGTCTAAAGGTACTAAGACTAGTACCGTTAAAAACAGAATATCATTTGAAGATTATAAAGACTGTTTATTAAATAAAAAAGATCAATATAGAACACAGAATTTAATTAGAAGTAAGAAACATGAATTGTATTCAATTCAAGTGAACAAGATAGCTTTATCAGCAAAAGATGATAAAAGATTTATATTAGAAGATGGTATGAATACTAGAGCTTTAGGACATTATAAAAATGTTTCTATATAAATGGATGAGTGCTTAGGTGATATTCGAGCTTTAAATTTTACAAATTCTGTAGAAATTTACTATATGACTTATCTTTGTAATGTATTGTATGATTTATATATAAAATATGATTATAATAAAAACTATTATCAGAAAGTTTTCATAGGTTGACTGAATTAATTGAAAAAGAAGAAAATGAAGATATTAAATTGAAAGGATTAGGAGTTTTATATGTTATTTCAAAGAATTTATTCTATTGGTCATGAATTTATATAAACTAATAAATAGATGTTTAATGATTTATATCCTACTAAATATTGTACCTTAATCAATATATGATTTTTTAAATATTGTTTATAATAACTATTTTATTAATATCTCTATAATTCAGGGGGGGATGACTATCCCCCCCTATAATGTTTAGAAATTATTTATAAAAAAATGTTTACTAATAAATGGAAGAGTTCAATAGACTGAGAGGTTATCCCAAGACGTTTAAATTAAATGATTTATATCCTGGGGAATATGATCTGATATCATTGAAAAAAATTAAAACTAAATATGGAGATACAGTAATCGTAAAGTTATATATAGAAGGGGTAGAAAAGGATTATTATCTAGCGAATAAGCATGGACAACTTTCTGATAAATCGATAAATGAAATCAATATAGGTAGATATATATTTAAGTATTCAGGTATGATTAATGATAAATATGAATATGAATTAGAGGAAGCTTAATCATTTTTATAATGATTAATATATTTTTCTGAGATTATATTCTGAGATTTATATTTAATTAATATATTTTCTGAGATTTCCAATTTTCTACAGTTATCAATACATTTCTTCAAAAGAAATTAAATCATTACTTATACGTCTCTTTTTTAAAAATCTCTTCGTTTTTCATATATCTTTTACATTTATTAAATCTCTTTGAGCTAGTGAACCGACAAAAAAGATTCGGCATTTATTTTTTCATTCTGCTTTGACCTCGACTCTCGAAGGAGAAAGTTTATCACAAAGTGAACCCTTATCAGTCAGAAAAATACCACATCCCAGTGTGTGGTATTTGTTCCACTAAGCGGGTCAAAATATTATTTTCCGGACGCTTTGGAAAAAGAATCCCCGCGAAGTGGGAAATGTTTTTAGATAAACCTCATTAAGACTGATATTTTTCAGATAGCACGCAGTCGCTAATGGATGAATGATATTTAAGTATTTGAGTGAGGAAGTTTAATCACTTTTTTTATTCTTTATCTAAGACGGATCGTCTTTTTGACATATTTTTTTAATTTTGTTTAGCGCGAAGGAGAGATTTTCTCCTTGATAGGACAAAGTGCGAGCACATATCTGTCAACGCGCGGCGCAACAAATTATAAATATATTTGGAGGATTCATTTGGAAGTCCTTTCACACATTTATTTAATTTCATCCTTTTATTTTTTACCGACCTATATATGGGGGGACTAACGGTCCCCTCATAACTCTCAAATAAGGTAGCTCCAAAATGGGGCAGCCTATCTTTTGATCATTTTTTCATGCATTTATCTAAAATTTGGTCTAAATGTAAAAAAGGCCTGCTATAAAATCATGTTTTTAATATTAAAATGAACCTTTTTGTATATATAAAAAAGATAAAATTAAGTTTTTAGTATTAAAAATATAAGGGGGAAGGATTTTTTTTTTTGACGCCATTTAAAATGGCACTATATTTTTTAATATCTTCATTATTCAAATTTATAGTATATCTCTTTTTTCACGCATTTATCTAAAAAAAAGTTAAAATTTGGTCTGAATGTAAAAAAGGCCTTATTTAGCTATAAAATCATGTTTTTAATATTAATATGGACCTTTTTTTTTATATATATAAAAAGATAAAAATAAGCTATAGTTTTTAGTATTAAAAATATAGGTGTGCTCATACGTGTAGAGAAAGCTTAATATCTTAAGAGTTAAAAAATAATTCTAAATAAATGGATCTTTATAAGATTAAAAAATCTCTAGAAAAGAAAGGAATTAGTGTAATAGCAAGATTTATAGAATCAAACGGTGATACTGGAACAGCATTTTTAAGTAATTATAATGATAAAGATCTTAAAAAAATTAGTAAGAATATTAAGTCATATTATAATTTTGGTGGAGAGAAAAAATTTAGTAAAGATTGTATACAACTTACTTTTATTGAAAAAAAGTGATTATATTTTATGTCCAAGTATGGAAATATTTTTTTTTAACATATTCTTCTAAAAATACTATCAAGATTTTATAAACTCTATAAAACGCGTCCGTAAATTACGGACGCGTTTCAATATATTTTGAATCACTTTGTAATCCTGATTATTTTAAAGTTTATTTAGAGGACTTCATTTAGAAGTCCTCTTTTTTCACGCATTTTATTTAATTTTATATAAATCCTTTTATTTTTTACCGTAATTTACCTATGTATGAGGTAGCCCCATAATGGGGCAGCCTATCTTTGATCTCTTTTTTCACGCATTTATCTAAAATTTGGTCTAAATGTAAAAAAGGCCTTATTTTGATATAAAATCATGTTTTTAATATTAAAATGGATCGATACCTTTTTTTTATATATAAAAAAGATAAAAATAAGCTATAAAATATAGTTTTTAGTATTAAAAATATAGGTGTGCTCATACGTGCATATATATACTACTTGTAACATTAAAAAAATTCACTCTTATTTCCCCAAACATATGCTAAGAACCAAACAATTCACTAAAATCATGAAATTTTAGGATCTTAGACCTCTTGGAATATCGAAAACAGATACTTCTAATTCCCCGAACACGCACTATGTGCCGAGTAATTTTCGCTAAATTTTATTTAAATGTCGTAATTTTAAGCGCTAAAGGAATCTTAGGCCTTGAGTAAGATTAAAAATGAAAAAAAAAACCTCCTAGTTCACCAAACATTCGCTAAGAACCAAAAAATTCGGTAAAATATTAAAATTTTTGGTTACACCCATGTCTGTGAAAATGCTCGATTCGTGTTCTTTAGCTCATTAAATTCTAAACCTCGGTGTTAAAATTACATACATCACTTTAAAAATGGTTTAATCGTATACAATGCACTATATCGTTAAAATCATGGATGAGATACACTATTTCATTCTTTACAGTTAAATTTACCTCATTTTTAAAACTCAATTAAAATTCATTAATATCCCAGCGTCAAAAAAATATAATGATCACACTGTGTATTCCGTAAATATTCGATTCTGCATATTGAAACCTATTATTTAATTTAAAAAAATAATCACTTTTTTAACACAGAACATGATCGTCGTCCATAAAATTCAACTCATTTTTATAACTCAATTAAAATTCATTCAACCAATAGTAACTTAGCGTTAAAAATTAATGATCGTCGCTAACATCATTTAAACCCTCACACTCAAAATTTGTCACAAAATTCACTCATTAATGTCTTAGCGTTAAAAAAATTATTTAGCAACGCATTTAACATAATTAAACCGTTCCATTCATACCGAAATTATCCAAGTACCCTAAAATTCATTAGTTCTCTATTCAATTAAAATTCACTCAATGGTATCTTAGCGCCATTTTTTTCTAATGTATAACATGCATGTATCATTTTTCTTTAAACCAGAAAATCGAACATACTCTTTCTTTGTAGAAATGGATCGTACGATTTTCGAATATATTACAGGCTATTTTGCAAACTAGAAATGGCATACACTCATTTTTTTTAATGTATGACATGGATGTACTATTTCTACATAGAAATGGATCTTGCTATTTTCTAATACATAACATTTTAGATGACTCTTTAAAATAACCCAGTATACTCATAAAAATAATACGTATTCCATTTTTAGAAGCCATTGGTAAGAACATCCATGTCACACATTGTTTCCTTTACATATACAAGTCATATTTCTCCATATATACATATATACATATACAGATATACATATACATATATACATATACATATATACATATACATATTTCTCCATATATACATATATATATACATATATATTCTCCATATATACATATACATATTTCTCCATGCATATGCAAGTCACATCTCTGCACAACATTAGCTTGTGAAGCTTTCAGTACTTTGCATTTTCTTATTTTAAAAATGTCTCCCAAGTATTACATTTACTGATAAATCAGTACACCTATTCATTTTAACTACGTCCTTAAATATAGCAAAGTCTTGAATTTCGAATATATTTGAAAAGAGATCAATACAGCCATTTTTCATAGCTAAAAACAGTCGAAACGGTTTCAGAAACTTGCCATAAAAGAAAATCGCGTGGCACACACAATCATTCTGAAAAGTGTCGAGTCGTATTCAGTGAGTATTATAACCTAGCATTAAAATCTCACATGGTATGTGAAAATAGACATTTAGCGCAATTTAAAACAGTTAAAGTTTCATAGCATTCTGATGAATATCATTAAAGCATTCAAAGTAAAATCCAAAAAAAATTGTCGAAACGCATTCAGCGAGTATTATAACCTATCCCTTAAATCTTGCATGCTTTTAAAACATGTCAGTTTTAACACAGACTCCCCTACTAATTCATTAAAGAATTGATTGCCTTGGCTAGCACGCATACATCTTCTATAAGGGTTAAATCCTGTTCCCGAGTCGTGGTGACATCAAAAATGCGATATGCTAGTTCACTATAGTGTGCTAGAATTTTCCCCGTCACTTCATTCAATGGCTTACCACACAAATCATTTCATTAAAATTAATAAAATTCACGAACGCATACATAACATACACCCCGTACTTAAAATTCAAGGATCCCAATAATTCAATACCATCTTAATGTAAAAAAAATTATCTTCGTTCATTAAAACATTTATGAGCGTAGAGCATTACTAAATATATTAAGTCATCGTTCGACTACCTAATTAAAATATTCATTAACACAAAAACCTCATTCAGAAATTAATGCTATTAAAATTCTGTAACATACATCCATTTAATTCAAGGGCCAATAGAGGGAGCCACCACTGTTCAAAATTTCGGAAATGTCTTCAAGCACTTTCCAAAAATAAAACATAAAAAATAATTACCCTCGTTCAAATCAATAAAAAAATAATCCTCCTATTAAAATTCAATTATGAGCACATTTCATTTTTTCATAATAAATTTTATTAATTTATTAAAAATTAATTAAAATCTTAATTCACTCGCACCATCCCCTAGTAGAAGATTGCAAAATTATTAAAGTACCCTACTCCTTTCGCAGGGAAGACATCATTCATTCATCGTCTACCTCAGTATCAGTCTTTATATTGGTTAAAGCACTTTCCTAAGATGCGAGTGGTCCCGAGTTCGAATCCAACTCAGTCAGGAACCAATTCTTTCCCTCAAGCCAACGCAGTTCTCCAACCTGCCCATAGAGGGCACCACCAAAATTTCCTAGATGACCTCCAAGTTCTTCTTCAACCCCACTCATCCAATCACGTCATCCAATAATCTTATCGAGTGACGTCATCCCATAAGATAAGATTAAAAAGCCGATGACATCATCCCCAATGACGTCACGCTGCACTGCTGCACCGGATTGCAGGTAAACGCCTGTTTCTTTACTACTAAGATCCAAATATCTACGATAAGGGATTACATTCTTTAATTACATTCTTCATGTACCACAAGAAGTATGTCATATAATTTGGAAAGTTCGATGTTGTTGAAAAGGTCACGGACGTCGTAGCTAATAAATTATATATCTTTATTGCAAAATTTAAGACGTTTTATGATGTCGTTACTGTTTTTTTATCATAATAGAGTTCTGTAGTAATAAAGCCCTAACAACAGGTTTAAGGATAAGTAGAAGTTTCTTGTTAGCCAAGGAAAAATAAGATCTACATCCCACTGTTACAGTACATAATTTCACATGTATTTTATGCAGTTTTGGGATAAGGACCAGATATGGCAATGAAAGTGATTTTAAATTAATGCTTCTTTTTGTACGATGATTTATAAAATTCTTCTGTACAATGCTTTGATCTTGTTACACATTACAACAAAATTATATGATAAAGGTTTATACATAGTAGGAACCAAGTAACATTTCTGTAAGGTTTCAAGCTAATATTTTTTGCAGATAAAGGCGTAATTGGAAACCACTTTGTCTGTATATGGAATCACAAATCGATCTTGAACGTCCTTGATAGAACTAGGAACAAAGGATTTGGGTATTAGTTGAAGTTTTTTATGATAAAGATTGATAAATCCATTGAGTATATGGTATTTCCATTCAGCGAAGGCGTTGAGTGGTAAACTATATTTAATTGCCATTTTATAAATGAATATATCAAGATCTTGATTGGATTCTTCCTTGACGTGGTTATATTCTTGGTTACTGAATTTTGTACCTTTTTTAAATATTTTCCTTAATTGTAGATCACCAATTATTGCAAGATTAACCGTAATTATATGATTATGGTACATATCCTTATAAATACTGCTTTGACAAGTACATACCGTTGAACCATATAAAGATTTATTTCTACCAAAATGATAGATAGTTATAAAACTTTCTTCCATTGGTACGTATAAAACGATAAGTGAGCTTAACTTTGATATTTGCTATTGGTATCAAATTGATTGAGCATTAAATTGATAGGTATACTTTCAAATGTTTTCTTTTTGAAGGTTGTAATAAAGTATTCTGATTGAGCTTCTTTTTTAGGACGATACTGAAAATCGATATTAAACTATTTAGCTCTCAATTTTATGAAGTCCAATAATATGGCAATATTTTGAGTTATGTCATTATGTGTTTCTTGAACCAATGATGTTATATGATCAATGATGAAATCCCAAACACGAGAGAAATATTTAAGTTTGATTCCAAATACCGTAATCTTAATCCATTTGCACTTGGCATATGTTTTGTTGTTGAATAAATCCATTAAAGTTTTGATTTTAGTGAGAATGTCTGAAAAGTTGATATATCTATGTCTTCCTCCTCGTTTCCATCTAGTGGTTTTACTTTGATATAGGGAGTGAAAACTCTTTTTTGCTGTGTTCCAAATTGAAATTCTCTTTGAATATGGCAGTTATGAGTCCAAAAGGGAATACTGTGCATAATATGCGTGCATTCCCACCAAAAGCGTTCTTGAAGTTTAGGTACTATATCTAAAATAGTAACCACAATATTAGAAAAATCGTGGTGGTGATAATGTTTAAGTTTAATGTTCGTAGTTGGAGGATACAGATTAAGACATTTTTTGATTTGGCAAATTGATGCGTATGTGTAAGGGGGGTTCTTGGTTTGTCCGATGGTCATCATATTGCAAGTGCAACAACTTATGCAATAGATTACATTGAAAGTCTTGCAAAACATAAAGTGGCCCGTAGAATTTTGTCCAATCTGTATAGGGTTAGCGCTAGAGCATAACTTGCATTCGCGAAAAAGATATCTCCTGAACGATGATATCACATAAACAACATTAACATATTTAGTTGTCACATTTTGATCAGAATCCCCAAGTAAAGGTTTGAAAAAATGTGTAGTCGAAGACATCCAAAATCAGTAGAGGGTAGTAGGCTACCGAATATCACATAGAGGGTAGCAGGCTATGGATGATACAAATACTTAAATATTGTATCAACGGGCATATATTCAAATTAAATTAGTTCCAAAATGAATATGTTTGCCAGGCACTAAAAAAGTAACTTGTATTCATCCATTATTAAATCAATAGTTTTACTTTTATTGAAGAGTGTGATAAGGTGATATCCGTAAACATATATAAACGTTCCATATTCAAATGAAATAGGTTAAAAGTCCATATAACCCAATCTAAAATCTTTTGAAATTGTTCATCAAAATTTCATACCTATAAGCAAGGATTGATAAATCACTTAGTGACTGATTCCAATGTGACAAGTTTTTATATTTATAACTTTTTTTGTAGATTTTTAATATTATAACTTTTTGTAGCTTTATAATAACATATGATCTTTCTATCAACATTTACAATTGTAATCTTATTCCAAGGTAAGGCGTCAAAGTATAGTAAGATACTATGTTAAAGTGTAAATACGTTCATAATAAAACATTAAATAAAATAAAAAAACCAAGAGCAGAAAATAGTACATATCAAAATTATTTACAAACACAATACATAACATTGAATGGATAATCGTGAATATTATTCCTAAATAATACAAGTGCAAAACACATACCTGCAACAAAACTGTCCCCATCCAAGCCATCGACCTAAAGCAACACACGGAAGACCGATGCATTCCAACCATGGTCCGAGAGGTACCCTTTCAAGAACTCAAACGATACAATCACATTCTGCGCTATGCAGCAAGAAAACGATATATCATATATAGAAGCAAAACGAAATAGGCCAAAACAAAACGCTACATAAGTATTCAATTTTACTTCAAACTACCAGGATTCTACAAAGGAAAAGGCGCATTGCAACTCTATATTCCGAAGCAAGAAATATCCAAGAAAACGTAAAGATATGAAGTGGGGATGCCAGATATATTGCATAAAAATGGCAGAGAGGGATGGCGACCTCTCCTTCCCGTTTAAAGCGCTTTTCTGCCCTGGCAACGTCAAAATCAAAACTTTAATGGATTTATACAACAACAATACATAAGTCAAGTGAAAATGGATTAAGAATACGGTATTTGGAATCAAACTTATATATTTGCCTCGTGTTTGGGATTTCATCATTGATCATATAACATCATTGGATCAAGAAACACATAATGATATAACTCAAAATATTGCCATATTATTGGACTTCATAAAATTGAGAGCTAAAAAGTTTAATATCGATTTACAGCATCGTCCTAAAAAAGAAGCTCACTCAGAATACTTTGTTATCACCTTCAAAACTAAAACATTTGAAAGTATACCTATCAATTTAATACTCATTCAATTAAAAAATTAGATACCAATAACTAATATCAAAGTTAAGTTCACTTATCCTTTTGTACGTACCAATGGAAGAAAAATTTATTACTATAATCATTTAAGTAGAAATAAATCTTTATATGATTCAACAGTATGTACTTGTCGAAACAGTACTTATAAGGATATGTACCATAATCATATCATTACGGGTAATCTTGCAATAATTGAAGATCTACAATTAAAGAAAATAATTAGAAAAGGTACAAAATTCCGTAACCAAGAATATACACACGTCAAGGAAGAATTCAATCAAGATCTTGATATATTCATTTATAAAATGGCAATTAAATATAGTTTACCACTCAACGCCTTCGCTGAATGGAAATATCATATACTCAATGGATTTATCAATCATTATCATAAAAAACTTCAACTAATACCCAAATCCTTTGTTCCTAGTTCTATCAAGGACGTTCAACATCGATTTGTGATTACATATACAGACAAAGTGGTTTCCAATTACGCCATTACCTGCAAAAAAATATTACCTTGAAACCTTACAGAAATCTTACTTGGATCCTACTATGTCCAAAGCCCAGGCCAAGCCGACTCGTCCGAGGACTAAGAGCATCAAAATGGTTGGCCGGGGATCCTACTATGTATAAACCTTTATCATATAATTTTGCTGTAATGTCGAACAAGATCAAAGCATTGTACAAAAGAATCGGCATTGATTTAAAATCAGTTTCATTCCCATATCTGGTCCTTATCCCAAAACTGCATAAAATACCTGTAAAATTCCGTACTGTAACAGTGGGAAGCAATTCTTATTTAACCTTGGCTAACATGAAACTGCTACATATCCTTAAGCCTGTTGTTAGAGCTTTATTACTACAGAACACTATTATGATAAAAAAAACAGTTACGACATCATAAAACATCTTAAATTCTGCAATAAAGATAAACAATTTACTAGCTACGACTTCCGTGACCTTTTCAGCAACATCGAACTTTCCAAATTACATGACATACTTCTTGTGGTACATGAAGAATTTAATATAAAGAATGTAATCACTTATCATAGATATTTGGATCTTGTGCGATTGATATTATATGAAAATGTACTTTATAATGGCAATGAATTTTACCAACAGATTAAGGGCATCCCTATGAGAGGGGGATGCTCCTCTATTTTAGCAGACATATATATATCATTTTTTGAAAGGGGCAATCATATATTATATGAGTTGCCATTTTATAGATTCGTGGACGATGTGCTTTTGGGACAATATACGCATACCCCTGAATATGATTTTAGCTTTTATCTCCAAGATTTGGAACTAGTCAAAAATACCAATACTAAAAAGGACGAAGTAAATTTTCTGGATATCACCATCAAATACAACAATGTAAAATGAATTTATACAGATTGTACGACAAACGGGAAAGTTACAACATGAAGATTAACCAAATCATAGAATGGAATTCAAATTTGCCTAGGAATATTTTCCGAAATATCATCACAGGACACCATAGAAGAAATCTCAAGAACAATACATTAAAAAAAGATTGTATCTAAAGTAACAGAAGAATCATGTATGAAGCATATAAAAAGAATTACCCGATAAATTTTCAAAAGCATCATTATAATTCCTTTTTTAACAAAAAGATTACCACTTTAGACATGAAATGGGTAATATGACATCAAATAACAGTGAATCATGATGTACGCATGCGTTAATGAGATTTACTTTAAGAGGTATTCTTGTGTAATTCCGGTTCTTTTGGTTATCTTATCGACAGTTCAACTTTTCAACATCTCTTCATTCTTTGTTTCATGTTACCCTTCATTTCTGTCTTCGTTCGAGAGCCTTCAATTTTGCACATGTACGGGGGACCTGTCATTGTTTTGCATTGGTTTCGTGAGCGTTGTCTGGGCAGAAAAGCGCTTTAAACGGGAATGAGAGGTCGCCATCCCTCTCTGCCATTTTTGTGCTATTTATCTGGCACTTCATATCTTTGAGTTTTCTTGGATATTTCCAGCTTCGGAATATAGAGCAGCAATGCGCCTTTTCTTTTGTAGAATTCTGGTAGTTTGAAGTAAAATTCAATACTTATGTAGCGTTCTGTTTTGGCCTATTTCGTTTTGCTTCTATATATATATATATATATATATATATATATATATATATATATATATATATAAATATATATATATATATATATATATATATATATATATATATATATATATATATAAATATATATATATATATATATATATATATATATATATATATATAAACATATATATATATACACATATATATATATATATATACATATATATACACACATATATATATATATACATATATATATATACATATATATATATATATATATATATATATATATATATATATATATATATTACACGCGATCCATACCCACCAATAATATATTAAAATTATATTTTATATTAAAAATGATTTCGCGTAATCTGTAACTTTTGTTCTTTGATCTAGGATCCAGAAAGCTTGGCTGAACAAAGCCACAGCAAATTAACATTGTTGAAACGATGGAGGAAAAAAATATACCTCCTAGTGAGTGTGCTGTGTTATAGTTTAGCTTAGGAACGATATAATTCATTATATAAAATATAATTTAAAAACATTATCGGTATACATAATTTGCATGCTCCTGAATTTTTCTAACCAATTTCTCTTTAACTAGATGAGTAGAACAAACAAATTACCGTGGTCGCTTCAGACAGCACTGGTTAGCTATGAAAAAACTTGTTGCACGCCTTCAAAGTTCACTATGCAAGGTTGCTTAAAGTTTCGCCAATGTTAAATTAGAGCAATTGAATGATACTAAATTATTTTATAAATGCCTTTAAATATTTGATGCAAGGGAACGAAGTGAGAAAACGTTTTACTTTTGATAACTAAACACCTCGATCTTACATATCGTGTTCGTTGCTGAACATGTTTCGAAAAAAAATTCAGCGTGCTGCACCCCGAAACCTTTATTGATACGTATTCATTATCTGACGATAACTCTTCTGAAACGTAACCAAATTTTTTCTGCAATTTGGATATGCGGTAGACATTAATATGTTACAGCCCGATTTCGTTGATGAATGTGGTCGAATAATGATTGCAAGGGTTGCACCCCTTTACATAGTAAGATTATATCTTCTATAAAACTAACTGATTTCTTTTCAATTTGGGTACCTTGTTCAGATAAATAGATCGAAATACGTTGCTGAATGTGATCGGCTAAAATTTGTACGTTCTACTCCCCCCCCCCCCCCTTTATTGAATGTTCGCCTCTAATTCGTAGAAAATTTAATTTATTTTCATACAATTTGGATATATGAAGACAAATGTTTTACAGATAAAGTTCTTTGTTAAATGTCATGTTTGTAGAATGATACTACGTTATTTTATAAAGGCATTTAAATATTTGATGCAAGGGAAGGAAGTGAGTAAGCGTTTTACTTTTGATAACTAAACACCTCGATTTGCTATCTTACATATAGAGTTCGTTGCTGAACATATTCGGACAAAAATTGAGCGTGCTGCACCCCGAAACTTTTATTGATACGTATTCATTATCTGACGATAACTCCTCTGAAACGTAACCAAATTTTATGCAATTTGGATATGCGGTAGACATTGATATTTTGTAGCCCGATTTCGTTAATGAATGTGGTCGAATAATGATTGCAAGTGTTGCCTCCCTTTACATAGTACGATTATAACTTCCATAAAACTAACCGATTTCTTTACAATTTGGGTATGTGGTTCAGATAGATAGACCGAATACGTTGCTGGACGTGATCGGTTAAAAATTGTACGACTATGAATGCGCAATAAGAAAATTATGTTACTTGTTTAAAAGTGCAACAAATAACTTACTTGTTTAAATGTGCAACAAATAATGCTTAATGTGTATTTTATGAAGAGTAGATTCATTAAACGAATTTTTATCTTTCAAATTTAATTCCTTATTTACGTTCATCAACTCATTTTTAACATGTTCTATTTAAAAATGCTATGTTCTCGTAGGTTATGTATCTATGCATTCAAGTAAAACAGGTTTACTAATATCGCTTTTTAAAATAAAATACAAAAAAAAATAAATATATAAATAATTTTATTCGACTCATAGCAAATATTTACAGTGTGAGTTTCGTAATGAACGATATTTACACTTTACAGAGATTAATTTATAAAATTTATATTCAGTGTTAAAATTCTGAAATTATATACCTTTATTCATTAAAAATAAATGCTACGTTTTATGTGTACCATTCTCTAAAAGTATGAAGATTCATAAAGAATGTGGTGTTTCAATTTCTAAGAATAGGTGAAAATTCACCCCTAGTTTCCTAAAAATCTACGAAGTTTGCGATTTATTTCGTAGGAAGTGTAAAATTTTGTCTCAGTTTAGACCTGTCGTTTTCCACGTGTTGTTAAATATGTACATTCAAATGTGGGCATTTATTATGAATTGAATGGTTTTATGGTGCACCTAAAACCGCGAAATTATGATATTCCTATTTGTATGACAATAATGTCTCGTACTAAGATATTAAAACTCATTACATGTTTCTTTTAAGGTGTTAAATGCATATCTTTCATATTTTAATATTATTTCAATGTACTACACTTGGCCTTGAGTGTCAGTCTTTCATTTAAATTCAATGTTGCAATCGCATATCCTTAAAAAATCTTTAAGTGATATTCTATTCCCCTAAAATTCATGACAGTTTTAAAAATATACCGATTTAAGGGCTTTAGATGTTGCTGTAACATTAAAAACACATCTCTTATTCAGTAATTATCCACTAAATATTGTGCAATTTTTGCAAATTTCATTAAAATATCATAATTTTAAGCGCTAAAGGAGTCTTACGGCTTATGTTACATTAAAAAAATTCACTCTTAGTTCCCCAAACATATGCTAAGAACCAAACAATTCACTAAAATCATGAAATTTTAGGATCTTAGACCTCTTAGAATATCGAAAACACATATTTCTAATTCCTCGAACATGCACTATGTGCCGAATAATTTTTGCTAAATTTTATTTAAATGTCGTAATTTTAAGCGCTAAAGGAGTCTTAGGCCTTGAGTAAGATTAAAAATGAAAAAAAAATATAAATTCTAAGCCTGCGCAATTACAATATTTTTTATTTTAAGTGAACACTAAACTTTGATTATTTCTACAACGAAGTCTAATTTTAACCCATACATAATGTAAACAAATCAAGCTAATGTTAGCTGAGTTGTATACAATTTGATGATTTTCTTTCTCGCAAAATTATTTAACTCTGGAGTCTGGAATATAAATGATGTGAATGAAATATTCATTGATTTGACATAGAGGCAGAAGATTTATATTTCGATGACGTCATTTGATTGAGTTCATTTTTTGAAACTGGTATTGTCTTTTTCAACGAAGTTCCAAGTTTTCAATATTATAAATTAGTGCAGTACTGTGATAATTTAAGAAATATTAGCGTTCAATGTATCACATTTTAAAATTGTATAAATAAAATTGCATTTTTCTTGGGAAGTATTTCATATTCAATGCTTTATACATGATTTATCTTTCTTGTTTTTTTTTCTAAATTCTACTTCATATTTTACTAATTATTTACTGGACAATTCGAGCGGCAGTTTACACGATTATTTAGAATTTTCAATCTCTCACAATTTGCATATTGTTTTCCCAAACATATGTTGAAAACGAAATGTGTCCCAAAATGAATTGTTTTCCCGGAAATTAAAATTTTGAGGGACAGGCGAACTCAAAATTCTGATGCCGCTTCGAACATTTTTAAAAATATGTTTATCTGCGTGTATACGTATGATGCATTGAGACCTTACAACTCAAAATCATATGCATACAGTGATTAAATTTTGTATTTTGATACATAGTGTAAAAAACTGGAACTGGATAGAATATTTGGTAATTCTCATGATTAGAACTCGATTTATTTCAAACCTAAGGTTTCCATATCATTATTCTTTAACATATTCAAGACGGAGTACTTTCCTTTCAGCCACCGGATAGCACTCAGTGGATGTTTGACCGTACAGAGTATAGACAGAAGATAACACGCTCAATTCAATAGAGATTCTATTGCGTACTGAGTTACATACACTGAAAAAGTGTAAGTGTATCTTATATGTTATATAAATTACGATTTTGTAAGTGTATTTTTACTGTTATATAAATTAAATTTTGTAAGTGTACTTTTTATGTTTTTTATATTAAGTTTATATATCAGACTCGATACAATCGTTCCACAGAATATGACGTCAACATAAACGGAAAATTCAGTGTCGGTCCTCGGAGCCCGACTCCAAACGAACGGAAAATTCGGTGTCTGACCCCAGGGACCGACACCGTCTCGAACGTGTTAAGAAAAAATGAGATGATTATCATAACATGATTATAGTGTAATCTCTGCAGGTTAGAAAGCTTGTATTATGCAATGGATATAATGGATGGTAAAAAAATATAAATCTATTTGTTGGGAATCTTGAAAGAAATGTAACTTAGATGAAGCAGAGAGGACATCATATTGTTACAAATGCGTAACAGAAAACCTATGTCACAATTAAAAGGTCCAGGTGGCTTGAACTTGGCGAGAAATTCTATTACATTGGCTAGAAATTCGATTACCTTAAACAGATATTCAAATTACCTTGAAGAGATATCCGATTACCTTGACGAGATATTCGATTACCATGCCGAGATATTCGATTACCTTGGAGAAAATTTTAGCAAAATATCACCAATTTAGCAACTTTTGGTAAGTTATAGAAACTAGTAGAAGAACGTCACTATTTACGTGCTTTTTCCGAAAGTTTCCACAGAGGGTTGTATTATTAAGAACTCGCCATCGTTCAGTTGGGTTGTTGACTTTATATACATAAAAGTATAACTCAATACAGAATACAAAGTATGTTTTTCTTCTGATTATATATACTCTTTTAGCTGTTAGATCTGCGACATCTGCGGAGCAACATCTGCTCTATATAGAGTGTGTTTACTGCTTGCGCCGAACACACATTCGCAAACGTTCCATCCAAACGTCTTATCCTCAATTACTTTGTCGTTTGTGGTACGATTCGAACGAAATAAATTGCGTTCTATTAATCTACTGAAATTTCATAATTAAAAAAAATATGAAAGAAATTTCAGAAAACCGAAAATATCGAAATTTTCCCCCCAGGTACCTTGAACAATCGTCACACACAGCATAGGTCAAAATTTTTCCATTCGATGTGAGCGAAGAGAATGGTATTTCACATCAATCTATAGCGAGTAACAAAGTTACTTGATATTTGTTTCTATGCAACAACTGACAAGTGCTGACAACTTAAGTACTGACAACTTAATGCATTCTTTGAGCTATATTTCTCAATTTTCGACTTCGAAAATAGGAATATTCCTATAGGAACCAATTGGAAATTCGCCAAGTCTTTTGAACCATCAACACACGTATTTGTGGTAACGATGTATCATTTTGCTCTAATTAAATAAACATTTAAGCTTTCATAATTGACACTATGCATGGTCCCGAGGAAAGTTGTTAAGCACTCCAATAACTTTGTTAGGAAAGGTCAGTGAATATACACGTTAAGTTTGTCTATAGTAAATGCCAATAAAAAAAAGTAATTACATTGCCCCCTACCGAAGAATTTAAAAGTTAGGAAACAAATTCGGCAACAAAGCGAGATAGATGAAAAAAACCAATTTCAAAGTCAAAGAATATTGTCTAATTAGTAGGATTAATTAGTTAATCCACACCAGTAACAACAAAACGTACATATGAAAGGTAATAAATATATACCAGAAAGCCGTATCATCAGGGCCTATAACACTGTGTCACCTGTAATGATTGTCAAAGTAAGAGTAAATTTTCTTCTTCGAATTTAAATGTGCATTACAGCTGGAGGAGAGTATATTGAACAAGCTGTACATTATATTTCTGTGCATATAAATGCTGTTTATTTTAACATTCCTGAATATAACAGTCATTCGCGAATAACCATATTGTTTTAAATAAATGCCTTCTTAATAAATATCTTCTTTAACAGTTTTGTTGTTAATTCCTACTAATTATAAAACTTACGCTCATATTTTTTCGTCTATTTCGCTTTGTTGCCGAGTTCTTTTTTCAAACATTTTAAATTCTCCTCTATAGACGTCGAAATTACTTTTATTCGATCGGGCATGGTCACTTTCCCTAACAGCATATTTTCTTCACAGTAACGTAAGATTTACGTCGCACTGTGACTTTGGGATGTCGCAGGACGTTGTAGTACGTCTCTGCAATGTCATATTGAGGTCACAGCGATGTCATTTTGGTCATTTTCATGGTCATTTGTGACGTCGCATATTAACTTGTTTGTGACATCACGTTGTAATTGCCAATGTAATGTCGTCACATTGTTACGTGTTAATTAAATTGTGGAAACGTCAGAGAATATAGTCACAATGAAGTTACAAAGTTACTAATACGTAACTTCGCATAGAAGTCACACATATGATGTCACATTGTGACCCAGATTTCACGTGACTACAACGTCACTGTCACACATGTGACGATCTTTGCTGTGAGGGTTACTATAGCTAGACGAAATACACACTCATACGTTATAACAGTTACCTTACACCTTTCTGGTAGGTCGGACGGTCTGGGTCTCAACAACAACACTCATACGTTATGGATGTTTCCTCAATATTCTCTGTATTTTTTACATTCAACTTTTATAGCTTTTGCAATTTTGTCTTTCGAAATACACGTGGCGTTGTGGTGAAACAAACTTCAATTTCAACCATGATTATTTGCATATTTTAGATGATAAATAGAAATGGTAACAATTTATAATAGGCACAATACTCGAAGACACAATTAACTCATTACTGTTTTCACGTCATGCTATTGACTAGATTTTATCCGTAATAGATGCATTTGGATCGTATTTTGATCATCTGTCATTTTACGCAAAGAATAGAAAAATAAAATTATGTTCAATAGGTTGTAACAATTTCTAAGCACAATCAATGATCACCATTAATGCATTTGTTGTCAGAGTTATCTTGATTTATTATAGCAGATAACGTATTTTTTGTTATGATCATCAACTGACTAACAATGACTCATTTTGAGCATTTGCATGCCCATTGCTTAACAAGTCAAATAATTCACTTTATTTAGAAAAAGTATTTTATTTCTATTATGTGGCAAGATTTATACCCTTGCTAAAACGATTCAAATAAGAAAAAATATAATTTTCTTTAACTATTATTCTAAAAGCATGGTAAAGTATGTTTCTATTTGAAAAAACATAAGTGAAGGATATTTGAAAAATCATTTTCTGAATGAAAACTTTTACCTGAGATTCTGGAACACCTTAATTAACTTTTTTTTCCAGTTACAGTTTGTTTAAGTTCTATGTACAATTTTATACATTAGTTGCTTTTGTTCGGCCTAAATGTATATGTTCCAGTCAGAGTTGATTTTTCAGTCATTGTCAACAATTACTAGTAACTCTTAGCATTCACTAGCGCTGTTAGTAAAAGTTGATTCACGAGCTCAAATGTTTCTTTTGTGGATTATAATCAACTCTCAATTGTTGACAGTGATGAAAGATTGTCGCCAATCCCTGCGACTGACTAGGGAGAATTTGATGAGTTTGAATGATTCACTGATCAAATAATGTAGCTTTTACTTTAACAAGAAAATATGTATTTAAGTTTAATAAACTGTAATTGCGTTGTCATTACACAGAAGTAATTATATAATATTTATTATTAGAAATAAATCAATTTCGAAACAATGCGTTCTTATTTATTTATATATTGTAATAAAATTCAGTTATTTTAACGTAGAAATAATTACATATCCAGTAGAAGAAGTCATCCCAAGCAGAAACAATCAACACAATTTTTCAAAAACCAAAGAACACAAAACCTTATGTGATGTACGACGCCCTTCGTAGCGGGAAAATGAGAAGGATATTTGATATTATCAGCAATTCCCAGAGAAAATTGATTGTTACTACAGTTACCAACACGTCCTCACTATCTAGGAGAAGTGTGCACACTATCATGCGCATGAGTGCCAGTTTATTGTTTAGTGTCCTAGGTCATTTAAGTAAATGTAAAAAGTGTGGAGCCGAGTATGAAATATTGAGGCTTACTTCTATTTAACAGTGTGAGTGTCGATAGTTATGTAGGTATGACGAATGAAAGTTTGACGATTGTATCAAGAACTTTAAATGTAATTAATTCATAAATCAAATCACGATGCTAAATTTCATAGGAAACATTTTGGATATATAGAAAAATAATAGATGTCGGGAAGGATCTTTTATTGAAGTCAAGAAGAAATATACTCGATCACTCTCAGCTAAGTTGGAATACCAAACTTAAAATACTTAATCCTTTCTCAGAAACGTTCTCTCATTTAAAACATGAAATTTAGTTTATAATTTATCTCATAGAAAGCCAAATCCATTGGAAATAAGCTAATTTGATTTGTGATAATCTGGTTTTACGAATATTTTCCTCGCGAAACGGTAAAACTTTTCTTTACAAATCTGGTATTATGTAAATACACAGTACGGTTTATCACGTATTTTGCTATTTTCAGTAAAAAAATAGCACAATCCTGTGTCTTCTGTAACATTTATTTGAAGACTCATTTATTGCGTATTTAGTATTCGATATATTTATGGAGCATCCAGTATTTTTTCTATATTTTAGTTGTAGACGTGGTGTTTGCGCATTGAAATTACTTACCCCACAAAAGGAGGGAAGATCACAAAAAATGTCCCTTCAAAATAATTGTTTGTATCACCCATATAATGTACATTCAACTTATTTAATTATTTGTTGAATTAATTCCTATAGAAGACAGTGATTTCCGGAATAATGACGGTAGTAGATATTGTATTGAGATAATTGATAATTTGAATTACATTATAGATGTTAATGCTCACAAAATAGTTTACATGAACACATAAATCCAAAACAGCCGAAGCAGCGACATCTAGGCTTTTGCCAGCTAGAAAAAATAAACATCTAAAGATTTTTTTTTTCTAGAATATTTTAAACGAATGACTTGACGTGTGAAATCGAAACAAAAACATGTTTCTGTCATTCTGATAATGATTGTGGTACTAAGCACTGAGGAATTTGAATGTATGAGAAAAATGGATGGAGACACACCTTAAATGACGAAATATTTAAATCTTGTAAATGAAAGGAAATCTTGTAAATGAAAGGACTCCTAGATAGTGAGGGAGTGTTGGTAACTATAGTAAGAATCAATTTTCCCTGTGAATTGTTGACACTACCAAGTGCCCTGCTCATTTTCCCGCTGCGAATGGGCGTCCTACAACATCACAGAAGGTTTTATGCTCTTTGTGCTAGGCGACAAAACCATTTGAGACAGTAATTCAGGTGGCACTAATGGGACATAAGCCTCACTACAATGTATGCATTTCTACTGCAAAAGGCTCGTATCGAATTAAATAAAATTTATTTAAACTGTTAGTTTTAAAGAAAAAAATTATCAATGCAATCCTGATTAGAACTGAAATGATAAAGAATATTCCTACGTATACAAATTTATTTTGCTTTTTAATTTGTTTTTATCTCCACATATTCTCTACCCTGTTTTACAACTAGAAAGATATACTCTTTACATCTACTTATAATTGAAAAACTTTAATCTTAAAATGATATAAAAAACGTATACTATATACAAGTATGCCTTCATGCTGTGTCTAATGAGAATAAGTGGGATTTTACTAACATTAGCGATATCTACGTACAATTCTCAAAGTATGTATTATGGTAATTTTACATGTTTCATCTATAGTAGTTTCATCTTTCTTTCTAACCCTTTCATTTAAATAATAGAAGTCAGATTAGAGATATATTGTCTGTAATGATAATTAAACTCAAAAATAATATTCAATGATTTGCCATTTTCATGATGTCATGATGTCTTTGTTACTCCATTTTTAATATCCTTAATAATAAATATTAACGACTTTCCTTACTATTTCTCTCTGTTTCCCGTGGGACATGCATTAAAGTACATCCAATGTTTACTATGCTCGGAAGGCAAGGAATGCAAATAATTAAATTTCGAACTTTTCCGCGAACGATCACCTAGAGAAAACAATTAGTTCTCACACAGAAGAATATTTAGTGATGTGTAAAGCCTGTCTCGGTGATGTCTCATTAAATTTAGCACATTTTCCGCTAACGAGGTAATATCACTCTTTTGAAATGCACGGAAAACTAATTAATTACGAAAATATATACAGAAGCAGTAGAAGAAGGAATTGCATTTTAATCTACTTTCTGCGATATTATGAAAACGCACAAGGGAATTATGAAGTTTTCTGAACAAAAACAAAGCAACATTTTGCAAAAACAAGAAATTATTTTATAGAAAACTATTCTATTTTTAAGTTGATTGAAAGGTGCAATTGTATTTTAAAGTTACGACATATGCTAATTTGGGATCCTGTGGAAAGTTTGCAACAACAGAAGGGATTATAATTTCCTCTTTAGATTTTATAATTATTTGTATCAGTATTGTAGACCTGAAGCTTCGTTGAAGACATTATTTTTCGAGGTTAGCGTTACTACAATTAAGTGACAAAACAAACGTAGCCAACAAATTGCATTGACCTCAATAGGAGTATCTTATATATGAGCAACGGTTCCTGACAAGGAGGGTCTTAGTACATGTGGGGCCCTAGTGAATGTATCCTTTACAGGACCCTATTGGAATTATTATTTATGGACCTCTAATGTATGTATCATTTACCGGGCCCTATTGGATGTATTAGTTACGGGCTCTATTATATGGAACATTTACGTTCTCTATTGGATGTATTATTTGCAGGGTTCTATTGGATGTATCATTTGCGAAGCAATATGGGAAGTTTCATTTGCGGGGCCCTGGGGTATCTGTACTAAATATTAAGTTAATTTTTACGTTTTTCTTTCTTTTTCCTTTTTTTCATATTTTTTACAGGGTGTTCATGCTGCATGGTACTAATTTAACCAAAACATTTATGGGATTCCGTGTTGTGATAAAACTGTTTTCGTTTAAATTATTCTCTTACCATGCTAGACAGACTTAGTAACATGCAAATTACAGTTATTTAATTTTTATTTATGAAAATAAGTTGCATCGAATACGAGATTATACATAACAAGTATTTATAATAAGTTTGAAAAAAAAATGACGATTATTTGAATAGAAAATTTTCTTGTTTTTTCCTCAATAAAGTTAGCAATAATACTTTCACATGTTACGTTTCTTGCCTCCTCGTATCGCATTCTATTGAAAATATTGGCAGTCTGTTCGATTATTCTTATAGTATGGTTGGTCTCAAATATGTTTTGATTCAACTAAGTTTTAAGAAACTCATTTCTCCTGGTGATATCCTAAAAGGGATTGTCAAATATGTGCAAAAAGCAATATGCAGATTCAGGAAAGCTGTAAAGCGTTCATTTTGGCTTAGAATCTGGAATATTTTTTTTTATTTTTTATTATCCATAAAGTTAAAATGGTAGAATTATTTTAACGCTCACATTTCCCAAACTAACATTTCCCCGTTTACTTATTTTAAATTGAACCTTAATCCTTTTCTCTAGTTTGTATTTTATTAGATGCCTAAACAAAAAAGATTCACGAATTCTGCAGAGTCAACTTCGGCGTTAAGAGCTTGCAATTTCGTCTCAGTAGCTCAAAGGTAGAGCATCGGCCGGTCAGTTCGGAGATCCAGAGTTCGATTCCCGGTTGAAGCAGCAAGATTCGGTAAAATGGCGTCCGAACAAATCTACCCTGTAGGTTAGTGCAAATATGTCGGAGGTTTGATGATTCCAGACCGTGCGACTCACATAGTGGGTTTAGAATACCTAGCTGTACGGCCGGGAAAGGATACCTTCTGCACTCAGGAGGCACCCAAGGTCTACCATCCCGCCAAACGAACATTTATTTAGGTCTAAAAAATAACAATTGATGAAAAATATTGTGGCTAAACAGACAGTTTTACATTATATTTGAACTTGACAAGTACATCCATTTTTCAAAAATGGGAAAAATGTTATTGCGAATATAGATAAAAAGATCATTGAAAAATAAAATTTAGTGTGAAGTATATTAACATAATGAAAACTAGATTAAAATTAAAGAAAATATGAAGGGAACACAATAAATCTATATGTTAAAAAGAATGAAATAAAGGATTTCATTGATCAAAATTAATTGAGAGCAAAATCTACTCATAAGCTTAGGTCACTTTATTAGAAATTTCCATGGCAACAAGAATACAGTTTATAATTTAACCTACCGAAGAGGGATTTGAACGAACTTTGGAGAACCAAATTGGTTTATTAGAGGGGAGGGGGGGAGGTTGCAAAGACGAAAATTAAAAAAAAAGGACAATCAAAAATGTAATGGTCAACGTTACTGAATTTATATCAAGTACAGTTAGAGGTGGATTTAATTTTGAAAAAGTATAGGTAATCAAGAAAGAGACCATGACCAGTAAGAAAGTAAATGAGGTATTTATTAAAAATTTGTAAATTAGGATTCACGATAGGGAGGTAAAACAGGATTCTAGCCGGATCACCAGTCCTGGTGGAAATATAATCATAAGATAACTTTGCCAGAGATTAAAGATATGAGAGTTACAAAATTTTGAGAGAAGTGAGTAACGAAAGGAAATAGTAAGAGGGGAACTAGAGATAGTAGCAATTTTGGCATGGTAATCAGCAATTTTATTTACAGTTATATTATTGTGAGCTTTTACCCAAGAAATATTGACAAGGTTTTTGACAAGGACAGCTTTGGATTTTATGGAATTAAGATAATTAGATTTATTTTTTATTTAGTTAAGAGATTGAATGGAAGAGAGGCAATCGAAAAAAATATTAACAGGAGTATTATTAGAGGGAGCCCAGTCAATAGCAAAGAAAACAGCGGTAAGTTCGGCTTGAAATAGTGTATTCCTGTTGTCAAGTTTATAGGAGAGAACTTTTCCAGAACATCATGTTTAAAAATACAGACTGAAAAACCAGTGTTATTGTCAATATTTGAACCATCAGTATATATATTATAAATGGCAGAGTCGTTATCTATTTTGTTAACTAAATTTACGGACCATTTAGAGGGGTGAAAGTTAGAGAAAGGAGCAAGAAAATCAAAATCAGAGGCAGGCGGAAGGGAGGGAGAAAAAAGGAATCAATTTTTTGTGTCCAGAAAATAATTTATTATAGAGGGTAGAAATTGTAAAATGAATGGGGGGAAAATCAGTGAAGGAAAATAAGGAGATATCAGATGTTGCACGGTAGCCTGGGCAGATTTTTAGAAGGAAGATCCTTTGGAGTGAAATAAGTTTTTTTAATTTGCATTTTTTTTTTTTAGTTTTTTACCCCATATAACAGAAACGTAAGTAATAAGTCTTTCCACAACACATAGATAGCAGCATTTTAGGAAACATTTTTGACACCTCAATTTGTCCCACAAATTTGGACAAAAGTAGTACAAAATTTAAGACATTTTTCTTGGAGATATCGAATGTGAGGGTCCCAATTTAATTTATTATAAATGATTAAATCTAAAAATTTTAAATGATTTTTAATTTTAATGGATCTATTGTTAAATTTGAAAATGAGATTTCTTTTCATACTAGAGTAAATTTTTGGGAAAATAACGGAGCAACTTTTATCAATAGATATTTCTAATATCAGATTATTGAGGGAAGTAGAAAGGGAGTTAAGGAGGGAATTGGTATTAGTTTCAAGGACATTTCTATTATTGCCAAATTTAATAATAGCAAGGTCGTCCGTAAAGGCTTGATGATAAAATAAATCACTATTAAGGAAAATAATTTCATTGAAGTAAAGATTCCAAAGGAAATAAACGTAGTACGACTAATATGGATTCAGTGGACTCTACCAATATCAAATTGAGAGGATCACGACCACGCAAGATACTAATCTGAGTAAAAATAGTAGTAGTAGCAGGAGGCTAACCTGAGGTAAAAATAGCAAGTGGTATTCAGTCAGATTGTCAGTTGCCCGCCAATTTTACATTAGAGGGTGGAGAATGCAGTTCAACGATAAGAACTTGCAATTTCGCTCTAGCAGCACAACCGTAGGGCGTTGGCTGGCTAGTTCGAAAATCCAGGGTTTGATTCCCGGTTGGGCAGCAAGGTTCTTTACAATTCTTAATTAATAAGAATAAATTCTATATTGTGTAGGTATATGGGTCTCTATGGTCAATACGATTAACAGGTATAAATATTTCAAAAGCTAGCACTCGCCTGTATTAACAGTACAATCCAGTCACATTTCATACACATATTTAACCTAAAGGCGGTTATATTGTTGTTGTTGAGACCCAGACCGTCCGACCTACCAGAAAAGTGTAATGTAACAGTTTGGACAGCCGGGAAGTGCCACCAAATTTAGACCGGAACCCAGTGGGGAAGGCATTCACAGGGACCGTGTCTCCTTCCCCTACCACCAACCTCTCGGAAGGATTTACGGATCCACATGTTTAACGTGATCGTACTCCACATGAACACGGCGACAGTTGTGGCAGAGTGCAAATCCAGCGCACAAACCACCGGGTTACCGCGCCCGAAATGTGCCAACAGCACGCGGTGTTCCCGGGTGGTCACCCACCCAAGTACTAACCGCGCCCGATGCTACTTGACTTTGGTGATCTAACGAGAACCGGTATTTTCAGCTCGGTACGGCCGGTTATATTGCGAAAAATGTAACCGCTTATGAAGTTTTGCATATTTCTTTCGTAGACGTGACAATAGCAAACAGAAACAATTCAGTTATTCAGAATAATTAAGTAGTATATTCCCCTTTATTACTGACATAACTCAAAAATAATTTTTGTCTGTCGCCCCGTATGATGGATGAGAGGAGTGGGATGGCTCGTCCATCTTTCATTTCACTTCTTCATAAAGAATCTTATTTGTCTTGACTGCGCTTGCCTCATACTTTTTTTCTGTGGTGCTTGAACATTATTTTACATACCATTCTTCACAGATTACTATATTTCCTTTCATAACTCATTACTTATTAATAACGTATTACCTTGTTTATTTTCTAAGGTATATTAGCGGGTTTTCCTTAGATTAAAAAAATTATTTCAGAATGCTGCATAAGATGTGCAAAGTTTCAAATACGTATTAGACTGAGTTTGAAGCTGCTAATTTTCAATACAATAGTAAAATATTTATTGTGTTCAGAGATCTAGAATTAGAAAAAAGTTCAAGAAAAATATTTTGAATACATTTGAGCAATATGATGGACTTACATTCAGTTACCAATATTTATCGGCAGATGTGCGTTGTCCGCTTGTGCTCTAGGATATTAGGAGCCCAAGTGCTAGAAGTCCTGTGAATAGGAGAGAATGTGAACTTATGATAAATATATTGAGCTTATGAAAATGTATTGAAGCATATAAAACTGTTTGTTTCTTTTTTATTAACACTTTACAACATAGTTGAAAAGTGTTTATGACTTTGTTCATTCTGTCTGTCTGTCTGTCTGTCAGTCCGTCCGTTTGCACAATAACTGCCGTGAAAATGACTTTATCAAAATGGAATTTTAGTATGTTGTTCAGACAGTCTGTGGGACCTATGGGAATATATATGAATAATATCACCCAATTGGTTTTGGTATGAATCCGGCCTGAAAAAATGAAATACATTGAACCCTATGGGACCTAATTTTTCAAAAGTTTTTTAAACGGATTTAAAATTCACAAATTGCTTCGAAAGTCTTAGAAAATATATAAAAAAATGTCAGCAAAATATATTCAGCAGTTTTTTAAATAAAAATTAAAATAGTAATTACACTTTTTATATGAAGAGGTCACGTGACCATTATATGAAGAGATCGCGTGACCCACTTCAAAATAAAATACGACATCCATCTTGTGTCAACATCGTGATTTTTAAAGTTCGTTTTAATTCTTATTTAGTGTTGTATACGTCCAAAAATCGCTTTATTTTTGCATAAATTCTGTACATATACATATACATACTGAAACAACGGAATTACAATATATTTGAATTTAAATAATCATCCAACTTTGATTATTTCTACAACGAAGCCCAATTTCACTTATGGAGAATGTAAATACCAAAAGATGTAGAATGAGTTGTTGTTGTTGAGACCCAGACCGTCCGACCTACCAGAAAGGTGTAAGGTAACTGTTTGGACGGCCGGGAAGTGCCACCCAATTTAGACCGGAACCCAGTGGGGGAGGCATCCACAGGGACCGTACCCTCCTTCCCCTACCATCAACTTCTCAGAAGGACATACGGACCCACATGTTTAACGTGATCGTACTCCGCATGAACACGGCGGCAGTTCTGGCAGCGGCGAGAATCGCGCGCTAACCACTGGGCTGCCGCGCCCGAAAAGAGCCAACAACACGCGGTGTTCCCAGGTGGTCACCCACCCAAGTACTAACCGCGCCCGATGCTGCCTGACTTCGGTGATCTAACGAGAACCGGTGTTTTCAGCACGGTACGGTCGTTGGCCTGTGGAATGAGTTGTATAAGAATTGCTGCATTTCTTTAACGCAAAATTATTTAGCTCATGGAGTTTGCAATATAGCTGATATGAATGAAATATTCATTGATTTTAGACAGAGAAACTGATAATTTTTTCAATGAAGTTTTAAGCATAGAGTTAAATTACTTGTATCTCCATGGTCTTAAGTTTTTAAATAAAATAATTTATTATAGTATTGTGATGAATGAAAGGAATGGAAAAATGTTATGAATGAAATGCTGCTTTTATAGAAAGAGCCTGGCGATTTATATTTCGATGACGTCATTTGAATAAAGTTCATTTGTTTTCGATGAAGTTTTCAAATATAATACATTAATTTAGTATTGTGATAATTTTAAAAATATTACAGAGGAATGTATCGCATTTTAGAGATGCTTAAATAAAATTGCATTGAAGTTGGAAAGTGTTTCATAATCAATGATTTATGCATGATTGATCTTTATTGTTAACAATTTACATCATAGTTGGAAAAAGTTTATGAATTTGTTCATTCTGTCTGTCTGTCTCTCCGTTAACACGATAATTGCCGTAAAATGACTTTATCAATAAGATTTTAGTATGTTGTTCAGACGGCCTGCGAGACCTATGGGAATATAAATGAATAATATCACCCAATTAGTTTTGGATTAAACCCGGGTTGAAAAAATGAAATACATTGAATCCTGTGGGACCTAATTCTTCAAACATTTTTAAGTGAATTTAAAATTCACAAATTGCTTCGAAAGTTTTAGGAAAGATTAAAATTATCCCGTAAAATATATAAAAAAAATATCAGCAAAATATATTCAGTAATTTTTTAAATAAAAATTAAAATATTAATTGCACCCTTTATATGAAGAGATCACATGACCATTATATGAAGAGATCACGTGACCCACTTCAAAATGCGTGAAAGTGTTTCAAAATCAATTCTTAATGCATGATTGATCATTCTTGTTTTGAATATTTCTACTTTTGGTACAGAAATATCTACTTTATATTTAGACATATATACTGTATTTTGTCTCCATAAATACTTCTATTTTAGAAATTTGGAATAAGTTTACTTTTTTAACAACACATTTATATTTTTGGCGAACTTTTAGATTTTAAATGTTTCACTTTTTTTTAATTTAGCAGATTTCTATTTCTGTGATACACGTATTTGCTTAATTGCACTCTTGGAACATTGTATAATCTTTCTTTTGCAAAATTTTAACAGTTTTAAATGTTTATATAAACATACATATTTTGTGCATCAAATGCAGTTTTTAAAAGCCATAAATTCATTTAGAATCATTCATTAGAATCATTCATTCAGAATCATTCATTTGGAATCATTCATTTAGAACTTCATTAAGAAATTTACATACCTTTCCGTAGGTTAAGCCAACAAGCAGAGAATAGTTCAACTGCTTTGGATAAAAATAAAGTCTGTTTTTTCTCTTTTATTATGCCCATGTCTAAAAAAAATCATTTATGTCTGTCTCACTGCGTGATGAATGAGATGAGCAGAATCGCTCGTTCATCAGTCATTTCCTTTCTTCATGAAGTATATTATTTATTTTAACTTCTTAACGATTTTTTGTAGCGTTTTGGACCATTATTTTGATTGACATTCTTTACTGATTAATTTATTTCCTTACAGTATATTTTTTAATGGAACTTATTACCAGGTTCTTTTTTTTTCTAAGTCGTTTTGCAATATTATTTTTGGAAAAATATGGATTTATCGGATAGGTGTTTTTCTTAGTTTATATTAGGTATTATGGAGTTAAAAAAGAAGAGTGTTAAAACCCCACATTGAGAAAACGTCAAAATCGTTTGAGACAATAATTCAGGCGGTGCTGAAGTAAAATAAGTCCCACTGCTTTGTATGTATTTCTAAGGCAAAAGGCTTGTATTTTAGAAAGTATTTTTAAACTATTCATTTTTCCGATAAAAATTATCAGTATAATACAAATTAGAATTAAAACAATAAAGTTTAATCCTACATATTCAAATTTATTTTAATTTTCAATTTATATTTTACTCTATATATTCTGTACTCTATTCCCCAAATAGGAAAAAATACTTCATTTTTCTACTCATAATTAGAGAATTTTAATTTTAAAATTATCACTAATAACTACTCTAAATACTACTCTAAATACTACGCCTTCCTGCTGTGTCAAATAAGAACAGATGGAACGTTATTAACACGATCGACATCTAGATATAATTTTCAAAGCACTATGATATTTTCAACTTCATGTATAGGAGTTTTATCTTCTTCTCTATAACTCCATGCTAGGTATTATAAATAAATCAAGAGGTTAAAATATTATTGCGATTACGCAATAATCCCTTTTGTGCCTTCTCTTTCGTCTGTCTCGAAGGCCAGGCGAAGAAAACACAGTCCATGACGTGAGGATAACTTGAACCCAGGATTTCCATGATTTCCGAGTAAGAAGAAGGGCTTGCAGATTTGGGGGTTTATCTCCAATTTGGCAACATTTGGCGACTTCCGGAATGTTAGAGAAACTTCTTCATAGAACGGTTATTCTTTGAGATAAAGAGATTTCCAGAAGTTTCTATGGAGATACTATAAATGGGAGGCATCACTAAATCTAAGAGTTCAGTGAACGAATTGACAATATACGAGCTACAGAGAACTGTGGCTTTTGTCAATGTTTTGAAAATAGCAGCCGTTGTTTTATGAAATTATTTTTACCAATATTTTGAGAATGTTATCGCTTATTATGTGAAATCAGTGGAGCATTTATGTGCTGTTTGATTGTATATTGTTCCTGTTTACTTTATGCTTGTGAATAAACGTAGGTCATCCAAAAACTTCGACTTGTATCCTGTATATATATCCTTCTTGTATCCTGTATATATATTCACGATTCTAGAGGATAAGTTTGTAACAATATTTTGAACTACAAAAAGCAATTCAAGGAAAGAACTGTTACGTGCCTGCCGAATATTTAGGATTTTTCAACAAGGCACCTTATAGACCTAACTTGACGCAAATTGGGACTTGGCGAGATTTCAAAACTTTTTTGAAAAGAGGCTTTTGTTTCTTGTACTTCGGAGAATTCCTTTTCCATATTCCCTGTGTTTCTTACACGTTAAAGGTAGACTGGCGCCTTAAAGTCAACAATATAAGCGATCCGCAAAAGCATTTGTTTCCCAATAAATAAATTAAAATTTTCTACATTAATACACGCGAAAATCTCCTTGCCCAAAATATATGAACATTATATTAATTTCTAAGAAATGTAGCAGGAGTTCTCCAGTATTTAATGTGCAAACCTCTTATTAAAATTACACCGAAAGACATAGTGCATTCTCAAAAATACACATAACTCTTTTACAATAAACCCGTTCACAACAAGGAGAAAATAACTTACTGCGATAACGTAATACGCCTTAAATAAGCCTCCGAGCACATATAATCCGGATACGTGACTTTTGTTGGCTCAAATTAAAATGTATATTTTTTAAAACTGAACTTTAACATAATTAGAATCTGATATATTATCCAATTAGTGAAATGCGTAAAATTCCGGAGTGCATATTTATATTAGTACTAGTACGATTAGTTCCAAAATTATCAGTAAATTTAAAAGCATTCACATAAAACTATTAATATTTACTTATAAGATAACGTTCCTGGTACAGTACAGAACATTTTTCGAATCGAATTTAATTCAAAACGGCATTCCAAAACATCATTAACTCGTTAACCAATTTTTAAATACATCATTACTTCCCATAGCAACGAAAACCGGTTGTGACGTCACTTGCAACGGGCGAGCCGGAGAATAATAACTTATGCCAACATAATCGAAAATCTCATTTTTTTAAGCTTTTGTTTGAAAATTCATAGAAAATTGTAACATAGAGTAAGTAAAACGAAATCATTAGAATGTAAAGATATACACTCATATTTTTGCCAAAATATAGAATTCTACCAATCTTCCATTTTCGGATGCAATGAAATGAGAATCGGATAACTTAAATCATGCATATTTTGATATATTTAACAATAAATAAATAAACTAGCAAAGCAATAGCGTTTCATGCGCTACGCCCGCCCAAGTACACCGCGGTCATGGATGTGAAACAGGAACCGGCTACATTAACCCCCGTCGACCCTCCCATCCGCTTCTAACACGAGGGCCATTACTTAAGTTTTAAGAATGTGGCAATACCTGAACAACGGCCTTCAGTGCAGGCAATTTTTTAAACGTTGATCTCGTGAACATTGACTCTTAAAGAACGAGAAATATGATCCAATTATTTTATGACGTCGTTTTGAAGTTAATAAGGCCATGACAAACCATGGATTTAAGTCAAAAGAATTTTCGAACTATGATTTATTATGACTTTCGACAAGGGTCGACACAACGGACAGCCCAGTGGTTAGTATGTGGGGATTGCACTCGGCCGACCCGCGTTCTATTCCCGGGTCTGCCCAAATTATCCCCGTGGAGTACGGGAACTTTAAATATGTGGTCTGTAAGTCCTTGCGAGAGGTTGGTGGTCGGGGAAAGAGAGTACGGTCCCTGTGGGTGCATCCCGCAGTCTAAATTAGGCGACAGGTTAGGGTTCCAGTCTAAATTAGGCGACAGTTCTTGGCCATTCAAACAGATACCTTACACCTTCAAGTAGGTAGGACGGTCTGTTTAGAAGCAGAAGGTTGACAAGTCAACAATGTGTTGATCGAATGAATTTGACTTTTTGTGATGCAGCACCATCCAAAGGAAACATTTACAATTGGTTTAAAGAATTTTATCTTGTACGTAGGAGTCTTGGTGATTAATTTCGTGAAGGTCGGCCAAGAACTGCTGTGACGCCCGAAAACATGAATGCCGTGCAACAAATGATGACTTTAGAGCGTCATATTACATATGATGAAATTGGGACATCTTTGAGCATTTCAAGGACTGAGGACATTCAATCTTACATGAGCATTTAAAAGTCAAAAATATATATGTTCAATAGATTCCACACAATTTAACTTCATCCTTTGGTAAATCCGACCATGTTGCAACCGTTGTTCTGGTGAATCACAGAACAGTAAATGCTGGCTGGTATATGACGATTTATTTGCCAGAAAGAAGTTGCCCAAATCAGAAAGGTGGAACGCTATGGTCCTGAATTAGAGATAAAGGTGGAACGCTAATCAAAGTTGCCCAAATCAGAAAGGTGGAACGCTATGGTCCTTAATTGGAGATAAAGGTGGAACGCTATGGTCCTTAATTACTTTCCCTGCAATACATGGTAACGTACAGGGAAAATATTGGAATCATACCGAAAGTCGCAACTCGGGTTTTGGACGGATCCACAAGTTTTGGGACCTCTAGAATACGAAAAAACTATTTTAGATTGACGTCTATGTGTGTGTGAGTCTGTCTGTCTGTGTGTCTGTGCAATATATGTATCCACTCTAACTCAAAAATTAATGGACCAAATTTCATAAAATTCTGTAGGTAAGTGGATGACCCTGGTGCTGATTAGTTTTTGGTACTATTCGGTATGAAAGAACCCGCTTTCTTTGTGAAATGGCCCGTAAAAATTTCCTATATCCACTCTAGCTGAAAACCTAATAGATCAAATTTTACTAAATTTGGTAGATAAATCATTTGTAAGATACCCTGGTGCTGATAAGATTTTGGTACGATTCGGAATAAAATAATCTGCCTTTTTTGCGAAATGGCCCGCAAAAATCATCAAAATCTAAAATATACAACCACATATGCTCAAATAAATCAATTAAATGATTCTTTTTTAACGATAAAAAGAATAAGACCAACCCCATTACACTAGGATTAGTCGTTCTCGAGATATTTTAGTGTTTTCACATATTCGCTACGTCATCTTTGAAAATAAGTCCAGTTACCAAATGAGAACGATAATTGAATTAAAAGTGCAAATTCAGTGTAATTTTAAATAATCATAAGTGTTATTTTATGCAATTAAATTCAATATAATGAATTATTGAAGAAATAAAGGGAACGGGGATTTGAGTCTGCAGGGAAAGTCATGTGCTGGCCACATCAGATTTTTTTAAATTGGGGTGACCTCTCAATATTAACTTTCCTATTCAGCTGAATGATAGGATTTTCTCATCTCTAACTACATGAGCTGAACACAGTTTTCCATTCAGTCTCATGGCCATGCAATTGCATTACGTTGTGGTAACGACTTCAGCCTGAGATCACACACAAAAATAGCAAAAATGATCAAACTTTGAGAGGCTATTTCTCCAGATCCAAGGGTTCATTTGAAAAACGGATTTCATATTTGGATTCACTGTGGTCGAATACATGTGTTTTTTATCCCCTGGGACTGCATTTGGTGCTCTGACATATTGACACTGCACTTTTAGAGAGGTGATATGGAGTCCTATGGATTCGGTTCAAAGATGGTAAGAAAGAACTTTCTTCGACCTAAAGTCGCTAATGAACCGATTTGTGTGAAAGTCGTATTTTAACATACAATAACTATAAAAAACTTAGTGTTGCCAACTTTTTCACAGAATTAAGCCGCAGATTTACGGGAGGAATGGGGATTGTCTTTCGAAACTTGAAAGTAGCATTTTACATTCAGACTGATAAATAAGTTTAATAAACTTTATTTCAGGAAACTTCCAAAAATTAAAAAATCAGAAACATCAAAATATAATTTATAAAATGTATTTATGCAAAACCAATAATGTAATAAGCAAGAAAGATCAATCATGCATAAAACATTTGTTATGAAACACTTTCCAACTGCAATACAGTTTCATTTAAACATCTCTAAAATGCAATACATTCAGCTGTAATATTTTTTAAAATTATCACAATACAACAATAATTTATTATATTTGAAAACTTCAAACTTCATCCAAATAAATGAACTTTATTCAAATGACGTCATCGAAATATATACAGTCTGTCTCTCTATATAAAAGCAGTGAATATTTCATTCATAAACTTTTTCCATTCCTTCCATTCAGCGGCGATATTTTCAAAATTATCACAACAATACAATAACTTATATTACTTAAAAACGTAAAACCATGGAGTTAAAACTACTTTCTAACTAAATGCTTAAAACTTCATCGTCAAAGGCAATAGAGAATCTTCTGCTTCTCTATATAAAATCAATGAATATTTCATTCATATCAGTGTCATAGTGGAACGGCGCACATGTCACACAGGTATTTTATGTGACGGAAATAAAGATCTATTTATGTGCACCAGAATGTGTATCCAGGGACAGGACGGCGGAAAGGAACTATGAAATTAAGCCCCCTTCCAAGGATCACACAAACTGAAAGAAATTTGATATTAAGTACAATGACTTACTTCAGCGTTGTTTCGCAATAACCCCCTAGGTCCGGCTGCCCAGGCTTACAAAATGCAAATTGGACACACAGGCACACAGCAAAATAACAACAAAGATCAGGTTGGGAAAACGTGAAACACATTATCATAATAAACTCTTTTATTTATATATTTATATATATTATGGAAATAAAGAAGTAGCAAAGAAAATAATTTTGGCCATTTTCTGTATTGAAAAATTAAAAAAAATAACATTATTATAATTGAAAATATTGAAAAATAACATTTGGCCTTTGCACTTAAATGTAAGATGTATTGATCCGATTTCTCGATGTAATAATATATTTTCACACAAACCGACACAACATTTTTTCATAGAAATTAATTTGAAAACCATTTATCTTGAGGAATTTATAGGATAAAGGAGATTACACTTTTAGTAATCATTCACGTTACCAGAACCAGATATCGGTTCCTGGCATTCTCAAGATCATAAATGCTCTAAATCGTAGCGGCATGTCTAACTTTGAATACCTGAATTTAACATCACTGTAAAGGGTGATCACGAACACACACTGGTTGAATTCTAGCCGAGAAAATTCACTCCAATATTTTGATGGAAATTATCCAAATACTTTGACTGTATTCACACATCTTTACTGTAGAACATCCAAAATAATGCCGAAACTTAAAAGGAGTAACCAAACGACTCTTATGAACGGATCCACAATCTGGTCAACAGGATGTCATCGCTCTCGACTCTTTAATCCAAATAGACAGAATTTTCCGAAATTAAATCTGAAATAAATAAATGAGAAATTAGTAATTTTGAAATAAAAGAAATTGTCTTGGCCCACACGGATTATAAGATTCCTTCTGAATCAAAGTTACAATCCGAAACACAAAAATGACCGTTGGGTCATAAATTCTTTTGTGTCCAACATTTTCGGAGCGAGAATCATGAGCTCCTTCCCCAACGAAAACTCAGGGCCAAGAGAGCCCCTCTACTGTGAAAAATGGTAATATAGTTCGCCTCGACCTTCTTCAACTCCTTGCACGAATTTAAAATGCAGCATTAAACGGTCTGTGCGGAACCTCACGTCATTGCCTGCAGAAACGAAACCGCAGCTCCCGGTCATGAAATAAAGTAATAAGAAATTAGCTTCGGAACATCTGCCAGAGCACAATTCCCACACTTTCAGCATAAAAGTGCCAATGCATTCAGAATTAAAACCTTCGAATAAAAATGGCTTCCGAAAGAGAACGAATTCGAGAAGACATGAAAAATGTCGTATTTCACACTCAAACCCTCATATATCACTATGACATCAGCTATACTGCAGACTCCAGAACTAAATAATTTTGCGTTAAAGAAATTCAGCTTTTATGGTACAACTCATCTTACAAATTGATGTGTTTATATTCTCCATACGTGAAAATTAGACTTCGTTGTAGAAATAATCAAAGTTTGAGACTTAGTTTTGCAAACATTTTGTAAGCGCATTTAGAATTCACAAATTGCTTCGAAAATTTTAGGAAATATTCAAAATATTCCAAAAAATATGTAGAAAAAAAAATTCAACAAAATATGTTCCGTAGTATTTTAAATAAAAATTAAAATAATAATTGCACCCATATTATATGAAGAGGTCACGTGTCCCACTTTAAAATAAAATATGGCATGCATTGTGTGTCAAAATCGTGATTTCTAAAGTTCTTTTTATTTATATTTAGTGTTGCTTAGTTATTTCGCTTAGTGTTGCTTAGCTATAATCGCTTAGTTATTTATTTTTACTTTCCTTATGTACATAATGTATAAGGAAAGTATTGTGACGGGGTCGAACATTCGAATTCGAGTTTTCGACGGGAGAGCACGTTTCAAGCATCCCTGATCACGAATAGAACATTTTTGAGGTGATGTCTGTGTGTGTGTGTGTGTGTGTGTGAAAATATGTGTGTGTGTGTGTGTCAGTGAGACTTTGGAGACGATATCTCACGAACGAATGGAGCGATTCGAATGAAATTTGGTACAAAAATCACAATCCATGAATACTGGAAGCCTATTGTTTTAAAACACAATCGAATGTTCAAAACCCTCCTAAATGTTCGAGTAAAATTTTGAAAAAATCATCAAAAAATCACAACCTTTAATATAGTAACGTAAATAGACATTTCTTATGTAATTTTTTCTTAGTAAACGATCGACATAAATTTCAGAACGCTAGCATGAACCATTCTCGAGATATTGTACATTTTTCAAATAAATTTATCAAAAAATTCCAGAAATTAAACAAAAATATTAACTGTTAAGAAACATGTTCACATTTCAGATGTAATATTATGCGGTAAATTTGGTAACATCATTCTCGTGGATCTAACTCGTTCCATTCACGAGAAAATATAGTTTAAGTAATACTTTTGTATTTGAGCGCCAATAGTCATTTATCTGCTGTACGAAAAACTTATTTCTTTGTCCATAACGCTTGGCGAGATTTTGGCGATGAATTTCGCGGAATGTCGCCAACTTGGCGACATTTTTTAATGTTGCCAAATGAACGAAAATGTCGCCAAATTGATAAAAATGACGCTAAATCAATGAAAATGACGACTAATTCAAGAAAATTCAATATCTTACGAATATAAGTGTCTACTATAAAAATACCATGTCTTTTAACTGTAAAAGTAATAAATTCATTGCATTATATAAGGAAAGTCACGTGTTTCCCACATCAGATTTTTTTCTGTGCAATTATATACTACGGCAACGCAATTACACTATTTTTGAGTTTAAATGATAATCATAGGCCTCAATGCATTTCATTTTTTCAACCCGGTTCTATCCAAAACTGACTGGGTGATATTATTCATTTACATTCCCATATGTCTCACAGACCATCTCAACAACATACTAAAATTTTATTTTGATAAAGTCATTTTCACGGCAGTTATCGTGAGAACGGACAGACACAAACAGACAGTATGACCAAAGTCATAAACACTTTTCAACTGTGTTGCAAGGTGTTAAAAAGTGAGTTGTTGTTGAAATTGCTATCTTAACGAATTGAATTGAATCGCTTTACGATCGATTCGATTCAACATGATCGAATCAACACAAATCGATGTATGACCCGCCGACCAATAGGAAGTTTTTTCACATATGGTTTGCGCAACAATTGATTGTAGACCATAAATTTAACTTTTTTTCATATTTGGTACTTGGCCCGATGTTAGGCCTGACGGAGAACTTTAAATCTGAGCCGGAGCACAGAAAAATTATAGGAATAGAGCCTCTAATCTAAAGTACACAGTTTGCAACCCTAAAAATACTTTTGTTTTCGAAAAACACTTAGTATGGTCTGACTTATCGTGAGTTCAGCTAGTAACTCTGTATCAGATTTCGCACCTGTCCAAAGTCCAGATCTTCCGCAACAGACGACACACACACAGACATTCAGACACCTACTTTTATTAAGCAAGACTTACGTTGCATATTAAATAATCAAAATTTTCATGTATTCGCATATTTATTCATTCTGTATTTATTATGCGAGTACATATAACGACTGTGTTATTTTATTTCCAATGATAATAAAAACATATTTCTCCCTCTTTCAGAACGTAGTAATTAGTTTTTTAATGCAACTTCATATTAAAAAAATAACGTAATATGTAATGATACAACATTGAGAGAATATTTTGCTTTTTTATTTATATTCTAATCCCGAAAGGCACAATAAAAATGGCTACTAATAAATCTTCATTGAATTCGACTTGGTTTGGAACCTTAATGAAAAGGGTTTGGGTAAATTGCCTTTTGAATTTTCTTAATTTTTGCCATTGTTATTCAAATATAATTTTCTCCTTCAAATTTAAATTTAATCTTTTATCAAATGACTTTGAAAGCGAATCTGCAAAGATTGTTTGACTTTCCCCTCTGTGGATTGTAAAATTTTTAAGCCTGATTTATTCTCATAATACCGTGCATGATTAGAGATTAAAATTAGGAAAAAGTACTTATAACATTGTCTGTTCTTTCAAAAGTGATTTTCTCCTTTACTTTCTACATTTTTTTATTTTTCATTTTTAGTGTTAAGGGACTGGATTAAATTGAATTGGATTTGCACAGCATAAACTCAGATAGTGGAGTTCAAATAATATCGATTGCATTACAAAAAAATCTGATGTGGGCAACACATCACTTTATTTCCTACTTTTACAGTAAAAAAATAGGTTTTGCTTATAGTAGATACTTATATTCTTTCCAAGATATTAAATTTTCGACAATTAGTCGTCATTTTCATTGATTTAGCGTCATTTTAATCTATTTGGAAAGATTTTCGTTAATTTGACAACATTTCAAAAAGTCGCCAAGTTGGTGACATTCCGCCAAATTCGTCACCAAAATCTCGCCAAGCTTTACTGACGGAGAAATAAATTATTCTTATAGCAGATAAATGACTATTGGCGTTCAAATACAAAAATATTACTCGAAGTATCTTTTCTCATGAATGGAACGAGCTAGATCCACGAGAATGATGTCACGAAATTTATCGTAAGGTATTACATTTGAAAAGTGAACATTTTTCTCAATAGGAAATATATATTTTTTATTTTATATGACTTTTTGATAATTTTTTTGAAAAATGTCCAATATCTCGAGAACGGTTCATGTTAGCGTTCTAAAATTTATGTTAATCGTTTTCTAATGAAAAATTACATAAGAAATGTCTATTTGCGCAACTTTATTAGCAATTTTGATTTTTGGACGATTTTTTCAAAATTTCACTCGAAAATGTAGGTGTTCTGAACATTCGATTACGTTTAAAAACAATAGGCTTCCAGTGTTTATGGATTGTGACTTTTGTACCAAATTTCGTTCGAATCGGTCCATATGTTCGTCAGTTATCGTCTCCAGGGACTCACTGACACACACACACAGACATCACTTCAAAAACGTTTGATTCGTGGTCAGGGATGCTTGAAACGTGTTCTCCCATCGAAAACTCGAACTCGAATTTTCGACCCCGTCACAATACTTTTCTTATACATTATGTATATAAGGTTATGTATGTAACTAGAGAAAATACTTAAGCTGTAAAGTATTAAATATACAAAATAAATATTATATTCTTTAAGAATCTAATATTTAGAAGTATATGTATATAAACGTCTTAATTCTGATCATATGAATAGAATAGAAATGAACACAATATTTATTAAAGAAGCTAAAAACCAGGGATATCCTGTTCCCTTTCTGGTACATTATATAAGTGATTTTTATAAAAACTGGAAGGACATTTTTCATGCAAAATTGGTGTTAAATCATTTCAAGAAGTGAAGCACTGTATAATGGTACTGAATGAATGTGAATTTGTGTAGTAAACAACTGGAATGTAGAAGTGCCCAGTGGATCGACATGAGGATATACGGAATTGGTGATTAATCAGATCCAGAAATAAAGCACTATATAAAGGTTCTGAAGGATTGGGATTCAGTGATGAAAACAACTGGATTGTAGTGAATTTGGCACAGGACGACTTACAGTAGATTGTATAGTATTATTGGGTTTTGAAGTTGTTTTGTATTGTATATATTGTGGTTGAGTGTTTTTAATTTAAGGTGTTCATGTACGGGTTATAAAGGATTCTAATGATATGTTTGGTTTGTTATTTCCATTTTTTGAATGCTGGTTTTAGTGTTTGTTTACTTATTTGTGGCAGATTATGTGCTACCAAGAAAGTACTGGTCGCCGGGAGTGTTCAGCGGATTGAAAGCATGCTGTAACCGGGGGATAGGGGGTCATAACCCTCCCTCTCCATTTTGTACTTTGCTTGTTTTGTCTCCTTGTTCCATTTGGTTATATATATATAGCATTTTATAGAAGTGCAGCATAGCGCCTCTCTTTATTAAATTGCTAGTATTATAAATCTATATTTTATTTACGTTTCCATCTTAAGACTTTATATATATATATATGAGGGGCTAACATACATTAAAAAAAATTACATATAATTATTTATTTATTGTATAAATAAATAAAAATGAAAAATAATAAACTAAGTCAAAAAAATTAGAAAAATCAAAAAATAAGATGCATTAACATTAATGTTTTGAATTTTATTTTTGCTAAAAAATTGCAGCTTTTGCCAGTATTGAAACTACGATTTGAGCGCCCTTATAATAGTATATAGTGGCATTCTCGTTTATCCAGTTTTCCTATGAATTACTTGTTTAATAAGAATTTTCAGCTTTGATTCATGTTCATATTCAGAATTGCGTATATGGGTTGTTCATATTCTGAATTGCTAGTCCGGTCTCCTGCTTAGACTCACTGAACGGGTCTGGGAGTATTACTGCGAACGTTCGTACTGCCTCCCTGGAAGAATTTCGACTTGTTAATTTCGTTGCTTCTAGATAATTTAAGTTGTTGAGGTTGAACGTGTATACACATGGTGAAAAAAGTAGGGTTCATGCCGCATAGTAATACAAATTTTCTTAATGTTTCCTATCTTCATTTTTTGATGCCTGTAGTCTGAGTTAGAGTATTTATAGTAATGTACTATTGCTCTATATGAAACAGGCATGTGTTTCGGTTAGTTAGAGTTAAATACTCAGACCTGAGGAGGAATTTAATTCTGACTAATCACCGAATTTGGGCTGGTGCTATTATCATCTCTTATCGGCATTATAGCCGTGAATTTGCTTCTGTGGTGATGTTAATATTACTTGAATTTTTTATTAATACATATTTCTAATATATATATATATATATATTCCACTTCAGCATTACTATTATTTGCCCCTCCTTTTAGTAGCTCTTTTTGTATATTAATACTTTTTCTTAACATTTCGCTTCACTGTTTTTCAATTCTTATGAATGGCAACAGTAAATGGTTTTTTTATTTTTTCTTTACGAATGGCAACACTGGTCTCTTCTATCAGTGTTCCCTGTGTCGACTCGATTGTACATACGCTGTGCTTTTTCCAGGTATTCATTTTTTCTATTTTATTCCTTCTTTATGTATGTCGTCCAAGTAGAAATAGTTTATAGATATAATCTATCTATTTCTTCAGAAACATGCATTTTAGTGTTTGCTTCTACAAAAAACTTGGACATGATTAGATTTTTGTAGAGGTTAACAATTCATGATTTAGGCTTAGAGCCTCGTCCACGTGTATGGCGTTTGTGCTTGATTTCGTTTGTTATACTTATTTCGATTCCATACCTTTGTATTATGATATTTTTCATTGACTTACGGATTCGATATTTATTTTATTTATTTTTTTCCATTTGCTTGAGGATTAGTTGATTTTTACTTTTGTTTTGTAAGCCAGTTAGATAGTTGAATTTAGTTTAAGTTTTTCTTTTTTTGTTTCCATACCTTTTAATTTTGTTGATTTTCTGAAACTTGATAGCTTGTGTTTTGTATTTTTTATCCATTTGATTGTTGATTTGCTGTATTATATTTTATTCTGTGGGTGTTTTAAAAAGTTAGGTTTATCGTGTTACATCTTCTTACTTTTCGTTCATTGGATTTTCAAACTTCTATTATTATATATATATATATATATATATATATATATATATATATATATATAATATATATGTATAATATATATATATATATATATATATATATATATATATATATATATATATATATATAAAAGTAAAAATTGAAAGATTGGACATGAAGTCAGCCAACAGGTAATATATAAAAGGCCTAGGGGGATTGTGACCCCTAGTTCCCGTTTACAAGTCGACTTTTCCACCAATGGCAACACTCACGGAGCCATGCATTACCTACGGTTAAATTCAGTACAACGTCGAAACAGAAGACGCCCATACGAAGTATATATCAAACGTAAAATGAAAAAATCCCCCAATATAAAAGCAATATAATTGAAACGACACAAAACTAAACCTACTTAAAATATACGAACTACAAGTACAAATACCTTACCTCCATCCAAATCACTCACGTCAATTTTACACGTTTAAACAGTTCCTCGCTGTATCGATGCCATTTTATTTCCTGAAATAAAGGTGTTGCCAAAATCCTTACTGAACGCATCGAAAACTTTACTATGTACCACATTGTAACACTGACAAATAAATATTAAAGGATAATTTTCTGTTATTGCTTCCTTAATTATTAAGGATTGCTTCCTTATTTATTAAGGAAGGATATATACTTCGTATGGGCGTCTTCTGTTTCGACGTTGTACAGAATTTAACCGCAGGTAATGCATGGCTCCGTGAGTGTTGCCATTGGTGGAAAAGTCGACTTGTAAACGGGAACTAGGGGTCACAATCCCCCTAGGCCTTTTATGTATTACCTGTTGGCTGACTTCATGTCCAATCTTTCAATTTTTACTTTTATACTTTTCTAGGCTATTTCAAGCTGCATTGCCCTTATTGGTCTAGATAACTGTTTTTGTACTGTTTGTACTATGGTAGATTCTGTTATATGACATTCTATTATATATATATATATATATATATAGTGAGAACACATAATTATACTGTTTAAATTTTGTAAGGAAATTAAAAATCCTACAGTGATTTTTAAAAGATCATTATCGTTTTGAATGTTATAATATTTTACTCATAAGCTAAATGACGAGCCTTGTTCATCCTAATAATTCCATAGAATCTGCTATAAAGTGTTCTTCTTTCTGTTTCTGGTGCTATGAGAATTTTCGGAATTAATTAGAGGACTCCGTGCACACTTCAAAAGCGTAATATTACCTTGTTAGCATGAGGCGTGCTAAATTTAATGAGACATCGACGGAACAGGACCTGCACGCCACTAAATATTCTTCAACAAGAGGACTGATTGTTCTCTCTAGGCGCTTTTTCGCGGGAAAGTCCGAAATTTAATTAGATGCATTCCTTGTTTACTGAGCATTACGGATATTTTAATTTATGTCGCGCCGAGAATCGAAGCGAAACGGCATGCATTTATCATAATTCCGCTTATATTTTTCGTAAGGTTCGTAACGACAGTTGTCAAACAATGAAACTATAATGTAATTCATATTTAGGGTTCCTGGGAAAAACTTTATGTAACGCAAGATCTTTGTAAGGAAAAGTACATGCAAGGCCTGATCAAACCAAAGTGGGGCCCAAAGCCTGGTGTTAATTAGGGGCCCCCCATACTGTTACGGCATGTCTGCGTGCAAAACATCGGCATATAGCAGTAGCATCCCAAGGTTTTCTGATGCCACAAGCGAACTTCCATAAAAAAGCCTCATCTGAGCAATAAATTCAGCGGAATGTCACACATCCGAAAATTGGTTTTCAGAAAAATCTATTTTCCGGCAATTAATGTTGTTTCTACAAGTTTAAAAACTAATAATAATTATAATAAAATACAGATTCATTAAAAGACTAACATATGAGTTAGTATTTCCATCTTAAGTTATGGAATAGAATTTTAATCCCCCGAGTCAACAATATTTTAGAGGTCTTTATATGATATAAAATACTTCCAGGTTTGAAACTACCTTGTCCCAATGGATAATCCGATCCTGGTTATATAACAAAGCAGACCATGGGAATTATAGTTTTATGATCTCAATATGCTCAATTCTATTTCGAAGAAATCTAATGTGGGCAGCACATGACTTTCCTTATATAATGCAATGAATTTACTTCTTTAACGATGAAAAAGTGTTTGTAACGTTAAATTGTACATTTGGCGCTTTTGCGGATAACAAGGTGTAAAGCTATTTTGTACCCAATTAACTTATATTTTAAGCAACTCTAAATTAACCATGATCAATATTGATCATCCTCAGTAATCCATATATTTAAATATTTAATAATAAATTCATCAATTAGGTGTAATTTTCATTAACTTGGTATCCTTTTTGCAATTTTGATTATATTTTCATATTGATTCTAAATATATCAAAGTTGGCGATATTTAGAAGAGCATTTCATATATAATAAAAGGTATGCCCATCATATGACGGAATTAAAAATTTGTAAAGCATTGCATCCCATTTAGTTTTATTTTTATCAATGTGGCTACATTTTTATCAATTTGATAGCCTTTTTATCAATTTTGGCGACATTTTTATCAATTTGGCGACATTTATATCAATTTGAAATCAGTTTCGCCAATTTGGCAACATTTAAAAAAGTCACCAAGTTGGCGACATGTCGCTAAAATTCGTCGCCATAATTTCACCAAGTATGAGGGTCGGAGAAATGGGTTATTCTTATAGTAAATAAACGACTAATGGCGTCCAAATACAAAACTATTACCCAAAGTATGTATCTCTCTTACAGTAGATTCTTATACTCTTTCCAAGACATTAAATTTTCATCAGTCTTCATTTTAATTGATTAATTTTTCACACACACACACACACACAGGGGCGCGGTAGCCCATTGGTTAGCGCGCTGGAGTTGCACTCGGTAGGCCCGGGTTCGATTCCAGCCACTGCTAAAACTGCCGCCGTGTTCATGCGGAGTACGATCACGTTAAACATGTGGGTCCGAAAGTCCTTCCGAGAGGTTGGTGGTAGGGGAAGGAGAGTACGGTCCCTGTGGATGCCTCCCCCACTGGGTTCCGGTCTAAATTGGGTGGCACTTCCCGACCGTCCAAACAGTTACCTCACACCTTTCTGGTAGGTCGGACGGTCTGGGTTTCAACAACAACAACAACACACACACAGAGAGAGAGAGACATCACCTCACAACGTTTGATTCGTATTCAGGGATGCTTGAAACGTGCTCTCCCGTCGAAAACTCGAATTCGAATTTTCGACCCCGTCACAATACTTTCCTTATACTATGTATATAAGGAAAGTAAAACAGGTAGTAGCCAAAACGCTGTAAAAAACACTATAAACTGATGCACAAATGCCTAATAATAACATGTAGAATTATATAAAATACCAAGAAAACGTTGGATGCACTAATGAGTTTTAACAAAGTTGCAGGATAAGTCCTGTAAAAATAGTGTAAAAATGTTGAGGTTCTTTGCAAATATTAGGCCCCAAGCAATCGCTTGATCTATTTGTTGAGAATTTTAACTCTTTCTCCTCATTGATATAGATGGTGCTACGATCACGATCAGTGATTACGATCTGATAGAGTGGGTAAGCCGGAATGGGCTCCCGGTTTAGATCAATGTAAGATGTAGTAGAAGGTAGTTTAGATAAAATGTAAGTGATGTACATAATAAATACATGAATAAAAGCTGTGTGTTTTTAATGATTGTGAGAGTGTTTTAAGTCCCTCAAGTTGGGATTGTTTCTCTGTCCCCCCCCCCCCCCCCCGACGAGGAGACGAGGACAAGTGCAGAACCATGCCAGTTCTAAGGAAGCTACTTCACACTGTTTGGCTCAATTAGTAGTAGTTCATCAAGTAGCTTCTAAGGAAGCTACTTCACACTGTTTGGCTCTTGCTCTTGTCCTCTGGATGAGTCGGACGGTCTGGATCTTCTACACTGTTTTTCTGTTTGGGACGCCCTTGTATAACAAATTTGGATATCAGGATCATAGCCCGAAAGCCCTTTTGTACGTGTAGCAAACTTCCATACTTTTTATTTCAAAGTAATATATGTACAATATTTAAAACTATTAAAATATTTCATAATTTAAAATAACAATAATTATAACCTGTTTTACATTAATTACAAAATTATTTCAACTTAAATTTTTTATCACATACAAAATGTTGGGGCCCCTTAAAATCTGGGAAGGGGGGTGAAAAGTGATTTTGTTTTGTTAGAACGGCGTATAGTAATTATGTTTTAAGGGGATCGCATAATAATTAATAATATTGATCGAGAAAACTGCGTGTGCCTGAATATTTGAGAGTTTGTCCTAAGCCCTGCAGACGGGGGGATGGAATGAAATATTTTACGTAACTTTATGCCCGCGTGAAAGGTTTAACATCTAATAAAATAGTAAAACGGCAAATTATATTTCAAAAACCAATTGACATATAAACCAAACATTTTGTACATTATATACAAGATGTTTAAAAAAGCTAACATAATTTATTTTTAACCATTGAATGTCGAAACATGGTTCCATTTGCAAAAGTGTTTTAATTAAAGTAGGAAATTATGCAATAGTAATTTTATTAGTATGCAACAGTTTTGTAACACATTGAAAAAAATTATCCCCTATAACGAAAAATGTCAAATTACAAAATCGTTGATCATATTTCATTTAATTTAACTATAAAATATTTAACTCTCAAAAGTTCAGCTTTAAAACAAAATAAATTTCAAACTTCCTGACTTACACCACTTTATCGTGACTTTTCGATACCCATGTAATTAATAACCGCACTTTATAAATCCAGGGGTTGCTCAGAAATTGAATTGAATCACAGAGATCATTTAACATAGGTTTTTAAAACACATTTTTCTTCAGCAGTTTATCTTTGAAAGTGATAAGGAGAGACAGATAATTTTGATTAAAAGATTTTTACTCCTTAAATGAGGTAAACAACTGATAATTATGAGTTTGTTGATCTGTCAGATGTTTTCCTAAAAAATCTATGGACAATAAGTATGTATTTTGATTTTTGAAATCGGTTGGAGATTGGTTGGATTCGGAACTAGGAGGGTTGCATGCCCTGTAAATCATAATCATCTCATGGAGTTCGGCATTGCTGAACAGCGCCATAATTTAAACTCTCGTTATATAGAAGAGTTACTTGAAGGCTTAAATACAAACTGTGGATTGAAGTAATGGGGACTTAATAGCTTTACTGAAATATTTTCAAAAAAATAATTTGAATAAGTAGTAAAAAAGTTTTAATAATTATTTGATACCGAAACGAATTTGTGAATGTCCCATTATATCCCAATGAAAATATTAAACAATGATAACTATATCGAATTTGATCATATTACAGACAATTTTTTGTCAGTTTTGCTGAATACTATATGAATTTTTACGATATGGAACATTTTTGTAATTTGACTTTATTTGCTAGTGGAGCACTATAAAATGCTAAAATTTTTATTTCACAGAAAGATGTTCGAATGGGGAGATAAAATAGTAAGCATGCTTCGAGATGAGATAAATACTTTAATTTTGTGTATGGGTAGATAGTTCGAAAGTGTGCAATTTATGTTTTCCAATATTTTCTTCTTTAAAGGGTTCTGCACACCAAAATATTTGATTTTCCGATTAAATGTGAAACGCAAATGATTTAAAAATTTACATTATTCAGGGGGTTGCTTACTACGAGACCGTAGATTTTCAACGGGTATTCAGCTAGTATATACCAATTGCCATGTGTCCGTCTGTCTGTCTGTCTGTCTGTCCGTCTGTCACGCCTTTTTCAGGCACTTCCCGAATAGTAAGAGACTTGCAATTTGGTACACTGCTCGGTCTTTCTATAAAACCCCCTGGAAAAATCGAATTTTTCGAAAACGTTCTATAGACAAAACGTTCGAAAAGTGAAATGATGGGAGAGCATACTTTGCAATGAGATAGAGACTTCAAATTTGGTGTATGAGTAAACTATTCGAAAGGAAGAAAGTGTGCAATTTCAGATTTCCAATATTTTCACCCTTAGGGGATGCCGCACACCAAAACTTTCGAAAAGTTAAATGATAAGAAAGTATGCTTTGCGATGAGATAAAGACTTCAAATTTGGTGTATGGGTAAATCGTTCGAAAGGAAGAAAGCGTGCAATTTCACATTTCCAATATTTTCTACTTAAGGGGGTGCCGCACACCAAAACGTTCGAAATGTGAAATGATGGGAAAGCATGCTCTACGATGAAATAGAGACTTCAAATTTAGTGTATGGGTAAATCGTTTGAAAGGAAGACAATGTGCAATTTCAAATTTCCAATATTTTCTACTTAAGGGAGTGCCGCACACGAAAACGTTCGAAAAATGAAATGATAGGAAAGCATGCTTTGCGATGAGATAGAGACTTCAAATTTGGTGTATGGGTAAATCGTTCCAAAGGAAGAAAATGTGCAATATCAGATAACCAATATTTTCTATACTTAAGGGGTTCCGCACACCAAAATGTTCGATGTACCGAATAAATGAGAAACGTCTCCTTTAAAATTTGATAGAGGCTTGAAATTAGGTATATGGACTAATCATTTGATGAAAACACCCAAAACGAATATAGTTTTTCAAAAATGTTCGTGTAAGGGGGTGGTCTAGAGGAAAACGTTCGAAAGGCGAATTGATAAGAAAACATACTGCGGGTTGAGATAGAGATTTGAAATTTGGTGTACGGGATAGATAGTTTAGAAGGAAGAAAGTATACAATTTCAGTTTTCCAATATTTTATACTTTAGGGGGCGCTGCACACAAAAATGTTCGATTTTCGGAATGAAGTAGGAATATACCTTTCAGAACATGATAGAGGCCTGATATTTGGTACATGGGCGAATAATTTGATAGAAAACCCAAGAAGAATGGAGTTTTTCAAAAATATATATTTTTGGGGGGGTGGGTACTCCACAGAAAAATATTCGAAGGGTGAAATGATAGAAAAAGTATTCTTCGCGATGAGTTAGAGACTTCAAATTTGGTATACGGGTATATTGTTTGAAAGGAAGAAAGTGTGCAATTTCAGTTTACAAGCATTTGCTATTGTAGGGGGTGCCGCATACTAAAATGTTCGATTTCACGAACAACTGAAAAACGCCTCCTTTAGAGTGTGATAGAAGCTTGAAATTTAGTATATGGGCTAATCATTTGATAAAAAAAACCCTAAGATTATTACGGTTTTTCAAAAATGATTATTTAAGGGGGTGCAACACAGAAAAACGTAAAAACGTTCGAAATATGAAGTGATAGAAAAACATGCTCCACAATAGGATAGAGACATCAAATTTGGTGTGCTGGTAGATTCTTTGAAAGGAAGAAAGTGTGCAAATTTCAGATTTCCAATATTTGCTACTTTAGGGGGTGTCACACGCTAATATGTTCGATTTTCGGAATAAATGAGACACTCTTGCTTTTAAATGTGATAGAGGCTTGATATTTGGTATATGGGCCAATCATCTGATAAAAAACACAACACGAAAAGAGTTTTTCAAAAATGTTCAATTATGGGTGTGCTCCATAGAAAAACGTTCGAAAGGGGAGATGATAAAATAGTATACTTCGGGATGAGATAGAGACTTTAATTTGGTGTACTAGTAGATTGTTCGAAAGGAAGACGTTTGCAATTTAAAATTTACAATATTTTCTTCTTTAGGGGGGTTCTGCACACTAAAATATTCGATTTGCCGAATAAATGTGAAACACGAACTATTCAAAAATTTACATTATTCAGGGGTTGCTTATTGCGAGACCGTTGATATTCAACGGGTATTCGGCTAGTGCATTTACTAAAGTTGGAGGATTTTAATACATGGTTCCTTCCGCGAGATTAGAGCTAAAGCTCCCTGCAATAATAACTTACAAAATACTTTTTCCGAGTTATCTCGTGGGACCCTCTGGGACCCTTGCATTACGAACTTTCAAGAATGTGCAATTCTACCCCTACATCTACCAGCAGGCCCGCAGAAAGCGTTCTGGTTCTGGAGCTAGGACCTCTCCAGATCCCCCTTACCCCCTCCTGCTTACACCTGAGTTTCATTCACCTTTTTATAATTAATCAATAATTACTTACTAATAATATCTATTTCTGACAAAACCGTTAGATAGCTGTCGTATTTAATTTAATTTTAAATTGTAAGAGTTGTAATTGATGTAGGATGTTGCCTAAGTTCAATTTCAAATAATGGCTAGAAATGTGTTTGCAACAAGAAATTAAAAATAAACTAAATTAATTCATACGGTAGAAACTATAGTAAATTAATTCTACAAATAAAATATGAAAATATGGTATCTAAGGAAAATGAAATTATAACGATAAGTGATTTAAACCGAACTGTTTATATTTTACAACACCATAATTGAATAATTACAAGTGATCGATATATATATTTTTATCTAAACTCTTGGAGTTGTCAGAAGGATAAATTTGATATGAATGAAACAATTATTATTATGTACAAAGATATTTTTACTTTCTCATACTGTATAATATAGTACAGGAAAAGTACTGTTTTCGAGAAATTTTTCGAATTCGAGATTTTGATGCCAATATGTGTTTTAGGACGTTTTGACTATTTTTTTAGTAATGTCCGTCTTTCTGAATGCCTGTGGTCTATTTCTTGTAAACACCATAACGACCACAAATATTAATGGATTTTCACGAAACTTCGTATCCAGCTTTGTTATAAAAAATCTAGAGCTACACAGAATCTTTTTAAATTCAATCGAACACTTCGAAATTTATTCGAAATTCTATATTTTTTCAACAAGACAGCATAGGACAAAATTGGACATAGTCATGCATAAAAAGAGTTATTTATGGTTCAATAATCTAGAGACTTAATATTTTCATTTCCATTTATTGTTCTGAAAAATAGCCGCGATGCAATGTTTATGTTCGTGACGTCATAATTTAATAAGGTTTGAAAAATTCAATGCACTCTTCCGCTACGCATTACACATGTTTTCTTGGGAAGATCGAGGCCCCTGAGAAAGCCGGTCCCCGGGCCTCAATCCCCGGACTTCAATCCCCGGACTTCACAACCCCCTTCTTTTTGTAGGCCCTGCCTACCGAATGAGATGTCATACACATCTTTTAATTCATCAAGTAAATTTGCTAAATACTCGTAGTAGTTAAATGGCGGAATTGCAATTATTTCAAAATATTAAAAATGTAATAAATTATACAATATAAACTACAGAAACATTTTAGAATCAACAAAATGCCGTAAAATATTTATTGTTGCTTTCTCAAATAAACTTTTAGCGTAAAACTGCCATGCAACTTCCCTCCCTAAGAGAAGTAAAATCTTTAAAATATATCTCCATATCTTCTTGGGCGAGAAAAGTTCTTCTTGAGTTTGAGCAAACAATTGAATCAAAAGCAATAAACTTAATAAAGTTTTACCTCATTTTATAAAATTTGCAATTTTTATTCTTCCGGAAAAGAAGTGTGTCTTACCTCTAAGCAGCTGGAAAAAAAAAAGAAAAATATCGTAAAATCGATGTTGCCAATAAATAGTTGGGGTGCAAGGATGGAAAAAGAAAAATCAAAATTTGAGACTCGGAAAAAGATTGACTTAAGCGAGATTTTCAGATACACTTTGAGAAGACAAAGGAATACTTTCATCTTTTACTGCGTCTTTTACGAAGCTAAACTAATATCGATGAAAAGAGAGCGTCAACGGAGCAGAACATTGAATTCCTTTAAAGTTGGATACATATAAGTGCTAAAAAGTGTTAGAATTAAAATTTCAGAAATATATATACAGGGTGGCCATAATTTAATTAGAAGTGTTTAGAGCCCGACAGTGAGAAAACTGTTGGGCCAAACTCAACCAAATTTGCAGTAAATACTATTTAGACCATGGGGTTTTGATTTTTAAAAGAAAAAAAATAGTTCAGATTCTTGTCACTGCGACCCAAAGTGGCTCTGTAAGGTCCACTTTCGAAGTAAAATAGGCATAGGAAGTACAGAAAGTTAACATTTTACATGCATTTTGATATTGACATCACATTTGCACTTACATTTTATCGCCAACGGCCGTACCGTGCTGAAAACACCGGTTCTCGTTAGATCACCGAAGTCAGGCAGCATCGGGCGCGGTTAGTACTTGGGTGGGTGACCACCTGGGAACACCGCGTGCTGTTGGCACATTTCGGGCGTGGTAGCCCAGTGGTTTACGCGCTGGATTTGCACGCTGCCACAACTGCCGCCGTGTTCATGCGGAGTATGTTCACGTTAAACATGTGGATCCGTAAGTCCTTCCGAGAGGTTGGTGGCAGGGGAAGGAGGGTACGGTCCCAGTGGATGCCTCCCCCACTGGGTTCCGGTCTAAATTGGGAGGCACTTCCCGGCCGTCCAAACAGTTACCTTACACCTTTCTGATAGGTCGGACGGTCTGGGCCTCAACTTACATTTTATCAAACATTTTAGTAATCATGTCTCCCATACGATATTTATGCAAAATGGAGCCCCCCCCCCCCTCATATAGGATTGCACGTACAGAAAGTCCTATGACAGCATTTTACCAATGACCGAATAATTAGTCGAACATTTCCTATGAAGCCCATTCGCCTGATCTGACCCCTTGTGACTTTTGGTTGTGGGGTCAAAGCGCTGAGAGTAAAGCGCTTGATACCAAGGGAATGTGGATAATTTAGCCACTTTGAAGGACCGAATAAAATTGCACGTCAAGCAAATCAATGGAGATCTGCTGCATTCTGTGGTAGAGAATGCTGTTCAGAGAATGCACTTTTTGGAACATATGCAAGGAAAACATATTGAATCACACGTGTAAATGATGCCAATATAAAAAATTAATGTCATACTTACGTCAATGTAAGTTGCAAATGTAAATATAAAATGTACTAAATACGTATAAAATGTAAATGGGATTTTCTTTTCAAAATGCATGTAAAATGTTAACTTTCTGTACTTTCTATGCCTATTTTACTCCAAAAATGGACCTTACAGCGCCACTTCGGTCCGCGGTAACAAATATCCTAACTATTTTTTTCTTTTTTTTTTTTGCTTTTAAAAATCAAAACCTCATGGTCTAAATAGTACAATTTACTGCAAATTTGGTTGAGTTTGGTCCAGCAGTTTTCTCACTATCGGCCTCTAAACACCTCTACTTTAATTATGGCGATCCTGTATACATATTCTTTTTTTTATTTCCAATGGCAGAGAGCAAGACATACATTATACAAACAGAACAGATACCCGAACATATAACGTGAACAGTCAATATCTCGTACAAAGGCCAGAACCGTAAACCTGCTAGCCGTCACATAACGATGCCCCAGCGCACCAATGGGGATCGGAACACGCCCCGCCCATCACCATAACATCCATACCCGCAGGTCAGTCTCGAACCCACAACCCGGCAGCCGAGGGATCGCTAGGAAACGCTTGTCTTGACCGCTCGACCACCGCGCCGGCATCCTATATTTATAAAGAATCATTATATGCATATAAATAACCTTAAAAATACTAGTAACTTATATAAATACCCAGTATATCTAGTGAATAGTATTGTGAAAGAGGTTAAATCAACTAAATATTCTTAAATTCATTCTCCTTATTAGCAATATTAATATTTAATATTTTTCTAGCTTAAAAATTATTTTTCTGTTATTTGTCTCACAAGTCGCCTTCGGCAACCAGCCTGTTCGCTAGTCATAAAAATTCTGACCGTGGCAAACACGCTGACGCCATATCCGCGTGGAGTTAACAAAGTTGGTTTTAGTTTAATGACGTTAAAACTAATAATAAAATGTTTATGTTAAAACTAATAATAAAATGTTTATGTTAAAACTAAAATGTTTATGTTCTTAAAAGAACAATGATGAAGTAAAATAAATTTTTAGCTTGATACGGATAAACAGCTCCAAAGAAACTGCTAACACAACAAAGTGAAAGGTTTGGGTTGAGTTGTAAGAAAACTGACGTTTTTAAAAAATTAATAAATGCATTTCAAGCAAATTGCAATTTAAAATGAAAAGTAATTTATTTCGAAAATAATAAATTATTCCTGAATAATTTATTCAAATAAAATGGATGGTTTGTTTTAGTTTAATGAAGTACATTCATTATTTGGTAGACACAAATATCAAATGTTCCATTCAATTTCGCTATGCGTATCTGACGCAACCTCGTCAGAACCGTGGCGTCATAAACTCTTCCACCTCCCCTCCACCATAGAAACACCATGCGTCTGCGCGATCATGTGGGCGAAAATCGAACCCTCCTTTCGCGGGTTAGCCCAGAAATTTAAAATCATTTCCTTAAAATCCGGATCATGCGGCTACTTTTTCTTATTTCTCGACCAGATAGGGTTTGTAAGAAAACCTGATCTTTGAGCTTTCTAAAAATGTAAATTATTAGTCGAAATCGTCGGTACTTTTCCCGTCGCGAGGATTTAAAAACGAAAGTTCGTTTCTTTGAGCCGAAAGTGACTTTTATTTTAAAATCTTTAAAAATATTATAATTTGTCCCAGAGATTTGAAATTGATATATTTTTCCCCGCAATTATCTGCTCATTCCGGCCGTCTGATTTGTTTTTTCCAACGACGTCTGTATGATGGAGAAAAAGGGGAAAAAACTGTCGAAATCGCATAAAACATTAAATAACAAAGAAAATAGTTCAAATTTTTAAAATCGGTTTCCACGTGTCATCTTCCCACTCCCGGGTCTCCGATTGCCAAATTCCGTAGTTCTGCGACGCGCTGTCGCTAAGCCTATTGCATAAGACAGACACACAGACAGACCACCTCTCCTCCACCATAGAAACACCGTGCGTCTGCGCGCCCATGTGGGTACAAATCTATCCCTTCTTTAAGAACGTCGTGACCTAAAGCTATCGTGACAGGAATTGCTAAATATATGCAAAGAGCACTATATAAATTAAAAAACAAACAAACTATAAAGCGTTCATTTTGACTCAGGAATATATATTTTTTTGGAATATATATTTTGTAATTAAAATAAAATGAAATTGAAAGATATGTTTCTAACGTTTTCATTTCGCTAATTAGCATATTCTACCTTCGAGACCGGCTAATTTATTGGTACTGACTATTTAAACTTCTTCAACAACTTCGGTAGCAGATAATAAGATTTCTAAATCAGTGGACTCTGCTATCTTTTGAAAATTCCCCCAAAATTCAAAATGATCTAAATAATTCTTAAACTGATCAAATTGTCCTTCTAAAGATGATTTGGCTTTGTCCAGTACTTGATTGAAACAATCTATTTTGTAAGTTATATTTAGGGTCATCATGAATTTCATCAGATGCTTTATATTCTAAATTTATTTATATATTTACAACCAGACCTACTGGACTGCGCGGGAACCTTTTTAGAGCAGGAAGGGATTGGGTCCTATCGGACTAACACCTTTCCTGACATTTAATTCATTTATTCAGCTAAAATTGTGGGGTTAGTTTTAGATGAATATATGGCATAATTGAACTTCATTCTTATTTATACAGTTTAGCAAAAACAAATAATTAAAACATTTAATTCGATGTTGTATACATGAAAAATGTTAAACAGAAAAGAAAAACGTTTTCTATAATAGTATGTTCATAGATAAAAGAAAAACATATTAGGAGAGTATAGGCTTTTTGTGTTTTCACTCTGCAGTATTAATGAAAGATCTATAAGCTATTTGTATACTTATACACTCCCTTCCAAATGTTATGTCATTTAGACCCAAACACAATGAATGAAGGTATATTATATAATTTATATAATGAATAATATTTTCCCTAAACTAAACTATAACGCAGGCATAGTACACCCATTAGAGGTTTAATTTCTCTTTAACTCTATAGTTAAAGAGAAACTCTTCTCAGACGAATGGAGATTTGTCCTCCAATCGAATAGAGGTTTGCTAGTCTAGGCAGAATAAGAAATGCATAACCAGTTCAGTAACAGCGTTGAATACCATCATTTTGGTCTTGGTAGTGTGATGGAATCTGTAGTAATATAGCGATAAATAGAATCCCTACATGTACACGTTTTGCCTCATTTCATATTGCCAATTATTCTATCATTTTAAGTTTTAAAATATGTGATTTAATTTCATTAATAGCCAGAAAGGACACAAGAAAAATTTTTTAATGTCAGCCATTTGGATAACTTTAGTTTAAGTTTAAAACGGGTAACATTATTCTCTCTCTTCACAGAGTAAGGTTTGCAAAAAATTAAATGTAATTTATATTTTTTTTTGCACACGATCTATAGCCATCAATAATATTTTAAAAATTTATTTTATATTATAATCGATTTTGCATAAGCAATGTTGCTTATAGAAAACCAAGGATCCAGAAAGCTGGGCTTAATAAAGCCGCAGCAAATTAACATTGGTGAAACGATGGAGGAGAAAATACACCTTCTAATGAGTTGAGTCAACCACCCCACCGTGCTGAAAACACCGGTTCTCGTTATCATCACCGAAGTCAAGCAGCATCGGTCGCGGTTAGTACTTCGGTGTGTGGAAACACCGCGTGCTGTTGGCACCCTTCAGGCGCGGAAACCCGGTGATTTACGCGCTGGATTTGCACGCTGCCACAACTGTCGCCGTGTTCATGCGGATACGATCACGTTAAACATGTGGATCCATAAGTCCTTCCGAGAGGTTGGTGATAGGGTACGGTCCCAATGGATGCCTCCCCCACTGGCTTCCGGTCCAAGTGGTTACCTTACACCTTTCGGGTAGGTCGGACGATCTGGGTCTCAACAACAACAACTCTCTTAGGAGTGTGGTATGTTATGGTTTAGTTTATGAACGATATACTTCGTTATATAAATTATACTTTAAAAACATTAACGGTATACATAATTTGCATGATGTAAAAAATATAATTTTTAGTGTTTAGTAGTAATTTTATTTTAATTTTTAATAATTATCCTCTAAGGACCGTGGTATGTTATGCTTTAGTTTATGAACGATATCATTCATTATATAAATTATACTTTAAAAACATTATCGGTATACATAATTTGCATGATGTAAAAAAAATTTTTTTTGTCTTTAGTAGTAATTTTATTTTAATTTTTAGTAGTAATTAAATTAATTTTTAATAATAAATGACGAAAACTCCTGAATTTTTCTAACCAATTTTCTCTTTACCTCCTTGAATAGAACAAGCAAATTACAGTCGTCTCTTCAGACAGCACTGGTTAGCTATGAAAAAACTTGTTGCACACCTTAAAAGTTCACTATGCAAGGATGCTTAAAGTTTCGCCAATGTTAAATTAGAGCAATTGAATGATACTAAATTATTTTATAAATACTTTTAAATATTTGATGCAAGGGAGCGAAGTGAGAAAACGTTTTACTTTTGATAACTAAACACCTCGATCTTATATATCGAGTTCGTTGCTGAACATGTTTCGAAAAAAAATTGAGCGTACTGCACCCCGAAAGCTTTATAGATACGTATTCATTATCTGACGATAACTCCTCTGAAACGCAACCAAATTTTTTCTGCAATTTGGATACGCGGTAGACATTAATATGTTACAGCCCGATTTCGTTGATGAATGTGGTCGAATAATGATTGCAAGGGTTGAACCCCTTTACATAGTAAGATTATATGTTCTATAAAACTAACTGATTTCTTTTCAATTTGGGTACGTGGCTCAGATAAATAGATCGAAGTACGTTGCTGAATGTGATCGGCTAAAATTTGTACGTGATACTCCCCCCCCCCCTTTAATGAATGTGCGCCTCTAATTCGTAGAAAATTAAATTTATTTTCATACAATTTGGATATAAGAAGACTAATGTTTTACAGATAAAGTTCTTTGTTAAATGTCATCATCGGATCAAAATTGCACGTACTGCTGCACCCCACCCATTTTCTGACATATATTGTTCCACGATAACTGCTTTGCATCTTAACCAAATTTTCTGCAATTTAGATATGCGGAACGGATTATTATCCTACAGACGGAATTCGTTGATGAACGTGGTCAAGCAAATATTACGCGCACTACGCCGCATTTACCGTACGTTTAACGATAATTCTTCTGAACCGAATTTTATACAATTTGGATGTAGCAAAGATATATGTTTTACAGATCCAATGTGATGCTGAACGTGGTTAAACAAAAATTGCACGTGCTGAGATCCCCGGCCACTCAACCAGTTGCTCATATCCTAGGGTGAGTCGTGTGGCATGGATCTTTCACGCTCTGAGACCCCTTTTTCGATATACAAACATTGTTCCACAAAAACTCCTCTGAAACTTTTAACCAAATTTCATGCAGTTTATATATATACCAACTAATATTTTTGCAGTTCAGAGGCTGATGATGTAGAATGTAAATTTAGTATTTAAGAAATAACGATGCTGCTTTAACGATGTTGCTCAGCGAAAAAAAATTTCTTTATTGATTGTCCCCACCACCACCCGATGCATAAATGCACCGCGATAATCTCCATAACTTTCTTTTTATTTATTTTTTTGTTCTTCAGCGTTTAAGATTTTTAATTGTGGTCCCAAATACCACCCGATGTATACAATACATCATCACAATTCAATCCACCATAATTCAATCATTTAAATTCTATAATGACCATATACTAAGCTCTTAATTGCGTCACTTAAAATATGACCTTTATCATCATAAGTGATTAATCCCAATTTAATTTGCTTAACAGTATAAATCTGATGGTCTTTACTTGCAATTTTAAACTGTTCAACTCGATTATATCTTCGCCTTCTTAGACAGATACAGTAATCTTGATGACAGATTAATTTTTTCACAGCATTCTTATTAACACCTTTAGCAGCTATCTTCTCCATAGAAGGTGTTTTTAAACTATACATCTTTGATCTCAGGCCAACAAACACCAGAGCAGGAGTCGAATTAGCTACTTCTATCAAAGTCCAACTGCTAACACAACAAATGAAAGGTTTGGGTTGCGTTGAAAGAAAAAATTATGTTTTTAAAAAATTAATAAATGCATTTCAAGCAAATCGAAATTTAAAATGAAAAGCAATTTATTTCGGAAATAATTTTTTTATTCCAATAAAATGGATGAATAATTTATTCCAATAAAATGGATGGTTTGTTTTAATTTAATAATGTTAACACTAATAATAAAATTTTAAGATGAAAAATAATGTATTCCAAAAACAAAAACATTCATTATGTAAATTTGTATGTATTAAAAGCTTTTTTTTTTTAATAAAAACACGAAACAAAATCATAAACACCCATAATACCAATAGTTCACTGTTAAAATAAACTCTAAACTGTATATAATGTTTACAAATTAAACAAAAATCTAAATACAATACTAGAATAGAAGTCAAAAACCTATTAAATCATGTAGCCCCTGTTTAAATCTGAACAATTTTAAAACAATATAAATAAATTACACTATAAACGTGTAAATATACTTAATACGTTATGTTATAAAAAGAGAAAGAGAAGTTTATGTTCTTAAAACAATAATAATGAAGTAAAATAATTTCTTGTCTTGAAACGGATAAACCCGCTCCAAAGAAACTGCTAATACAACTAAGTGAAAGGTTTGGGTTAAGAAAAAATGACGTTTTTAAACAATTAATAAATGCATTTCAAGCAAATTGAAATTTAAAATGAAAAGTAATTTATTTCGAAAATAATAATTTATTCCTGAATAATTTATTCAAATAAAATAGATGGTTTGTTTTAGTTTAAGGACGTACTTTCATTATTTGGCAGGCACAAATATTGAAAGTTCCATTCGATTTCTCTATGCATATCTGAAGCAACCTCCACATCAAGCATATTGAAGCCCATCCTAGCTGGAAGTGCAATCCATTAGCATTATCTCTATTCGTATTTTCACTTTAAGAAGTATAATAGAAATAATTATAGTTGTTCTACACCGAACTGCTCTAATCATTCTAGAAAGGGTTTTAGGTTATTTCGCTTTCCTAGGAGCTAAGGAAGAATAAAAAAATGGCTAATAAAGAATTGGATACCCGGTACTGGAGCATACTTGTGCGAGCTAAGTTCTGCAATATTCTAATTGAAACTTCTTTTTCTACATAAAGTATTTATTTTAAACACTTATTTTATAATTTCTGTAACTGTAGTATGGAAACCTATGGGCTTCAATATGCTTGATAAGTCAGCCTGTAGTAGAGGAGCTCTAGTCAGAACCGTGACGTCAGAACCCTGATCTCAGAACCTCGTCCACCGCCCCTCCACCATAGAAACACCGTGCGTCTGCCCGCGCATGTGGGCGAAAAATCGATCCCCACATTCGCGGTTTGGCCGAGAAATTGACAATCATTCCTTCCTTAAAATCCGGATCGTGCGGCTACTTTTTCTCATTTCTCGACCAGATTGCACTTGTAAGAAAGCGTGATCTTTGAGCTTTCCAAAAATGTAATTTATTAGTCAAAATCATCGGTACTTTTCCCGACGCGAGGATTTAAAAACGAAAATTCGTTTCTTTGAGCCGAAAGTGACTTTGGTTTTAACATCTTTAAAAATATTATAATTTGTCCCTGAGATTTGAAATTGATATATTTTTCCTCGCAATTATCTGCTCATTCCGGCCGTTTGATTTGTTTTTTCCAACGACGTCTGTATGATGGAGAAAAAGGGAAAAAACGGTCGAAATCGCATAAAACATTAAATAACAAAGAAAATAGTTCAAATTTTTAAAATCGGTTTCCACGTGTCATCTTCCCACCCCGGGTCTCCGATTGCCAAATTCCGTAGTTCTGCGACGCACGGTCGCTAAGCCTATAGTGCATAAGACAGACACACAGACAGACCACCTCCCCTCCACCATAGAAACACCGTGCGTCTGCACGCGCATGTGGGTACAAGTCTATCCCTTCTTTAAGAACGTCGTGACCTAAAGCTATCGTGACAGGAATTGCTAAATATATCCAAAGAGCACTATATTAATTAAAAAACAAACAAACTATAAAGCGTTCATTTTGACTCAGGAATATATATTTTTTTGGAATATATATTTTGTAATTAAAATAAAATGAAATTGAAAGAATTGTTTCTAACGTTTTCATTTCGCAAATTAGCATATTCTACCTTCGAGACCGGCTAATTTATTGGTCTGACTATTTAAACTTCTTCAACAACTTCGGTAGCAGATAATAAGATTTCTAAATCAGTGGACCCTGCAATCCTTTGAAAATTCCCACAAAATTCAAAATGATCTAAATAATTCTTAAACTGATCCAATTGTCCTTCTCAGGATGATTTGGCTTTGTCCAGTACTTGATTGAAACAATCTATTTTGTAAGTTATATTTAGAGTCATCATGAATTTCATCAGGTGCTTTATATTCTAAATGTATTTATATATTTACAACGAGACCTACTGGACTGCGCGGGAACCCTTTTAGAGCAGGAAGCGCTTGGGTCCTATCGGACTAACACCTTTCTTGACATTTAATTCATTTATTCAGCTAAAATTGTGGGGTTAGTTTTAAATGAATGTATAGCATAATTAAACTTTATTCTTACTTATACAGTTTAGCAAAAACAAATAATTAAAACATTTAATTCGATGTTGTATACATGAAAAATGTTAAATAGAAAAGAAAAACGTTTTCTCTAATAGTATGCTCATAGATAAAAGAAAAACATATTAGGAGAGTATAGGCTTTTTGTGTTTTCACTCTGCAGTATTAATGAAAGATCTATAAGCTATTTGTATACTTATACACTCCCTTCCAAATGTTATGTCATTTAGACCCAAACACAATGAATGAAGGTATATTATAAAATTTATATAATGAATAATATTGTCCCTAAACTAAACTATAACGCACGCACAGTACACCCATTAGAGGGTTAATTTCTCTTTAACTCTATAGTTAAAGAGAAACTCTTCTCAGACGAATGGAGATTAGTCCTCCAATCGAATAATAGAGGTTTACTAGTCTAGACAGAATAAGGAATGCATAACCAGTTCAGTAACAGCGTTGAATACCATCATTTTGGTCTTGGTAGTGTGATGGAATCTGTAGTAATATAGCGATAAATAGAATCCCTACATGTACACGTTTTGCCTCATTAAAGTTTGTATGACTGAATAGCTATCTCGTCAGGGTATTTTTATGTGAAATTTCAAGTTGATCCGAGCAAACTTCATGACTTATGCACGATTTACCGTTCTGAGTTTAACGGTTAGAGGACACCACTCTAACATTTCTGAAGGGGACATTTTATTTACTTTGCATGGGAGACAATCAAGAAACGGTTACGGCTATAAGGCATTAAACAAATTGTAATTCTTGACAATTATGATTAATTATAGAAACTAAGCATTATTTGGAATATATCTATAACATTGTATTGCGAATAGTTGAAACGTCTGTCGTGTATATGGCCACACCCACATTTCGCCACGCCCACATTTGGCAATACCCATATATAGTAATCAAATAATATAAAAGAGGGGAAGTAATTTTTAAGCAGATGGTTTCAATCTAAATCAATATATCCGAAAATGCAGAAATAAACAGAAAAAAATACGGACATTTAAATAACTTCTCAGTGTGGATATCATATTGCCACTAATTCTATCATTTTAAGTTTTAAAATATGTGATTTAATTTCCTTAATAGACAGAAAGGACACAAGAAAAGTTTTTTAATGTCAGCCATTTGGATAACTTTAGTTGAAGTTTTAAACGGGTAACATTATTCTCTCTCTTCACAGAGTAAGGGTTGCAAAAAACTAAATGTAAATTATATTTTTTTTTGCACTCGATCCATATCCATCAATAATATTTTATAATTATATTTTAAAAATTTAAACGATTTTGCATAAACAATGTTGACTAGCATCTCAATCCTGCGGTCATTCCCAATGGGAAGCAAAATCCGGCGCAATGCGCATGCTCACGGACTCTTCGGTTTTATGCTGCTACTCACGGTTGGTGAGAAAACTTAAGTTTTAATTTATAATTATTCCAATGTAACTACAAAGCAATTGTATTGGGATTTCTTCGGATTGTGTCCAAATTGGACCAATCTTACATCTGTTTACATATCTTTATCTTATTATTTTTGTATATATAAGTGTATATTCATGTTCTCCAATGTTTAATCTATTGATAGTTTATTTTTTACTGTGACCCTGAATAATGTATGAAATTACTGTTTTAAAACTTCATGTTTTCGCATTTTTCACTTTCGGTTCTCCGCTTCCCCCCTTTTTCTGTGTTGGACTCTGTCCTGGCCCTGTACTCTGCTTTTCCCGTCCCCTTTTTTGGTAGTGTATCCGCCCTGCTGCTCGCACCTCTTCCCGCCTGTCCTCTTCTTCCCCTGGCTTCCTCTTCTTCCTTTGAAGAATTTTGAAAATATTCTTAAATTAATGTTTTGGTATCCTGTTTTGTTTCAAGCACCAGTTGTTTAACATGGGATTGTCCATTTGAAAACTTAATTTTTTTTTTTTTTTTTTTTTTTTTTTTTTTTTTAAATTCCACATTTTTTTTTAATTTTATAAGCTCCGTCCCAGCATTCCTTCATCCTGGATCCTTTTCTATTTAAATTAATTTTTCTGGCCGGTTTCGACCGAATTTTTGGCATAGGCCTTTTAACATTGGTCTTTTCTGTTACGGTTTTGTCAGCTCTGTTATCCTTTCAGCTTTGCTTTTAAATAATACCCATTTTCAAGATATTCGCAACATTTTGCTCTTTGATTCGACATCCTCTTTCAAGATATAACTCCAGCTTTGATTCACGCCTCTTCAAATGATATTCTCAAAATGTATAGGGATTATATGTTACATAGAATGACAATTAAAATATATTATAAAGTTTTGGGAATATGTATATGGTAAAAACTACATCTTTAGAATTTATAAATCTATGGATAAACTGTTGAATTCTGGTAACACCTCCTATAGTAAGTGTTTTCTGAGAGTATAATTGACTTCTCAGATAGGTTATTGATTGTTTAGTTGATTGTCTAAGTGTTAGTATTTGATTATTGTATTGCATTTTATGTATTATTCTGTATTTATAACTATCAAAAATTAATTATGTCCTTAAACATGGAATTCCTCTCCACTGCAAACTTTCCACCACTTCCTCTACAACCTACAGTAACGATCTCGCCCTTAATATTAAGTCCCAACTCCAAAAGCTTTAATACAGAAAATGTACAAATTGCTAATAACATTAGTACAACAAGTGAAAGTGTGCCTACTACCAGTGAATGTGTTTCTACAATTAGTGAAAGTGTCCCCACGGGTGGCCACTGTGTGAATTCTGCTGAAGTTAGTGTGGTGGCGAATAGTGCCTCTCCCATCGTGGACACACCTACTACCGGAAACGCAGTACGTTTTACAAACTTTAAGTGTGCTTCTCGCACCTCTAGAATTTATTAATCACCTGCATTTTCACACTCAATATTACCAAGGGCCAACGGCCGTACCATGCTGAAAACACCGGTTCTCGTTAGATCACCGAAGTCAAGCAGCATCGGGCGCGGTTAGTACTTGGTGGGTGACCACCTCGGAACACCGCGTGCTGTTGGCCATCTCGGGTGCGGTATCCCCGTGGTTTGCGCGCTAGATTTGCACGCTACCACAAATGCCGCCGTGTTCATGCGGAGTACGATCACGTTAAACATGTGGGTCCGTAAGTCCTTCCGAGAGGTTGGTGGTAGGGGAAGGAGGGTACGGTCCCTGTGGATGCCTCCCCCACTGGGTTCCGGTCTAAATTGGGTGGCACTTCCCGGCCGTCCATACAGTTACCTTACACCTTTCTGGTAGGTCGGACGGTCTGGGTCTCAACAACAACAACACTCAATATTACCTCCTCGACTTCCTCGCTACAGCGGAGGCTCGCAGCCAACTTCTAATGTCTTCCCCCTGGCTCCTTTGTCTTCCTCAACTTCAACTTCCTCTTCTCAACCTCCAGCTGATGATAATAGAACTCCTAAAACTTTTGCTACCTCATCCAGGCTTTCTTTGACTAAAATGGCTCCTCCTCCTGCTTCGGCTGTTTCTCCCCCGCGGCTGCTGCCCTCTCCTCCTGTGTCTACTCCTCCGGCTGCTCTGGTGTCTTCTGCTCCCTTGCCTGCTTCTCCTCCAGTGTCTTTTAATGCTGCAGCATCACATCACCAATCTGTTATCTCTCCTCCAGGTTCATCTTTAAAAACTGCTTCTCCTGTTCCTGTTCAAGTTCCATCAACCTCTTCCAGCCCGGAGTCCTGCATCACCGATGCTTCATCCAATCTAATCAACATTAATAATGAGCATCTCTTAAAAATTATCTCAAATGTCACTAAATTGAGCAACTACCTACACCGAAATGTCAAGATGTCTGCCGGGCAAAAAGCTTACATAGATGATAAAATAAAAGAGATCCGAATTGCCGGATATACATTGGAAAGTAATATTTCTTCCTCTCCTCGTCCTCGTCCTGCTATACCAAATCCTGAAACCTTTACAACTCTTACTAAATCTATTAACGAGGACTTGGCACATTTCAAATCAATGATGCTTTCTGAATTTCGCTCTTTCGCTTCTGCCATCCGGAAGGACATTCCAAACCTAGTGAATGATCCACCTCAATCTTCCAGAGGACCTCCTAACCGTGCTGCTGCTTCGTCTTCCTCCTCTGTTCGTCCACGCTCTACTACTACCACATCTTCTTATTTGGCTCCCCGCTCTTATTCTAGTGTCCTTTTACAGGGGAAGGACCGTTCCTTAGGAAATGCTGAACTGAAGAAAACTCTATTTTCCCTCCCTGTACCTAAGGGAGTAAACGTTAAGAATGTAACGGCGCTTCCAAATGGAACACTTAAGGTTACTTGCAGAGAGGGAGACCCTAACAAACTGGTCCCCCTCTTCATGAATTCTACTATTAGTAATCAATTTAACATCAAGAAACAGGAGGATAAAAAGAGAGCAATCATAATGTTCAACATTCCTCCAGAGTACAATGAAGAGAATGTAAAAGCTCTAATATGCAACAACCATCAGGACATCAAACCCGGAGAAATAAAGATCCTCAAGAATTTCAAAGCTAGAAGCGGTAACACAAACTGGGTGTTTCTTGTGGATTTAGTCTCAGCATCAAAAATTTTGGAAGCTAAAAAAGTCTTCAATCATTTTTCCTTTTTCTACGTTAAAAAGTTCATCTCTCTTAAGATTTGCTACAACTGCCAAGGCTACGGCCATGTGGCCAACTTTTGCCATTTTCCCGTCGGTAATTGTGGCATCTGCACCCGTTCGGGACACACATATAAAGAGTGTAGGGCGAGATCCCCGGTATGTGTGAATTGCACTACGGCGAACAATGATCACCCTGAACTCAATTACAAAATTGACCACTCTGCGTATGATCGCAAAAACTGCAGTACCTTCAAGGTCGAATTAGCTAAAATTAAAAAACTTCAACAAGAATCTTAGGTTGATTTCATATCAAACCTACTCTGCAATATATTTTGTACATATTATTGTATAAACGTGTAACTAAAATTGTATATATGTATATATGTAATCTGTACCTTCCCCCTTTTTTCCCTTGCCGTAGAACTCAAATGTTCTCGCTCCTTCCCCTGTCCGGGCTCTGGCATTTTACTATCTTACTTTTTTAATGTCAATTAAATGCATCCAAATTAATACCAACCATTCGTTGGTGGCCCATTCCAATTCTATTAAATATGCAATAGACAACAAAATAGATATATTGTGCCTTCAGGAGCCATATGTGAATAAGGAAAAAATCTTATCTCCCCCCCCTGGCACCCTTCAATTCTCTTCCCTTTCATTAAAAGCCATAATATTAATTTTTAATACTTCTCTCTCCGTTAATTTCAAATTTAAAACTTCTTCTTCAATTTTTATCGAAATTCTTCTACCCTCAGGCAAATTTCTCTCTGTTGGGAGCTTATTCTTCCCCCCTCATGATGATTTTACCTTGTTATTGGCAGAACTTTCACCTTACGATTTCTTTAACAATGACACTCTTCTCCTTGGCGACTTTAATGCTCGAGCTCGGATGTGGGGTTACAATTTTACCGACCAAAGGGGCCTTGATCTTATAGATTTTTGCATAAGTAATAATCTCCTCTTGTGTAATGATCCCGGTTGTGGTCCAACATTCGAATCCCACACCGGTATTGGTTATCCCGATCTTACATTATTAAACTTCTCCCTCTTTGATTCTCTGCAGAGTTGGGAAGTCCTCTCGAGTGATTCTCACAGTGACCATAAATTCATTCAAATAATATTAAATATTTCCCCCCTTTTAAACGATTCATTCTTTTTAAAAACCCAATATGGAATTGGGAAATTCATTTATAACTTTAAATCACACCTTCAACTCTTATATTCCCTCTTAGATAAAATAACCGATAGTTCTTCTCTAGATAATTACTTTAAAACTTTCATAGACCTGACACAAAACTGCGCCCTTTCCTTCATAAGGAAGAAAAAATCTAAAATTACTAATTTCTCCTGGTGGAATCAGGAATTGTCGAAATTTCGTAACTTTGTAACTGCTCTCTTTAAAAGAATTAAATCACTCGAGAGGAACTCTGCCTCCCCCGGTGAAATTAATGCTGCTAAATTACTTTATAAACGCAATAGGGCAAAATATAAACTATTAATTAAAAAATCGCGCCTAGAATCCTGGAAAAAATATTGTTCTGGCTGCACCCAAACCTTTGGCTCTCATTTCAAATTTTCTTTTCAAAAATTTAAAAAATTTACAAATTTAAATCTGCACTTCCCGGATTCTCCCTCCCTCAGCCACCATGATAAACTTTTACGTCTTTTGGATCACCACTTTAAAGAGGATATAGATTTTCAAGGTTTTCCAACTTTCTCAGTCCCAGAAGGAGGCTTGGGAGTTGTCTCTGATGTGGAGCTCCTTTCAGTCTTCAACAATTTAAAAACGGGCAAAGCTCCAGGACTGGATTTCCTGGACTTTGCCATCTGGAAACAGCTATATAAATTTTTTCCCTCCCTTTTATCTAAATCTATCAACTTCTGTTTTAAACTTTGTCACTTTCCCTCCTGCCTTAGGAACGCAAATATTTTATTTTTTAACAAGCCGGGCAAAAATCCTTCCCTTTGTTCCTCCTTTCGTCCCATTTCCCTCCTTCCCACTTTTGGTAAAATACTAGAAAAAATTTTTATAACAAAACTTAACTTTTGGCTGTCGACTGAGGGAGCTCTTCATCCCCTGCAGTTTGGGTTCAGAGAGCTAACCTGTTGCGAAGATGCCGCTCACAGGCTGATCGAATCAATAAAAGTCCACAAATCCAAAAATTTTGTATCGTTAACCACCGTGGACATCTGCGGGGCTTTTGATAGCCTGAATTGGAATATTCTACCACAAGCCTTTAATAATATAAACCTTCCACAGAATTTTCAATCTTTTTTATTTTCATATTTGACAAACAGACAAATTTCCTTTTCTGATAAATCTCTCAAACTTAATAAAACAATTTCGATGGGCGCCCCACAGGGTTCGGTTATATCCCCTACCCTGTGGAGCATCTACTTTAACGCTATTCTCAATCTTAATAATGATCTTTATCACATTCAAGCCTTCGCGGATGATCTCGCGGTGGTTACTTACGGTGTTAATCTTTTTACCCTTCGCTCAAACACAAACAATTTATTAAATTTAATTTCCACAACCCTTTCTAACCTTAAACTCTCAGTCTCACCAGAGAAATGCAAAGCTATAATATTTAATAAGAATAGAACCAAAATACGTAATAGGCCCTCTTTTAAAATTTTGAACTATAAAATTCCTACCTCCCGTTCTCTTATCTTCCTAGGAATAACAATAGATGATAATCTCAAATGGAGTACACACATTTTTAACCTAAAGGAGAAATGTTATAAGGTTGCCAACACCTTTGGGCGGGTGTCTGGCAGTAACTGGGGGGTAGACAAATCCTTTTTAAAAATTTGGTATTTAACGGTTATCGAAAAGTCTTTAATTTATGGTGCGGGAATTTGGGGCGGGGCATTAACTGGGGACCAGGTCAAAAAGCTTCTCTCTCTTCAAAGGATTTTCCTATTAAAAATTTCTTCTGGTTTTCGTACCACTTCTAACATTTCTCTATACTCCATCACTGGTATCCCCCCTATTCATATCATAATAAACACAAATTTTAAAAAATATATGTTTTGGAAACATCGTATTAATCTTTTTTCTAATCTGCCCGTCCCTGCCCCTTCCTTGTTTGATTCTAACCGCCCAATTTCTGCTATTCCTCCCTCTCAACGTATTGCTAACCTTGTCCCCCTTCCTCCCTCCTCTTTTTCTAATTTCAATGTTTATACAGATGGCTCTTCCATTGATGGAAACACTGGTTTTGCTGTCTGTGTATTCAAAAATGAAACACTTCAAGACACATTTACCTTTAAACTAGCCAATGGGAACACAGTTTTTCAGGCAGAAATTTCTGCCATTGATTATGCTATTGACTGGGCCTCATCAAATAATACAAAAATTAATATTTATACTGATAGTCTTTCTTCCCTTTCGGCTTTTAACTCTATTAAAAATAAATCTAGTTATCTCTCAAAAATTAAATTAAATGCAATTTCTAATAAAAAGCTCATTAATATCCGTTGGGTTAAGGCCCACTCTGACATCTCGGGGAACGAGACTGCTGACAAGTATGCTAAAATTGCTACCTCTTCCGGCTCTCCCTTTTCCCTTCCCTTCCCTTTTTCCCTTCTAAAAAATTATTGTAAACAAAACATCTCCCTTCATTGGCAAACTTTTTTAAATTCTTATATTTCCCCCCGGACGCATGATCCTGCCCGCATTTCCTCCTTTCTCCCCCGGGTCAACCCTTCCCTTCAAATCACAAACAAATATCTTATTTATTTTCTAACTGGCCATGGCCCATTCATGGACTACTTATTCTATTTCAAACAAAAATCTACATCTAGCTGTACTTGCGGCGCATTTGGTGACGCCGATCACTTTGTTTTTGCTTGCCCCCATACTAAAAAATTTCATTTAATTAAACCCTCTCCCGCAAATTGTGCAGTCTGGTTCTCGAGAGTCAGCTCTAATAATTCTTCCGTTGAAAAATTAAAAAACTGTGTTCTCATTGCTAGAGACATCTCAAACCAAATTACCTGATCAGCTAGTGAGTTTGTCCCTTTATTCTTTTCCCTTTGGTCGGTCTCCCTGTGTTTTTTCTGGAGGTGTTACCTTTGGTGTATCGCTGTATTTGTTGTCTTGTATTTGCTGTACTTGTCTTGTGATGTTTTTGGTGGTTGTTTTAGTTGTTTACTCCTCGTTTTGTTTTCGGGAGTGTTCTTGTTACTCCACAGTTTTTACCTAAAGATGTAACATTTGTCACCAACATTTATTTTACTTTTTATGGTGCTGCTCACTTTTTAAAAAAAAAAAAAAAATTCACAGAAGTTCCAATGTTGTGAATCAGATATGTAAATCTCCTGTAAATATTATTATGATTTTCTAATTAACGTTGCTTTGGACCGTCGGACGAGGGCCAGTTGAAGTTGGCTTCCGCTGACTCCTTTCCCGGCCGTCCAAATAGATGCTCAAGTCCTTGGTGACGAGTCGGACGGTCTGGGTCTTCAACACCTTTCTGGTAGGTCGGACGATCTGGGTCTCAACAACAACAACTCTCTTAGGAGTGTGGTATGTTATGGTTTAGCTTATGAACGATATACTTCGTTATATAAATTATACTTTAAAAACATTAACGGTATACATAATTTGCATGATGTAAAAAATATAATTTTTAGTGTTTAGTAGTAATTTTATTTTAATTTTTAATAATTACCCTCTAAGGACCGTGGTATGTTATGCTTTAGTTTATGAACGATATCATTCATTATATAAATTATACTTTAAAAACATTATCGGTATACATAATTTGCATGATGTAAAAAAAATTTTTTTTGTCTTTAGTAGTAATTTTATTTTAATTTTTAGTAGTAATTAAATTAATTTTTAATAATAAATGACGAAAACTCCTGAATTTTTCTAACCAATTTTCTCTTTACCTCCTTGAATAGAACAAGCAAATTACAGTCGTCTCTTCAGACAGCACTGGTTAGCTATGAAAAAACTTGTTGCACACCTTAAAAGTTCACTATGCAAGGATGCTTAAAGTTTCGCCAATGTTAAATTAGAGCAATTGAATGATACTTAATTATTTTATAAATACTTTTAAATATTTGATGCAAGGGAGCGAAGTGAGAAAACGTTTTACTTTTGATAACTAAACACCTCGATCTTACATATCGAGTTCGTTGCTGAACATGTTTCGAAAAAAAATTGAGCGTACTGCACCCCGAAAGCTTTATAGATACGTATTCATTATCTGACGATAACTCCTCTGAAACGCAACCAAATTTTTTCTGCAATTTGGATACGCGGTAGACATTAATATGTTACAGCCCGATTTCGTTGATGAATGTGGTCGAATAATGATTGCAAGGGTTGAACCCCTTTACATAGTAAGATTATATGTTCTATAAAACTAACTGATTTCTTTTCAATTTGGGTACGTGGTTCAGATAAATAGATCGAAGTACGTTGCTGAATGTGATCGGCTAAAATTTGTACGTGATACTCCCCCCCCCCTTTAATGAATGTGCGCCTCTAATTCGTAGAAAATTAAATTTATTTTCATACAATTTGGATATAAGAAGACTAATGTTTTACAGATAAAGTTCTTTGTTAAATGTCATCATCGGATCAAAATTGCACGTACTGCTGCACCCCACCCATTTTCTGACATATATTGTTCCACGATAACTGCTTTGCATCTTAACCAAATTTTCTGCAATTTAGATATGCGGAACGGATTATTATCCTACAGACGGAATTCGTTGATGAACGTGGTCAAGCAAATATTACGCGCACTACGCCGCATTTACCGTACGTTTAACGATAATTCTTCTGAACCGATTTTTATACAATTTGGATGTAGCAAAGATATATGTTTTACAGATCCAATGTGATGCTGAACGTGGTTAAACAAAAATTGCACGTGCTGAGACCCCCGGCAACTCAACCAGTTGCTCATACCCTAGGGTGAGTCGGGTGGCATGGATCTTTCACGCTCTGAGACCCCTTTTTCGATATACAAACATTGTTCCACAAAAACTCCTCTGAAACTTTTAACCAAATTTCATGCAGTTTATATATATACCAACTACTATTTTTGCAGTTCAGAGGCTGATGATGTAGAATGTGATTCTTCGCCTTCTTAGACAGATACAGTAATCTTGATGACAGATTAATTTTTTCACAGCATTCTTATTAACACCTTTAGCAGCTATCGTCTCCATGGAAGGTGTTTTTAAACTATACATCTTTGATCTCAGGCCAACAAACACCAGAGCAGGAGTCGAATTAGCTACTTCTATCAAAGTCCAACTGCTAACACAACAAATGAAAGGTTTGGGTTGCGTTGAAAGAAAAAATTATGTTTTTAAAAAATTAATAAATGCATTTCAAGCAAATCGAAATTTAAAATGAAAAGCAATTTATTTCGGAAATAATTTTTTTATTCCAATAAAATGGATGAATAATTTATTCCAATAAAATGGATGGTTTGTTTTAATTTAATAATGTTAACACTAATAATAAAATTTTAAGATGAAAAATAATGTATTCCAAAAACAAAAACATTCATTATGTAAATTTGTATGTATTAAAAGCTTTTTTTTTTTAATAAAAACACGAAACAAAATCATAAACACCCATAATACCAATAGTTCACTGTTAAAATAAACTCTAAACTGTATATAATGTTTACAAATTAAACAAAAATCTAAATACAATACTAGAATAGAAGTCAAAAACCTATTAAATCATGTAGCCCCTGTTTAAATCTGAACAATTTTAAAACAATATAAATAAATTACACTATAAACGTGTAAATATACTTAATACGTTATGTTATAAAAAGAGAAAGAGAAGTTTATGTTCTTAAAACAATAATAATGAAGTAAAATAATTTCTTGTCTTGAAACGGATAAACCCGCTCCAAAGAAACTGCTAATACAACTAAGTGAAAGGTTTGGGTTAAGAAAAAATGACGTTTTTAAACAATTAATAAATGCATTTCAAGCAAATTGAAATTTAAAATGAAAAGTAATTTATTTCGAAAATAATAATTTATTCCTGAATAATTTATTCAAATAAAATAGATGGTTTGTTTTAGTTTAAGGACGTACTTTCATTATTTGGCAGGCACAAATATTGAAAGTTCCATTCGATTTCTCTATGCATATCTGAAGCAACCTCCACATCAAGCATATTGAAGCCCATCCTAGCTGGAAGTGCAATCCATTAGCATTATCTCTATTCGTATTTTCACTTTAAGAAGTATAATAGAAATAATTATAGTTGTTCTACACCGAACTGCTCTAATCATTCTAGAAAGGGTTTTAGGTTATTTCGCTTTCCTAGGAGCTAAGGAAGAATAAAAAAATGGCTAATAAAGAATTGGATACCCGGTACTGGAGCATACTTGTGCGAGCTAAGTTCTGCAATATTCTAATTGAAACTTCTTTTTCTACATAAAGTATTTATTTTAAACACTTATTTTATAATTTCTGTAACTGTAGTATGGAAACCTATGGGCTTCAATATGCTTGATAAGTCAGCCTGTAGTAGAGGAGCTCTAGTCAGAACCGTGACGTCAGAACCCTGATCTCAGAACCTCGTCCACCGCCCCTCCACCATAGAAACACCGTGCGTCTGCCCGCGCATGTGGGCGAAAAATCGATCCCCACATTCGCGGTTTGGCCGAGAAATTGACAATCATTCCTTCCTTAAAATCCGGATCGTGCGGCTACTTTTTCTCATTTCTCGACCAGATTGCACTTGTAAGAAAGCGTGATCTTTGAGCTTTCCAAAAATGTAATTTATTAGTCAAAATCATCGGTACTTTTCCCGACGCGAGGATTTAAAAACGAAAATTCGTTTCTTTGAGCCGAAAGTGACTTTGGTTTTAACATCTTTAAAAATATTATAATTTGTCCCTGAGATTTGAAATTGATATATTTTTCCTCGCAATTATCTGCTCATTCCGGCCGTTTGATTTGTTTTTTCCAACGACGTCTGTATGATGGAGAAAAAGGGAAAAAACGGTCGAAATCGCATAAAACATTAAATAACAAAGAAAATAGTTCAAATTTTTAAAATCGGTTTCCACGTGTCATCTTCCCACCCCGGGTCTCCGATTGCCAAATTCCGTAGTTCTGCGACGCACGGTCGCTAAGCCTATAGTGCATAAGACAGACACACAGACAGACCACCTCCCCTCCACCATAGAAACACCGTGCGTCTGCACGCGCATGTGGGTACAAGTCTATCCCTTCTTTAAGAACGTCGTGACCTAAAGCTATCGTGACAGGAATTGCTAAATATATCCAAAGAGCACTATATTAATTAAAAAACAAACAAACTATAAAGCGTTCATTTTGACTCAGGAATATATATTTTTTTGGAATATATATTTTGTAATTAAAATAAAATGAAATTGAAAGAATTGTTTCTAACGTTTTCATTTCGCAAATTAGCATATTCTACCTTCGAGACCGGCTAATTTATTGGTCTGACTATTTAAACTTCTTCAACAACTTCGGTAGCAGATAATAAGATTTCTAAATCAGTGGACCCTGCAATCCTTTGAAAATTCCCACAAAATTCAAAATGATCTAAATAATTCTTAAACTGATCCAATTGTCCTTCTCAGGATGATTTGGCTTTGTCCAGTACTTGATTGAAACAATCTATTTTGTAAGTTATATTTAGAGTCATCATGAATTTCATCAGGTGCTTTATATTCTAAATGTATTTATATATTTACAACGAGACCTACTGGACTGCGCGGGAACCCTTTTAGAGCAGGAAGCGCTTGGGTCCTATCGGACTAACACCTTTCTTGACATTTAATTCATTTATTCAGCTAAAATTGTGGGGTTAGTTTTAAATGAATGTATAGCATAATTAAACTTTATTCTTACTTATACAGTTTAGCAAAAACAAATAATTAAAACATTTAATTCGATGTTGTATACATGAAAAATGTTAAACAGAAAAGAAAAACGTTTTCTATAATAGTATGTTCATAGATAAAAGAAAAACATATTAGGAGAATATAGGCTTTTTGTGTTTTCACTCTGCAGTATTAATGAAAGATCTATAAGCTATTTGTATACTTATACACTCCCTTCCAAATGTTATGTCATTTAGACCCAAACACAATGAATGAAGGTATATTATATAATTTATATAATGAATAATATTTTCCCTAAACTAAACTATAACGCAGGCATAGTACACCCATTAGAGGTTTAATTTCTCTTTAACTCTATAGTTAAAGAGAAACTCTTCTCAGACGAATGGAGATTTGTCCTCCAATCGAATAGAGGTTTGCTAGTCTAGGCAGAATAAGAAATGCATAACCAGTTCAGTAACAGCGTTGAATACCATCATTTTGGTCTTGGTAGTGTGATGGAATCTGTAGTAATATAGCGATAAATAGAATCCCTACATGTACACGTTTTGCCTCATTTCATATTGCCAATTATTCTATCATTTTAAGTTTTAAAATATGTGATTTAATTTCATTAATAGCCAGAAAGGACACAAGAAAAATTTTTTAATGTCAGCCATTTGGATAACTTTAGTTTAAGTTTAAAACGGGTAACATTATTCTCTCTCTTCACAGAGTAAGGTTTGCAAAAAATTAAATGTAATTTATATTTTTTTTTGCACACGATCTATAGCCATCAATAATATTTTAAAAATTTATTTTATATTATAATCGATTTTGCATAAGCAATGTTGCTTATAGAAAACCAAGGATCCAGAAAGCTGGGCTTAATAAAGCCGCAGCAAATTAACATTGGTGAAACGATGGAGGAGAAAATACACCTTCTAATGAGTTGAGCCAACCACCCCACCGTGCTGAAAACACCGGTTCTCGTTATCATCACCGAAGTCAAGCAGCATCGGTCGCGGTTAGTACTTCGGTGTGTGGAAACACCGCGTGCTGTTGGCACCCTTCAGGCGCGGAAACCCGGTGATTTACGCGCTGGATTTGCACGCTGCCACAACTGTCGCCGTGTTCATGCGGATACGATCACGTTAAACATGTGGATCCATAAGTCCTTCCGAGAGGTTGGTGATAGGGTACGGTCCCAATGGATGCCTCCCCCACTGGCTTCCGGTCCAAGTGGTTACCTTACACCTTTCTGGTAGGTCGGACGATCTGGGTCTCAACAACAACAACTCTCTTAGGAGTGTGGTATGTTATGGTTTAGTTTATGAACGATATACTTCGTTATATAAATTATACTTTAAAAACATTAACGGTATACATAATTTGCATGATGTAAAAAATATAATTTTTAGTGTTTAGTAGTAATTTTATTTTAATTTTTAATAATTATCCTCTAAGGACCGTGGTATGTTATGCTTTAGTTTATGAACGATATCATTCATTATATAAATTATACTTTAAAAACATTATCGGTATACATAATTTGCATGATGTAAAAAAAATTTTTTTTGTCTTTAGTAGTAATTTTATTTTAATTTTTAGTAGTAATTAAATTAATTTTTAATAATAAATGACGAAAACTCCTGAATTTTTCTAACCAATTTTCTCTTTACCTCCTTGAATAGAACAAGCAAATTACAGTCGTCTCTTCAGACAGCACTGGTTAGCTATGAAAAAACTTGTTGCACACCTTAAAAGTTCACTATGCAAGGATGCTTAAAGTTTCGCCAATGTTAAATTAGAGCAATTGAATGATACTAAATTATTTTATAAATACTTTTAAATATTTGATGCAAGGGAGCGAAGTGAGAAAACGTTTTACTTTTGATAACTAAACACCTCGATCTTATATATCGAGTTCGTTGCTGAACATGTTTCGAAAAAAAATTGAGCGTACTGCACCCCGAAAGCTTTATAGATACGTATTCATTATCTGACGATAACTCCTCTGAAATGCAACCAAATTTTTTCTGCAATTTGGATACGCGGTAGACATTAATATGTTACAGCCCGATTTCGTTGATGAATGTGGTCGAATAATGATTGCAAGGGTTGAACCCCTTTACATAGTAAGATTATATGTTCTATAAAACTAACTGATTTCTTTTCAATTTGGGTACGTGGCTCAGATAAATAGATCGAAGTACGTTGCTGAATGTGATCGGCTAAAATTTGTACGTGATACTCCCCCCCCCCCCCTTTAATGAATGTGCGCCTCTAATTCGTAGAAAATTAAATTTATTTTCATACAATTTGGATATAAGAAGACTAATGTTTTACAGATAAAGTTCTTTGTTAAATGTCATCATCGGATCAAAATTGCACGTACTGCTGCACCCCACCCATTTTCTGACATATATTGTTCCACGATAACTGCTTTGCATCTTAACCAAATTTTCTGCAATTTAGATATGCGGAACGGATTATTATCCTACAGACGGAATTCGTTGATGAACGTGGTCAAGCAAATATTACGCGCACTACGCCGCATTTACCGTACGTTTAACGATAATTCTTCTGAACCGAATTTTATACAATTTGGATGTAGCAAAGATATATGTTTTACAGATCCAATGTGATGCTGAACGTGGTTAAACAAAAATTGCACGTGCTGAGATCCCCGGCCACTCAACCAGTTGCTCATATCCTAGGGTGAGTCGTGTGGCATGGATCTTTCACGCTCTGAGACCCCTTTTTCGATATACAAACATTGTTCCACAAAAACTCCTCTGAAACTTTTAACCAAATTTCATGCAGTTTATATATATACCAACTAATATTTTTGCAGTTCAGAGGCTGATGATGTAGAATGTAAATTTAGTATTTAAGAAATAACGATGCTGCTTTAACGATGTTGCTCAGCGAAAAAAAATTTCTTTATTGATTGTCCCCACCACCACCCGATGCATAAATGCACCGCGATAATCTCCATAACTTTCTTTTTATTTATTTTTTTGTTCTTCAGCGTTTAAGATTTTTAATTGTGGTCCCAAACACCACCCGATGTATACAATACATCATCACAATTCAATCCACCATAATTCAATCATTTAAATTCTATAATGACCATATACTAAGCTCTTAATTGCGTCACTTAAAATATGACCTTTATCATCATAAGTGATTAATCCCAATTTAATTTGCTTAACAGTATAAATCTGATGGTCTTTACTTGCAATTTTAAACTGTTCAACTCGATTATATCTTCGCCTTCTTAGACAGATACAGTAATCTTGATGACAGATTAATTTTTTCACAGCATTCTTATTAACACCTTTAGCAGCTATCTTCTCCATAGAAGGTGTTTTTAAACTATACATCTTTGATCTCAGGCCAACAAACACCAGAGCAGGAGTCGAATTAGCTACTTCTATCAAAGTCCAACTGCTAACACAACAAATGAAAGGTTTGGGTTGCGTTGAAAGAAAAAATTATGTTTTTAAAAAATTAATAAATGCATTTCAAGCAAATCGAAATTTAAAATGAAAAGCAATTTATTTCGGAAATAATTTTTTTATTCCAATAAAATGGATGAATAATTTATTCCAATAAAATGGATGGTTTGTTTTAATTTAATAATGTTAACACTAATAATAAAATTTTAAGATGAAAAATAATGTATTCCAAAAACAAAAACATTCATTATGTAAATTTGTATGTATTAAAAGCTTTTTTTTTTTAATAAAAACACGAAACAAAATCATAAACACCCATAATACCAATAGTTCACTGTTAAAATAAACTCTAAACTGTATATAATGTTTACAAATTAAACAAAAATCTAAATACAATACTAGAATAGAAGTCAAAAACCTATTAAATCATGTAGCCCCTGTTTAAATCTGAACAATTTTAAAACAATATAAATAAATTACACTATAAACGTGTAAATATACTTAATACGTTATGTTATAAAAAGAGAAAGAGAAGTTTATGTTCTTAAAACAATAATAATGAAGTAAAATAATTTCTTGTCTTGAAACGGATAAACCCGCTCCAAAGAAACTGCTAATACAACTAAGTGAAAGGTTTGGGTTAAGAAAAAATGACGTTTTTAAACAATTAATAAATGCATTTCAAGCAAATTGAAATTTAAAATGAAAAGTAATTTATTTCGAAAATAATAATTTATTCCTGAATAATTTATTCAAATAAAATAGATGGTTTGTTTTAGTTTAAGGACGTACTTTCATTATTTGGCAGGCACAAATATTGAAAGTTCCATTCGATTTCTCTATGCATATCTGAAGCAACCTCCACATCAAGCATATTGAAGCCCATCCTAGCTGGAAGTGCAATCCATTAGCATTATCTCTATTCGTATTTTCACTTTAAGAAGTATAATAGAAATAATTATAGTTGTTCTACACCGAACTGCTCTAATCATTCTAGAAAGGGTTTTAGGTTATTTCGCTTTCCTAGGAGCTAAGGAAGAATAAAAAAATGGCTAATAAAGAATTGGATACCCGGTACTGGAGCATACTTGTGCGAGCTAAGTTCTGCAATATTCTAATTGAAACTTCTTTTTCTACATAAAGTATTTATTTTAAACACTTATTTTATAATTTCTGTAACTGTAGTATGGAAACCTATGGGCTTCAATATGCTTGATAAGTCAGCCTGTAGTAGAGGAGCTCTAGTCAGAACCGTGACGTCAGAACCCTGATCTCAGAACCTCGTCCACCGCCCCTCCACCATAGAAACACCGTGCGTCTGCCCGCGCATGTGGGCGAAAAATCGATCCCCACATTCGCGGTTTGGCCGAGAAATTGACAATCATTCCTTCCTTAAAATCCGGATCGTGCGGCTACTTTTTCTCATTTCTCGACCAGATTGCACTTGTAAGAAAGCGTGATCTTTGAGCTTTCCAAAAATGTAATTTATTAGTCAAAATCATCGGTACTTTTCCCGACGCGAGGATTTAAAAACGAAAATTCGTTTCTTTGAGCCGAAAGTGACTTTGGTTTTAACATCTTTAAAAATATTATAATTTGTCCCTGAGATTTGAAATTGATATATTTTTCCTCGCAATTATCTGCTCATTCCGGCCGTTTGATTTGTTTTTTCCAACGACGTCTGTATGATGGAGAAAAAGGGAAAAAACGGTCGAAATCGCATAAAACATTAAATAACAAAGAAAATAGTTCAAATTTTTAAAATCGGTTTCCACGTGTCATCTTCCCACCCCGGGTCTCCGATTGCCAAATTCCGTAGTTCTGCGACGCGCGGTCGCTAAGCCTATAGTGCATAAGACAGACACACAGACAGACCACCTCCCCTCCACCATAGAAACACCGTGCGTCTGCACGCGCATGTGGGTACAAGTCTATCCCTTCTTTAAGAACGTCGTGACCTAAAGCTATCGTGACAGGAATTGCTAAATATATCCAAAGAGCACTATATTAATTAAAAAACAAACAAACTATAAAGCGTTCATTTTGACTCAGGAATATATATTTTTTTGGAATATATATTTTGTAATTAAAATAAAATGAAATTGAAAGAATTGTTTCTAACGTTTTCATTTCGCAAATTAGCATATTCTACCTTCGAGACCGGCTAATTTATTGGTCTGACTATTTAAACTTCTTCAACAACTTCGGTAGCAGATAATAAGATTTCTAAATCAGTGGACCCTGCAATCCTTTGAAAATTCCCACAAAATTCAAAATGATCTAAATAATTCTTAAACTGATCCAATTGTCCTTCTCAGGATGATTTGGCTTTGTCCAGTACTTGATTGAAACAATCTATTTTGTAAGTTATATTTAGAGTCATCATGAATTTCATCAGGTGCTTTATATTCTAAATGTATTTATATATTTACAACGAGACCTACTGGACTGCGCGGGAACCCTTTTAGAGCAGGAAGCGCTTGGGTCCTATCGGACTAACACCTTTCTTGACATTTAATTCATTTATTCAGCTAAAATTGTGGGGTTAGTTTTAAATGAATGTATAGCATAATTAAACTTTATTCTTACTTATACAGTTTAGCAAAAACAAATAATTAAAACATTTAATTCGATGTTGTATACATGAAAAATGTTAAATAGAAAAGAAAAACGTTTTCTCTAATAGTATGCTCATAGATAAAAGAAAAACATATTAGGAGAGTATAGGCTTTTTGTGTTTTCACTCTGCAGTATTAATGAAAGATCTATAAGCTATTTGTATACTTATACACTCCCTTCCAAATGTTATGTCATTTAGACCCAAACACAATGAATGAAGGTATATTATAAAATTTATATAATGAATAATATTGTCCCTAAACTAAACTATAACGCACGCACAGTACACCCATTAGAGGGTTAATTTCTCTTTAACTCTATAGTTAAAGAGAAACTCTTCTCAGACGAATGGAGATTAGTCCTCCAATCGAATAATAGAGGTTTACTAGTCTAGACAGAATAAGGAATGCATAACCAGTTCAGTAACAGCGTTGAATACCATCATTTTGGTCTTGGTAGTGTGATGGAATCTGTAGTAATATAGCGATAAATAGAATCCCTACATGTACACGTTTTGCCTCATTAAAGTTTGTATGACTGAATAGCTATCTCGTCAGGGTATTTTTATGTGAAATTTCAAGTTGATCCGAGCAAACTTCATGACTTATGCACGATTTACCGTTCTGAGTTTAACGGTTAGAGGACACCACTCTAACATTTCTGAAGGGGACATTTTATTTACTTTGCATGGGAGACAATCAAGAAACGGTTACGGCTATAAGGCATTAAACAAATTGTAATTCTTGACAATTATGATTAATTATAGAAACTAAGCATTATTTGGAATATATCTATAACATTGTATTGCGAATAGTTGAAACGTCTGTCGTGTATATGGCCACACCCACATTTCGCCACGCCCACATTTGGCAATACCCATATATAGTAATCAAATAATATAAAAGAGGGGAAGTAATTTTTAAGCAGATGGTTTCAATCTAAATCAATATATCCGAAAATGCAGAAATAAACAGAAAAAAATACGGACATTTAAATAACTTCTCAGTGTGGATATCATATTGCCACTAATTCTATCATTTTAAGTTTTAAAATATGTGATTTAATTTCCTTAATAGACAGAAAGGACACAAGAAAAGTTTTTTAATGTCAGCCATTTGGATAACTTTAGTTGAAGTTTTAAACGGGTAACATTATTCTCTCTCTTCACAGAGTAAGGGTTGCAAAAAACTAAATGTAAATTATATTTTTTTTTGCACTCGATCCATATCCATCAATAATATTTTATAATTATATTTTAAAAATTTAAACGATTTTGCATAAACAATGTTGACTAGCATCTCAATCCTGCGGTCATTCCCAATGGGAAGCAAAATCCGGCGCAATGCGCATGCTCACGGACTCTTCGGTTTTATGCTGCTACTCACGGTTGGTGAGAAAACTTAAGTTTTAATTTATAATTATTCCAATGTAACTACAAAGCAATTGTATTGGGATTTCTTCGGATTGTGTCCAAATTGGACCAATCTTACATCTGTTTACATATCTTTATCTTATTATTTTTGTATATATAAGTGTATATTCATGTTCTCCAATGTTTAATCTATTGATAGTTTATTTTTTACTGTGACCCTGAATAATGTATGAAATTACTGTTTTAAAACTTCATGTTTTCGCATTTTTCACTTTCGGTTCTCCGCTTCCCCCCTTTTTCTGTGTTGGACTCTGTCCTGGCCCTGTACTCTGCTTTTCCCGTCCCCTTTTTTGGTAGTGTATCCGCCCTGCTGCTCGCACCTCTTCCCGCCTGTCCTCTTCTTCCCCTGGCTTCCTCTTCTTCCTTTGAAGAATTTTGAAAATATTCTTAAATTAATGTTTTGGTATCCTGTTTTGTTTCAAGCACCAGTTGTTTAACATGGGATTGTCCATTTGAAAACTTAATTTTTTTTTTTTTTTTTTTTTTTTTTTTTTTTAAATTCCACATTTTTTTTTAATTTTATAAGCTCCGTCCCAGCATTCCTTCATCCTGGATCCTTTTCTATTTAAATTAATTTTTCTGGCCGGTTTCGACCGAATTTTTGGCATAGGCCTTTTAACATTGGTCTTTTCTGTTACGGTTTTGTCAGCTCTGTTATCCTTTCAGCTTTGCTTTTAAATAATACCCATTTTCAAGATATTCGCAACATTTTGCTCTTTGATTCGACATCCTCTTTCAAGATATAACTCCAGCTTTGATTCACGCCTCTTCAAATGATATTCTCAAAATGTATAGGGATTATATGTTACATAGAATGACAATTAAAATATATTATAAAGTTTTGGGAATATGTATATGGTAAAAACTACATCTTTAGAATTTATAAATCTATGGATAAACTGTTGAATTCTGGTAACACCTCCTATAGTAAGTGTTTTCTGAGAGTATAATTGACTTCTCAGATAGGTTATTGATTGTTTAGTTGATTGTCTAAGTGTTAGTATTTGATTATTGTATTGCATTTTATGTATTATTCTGTATTTATAACTATCAAAAATTAATTATGTCCTTAAACATGGAATTCCTCTCCACTGCAAACTTTCCACCACTTCCTCTACAACCTACAGTAACGATCTCGCCCTTAATATTAAGTCCCAACTCCAAAAGCTTTAATACAGAAAATGTACAAATTGCTAATAACATTAGTACAACAAGTGAAAGTGTGCCTACTACCAGTGAATGTGTTTCTACAATTAGTGAAAGTGTCCCCACGGGTGGCCACTGTGTGAATTCTGCTGAAGTTAGTGTGGTGGCGAATAGTGCCTCTCCCATCGTGGACACACCTACTACCGGAAACGCAGTACGTTTTACAAACTTTAAGTGTGCTTCTCGCACCTCTAGAATTTATTAATCACCTGCATTTTCACACTCAATATTACCAAGGGCCAACGGCCGTACCATGCTGAAAACACCGGTTCTCGTTAGATCACCGAAGTCAAGCAGCATCGGGCGCGGTTAGTACTTGGTGGGTGACCACCTCGGAACACCGCGTGCTGTTGGCCATCTCGGGTGCGGTATCCCCGTGGTTTGCGCGCTAGATTTGCACGCTACCACAAATGCCGCCGTGTTCATGCGGAGTACGATCACGTTAAACATGTGGGTCCGTAAGTCCTTCCGAGAGGTTGGTGGTAGGGGAAGGAGGGTACGGTCCCTGTGGATGCCTCCCCCACTGGGTTCCGGTCTAAATTGGGTGGCACTTCCCGGCCGTCCATACAGTTACCTTACACCTTTCTGGTAGGTCGGACGGTCTGGGTCTCAACAACAACAACACTCAATATTACCTCCTCGACTTCCTCGCTACAGCGGAGGCTCGCAGCCAACTTCTAATGTCTTCCCCCTGGCTCCTTTGTCTTCCTCAACTTCAACTTCCTCTTCTCAACCTCCAGCTGATGATAATAGAACTCCTAAAACTTTTGCTACCTCATCCAGGCTTTCTTTGACTAAAATGGCTCCTCCTCCTGCTTCGGCTGTTTCTCCCCCGCGGCTGCTGCCCTCTCCTCCTGTGTCTACTCCTCCGGCTGCTCTGGTGTCTTCTGCTCCCTTGCCTGCTTCTCCTCCAGTGTCTTTTAATGCTGCAGCATCACATCACCAATCTGTTATCTCTCCTCCAGGTTCATCTTTAAAAACTGCTTCTCCTGTTCCTGTTCAAGTTCCATCAACCTCTTCCAGCCCGGAGTCCTGCATCACCGATGCTTCATCCAATCTAATCAACATTAATAATGAGCATCTCTTAAAAATTATCTCAAATGTCACTAAATTGAGCAACTACCTACACCGAAATGTCAAGATGTCTGCCGGGCAAAAAGCTTACATAGATGATAAAATAAAAGAGATCCGAATTGCCGGATATACATTGGAAAGTAATATTTCTTCCTCTCCTCGTCCTCGTCCTGCTATACCAAATCCTGAAACCTTTACAACTCTTACTAAATCTATTAACGAGGACTTGGCACATTTCAAATCAATGATGCTTTCTGAATTTCGCTCTTTCGCTTCTGCCATCCGGAAGGACATTCCAAACCTAGTGAATGATCCACCTCAATCTTCCAGAGGACCTCCTAACCGTGCTGCTGCTTCGTCTTCCTCCTCTGTTCGTCCACGCTCTACTACTACCACATCTTCTTATTTGGCTCCCCGCTCTTATTCTAGTGTCCTTTTACAGGGGAAGGACCGTTCCTTAGGAAATGCTGAACTGAAGAAAACTCTATTTTCCCTCCCTGTACCTAAGGGAGTAAACGTTAAGAATGTAACGGCGCTTCCAAATGGAACACTTAAGGTTACTTGCAGAGAGGGAGACCCTAACAAACTGGTCCCCCTCTTCATGAATTCTACTATTAGTAATCAATTTAACATCAAGAAACAGGAGGATAAAAAGAGAGCAATCATAATGTTCAACATTCCTCCAGAGTACAATGAAGAGAATGTAAAAGCTCTAATATGCAACAACCATCAGGACATCAAACCCGGAGAAATAAAGATCCTCAAGAATTTCAAAGCTAGAAGCGGTAACACAAACTGGGTGTTTCTTGTGGATTTAGTCTCAGCATCAAAAATTTTGGAAGCTAAAAAAGTCTTCAATCATTTTTCCTTTTTCTACGTTAAAAAGTTCATCTCTCTTAAGATTTGCTACAACTGCCAAGGCTACGGCCATGTGGCCAACTTTTGCCATTTTCCCGTCGGTAATTGTGGCATCTGCACCCGTTCGGGACACACATATAAAGAGTGTAGGGCGAGATCCCCGGTATGTGTGAATTGCACTACGGCGAACAATGATCACCCTGAACTCAATTACAAAATTGACCACTCTGCGTATGATCGCAAAAACTGCAGTACCTTCAAGGTCGAATTAGCTAAAATTAAAAAACTTCAACAAGAATCTTAGGTTGATTTCATATCAAACCTACTCTGCAATATATTTTGTACATATTATTGTATAAACGTGTAACTAAAATTGTATATATGTATATATGTAATCTGTACCTTCCCCCTTTTTTCCCTTGCCGTAGAACTCAAATGTTCTCGCTCCTTCCCCTGTCCGGGCTCTGGCATTTTACTATCTTACTTTTTTAATGTCAATTAAATGCATCCAAATTAATACCAACCATTCGTTGGTGGCCCATTCCAATTCTATTAAATATGCAATAGACAACAAAATAGATATATTGTGCCTTCAGGAGCCATATGTGAATAAGGAAAAAATCTTATCTCCCCCCCCTGGCACCCTTCAATTCTCTTCCCTTTCATTAAAAGCCATAATATTAATTTTTAATACTTCTCTCTCCGTTAATTTCAAATTTAAAACTTCTTCTTCAATTTTTATCGAAATTCTTCTACCCTCAGGCAAATTTCTCTCTGTTGGGAGCTTATTCTTCCCCCCTCATGATGATTTTACCTTGTTATTGGCAGAACTTTCACCTTACGATTTCTTTAACAATGACACTCTTCTCCTTGGCGACTTTAATGCTCGAGCTCGGATGTGGGGTTACAATTTTACCGACCAAAGGGGCCTTGATCTTATAGATTTTTGCATAAGTAATAATCTCCTCTTGTGTAATGATCCCGGTTGTGGTCCAACATTCGAATCCCACACCGGTATTGGTTATCCCGATCTTACATTATTAAACTTCTCCCTCTTTGATTCTCTGCAGAGTTGGGAAGTCCTCTCGAGTGATTCTCACAGTGACCATAAATTCATTCAAATAATATTAAATATTTCCCCCCTTTTAAACGATTCATTCTTTTTAAAAACCCAATATGGAATTGGGAAATTCATTTATAACTTTAAATCACACCTTCAACTCTTATATTCCCTCTTAGATAAAATAACCGATAGTTCTTCTCTAGATAATTACTTTAAAACTTTCATAGACCTGACACAAAACTGCGCCCTTTCCTTCATAAGGAAGAAAAAATCTAAAATTACTAATTTCTCCTGGTGGAATCAGGAATTGTCGAAATTTCGTAACTTTGTAACTGCTCTCTTTAAAAGAATTAAATCACTCGAGAGGAACTCTGCCTCCCCCGGTGAAATTAATGCTGCTAAATTACTTTATAAACGCAATAGGGCAAAATATAAACTATTAATTAAAAAATCGCGCCTAGAATCCTGGAAAAAATATTGTTCTGGCTGCACCCAAACCTTTGGCTCTCATTTCAAATTTTCTTTTCAAAAATTTAAAAAATTTACAAATTTAAATCTGCACTTCCCGGATTCTCCCTCCCTCAGCCACCATGATAAACTTTTACGTCTTTTGGATCACCACTTTAAAGAGGATATAGATTTTCAAGGTTTTCCAACTTTCTCAGTCCCAGAAGGAGGCTTGGGAGTTGTCTCTGATGTGGAGCTCCTTTCAGTCTTCAACAATTTAAAAACGGGCAAAGCTCCAGGACTGGATTTCCTGGACTTTGCCATCTGGAAACAGCTATATAAATTTTTTCCCTCCCTTTTATCTAAATCTATCAACTTCTGTTTTAAACTTTGTCACTTTCCCTCCTGCCTTAGGAACGCAAATATTTTATTTTTTAACAAGCCGGGCAAAAATCCTTCCCTTTGTTCCTCCTTTCGTCCCATTTCCCTCCTTCCCACTTTTGGTAAAATACTAGAAAAAATTTTTATAACAAAACTTAACTTTTGGCTGTCGACTGAGGGAGCTCTTCATCCCCTGCAGTTTGGGTTCAGAGAGCTAACCTGTTGCGAAGATGCCGCTCACAGGCTGATCGAATCAATAAAAGTCCACAAATCCAAAAATTTTGTATCGTTAACCACCGTGGACATCTGCGGGGCTTTTGATAGCCTGAATTGGAATATTCTACCACAAGCCTTTAATAATATAAACCTTCCACAGAATTTTCAATCTTTTTTATTTTCATATTTGACAAACAGACAAATTTCCTTTTCTGATAAATCTCTCAAACTTAATAAAACAATTTCGATGGGCGCCCCACAGGGTTCGGTTATATCCCCTACCCTGTGGAGCATCTACTTTAACGCTATTCTCAATCTTAATAATGATCTTTATCACATTCAAGCCTTCGCGGATGATCTCGCGGTGGTTACTTAAGGTGTTAATCTTTTTACCCTTCGCTCAAACACAAACAATTTATTAAATTTAATTTCCACAACCCTTTCTAACCTTAAACTCTCAGTCTCACCAGAGAAATGCAAAGCTATAATATTTAATAAGAATAGAACCAAAATACGTAATAGGCCCTCTTTTAAAATTTTGAACTATAAAATTCCTACCTCCCGTTCTCTTATCTTCCTAGGAATAACAATAGATGATAATCTCAAATGGAGTACACACATTTTTAACCTAAAGGAGAAATGTTATAAGGTTGCCAACACCTTTGGGCGGGTGTCTGGCAGTAACTGGGGGGTAGACAAATCCTTTTTAAAAATTTGGTATTTAACGGTTATCGAAAAGTCTTTAATTTATGGTGCGGGAATTTGGGGCGGGGCATTAACTGGGGACCAGGTCAAAAAGCTTCTCTCTCTTCAAAGGATTTTCCTATTAAAAATTTCTTCTGGTTTTCGTACCACTTCTAACATTTCTCTATACTCCATCACTGGTATCCCCCCTATTCATATCATAATAAACACAAATTTTAAAAAATATATGTTTTGGAAACATCGTATTAATCTTTTTTCTAATCTGCCCGTCCCTGCCCCTTCCTTGTTTGATTCTAACCGCCCAATTTCTGCTATTCCTCCCTCTCAACGTATTGCTAACCTTGTCCCCCTTCCTCCCTCCTCTTTTTCTAATTTCAATGTTTATACAGATGGCTCTTCCATTGATGGAAACACTGGTTTTGCTGTCTGTGTATTCAAAAATGAAACACTTCAAGACACATTTACCTTTAAACTAGCCAATGGGAACACAGTTTTTCAGGCAGAAATTTCTGCCATTGATTATGCTATTGACTGGGCCTCATCAAATAATACAAAAATTAATATTTATACTGATAGTCTTTCTTCCCTTTCGGCTTTTAACTCTATTAAAAATAAATCTAGTTATCTCTCAAAAATTAAATTAAATGCAATTTCTAATAAAAAGCTCATTAATATCCGTTGGGTTAAGGCCCACTCTGACATCTCGGGGAACGAGACTGCTGACAAGTATGCTAAAATTGCTACCTCTTCCGGCTCTCCCTTTTCCCTTCCCTTCCCTTTTTCCCTTCTAAAAAATTATTGTAAACAAAACATCTCCCTTCATTGGCAAACTTTTTTAAATTCTTATATTTCCCCCCGGACGCATGATCCTGCCCGCATTTCCTCCTTTCTCCCCCGGGTCAACCCTTCCCTTCAAATCACAAACAAATATCTTATTTATTTTCTAACTGGCCATGGCCCATTCATGGACTACTTATTCTATTTCAAACAAAAATCTACATCTAGCTGTACTTGCGGCGCATTTGGTGACGCCGATCACTTTGTTTTTGCTTGCCCCCATACTAAAAAATTTCATTTAATTAAACCCTCTCCCGCAAATTGTGCAGTCTGGTTCTCGAGAGTCAGCTCTAATAATTCTTCCGTTGAAAAATTAAAAAACTGTGTTCTCATTGCTAGAGACATCTCAAACCAAATTACCTGATCAGCTAGTGAGTTTGTCCCTTTATTCTTTTCCCTTTGGTCGGTCTCCCTGTGTTTTTTCTGGAGGTGTTACCTTTGGTGTATCGCTGTATTTGTTGTCTTGTATTTGCTGTACTTGTCTTGTGATGTTTTTGGTGGTTGTTTTAGTTGTTTACTCCTCGTTTTGTTTTCGGGAGTGTTCTTGTTACTCCACAGTTTTTACCTAAAGATGTAACATTTGTCACCAACATTTATTTTACTTTTTATGGTGCTGCTCACTTTTTAAAAAAAAAAAAAAAAATTCACAGAAGTTCCAATGTTGTGAATCAGATATGTAAATCTCCTGTAAATATTATTATGATTTTCTAATTAACGTTGCTTTGGACCGTCGGACGAGGGCCAGTTGAAGTTGGCTTCCGCTGACTCCTTTCCCGGCCGTCCAAATAGATGCTCAAGTCCTTGGTGACGAGTCGGACGGTCTGGGTCTTCAACACCTTTCTGGTAGGTCGGACGATCTGGGTCTCAACAACAACAACTCTCTTAGGAGTGTGGTATGTTATGGTTTAGCTTATGAACGATATACTTCGTTATATAAATTATACTTTAAAAACATTAACGGTATACATAATTTGCATGATGTAAAAAATATAATTTTTAGTGTTTAGTAGTAATTTTATTTTAATTTTTAATAATTACCCTCTAAGGACCGTGGTATGTTATGCTTTAGTTTATGAACGATATCATTCATTATATAAATTATACTTTAAAAACATTATCGGTATACATAATTTGCATGATGTAAAAAAAATTTTTTTTGTCTTTAGTAGTAATTTTATTTTAATTTTTAGTAGTAATTAAATTAATTTTTAATAATAAATGACGAAAACTCCTGAATTTTTCTAACCAATTTTCTCTTTACCTCCTTGAATAGAACAAGCAAATTACAGTCGTCTCTTCAGACAGCACTGGTTAGCTATGAAAAAACTTGTTGCACACCTTAAAAGTTCACTATGCAAGGATGCTTAAAGTTTCGCCAATGTTAAATTAGAGCAATTGAATGATACTTAATTATTTTATAAATACTTTTAAATATTTGATGCAAGGGAGCGAAGTGAGAAAACGTTTTACTTTTGATAACTAAACACCTCGATCTTACATATCGAGTTCGTTGCTGAACATGTTTCGAAAAAAAATTGAGCGTACTGCACCCCGAAAGCTTTATAGATACGTATTCATTATCTGACGATAACTCCTCTGAAACGCAACCAAATTTTTTCTGCAATTTGGATACGCGGTAGACATTAATATGTTACAGCCCGATTTCGTTGATGAATGTGGTCGAATAATGATTGCAAGGGTTGAACCCCTTTACATAGTAAGATTATATGTTCTATAAAACTAACTGATTTCTTTTCAATTTGGGTACGTGGTTCAGATAAATAGATCGAAGTACGTTGCTGAATGTGATCGGCTAAAATTTGTACGTGATACTCCCCCCCCCCTTTAATGAATGTGCGCCTCTAATTCGTAGAAAATTAAATTTATTTTCATACAATTTGGATATAAGAAGACTAATGTTTTACAGATAAAGTTCTTTGTTAAATGTCATCATCGGATCAAAATTGCACGTACTGCTGCACCCCACCCATTTTCTGACATATATTGTTCCACGATAACTGCTTTGCATCTTAACCAAATTTTCTGCAATTTAGATATGCGGAACGGATTATTATCCTACAGACGGAATTCGTTGATGAACGTGGTCAAGCAAATATTACGCGCACTACGCCGCATTTACCGTACGTTTAACGATAATTCTTCTGAACCGATTTTTATACAATTTGGATGTAGCAAAGATATATGTTTTACAGATCCAATGTGATGCTGAACGTGGTTAAACAAAAATTGCACGTGCTGAGACCCCCGGCTACTCAACCAGTTGCTCATACCCTAGGGTGAGTCGGGTGGCATGGATCTTTCACGCTCTGAGACCCCTTTTTCGATATACAAACATTGTTCCACAAAAACTCCTCTGAAACTTTTAACCAAATTTCATGCAGTTTATATATATACCAACTACTATTTTTGCAGTTCAGAGGCTGATGATGTAGAATGTGATTCTTCGCCTTCTTAGACAGATACAGTAATCTTGATGACAGATTAATTTTTTCACAGCATTCTTATTAACACCTTTAGCAGCTATCGTCTCCATGGAAGGTGTTTTTAAACTATACATCTTTGATCTCAGGCCAACAAACACCAGAGCAGGAGTCGAATTAGCTACTTCTATCAAAGTCCAACTGCTAACACAACAAATGAAAGGTTTGGGTTGCGTTGAAAGAAAAAATTATGTTTTTAAAAAATTAATAAATGCATTTCAAGCAAATCGAAATTTAAAATGAAAAGCAATTTATTTCGGAAATAATTTTTTTATTCCAATAAAATGGATGAATAATTTATTCCAATAAAATGGATGGTTTGTTTTAATTTAATAATGTTAACACTAATAATAAAATTTTAAGATGAAAAATAATGTATTCCAAAAACAAAAACATTCATTATGTAAATTTGTATGTATTAAAAGCTTTTTTTTTTTAATAAAAACACGAAACAAAATCATAAACACCCATAATACCAATAGTTCACTGTTAAAATAAACTCTAAACTGTATATAATGTTTACAAATTAAACAAAAATCTAAATACAATACTAGAATAGAAGTCAAAAACCTATTAAATCATGTAGCCCCTGTTTAAATCTGAACAATTTTAAAACAATATAAATAAATTACACTATAAACGTGTAAATATACTTAATACGTTATGTTATAAAAAGAGAAAGAGAAGTTTATGTTCTTAAAACAATAATAATGAAGTAAAATAATTTCTTGTCTTGAAACGGATAAACCCGCTCCAAAGAAACTGCTAATACAACTAAGTGAAAGGTTTGGGTTAAGAAAAAATGACGTTTTTAAACAATTAATAAATGCATTTCAAGCAAATTGAAATTTAAAATGAAAAGTAATTTATTTCGAAAATAATAATTTATTCCTGAATAATTTATTCAAATAAAATAGATGGTTTGTTTTAGTTTAAGGACGTACTTTCATTATTTGGCAGGCACAAATATTGAAAGTTCCATTCGATTTCTCTATGCATATCTGAAGCAACCTCCACATCAAGCATATTGAAGCCCATCCTAGCTGGAAGTGCAATCCATTAGCATTATCTCTATTCGTATTTTCACTTTAAGAAGTATAATAGAAATAATTATAGTTGTTCTACACCGAACTGCTCTAATCATTCTAGAAAGGGTTTTAGGTTATTTCGCTTTCCTAGGAGCTAAGGAAGAATAAAAAAATGGCTAATAAAGAATTGGATACCCGGTACTGGAGCATACTTGTGCGAGCTAAGTTCTGCAATATTCTAATTGAAACTTCTTTTTCTACATAAAGTATTTATTTTAAACACTTATTTTATAATTTCTGTAACTGTAGTATGGAAACCTATGGGCTTCAATATGCTTGATAAGTCAGCCTGTAGTAGAGGAGCTCTAGTCAGAACCGTGACGTCAGAACCCTGATCTCAGAACCTCGTCCACCGCCCCTCCACCATAGAAACACCGTGCGTCTGCCCGCGCATGTGGGCGAAAAATCGATCCCCACATTCGCGGTTTGGCCGAGAAATTGACAATCATTCCTTCCTTAAAATCCGGATCGTGCGGCTACTTTTTCTCATTTCTCGACCAGATTGCACTTGTAAGAAAGCGTGATCTTTGAGCTTTCCAAAAATGTAATTTATTAGTCAAAATCATCGGTACTTTTCCCGACGCGAGGATTTAAAAACGAAAATTCGTTTCTTTGAGCCGAAAGTGACTTTGGTTTTAACATCTTTAAAAATATTATAATTTGTCCCTGAGATTTGAAATTGATATATTTTTCCTCGCAATTATCTGCTCATTCCGGCCGTTTGATTTGTTTTTTCCAACGACGTCTGTATGATGGAGAAAAAGGGAAAAAACGGTCGAAATCGCATAAAACATTAAATAACAAAGAAAATAGTTCAAATTTTTAAAATCGGTTTCCACGTGTCATCTTCCCACCCCGGGTCTCCGATTGCCAAATTCCGTAGTTCTGCGACGCACGGTCGCTAAGCCTATAGTGCATAAGACAGACACACAGACAGACCACCTCCCCTCCACCATAGAAACACCGTGCGTCTGCACGCGCATGTGGGTACAAGTCTATCCCTTCTTTAAGAACGTCGTGACCTAAAGCTATCGTGACAGGAATTGCTAAATATATCCAAAGAGCACTATATTAATTAAAAAACAAACAAACTATAAAGCGTTCATTTTGACTCAGGAATATATATTTTTTTGGAATATATATTTTGTAATTAAAATAAAATGAAATTGAAAGAATTGTTTCTAACGTTTTCATTTCGCAAATTAGCATATTCTACCTTCGAGACCGGCTAATTTATTGGTCTGACTATTTAAACTTCTTCAACAACTTCGGTAGCAGATAATAAGATTTCTAAATCAGTGGACCCTGCAATCCTTTGAAAATTCCCACAAAATTCAAAATGATCTAAATAATTCTTAAACTGATCCAATTGTCCTTCTCAGGATGATTTGGCTTTGTCCAGTACTTGATTGAAACAATCTATTTTGTAAGTTATATTTAGAGTCATCATGAATTTCATCAGGTGCTTTATATTCTAAATGTATTTATATATTTACAACGAGACCTACTGGACTGCGCGGGAACCCTTTTAGAGCAGGAAGCGCTTGGGTCCTATCGGACTAACACCTTTCTTGACATTTAATTCATTTATTCAGCTAAAATTGTGGGGTTAGTTTTAAATGAATGTATAGCATAATTAAACTTTATTCTTACTTATACAGTTTAGCAAAAACAAATAATTAAAACATTTAATTCGATGTTGTATACATGAAAAATGTTAAACAGAAAAGAAAAACGTTTTCTATAATAGTATGTTCATAGATAAAAGAAAAACATATTAGGAGAATATAGGCTTTTTGTGTTTTCACTCTGCAGTATTAATGAAAGATCTATAAGCTATTTGTATACTTATACACTCCCTTCCAAATGTTATGTCATTTAGACCCAAACACAATGAATGAAGGTATATTATATAATTTATATAATGAATAATATTTTCCCTAAACTAAACTATAACGCAGGCATAGTACACCCATTAGAGGTTTAATTTCTCTTTAACTCTATAGTTAAAGAGAAACTCTTCTCAGACGAATGGAGATTTGTCCTCCAATCGAATAGAGGTTTGCTAGTCTAGGCAGAATAAGAAATGCATAACCAGTTCAGTAACAGCGTTGAATACCATCATTTTGGTCTTGGTAGTGTGATGGAATCTGTAGTAATATAGCGATAAATAGAATCCCTACATGTACACGTTTTGCCTCATTTCATATTGCCAATTATTCTATCATTTTAAGTTTTAAAATATGTGATTTAATTTCATTAATAGCCAGAAAGGACACAAGAAAAATTTTTTAATGTCAGCCATTTGGATAACTTTAGTTTAAGTTTAAAACGGGTAACATTATTCTCTCTCTTCACAGAGTAAGGTTTGCAAAAAATTAAATGTAATTTATATTTTTTTTTGCACACGATCTATAGCCATCAATAATATTTTAAAAATTTATTTTATATTATAATCGATTTTGCATAAGCAATGTTGCTTATAGAAAACCAAGGATCCAGAAAGCTGGGCTTAATAAAGCCGCAGCAAATTAACATTGGTGAAACGATGGAGGAGAAAATACACCTTCTAATGAGTTGAGCCAACCACCCCACCGTGCTGAAAACACCGGTTCTCGTTATCATCACCGAAGTCAAGCAGCATCGGTCGCGGTTAGTACTTCGGTGTGTGGAAACACCGCGTGCTGTTGGCACCCTTCAGGCGCGGAAACCCGGTGATTTACGCGCTGGATTTGCACGCTGCCACAACTGTCGCCGTGTTCATGCGGATACGATCACGTTAAACATGTGGATCCATAAGTCCTTCCGAGAGGTTGGTGATAGGGTACGGTCCCAATGGATGCCTCCCCCACTGGCTTCCGGTCCAAGTGGTTACCTTACACCTTTCTGGTAGGTCGGACGATCTGGGTCTCAACAACAACAACTCTCTTAGGAGTGTGGTATGTTATGGTTTAGTTTATGAACGATATACTTCGTTATATAAATTATACTTTAAAAACATTAACGGTATACATAATTTGCATGATGTAAAAAATATAATTTTTAGTGTTTAGTAGTAATTTTATTTTAATTTTTAATAATTATCCTCTAAGGACCGTGGTATGTTATGCTTTAGTTTATGAACGATATCATTCATTATATAAATTATACTTTAAAAACATTATCGGTATACATAATTTGCATGATGTAAAAAAAATTTTTTTTGTCTTTAGTAGTAATTTTATTTTAATTTTTAGTAGTAATTAAATTAATTTTTAATAATAAATGACGAAAACTCCTGAATTTTTCTAACCAATTTTCTCTTTACCTCCTTGAATAGAACAAGCAAATTACAGTCGTCTCTTCAGACAGCACTGGTTAGCTATGAAAAAACTTGTTGCACACCTTAAAAGTTCACTATGCAAGGATGCTTAAAGTTTCGCCAATGTTAAATTAGAGCAATTGAATGATACTAAATTATTTTATAAATACTTTTAAATATTTGATGCAAGGGAGCGAAGTGAGAAAACGTTTTACTTTTGATAACTAAACACCTCGATCTTATATATCGAGTTCGTTGCTGAACATGTTTCGAAAAAAAATTGAGCGTACTGCACCCCGAAAGCTTTATAGATACGTATTCATTATCTGACGATAACTCCTCTGAAATGCAACCAAATTTTTTCTGCAATTTGGATACGCGGTAGACATTAATATGTTACAGCCCGATTTCGTTGATGAATGTGGTCGAATAATGATTGCAAGGGTTGAACCCCTTTACATAGTAAGATTATATGTTCTATAAAACTAACTGATTTCTTTTCAATTTGGGTACGTGGCTCAGATAAATAGATCGAAGTACGTTGCTGAATGTGATCGGCTAAAATTTGTACGTGATACTCCCCCCCCCCCCCTTTAATGAATGTGCGCCTCTAATTCGTAGAAAATTAAATTTATTTTCATACAATTTGGATATAAGAAGACTAATGTTTTACAGATAAAGTTCTTTGTTAAATGTCATCATCGGATCAAAATTGCACGTACTGCTGCACCCCACCCATTTTCTGACATATATTGTTCCACGATAACTGCTTTGCATCTTAACCAAATTTTCTGCAATTTAGATATGCGGAACGGATTATTATCCTACAGACGGAATTCGTTGATGAACGTGGTCAAGCAAATATTACGCGCACTACGCCGCATTTACCGTACGTTTAACGATAATTCTTCTGAACCGAATTTTATACAATTTGGATGTAGCAAAGATATATGTTTTACAGATCCAATGTGATGCTGAACGTGGTTAAACAAAAATTGCACGTGCTGAGATCCCCGGCCACTCAACCAGTTGCTCATATCCTAGGGTGAGTCGTGTGGCATGGATCTTTCACGCTCTGAGACCCCTTTTTCGATATACAAACATTGTTCCACAAAAACTCCTCTGAAACTTTTAACCAAATTTCATGCAGTTTATATATATACCAACTAATATTTTTGCAGTTCAGAGGCTGATGATGTAGAATGTAAATTTAGTATTTAAGAAATAACGATGCTGCTTTAACGATGTTGCTCAGCGAAAAAAAATTTCTTTATTGATTGTCCCCACCACCACCCGATGCATAAATGCACCGCGATAATCTCCATAACTTTCTTTTTATTTATTTTTTTGTTCTTCAGCGTTTAAGATTTTTAATTGTGGTCCCAAACACCACCCGATGTATACAATACATCATCACAATTCAATCCACCATAATTCAATCATTTAAATTCTATAATGACCATATACTAAGCTCTTAATTGCGTCACTTAAAATATGACCTTTATCATCATAAGTGATTAATCCCAATTTAATTTGCTTAACAGTATAAATCTGATGGTCTTTACTTGCAATTTTAAACTGTTCAACTCGATTATATCTTCGCCTTCTTAGACAGATACAGTAATCTTGATGACAGATTAATTTTTTCACAGCATTCTTATTAACACCTTTAGCAGCTATCTTCTCCATAGAAGGTGTTTTTAAACTATACATCTTTGATCTCAGGCCAACAAACACCAGAGCAGGAGTCGAATTAGCTACTTCTATCAAAGTCCAACTGCTAACACAACAAATGAAAGGTTTGGGTTGCGTTGAAAGAAAAAATTATGTTTTTAAAAAATTAATAAATGCATTTCAAGCAAATCGAAATTTAAAATGAAAAGCAATTTATTTCGGAAATAATTTTTTTATTCCAATAAAATGGATGAATAATTTATTCCAATAAAATGGATGGTTTGTTTTAATTTAATAATGTTAACACTAATAATAAAATTTTAAGATGAAAAATAATGTATTCCAAAAACAAAAACATTCATTATGTAAATTTGTATGTATTAAAAGCTTTTTTTTTTTAATAAAAACACGAAACAAAATCATAAACACCCATAATACCAATAGTTCACTGTTAAAATAAACTCTAAACTGTATATAATGTTTACAAATTAAACAAAAATCTAAATACAATACTAGAATAGAAGTCAAAAACCTATTAAATCATGTAGCCCCTGTTTAAATCTGAACAATTTTAAAACAATATAAATAAATTACACTATAAACGTGTAAATATACTTAATACGTTATGTTATAAAAAGAGAAAGAGAAGTTTATGTTCTTAAAACAATAATAATGAAGTAAAATAATTTCTTGTCTTGAAACGGATAAACCCGCTCCAAAGAAACTGCTAATACAACTAAGTGAAAGGTTTGGGTTAAGAAAAAATGACGTTTTTAAACAATTAATAAATGCATTTCAAGCAAATTGAAATTTAAAATGAAAAGTAATTTATTTCGAAAATAATAATTTATTCCTGAATAATTTATTCAAATAAAATAGATGGTTTGTTTTAGTTTAAGGACGTACTTTCATTATTTGGCAGGCACAAATATTGAAAGTTCCATTCGATTTCTCTATGCATATCTGAAGCAACCTCCACATCAAGCATATTGAAGCCCATCCTAGCTGGAAGTGCAATCCATTAGCATTATCTCTATTCGAATTTTCACTTTAAGAAGTATAATAGAAATAATTATAGTTGTTCTACACCGAACTGCTCTAATCATTCTAGAAAGGGTTTTAGGTTATTTCGCTTTCCTAGGAGCTAAGGAAGAATAAAAAAATGGCTAATAAAGAATTGGATACCCGGTACTGGAGCATACTTGTGCGAGCTAAGTTCTGCAATATTCTAATTGAAACTTCTTTTTCTACATAAAGTATTTATTTTAAACACTTATTTTATAATTTCTGTAACTGTAGTATGGAAACCTATGGGCTTCAATATGCTTGATAAGTCAGCCTGTAGTAGAGGAGCTCTAGTCAGAACCGTGACGTCAGAACCCTGATCTCAGAACCTCGTCCACCGCCCCTCCACCATAGAAACACCGTGCGTCTGCCCGCGCATGTGGGCGAAAAATCGATCCCCACATTCGCGGTTTGGCCGAGAAATTGACAATCATTCCTTCCTTAAAATCCGGATCGTGCGGCTACTTTTTCTCATTTCTCGACCAGATTGCACTTGTAAGAAAGCGTGATCTTTGAGCTTTCCAAAAATGTAATTTATTAGTCAAAATCATCGGTACTTTTCCCGACGCGAGGATTTAAAAACGAAAATTCGTTTCTTTGAGCCGAAAGTGACTTTGGTTTTAACATCTTTAAAAATATTATAATTTGTCCCTGAGATTTGAAATTGATATATTTTTCCTCGCAATTATCTGCTCATTCCGGCCGTTTGATTTGTTTTTTCCAACGACGTCTGTATGATGGAGAAAAAGGGAAAAAACGGTCGAAATCGCATAAAACATTAAATAACAAAGAAAATAGTTCAAATTTTTAAAATCGGTTTCCACGTGTCATCTTCCCACCCCGGGTCTCCGATTGCCAAATTCCGTAGTTCTGCGACGCGCGGTCGCTAAGCCTATAGTGCATAAGACAGACACACAGACAGACCACCTCCCCTCCACCATAGAAACACCGTGCGTCTGCACGCGCATGTGGGTACAAGTCTATCCCTTCTTTAAGAACGTCGTGACCTAAAGCTATCGTGACAGGAATTGCTAAATATATCCAAAGAGCACTATATTAATTAAAAAACAAACAAACTATAAAGCGTTCATTTTGACTCAGGAATATATATTTTTTTGGAATATATATTTTGTAATTAAAATAAAATGAAATTGAAAGAATTGTTTCTAACGTTTTCATTTCGCAAATTAGCATATTCTACCTTCGAGACCGGCTAATTTATTGGTCTGACTATTTAAACTTCTTCAACAACTTCGGTAGCAGATAATAAGATTTCTAAATCAGTGGACCCTGCAATCCTTTGAAAATTCCCACAAAATTCAAAATGATCTAAATAATTCTTAAACTGATCCAATTGTCCTTCTCAGGATGATTTGGCTTTGTCCAGTACTTGATTGAAACAATCTATTTTGTAAGTTATATTTAGAGTCATCATGAATTTCATCAGGTGCTTTATATTCTAAATGTATTTATATATTTACAACGAGACCTACTGGACTGCGCGGGAACCCTTTTAGAGCAGGAAGCGCTTGGGTCCTATCGGACTAACACCTTTCTTGACATTTAATTCATTTATTCAGCTAAAATTGTGGGGTTAGTTTTAAATGAATGTATAGCATAATTAAACTTTATTCTTACTTATACAGTTTAGCAAAAACAAATAATTAAAACATTTAATTCGATGTTGTATACATGAAAAATGTTAAATAGAAAAGAAAAACGTTTTCTCTAATAGTATGCTCATAGATAAAAGAAAAACATATTAGGAGAGTATAGGCTTTTTGTGTTTTCACTCTGCAGTATTAATGAAAGATCTATAAGCTATTTGTATACTTATACACTCCCTTCCAAATGTTATGTCATTTAGACCCAAACACAATGAATGAAGGTATATTATAAAATTTATATAATGAATAATATTGTCCCTAAACTAAACTATAACGCACGCACAGTACACCCATTAGAGGGTTAATTTCTCTTTAACTCTATAGTTAAAGAGAAACTCTTCTCAGACGAATGGAGATTAGTCCTCCAATCGAATAATAGAGGTTTACTAGTCTAGACAGAATAAGGAATGCATAACCAGTTCAGTAACAGCGTTGAATACCATCATTTTGGTCTTGGTAGTGTGATGGAATCTGTAGTAATATAGCGATAAATAGAATCCCTACATGTACACGTTTTGCCTCATTAAAGTTTGTATGACTGAATAGCTATCTCGTCAGGGTATTTTTATGTGAAATTTCAAGTTGATCCGAGCAAACTTCATGACTTATGCACGATTTACCGTTCTGAGTTTAACGGTTAGAGGACACCACTCTAACATTTCTGAAGGGGACATTTTATTTACTTTGCATGGGAGACAATCAAGAAACGGTTACGGCTATAAGGCATTAAACAAATTGTAATTCTTGACAATTATGATTAATTATAGAAACTAAGCATTATTTGGAATATATCTATAACATTGTATTGCGAATAGTTGAAACGTCTGTCGTGTATATGGCCACACCCACATTTCGCCACGCCCACATTTGGCAATACCCATATATAGTAATCAAATAATATAAAAGAGGGGAAGTAATTTTTAAGCAGATGGTTTCAATCTAAATCAATATATCCGAAAATGCAGAAATAAACAGAAAAAAATACGGACATTTAAATAACTTCTCAGTGTGGATATCATATTGCCACTAATTCTATCATTTTAAGTTTTAAAATATGTGATTTAATTTCCTTAATAGACAGAAAGGACACAAGAAAAGTTTTTTAATGTCAGCCATTTGGATAACTTTAGTTGAAGTTTTAAACGGGTAACATTATTCTCTCTCTTCACAGAGTAAGGGTTGCAAAAAACTAAATGTAAATTATATTTTTTTTTGCACTCGATCCATATCCATCAATAATATTTTATAATTATATTTTAAAAATTTAAACGATTTTGCATAAACAATGTTGACTAGCATCTCAATCCTGCGGTCATTCCCAATGGGAAGCAAAATCCGGCGCAATGCGCATGCTCACGGACTCTTCGGTTTTATGCTGCTACTCACGGTTGGTGAGAAAACTTAAGTTTTAATTTATAATTATTCCAATGTAACTACAAAGCAATTGTATTGGGATTTCTTCGGATTGTGTCCAAATTGGACCAATCTTACATCTGTTTACATATCTTTATCTTATTATTTTTGTATATATAAGTGTATATTCATGTTCTCCAATGTTTAATCTATTGATAGTTTATTTTTTACTGTGACCCTGAATAATGTATGAAATTACTGTTTTAAAACTTCATGTTTTCGCATTTTTCACTTTCGGTTCTCCGCTTCCCCCCTTTTTCTGTGTTGGACTCTGTCCTGGCCCTGTACTCTGCTTTTCCCGTCCCCTTTTTTGGTAGTGTATCCGCCCTGCTGCTCGCACCTCTTCCCGCCTGTCCTCTTCTTCCCCTGGCTTCCTCTTCTTCCTTTGAAGAATTTTGAAAATATTCTTAAATTAATGTTTTGGTATCCTGTTTTGTTTCAAGCACCAGTTGTTTAACATGGGATTGTCCATTTGAAAACTTAATTTTTTTTTTTTTTTTTTTTTTTTTTTTTTTTAAATTCCACATTTTTTTTTAATTTTATAAGCTCCGTCCCAGCATTCCTTCATCCTGGATCCTTTTCTATTTAAATTAATTTTTCTGGCCGGTTTCGACCGAATTTTTGGCATAGGCCTTTTAACATTGGTCTTTTCTGTTACGGTTTTGTCAGCTCTGTTATCCTTTCAGCTTTGCTTTTAAATAATACCCATTTTCAAGATATTCGCAACATTTTGCTCTTTGATTCGACATCCTCTTTCAAGATATAACTCCAGCTTTGATTCACGCCTCTTCAAATGATATTCTCAAAATGTATAGGGATTATATGTTACATAGAATGACAATTAAAATATATTATAAAGTTTTGGGAATATGTATATGGTAAAAACTACATCTTTAGAATTTATAAATCTATGGATAAACTGTTGAATTCTGGTAACACCTCCTATAGTAAGTGTTTTCTGAGAGTATAATTGACTTCTCAGATAGGTTATTGATTGTTTAGTTGATTGTCTAAGTGTTAGTATTTGATTATTGTATTGCATTTTATGTATTATTCTGTATTTATAACTATCAAAAATTAATTATGTCCTTAAACATGGAATTCCTCTCCACTGCAAACTTTCCACCACTTCCTCTACAACCTACAGTAACGATCTCGCCCTTAATATTAAGTCCCAACTCCAAAAGCTTTAATACAGAAAATGTACAAATTGCTAATAACATTAGTACAACAAGTGAAAGTGTGCCTACTACCAGTGAATGTGTTTCTACAATTAGTGAAAGTGTCCCCACGGGTGGCCACTGTGTGAATTCTGCTGAAGTTAGTGTGGTGGCGAATAGTGCCTCTCCCATCGTGGACACACCTACTACCGGAAACGCAGTACGTTTTACAAACTTTAAGTGTGCTTCTCGCACCTCTAGAATTTATGAATCACCTGCATTTTCACACTCAATATTACCAAGGGCCAACGGCCGTACCATGCTGAAAACACCGGTTCTCGTTAGATCACCGAAGTCAAGCAGCATCGGGCGCGGTTAGTACTTGGTGGGTGACCACCTCGGAACACCGCGTGCTGTTGGCCATCTCGGGTGCGGTATCCCCGTGGTTTGCGCGCTAGATTTGCACGCTACCACAAATGCCGCCGTGTTCATGCGGAGTACGATCACGTTAAACATGTGGGTCCGTAAGTCCTTCCGAGAGGTTGGTGGTAGGGGAAGGAGGGTACGGTCCCTGTGGATGCCTCCCCCACTGGGTTCCGGTCTAAATTGGGTGGCACTTCCCGGCCGTCCATACAGTTACCTTACACCTTTCTGGTAGGTCGGACGGTCTGGGTCTCAACAACAACAACACTCAATATTACCTCCTCGACTTCCTCGCTACAGCGGAGGCTCGCAGCCAACTTCTAATGTCTTCCCCCTGGCTCCTTTGTCTTCCTCAACTTCAACTTCCTCTTCTCAACCTCCAGCTGATGATAATAGAACTCCTAAAACTTTTGCTACCTCATCCAGGCTTTCTTTGACTAAAATGGCTCCTCCTCCTGCTTCGGCTGTTTCTCCCCCGCGGCTGCTGCCCTCTCCTCCTGTGTCTACTCCTCCGGCTGCTCTGGTGTCTTCTGCTCCCTTGCCTGCTTCTCCTCCAGTGTCTTTTAATGCTGCAGCATCACATCACCAATCTGTTATCTCTCCTCCAGGTTCATCTTTAAAAACTGCTTCTCCTGTTCCTGTTCAAGTTCCATCAACCTCTTCCAGCCCGGAGTCCTGCATCACCGATGCTTCATCCAATCTAATCAACATTAATAATGAGCATCTCTTAAAAATTATCTCAAATGTCACTAAATTGAGCAACTACCTACACCGAAATGTCAAGATGTCTGCCGGGCAAAAAGCTTACATAGATGATAAAATAAAAGAGATCCGAATTGCCGGATATACATTGGAAAGTAATATTTCTTCCTCTCCTCGTCCTCGTCCTGCTATACCAAATCCTGAAACCTTTACAACTCTTACTAAATCTATTAACGAGGACTTGGCACATTTCAAATCAATGATGCTTTCTGAATTTCGCTCTTTCGCTTCTGCCATCCGGAAGGACATTCCAAACCTAGTGAATGATCCACCTCAATCTTCCAGAGGACCTCCTAACCGTGCTGCTGCTTCGTCTTCCTCCTCTGTTCGTCCACGCTCTACTACTACCACATCTTCTTATTTGGCTCCCCGCTCTTATTCTAGTGTCCTTTTACAGGGGAAGGACCGTTCCTTAGGAAATGCTGAACTGAAGAAAACTCTATTTTCCCTCCCTGTACCTAAGGGAGTAAACGTTAAGAATGTAACGGCGCTTCCAAATGGAACACTTAAGGTTACTTGCAGAGAGGGAGACCCTAACAAACTGGTCCCCCTCTTCATGAATTCTACTATTAGTAATCAATTTAACATCAAGAAACAGGAGGATAAAAAGAGAGCAATCATAATGTTCAACATTCCTCCAGAGTACAATGAAGAGAATGTAAAAGCTCTAATATGCAACAACCATCAGGACATCAAACCCGGAGAAATAAAGATCCTCAAGAATTTCAAAGCTAGAAGCGGTAACACAAACTGGGTGTTTCTTGTGGATTTAGTCTCAGCATCAAAAATTTTGGAAGCTAAAAAAGTCTTCAATCATTTTTCCTTTTTCTACGTTAAAAAGTTCATCTCTCTTAAGATTTGCTACAACTGCCAAGGCTACGGCCATGTGGCCAACTTTTGCCATTTTCCCGTCGGTAATTGTGGCATCTGCACCCGTTCGGGACACACATATAAAGAGTGTAGGGCGAGATCCCCGGTATGTGTGAATTGCACTACGGCGAACAATGATCACCCTGAACTCAATTACAAAATTGACCACTCTGCGTATGATCGCAAAAACTGCAGTACCTTCAAGGTCGAATTAGCTAAAATTAAAAAACTTCAACAAGAATCTTAGGTTGATTTCATATCAAACCTACTCTGCAATATATTTTGTACATATTATTGTATAAACGTGTAACTAAAATTGTATATATGTATATATGTAATCTGTACCTTCCCCCTTTTTTCCCTTGCCGTAGAACTCAAATGTTCTCGCTCCTTCCCCTGTCCGGGCTCTGGCATTTTACTATCTTACTTTTTTAATGTCAATTAAATGCATCCAAATTAATACCAACCATTCGTTGGTGGCCCATTCCAATTCTATTAAATATGCAATAGACAACAAAATAGATATATTGTGCCTTCAGGAGCCATATGTGAATAAGGAAAAAATCTTATCTCCCCCCCCTGGCACCCTTCAATTCTCTTCCCTTTCATTAAAAGCCATAATATTAATTTTTAATACTTCTCTCTCCGTTAATTTCAAATTTAAAACTTCTTCTTCAATTTTTATCGAAATTCTTCTACCCTCAGGCAAATTTCTCTCTGTTGGGAGCTTATTCTTCCCCCCTCATGATGATTTTACCTTGTTATTGGCAGAACTTTCACCTTACGATTTCTTTAACAATGACACTCTTCTCCTTGGCGACTTTAATGCTCGAGCTCGGATGTGGGGTTACAATTTTACCGACCAAAGGGGCCTTGATCTTATAGATTTTTGCATAAGTAATAATCTCCTCTTGTGTAATGATCCCGGTTGTGGTCCAACATTCGAATCCCACACCGGTATTGGTTATCCCGATCTTACATTATTAAACTTCTCCCTCTTTGATTCTCTGCAGAGTTGGGAAGTCCTCTCGAGTGATTCTCACAGTGACCATAAATTCATTCAAATAATATTAAATATTTCCCCCCTTTTAAACGATTCATTCTTTTTAAAAACCCAATATGGAATTGGGAAATTCATTTATAACTTTAAATCACACCTTCAACTCTTATATTCCCTCTTAGATAAAATAACCGATAGTTCTTCTCTAGATAATTACTTTAAAACTTTCATAGACCTGACACAAAACTGCGCCCTTTCCTTCATAAGGAAGAAAAAATCTAAAATTACTAATTTCTCCTGGTGGAATCAGGAATTGTCGAAATTTCGTAACTTTGTAACTGCTCTCTTTAAAAGAATTAAATCACTCGAGAGGAACTCTGCCTCCCCCGGTGAAATTAATGCTGCTAAATTACTTTATAAACGCAATAGGGCAAAATATAAACTATTAATTAAAAAATCGCGCCTAGAATCCTGGAAAAAATATTGTTCTGGCTGCACCCAAACCTTTGGCTCTCATTTCAAATTTTCTTTTCAAAAATTTAAAAAATTTACAAATTTAAATCTGCACTTCCCGGATTCTCCCTCCCTCAGCCACCATGATAAACTTTTACGTCTTTTGGATCACCACTTTAAAGAGGATATAGATTTTCAAGGTTTTCCAACTTTCTCAGTCCCAGAAGGAGGCTTGGGAGTTGTCTCTGATGTGGAGCTCCTTTCAGTCTTCAACAATTTAAAAACGGGCAAAGCTCCAGGACTGGATTTCCTGGACTTTGCCATCTGGAAACAGCTATATAAATTTTTTCCCTCCCTTTTATCTAAATCTATCAACTTCTGTTTTAAACTTTGTCACTTTCCCTCCTGCCTTAGGAACGCAAATATTTTATTTTTTAACAAGCCGGGCAAAAATCCTTCCCTTTGTTCCTCCTTTCGTCCCATTTCCCTCCTTCCCACTTTTGGTAAAATACTAGAAAAATTTTTTATAACAAAACTTAACTTTTGGCTGTCGACTGAGGGAGCTCTTCATCCCCTGCAGTTTGGGTTCAGAGAGCTAACCTGTTGCGAAGATGCCGCTCACAGGCTGATCGAATCAATAAAAGTCCACAAATCCAAAAATTTTGTATCGTTAACCACCGTGGACATCTGCGGGGCTTTTGATAGCCTGAATTGGAATATTCTACCACAAGCCTTTAATAATATAAACCTTCCACAGAATTTTCAATCTTTTTTATTTTCATATTTGACAAACAGACAAATTTCCTTTTCTGATAAATCTCTCAAACTTAATAAAACAATTTCGATGGGCGCCCCACAGGGTTCGGTTATATCCCCTACCCTGTGGAGCATCTACTTTAACGCTATTCTCAATCTTAATAATGATCTTTATCACATTCAAGCCTTCGCGGATGATCTCGCGGTGGTTACTTACGGTGTTAATCTTTTTACCCTTCGCTCAAACACAAACAATTTATTAAATTTAATTTCCACAACCCTTTCTAACCTTAAACTCTCAGTCTCACCAGAGAAATGCAAAGCTATAATATTTAATAAGAATAGAACCAAAATACGTAATAGGCCCTCTTTTAAAATTTTGAACTATAAAATTCCTACCTCCCGTTCTCTTATCTTCCTAGGAATAACAATAGATGATAATCTCAAATGGAGTACACACATTTTTAACCTAAAGGAGAAATGTTATAAGGTTGCCAACACCTTTGGGCGGGTGTCTGGCAGTAACTGGGGGGTAGACAAATCCTTTTTAAAAATTTGGTATTTAACGGTTATCGAAAAGTCTTTAATTTATGGTGCGGGAATTTGGGGCGGGGCATTAACTGGGGACCAGGTCAAAAAGCTTCTCTCTCTTCAAAGGATTTTCCTATTAAAAATTTCTTCTGGTTTTCGTACCACTTCTAACATTTCTCTATACTCCATCACTGGTATCCCCCTATTCATATCATAATAAACACAAATTTTAAAAAATATATGTTTTGGAAACATCGTATTAATCTTTTTTCTAATCTGCCCGTCCCTGCCCCTTCCTTGTTTGATTCTAACCGCCCAATTTCTGCTATTCCTCCCTCTCAACGTATTGCTAACCTTGTCCCCCTTCCTCCCTCCTCTTTTTCTAATTTCAATGTTTATACAGATGGCTCTTCCATTGATGGAAACACTGGTTTTGCTGTCTGTGTATTCAAAAATGAAACACTTCAAGACACATTTACCTTTAAACTAGCCAATGGGAACACAGTTTTTCAGGCAGAAATTTCTGCCATTGATTATGCTATTGACTGGGCCTCATCAAATAATACAAAAATTAATATTTATACTGATAGTCTTTCTTCCCTTTCGGCTTTTAACTCTATTAAAAATAAATCTAGTTATCTCTCAAAAATTAAATTAAATGCAATTTCTAATAAAAAGCTCATTAATATCCGTTGGGTTAAGGCCCACTCTGACATCTCGGGGAACGAGACTGCTGACAAGTATGCTAAAATTGCTACCTCTTCCGGCTCTCCCTTTTCCCTTCCCTTCCCTTTTTCCCTTCTAAAAAATTATTGTAAACAAAACATCTCCCTTCATTGGCAAACTTTTTTAAATTCTTATATTTCCCCCCGGACGCATGATCCTGCCCGCATTTCCTCCTTTCTCCCCCGGGTCAACCCTTCCCTTCAAATCACAAACAAATATCTTATTTATTTTCTAACTGGCCATGGCCCATTCATGGACTACTTATTCTATTTCAAACAAAAATCTACATCTAGCTGTACTTGCGGCGCATTTGGTGACGCCGATCACTTTGTTTTTGCTTGCCCCCATACTAAAAAATTTCATTTAATTAAACCCTCTCCCGCAAATTGTGCAGTCTGGTTCTCGAGAGTCAGCTCTAATAATTCTTCCGTTGAAAAATTAAAAAACTGTGTTCTCATTGCTAGAGACATCTCAAACCAAATTACCTGATCAGCTTGTGAGTTTGTCCCTTTATTCTTTTCCCTTTGGTCGGTCTCCCTGTGTTTTTTCTGGAGGTGTTACCTTTGGTGTATCGCTGTATTTGTTGTCTTGTATTTGCTGTACTTGTCTTGTGATGTTTTTGGTGGTTGTTTTAGTTGTTTACTCCTCGTTTTGTTTTCGGGAGTGTTCTTGTTACTCCACAGTTTTTACCTAAAGATGTAACATTTGTCACCAACATTTATTTTACTTTTTATGGTGCTGCTCACTTTTAAAAAAAAAAAAAAAAAATTCACAGAAGTTCCAATGTTGTGAATCAGATATGTAAATCTCCTGTAAATATTATTATGATTTTCTAATTAACGTTGCTTTGGACCGTCGGACGAGGGCCAGTTGAAGTTGGCTTCCGCTGACTCCTTTCCCGGCCGTCCAAATAGATGCTCAAGTCCTTGGTGACGAGTCGGACGGTCTGGGTCTTCAACACCTTTCTGGTAGGTCGGACGATCTGGGTCTCAACAACAACAACTCTCTTAGGAGTGTGGTATGTTATGGTTTAGCTTATGAACGATATACTTCGTTATATAAATTATACTTTAAAAACATTAACGGTATACATAATTTGCATGATGTAAAAAATATAATTTTTAGTGTTTAGTAGTAATTTTATTTTAATTTTTAATAATTACCCTCTAAGGACCGTGGTATGTTATGCTTTAGTTTATGAACGATATCATTCATTATATAAATTATACTTTAAAAACATTATCGGTATACATAATTTGCATGATGTAAAAAAAATTTTTTTTGTCTTTAGTAGTAATTTTATTTTAATTTTTAGTAGTAATTAAATTAATTTTTAATAATAAATGACGAAAACTCCTGAATTTTTCTAACCAATTTTCTCTTTACCTCCTTGAATAGAACAAGCAAATTACAGTCGTCTCTTCAGACAGCACTGGTTAGCTATGAAAAAACTTGTTGCACACCTTAAAAGTTCACTATGCAAGGATGCTTAAAGTTTCGCCAATGTTAAATTAGAGCAATTGAATGATACTAAATTATTTTATAAATACTTTTAAATATTTGATGCAAGGGAGCGAAGTGAGAAAACGTTTTACTTTTGATAACTAAACACCTCGATCTTACATATCGAGTTCGTTGCTGAACATGTTTCGAAAAAAAATTGAGCGTACTGCACCCCGAAAGCTTTATAGATACGTATTCATTATCTGACGATAACTCCTCTGAAACGCAACCAAATTTTTTCTGCAATTTGGATACGCGGTAGACATTAATATGTTACAGCCCGATTTCGTTGATGAATGTGGTCGAATAATGATTGCAAGGGTTGAACCCCTTTACATAGTAAGATTATATGTTCTATAAAACTAACTGATTTCTTTTCAATTTGGGTACGTGGTTCAGATAAATAGATCGAAGTACGTTGCTGAATGTGATCGGCTAAAATTTGTACGTGATACTCCCCCCCCCCTTTAATGAATGTGCGCCTCTAATTCGTAGAAAATTAAATTTATTTTCATACAATTTGGATATAAGAAGACTAATGTTTTACAGATAAAGTTCTTTGTTAAATGTCATCATCGGATCAAAATTGCACGTACTGCTGCACCCCACCCATTTTCTGACATATATTGTTCCACGATAACTGCTTTGCATCTTAACCAAATTTTCTGCAATTTAGATATGCGGAACGGATTATTATCCTACAGACGGAATTCGTTGATGAACGTGGTCAAGCAAATATTACGCGCACTACGCCGCATTTACCGTACGTTTAACGATAATTCTTCTGAACCGATTTTTATACAATTTGGATGTAGCAAAGATATATGTTTTACAGATCCAATGTGATGCTGAACGTGGTTAAACAAAAATTGCACGTGCTGAGACCCCCGGCTACTCAACCAGTTGCTCATACCCTAGGGTGAGTCGGGTGGCATGGATCTTTCACGCTCTGAGACCCCTTTTTCGATATACAAACATTGTTCCACAAAAACTCCTCTGAAACTTTTAACCAAATTTCATGCAGTTTATATATATACCAACTACTATTTTTGCAGTTCAGAGGCTGATGATGTAGAATGTGATTCTTCGCCTTCTTAGACAGATACAGTAATCTTGATGACAGATTAATTTTTTCACAGCATTCTTATTAACACCTTTAGCAGCTATCGTCTCCATGGAAGGTGTTTTTAAACTATACATCTTTGATCTCAGGCCAACAAACTCCAGAGCAGCAGTCGAATTAGCTACTTCAATCAAAGTCCAACTGCTAACATAACAAATGAAAGGTTTTGGTTGCATTGAAAGAAAAAATGACCTTTTTAAAAAATTAATAAATGCATTTCAAGCAAATCGAAATTTAAAATGAAAAGTTATTTATTTCGAAAATAATTGTTTTATTCCAATAAAATGGATGAATAATTTATTCCAATAAAATGGATGGCTTGTTTTAGTTTAATAACGTTAACACTAATAATTGCATTTTAGGATGAAATATAATGTATTCCAAAAACAAAAAATCTGATGTGGGCAACACATGACTTTCCTTATATAATGTAATGAATTTACTACTTTTACAGTACGAAAATAGGTTTTTCTTATAGTAGATACTAATATTCTTTCCAAGACATTGAATTTTCGACAATGAGTCGTCATTTTCTTTGATTTGGCGTCATTTTTATCCATTTGGCGAGATTTTCGTTAATTTGGCAACATTTCAAAAAGTCGCCAAGTTGGTGACATTTCGCCAAATTCGTCGCCAAAATCTCGCCAAGCGTTATGCACTAAGAAATAAGTTATTCTTACAGCAGATAAATGACTATTGGCGTTCAAATACAAAAGTATTACTCAGACTATCTTTTTTCATGAATGGAACGAGCTAGATCCACGAGAATGATGTCACCCAATTTATCGCATGGTATTACATATGAAAGGTGAACATGTTTATCAATAGGAAATATTTTTTTTTATTTTATATGACTTTTCGATATTTTTTTTTTAAATGTACAATATCTCGAGAACGGTTCGTGTTAGCGTTCTAAAATGTATGTCAATCGTTTTCTAATGAAAAATTACATAAGAAATGCCTATTTGCGTAACTTTATTAGTGGTTTTGGTTTTTTGACGATTTTTTCAAAATTTCATTCGAAAATTTAGGGAGGTTCTGAACATTCGATTGCGTATAAAAATAACAGGCGTCCAGTGTTTACGGATTATGATTTTTGTATAAAATTTAGTTCAAATCGGTCCATTCGTTCGTCAGTTATCGTCTCCACAGACCCACTGACACACACACGCACACACACACATACATACTTTCACACACACACACACACAGACATCACTTCAAAAATGTTTGATTCGTAATCAGGGATGCTTGAAACGTGCTCTCCGATCGAAAACTCGAATTCGAATTTTCTACCCGTCACAATACTTTCCTTATACATTATGTATATAAGGAAAGTAAAACATTCAATATTTAAGTTTGTATGTATTAAAAGCTTTTTTGTTTTTAATAAAAACACGAAACAAAATTATAAACACCCATAATACCAATAGTTCACTGTTAAAATGAACTCTAAACTGTATATAATGTTTACAAATTAAACAAAAATCTAAATACAATTCTAGAATAGAAGTCAAAACCTGTTAAATCATATAGCCCCTGTTTAAATCCGAACAATTTTAAAACAATATAAAAAAATACACTATAAACGTGTAAATACACTTAATACGTAATGTTATAAAACGAGAAAGATAAATTTATGTTCTTAAAATAACAATAATGAAGTAAAATCAATTCTTATCTTGAAACGGATAAACCCGCTCCAAAGAAACTGCTAACACAACAAAGTGAAAGGTTTGGGTTAAGAAAAAATGACCTTTTTAAAAAATTACTAAATGCATTTCAAACAAATTGAAATTTAAAATGAAAAGTAATTTATTTCGAAAATAATAATTTATTCCTGAATAATTTATTCAAATAAAATGGATGGTTTGTTTTAATTTAATGACGTACATTCATTATTTGGCAGTCGCAAATATCGAAAGTTCTATTCGATTTCTCTATGCATATCTGACGCAACCTCGTCAGAACCACGTCAAAACCCTGATGTCAGAACCTCGACCACCTCCCCTCCACCATAGAAACACCCTGCGTCTGCTCGCGCATGTGGGCGAAAAATAGATCCGTACTTTCGCGGTTTGGCCGAGAAATTGAAAATCATTACCTCATTAAAATCCGGATCGTGCGGCTACTTTTTCTCATTTCTCGATCAGATTGCGCTTGTAAGAAAGCCTGGTCTTTGAGCTTTCTAAAAATGTTAATTATTATCAGTCGAAATAGTCGGAACTTTTCCCGACGCGAGGATTTAAAAATGAAAGTTCGTTTTTTTGATCCAAAAGTGACTTTTGTTTTAAAATCGTTAAAAAATATTAGAATTTATCCCTGAAATTTGAAATTGATATATTTTTACTCGCAATCGTCTGCTCTTTCCGGTCGTGTGATTTGTTTACTTCTACGATGTCTGGGTGGTGGAGACAAAGGGGAAAAAACCTTCGAAATCGCATAAAACATTAAATAGCAAGAAAAATAATTCAAATTTTAAAAATCCGTTTTGACGTGTCACCTCCCCCCCCCCCGGGTCTCCGATTGCTCAATTTCGTAGCTCTGCGGCGCGCGGTCGCTGAGTCTATAGTATATAAGACACACAGACCTACATTGCCTTTTATTATATAGACCAGCCTGTTCGCTACCCTTGAAAATTCTGACCGCGGCAAATTCGCTGGCGCTAAAACCCCGTGGAGTTGTTGTTGAGACCCAGACCATCCGACCTACCAGAAAGGTGTAAGGTAACTATTTGAACTGCCAGGAAGTGCCACCCAATTTAGACAGGAACCCAGTGAGGGGCATCCTCAGAGACCGTACCCTCCTTTCTCTACCACCAACCACTCGGAAGGACTTACGGACCCACATGTTTAACGTGATCGTACTCCGTGTGAACACGGCGGCAGTTTTGGCAGTGGCGGGAATCGAATCCGGGTCTACCGAGTGCAATTCCCGCGCGATAACCACTGGGCTACCACGCCCTCAACCCCGTAAAGTTAACAAAATTTGGTTTAGTTTAATGACGTTAAAACTAATAATGAAATTTTATGATGAAAAATACTGTTCTCGTGGGGGTTCTTGAAAATTGATCTGTAAAGTGAATTTTTTTTTAATGTTTGTGAACTGTGATAACCCCGTGGAGTTAATAAAGTTTGTTTTAGTTTAATGACATTAAAACCATAATTCAATCATTTAAATTTTATAGTGACCATATGCTAAGCTCTTATAACGCAATTTTCTAATAAATATAATAATTTCATATAAATATAATAATTTCACTCTATATACTGTTACCACCACCCGATGTATACAATACATCACCACAATTCAATCCACCATAATTCAACCATTTAAATTTTATAACCATATGCTAAGCTCTTAATTCCATCATTTAAAATTTAACGTCTAACCCAATGCACAATCTCCATAACATTCAGTTCCATAATAGCTCAAATCCACATAAGCTCTTAATTCCATCAAATATAACGTAATTTTCTAACCCGATCTACAATCTACATAACTTTCTTTTTATTTATTTTTTTCTCCATGGTAACACCTTGCGTCTCCTCCACCTCTCGTGCGTCTGCGCGCACATGTGGGAGGAAAACTTTAGCGCTTTTGCTGAGAAATTGAAATTCGGAAATTATTAAAATCCTGATCCTACAGATATTTATAATTATTTCTTGACCTGATTGGGCTTGTAAGAATGCCTGATGTTTGAGCTTCCTAAAAATGTAAATTATTAGTCGAAATTCTCGGAACTTTTCCCGATGCGAGGATTTAAAAACGAAAGTTCATTTTTTTAGCCTAAAGTGGCTTTTGTTTTAAAATCTTTAAAAAATATTAAAATTTATCCCTGAGATTTGAAATTGATATATTTTTACTCTCAACTAACTGTCTGCTCTTTTCGGTCGTGTGATTTGTTTTTTTCTACGACGTCCGGATGATGGAGAAAAAAGTGTAAAAATGGGGAAAACGGTCGAAATCGCATAAAACATTACATAAAAAAAATAGTAATTCAAATTTTAAAATTCGGTTTTGAAGTGTCACCTTTCCCCTCCCCCCGGGTCTCCGATTGCCAAATTTCGTAACACTGCGATGCGTGGCCGCTGAGCCTATAGTATATAAGACACACACACACAGGCAGACATTGCCTTTTATTATATAGAAAATATCATAATATTAATATAATATAATTGCAATTCACTTTTTGTTTGATATTTGTACAACCATTGCTTTCTATTAGTTATATTTCAAATAGTAATTTCTATTTTTTCTTCTAATTGGCAACACTAAATTTTATCTTATGAGTGGCAACAGATGATTTACGTTTTTCTCAACAGTACTTTGTGTTTAAAAAAACATTATTTTTTTTTCTAGTAATTACTATATTTCCTTATTATTTTTCAGTTTTTGTTTTCTTGTCGGCTGAGTGTTTGGAGTCCATAGTTATTAGCTATCTCAATATAGTAACAAGCATATATCTAGGTTAATTAGGATGGATATTCAGTCTTTACGAAAAATCTATTCTGAATTAACCTCCATCAAGTCTAGCGATATTCCATTTTAACAGCATAATTGTCTCGATTTTTCTGTATTAAAATACTCATCATTGTTTTTTAATTTTGTTGCTTCTTTAATGAATGTTTATTATTAGTCATTGTTTCATTTTTATTTTAAGTATATACTCCTCTTTTTGAATATCACTCTTGATTGTTCCACTTTTCTTCTTTAATAGGTCTTATGTTAGATTAGAATATTATTGTGAGTCCTGCTCGCGTAATTATTTTCTGCAATTAATGCTTAATAATAGGTTTAAATTAAATTTACATATTTTAACACATTATTAAATGTTTCATTTTTAGTCTTTAAAAGGTGTTACACCATATTTCTATTATTTCTTTGGATTATCATTAGATGTTTATTATAATATATATATATATATATATATATATATATATATATATATAGTGTAAAAGACAAGAAGACAAAACGATATACTTTTCGGACAATAAAAAGTAATGACTTAGCCTGAAAGGCGCAATGCTGCTCTCTCCAGATAAGTATATATAAGAATTTCAAAAGAACAAAAAGGGAATAAAGCCAACAGGTAAAATATTACCTGTTGGCTATTATTATGTTATTATTTTACTATTATATTATTATTTTACCTGTTGGCTTTATTCTCTTTTTGTTCTTTTGAAATTCTTGTCCTGGACGCTTTTCGTGTATATATATATATATATATATATATATATATATATATGTATAAATAAAAATTGAAAGATTTTAATCGAAAATTATGCATAAGCTACTGTATGTACAAAAAAACCCATCTCTAGCATATATGTTACAAATGAGTAACTATAGACCAATACTAAGGATAAAGATAGAAGGTAACATATCACTAAAATGGAAAGGGGGATGAGAAGAATATTAGGATACAAAATTCACAATTAAATGTATATAAATATAAATAAAAATAAAACACGGCAAAAATGAGAAAAGGCAATAATAATTAGCTCAAGATAAAAGATTAAGACATAGAGAACAATCAATTGAAGCTACACAAAAAATGGCGGTTAGTTCAAAATTGCATTCTCATCAGGACAGCCATACAATTCGAATTAAAACCGATAGAATAGCCAGTTTCTGACAATGGCGATAGTATTTAACTATAGAGTCCATTGGAAATATATATATATATATATATATATATATATATATATATATATATATATATATATATATATATATATATATATATATATATATATATACACGAAAAGCGTCCAGGAGGAATCAACAATTGGTGGTAGAAGTAAACTGAAATATGAAAAATAATAATTAACAGAGGAGAATTTACCATGATGGTTGGTTGCACTCCCCAGAACTGATATATTTTTTAAAATGAGGAATTTCATTTTTATACGCCCCCTCCCAATTAAAAGAATGTAAATTAGTAAAATTCTAGCCGCAGCTAATTAGCGCAGAAGAAATTTACCCAGCCCGTTTCGATGAAAGATTCGGTGAGATATTTCAAGCATTATTATTATGTATCAATTGCAACAAGGGACGAGTAACAAATCAATTATTCAAAATTAAACGGTAAAATTTGGAAAAAAAAACAATCAAATTTTTTCATGGTATAAGTTTTGTCATGTTTTTGATAAAAAAAAAAATATAAAACTAATAAAATATGCATTATCTGTATAAGAATCAAATCAAACTCATATTTTTTTTATTTTTCGATATCTCAGGGAATTGTTAATCAAAAAGTACCGAGTAAATTATTTTTCGTCGTAATAGAGCAGAGAGCAAATTTTACTGACATTATTTTTAGAGGGGGGGGGGGGGGAAGGGCGAGGCGTAAAAAAATAAAATTTTGAAGTTTTATAAAATTATCAATTCAGGTAAGCGTCCAACTACCATAGCTAAATTATCCTTTGTTTGCTGATTATTTTTCATATATCACTTTACTTTGCAAAGAACTTTGCTGCTCCATTGGGGAATCGCAGCTTGGATCTTCATACTGGTCAGCCAACGCCCTATCGTTGAGCTACTCGGAATTGCAAGCTCTAATCTATGAAGTGAACTCTGCAATCTCTCCTTCCCTCCCTTCGGCTAATGTCAAATTGACGTGCAACTTGATAATCTGACTGACCACTTCCTGCTATTTTTACCTCCTATTAGTCTCCTGATACAACTACTTTTACACAGGTAAGTATCCTGCATGGTCGTTGGTCTCCCGATTTTAAATCTGCGCTCAATATGTCAGAGTCCGCACTAAGTTCGCACTAATCATACTGGGGTCAGTTTCAGACCCCCAGCACCATTGAACCCGCAGGGTTAATTTGGTCTGGCACCACTGTAAAGAACTTTTCTGCATCAACATGAAATCGAACCACGGATCGTTGTACTGACCAACCGAAGCTCTACAGTTGAGCTAATAGAACGGAATTGCAAGTACTTGTCGTCGAAATGAACTGTGCAACTTTTACAACCAACTTTTATATTCCTCTTAGTCACTTTTAGTGAAACACCCTTTATATAGGAATATAAGGTAATTAATATAGTATAATATTTCATTATTGCATTTTTTGTTAGCTTCTTTTATACTAAAGATATCATGCAATTCCTTTATAATTAAATTTTCCTCCTCAATACAAACACAGATATGCACCGACACTATTCATATATGGATTTATCACACCTCTCTATACTCTATAGCTAACTCTATAGCAACTATATAGTCAACTCTATAGCAACTCTATAGCCAACGACCCTACCATGCTGAAAACACCGGTTCTCGTTAGATCACCGAAGTCAAGCAGTATCGGGCGCGGTTAGTATTTGGGTAGATGACCACCTGGGAACACCGCGTGCTGTTGGCACTTTTCGGACGCGGTAGCCCGGTGGTTTGCGTGCTGGATTTGCAGGCTGCCACAACTGCCGCCGTGTTCATGCGGAGTACGATCACGTTAAACATATGGGTCCGTTAGTCGTTCAGAGAGGTTGGTGGTAGGGGAAGAAGGGTACGATCCCTGTGGATGCCTCCCCCACTGGATTCCGGTCTAAATTGGGTGGCACTTCCCGGCCGTCCAAACAGTTACCTTACACCTTTCTGGTAGATCGGAAGGTCTGGGTCTCAACAACAACCCCTCTATACTCTATAGTCTTCAGCGGGAGTTGAACAAAGAGTGGTTTTCAGATTTAGGATAACATAGTCAATCTAATAAGTGGACGACAGTCAAACCTAAATCGCTCCGTCAACTCTTATATTGATGTCAAATGATAGCTGTGCTGATACGTTTTTTTTTTCTAATCTTCTAAATAATTCCATTATAAAATCTAATCTACTTTTCTAGTTAATTTCGGACGAATAATACCGTCCTCCCTAAGACAATCAGTTATTTGATTTCAACAGATATGTGACGTTGATATCAGCAGATTATTTGTTGCTGTTTGCTATTAAATGATAGTTCTGAATACGTAAAAAATCTCTGTCTACAGAAATTTTAGGCTGAAAAAGTGAGAGTAAATATTAATGATAAACCACGATAAAATTCAAGGAGGATAAGTATATCAAGAAAATGTTAGAGACATGATTAAAGAAAATCTCCGTATAAAAACTAAAAGCATCGCTGTTAAATTAGCTTTTTATAGGGAAATGGTGGTGCGCAATTTAAGCAGGTAAGCAAATAAGGATCACAGTAAAATTTTTGTAGAGAAATTAGAACACGTTACAATTTCTGATACTATATTCTCTCTTTAGCCCAAAACTGGCACCTATCCGTTTCCTTGTTATTCCTGAAATTTAAGGGAGAGATTAGGGACTAAGGAATCTATTGAAACGTCAGTTTCCTATTGGTTTTCAAACAACAAACACTGAACATTCCGAGGTGGAATTCATATGCTTGTAAAATGTTATGGAAGATATACTAAAGTTCCAGTAAAGGGTGAGAATTAAAGTGCAGCCTTTTAAATAACGGACAAAAACACATTTTCACTTTTGTTTAATTTAATTATCCGTTTCTTCTTCACATGCCGCAGACAGGCAGGGAGGAAAGGATGCAGTGCATAGGGGCCAGGAGGATTGAAGGCCCGGACCGCATTGTTTATGAAAAAAGATCACTAACTTGTAAAATAGGGGGTAATATGGGGGCTTGCGCATCTGCTGCATAGGAGTTCAAATATTCCATCTGCGGCACTGCTTACTTATTCCCTTTATTCAATGGATCAAAACTATTTAGCTTACCAGTTTGATATTAAGTGCAAATTGATTGAGAATCATTCCCAGTTTGAAAGTAATTTATTTATAATAATATTACAGAAATGCCAAGAGTTTTGAAATTAAACTAACGTCTTTTACTTGGTAACTTCAACCGAAATAAATTACGATATTTAATTTTATTTTTATTTTATTTTTTTGCTTTAGGCAGACAAAATAATTTAGTATCTTGCATATATATGTTCCTTGCTCTTTAATCAAACATTTTGCAATAGATCAATATGGTCGAGTTATTATTATATCACCCTAGCAATGTGTTGAAATAATGAGAAAACCAGTCACTGTTACAAAATTCCAAAATGGCGCATGCTTTAAAATGGATTTTTCTGAGACTTAAACACCATCCTTAAATTTCCATAACAAAATCTTTCCCACCTTCAAATATAAATGTATCGTTAATAAAATATTTGGATACTTCATGCAGATTTTTTTTCTTTTCCACACTAGAAGGTTCATTTTCCGCCAGGTGTTTCATGCTGCTGGTGACTATTTTTTTTCTATCGTTCAAAGAACTTTCTGATGCAACTGATTTTATAATTTGATATCTGAGTGTTTCCTTACGAAAATATTTCAATATTTTACATGATTTCTTTTTCATTTTGATATCGGACAGTTCATTATCCACCGGGTTTATTTTGCTTTTAATGACCCTTTCCTTTTTATCCTTCAAAGATTTCATGATTAAAAGCCTTTTGATGCCTCTATTTTTGGAGGTTCCTTTGGATTTTTCCCCTGGTTTCTTTTGCATTTCCTTAGTGGAGGATTCATCTTTAGCTCGACCTTCCATGCCGCTGCTGATTTTTTCCATTCTATCCATTACAGGATTTTCGTTTGAAAATGCGTTCATCCTTTTATATTTGAATGTTTCTTCGCTAAAGTATTTCAACAATTTACATGACGATCTGTCTATCTTCAAATCGGAGAATTCTTTTCCCATCGCTTTCTTCTTACTTCCTTTGACCTTTTTCTTTCTATCCTCTAAAGAGTTCATCTTTGTCATGACTTCATTTTTTGTTGTTTTTTCAAAAATATTGTTAGAATTTTTGGGTAACTTTTTATGGATTTCCATGTTAGAGGATGACTCTTCCATTAACTTTTTCATGGCTGCATTAATATTTTTCTCTTTGCCTTGCAAACAATTTTTATTTACAACAGATGTTTCCATGCATTCATGTTTGAAGGTTTCTATGTTAAAAAGATTGGGTATTTTACACGCCTTCTTTTGGATTTCCATATTAGAGGATTTATTTTCCATTCTTGTTTTCATGCTTGCATTAGCATTTTTCCTTCTTCCTTTCAAACAATTCCTCTTTGCAGACTGTGTCATGTCTTCATACTTGCATGTTTCTTCGCGAACATATCTGGATATTTTACATGGCTTCGTTTGCATTTTCAAATCGGATGTTTCGTCTTCCATTGAACGTTTCTTGCCTCTTTTGGCTTCTTTATTTTTATCCTCGAAGGCATTTTTCTTTACAGACTTTTTCGCACTACCACATTTGAATGTTTCTTTACTGAACGCATTCGATAATTTACGCGACTTTTGTTGCATTTTCAAATCAGAGGATTTCTTGTCCATTAGGATAAATATGCTCTTGCTGACTTCTACCTTTCTGCTCATAAAATCTTCATTCCTGTTCTTATCTTTTCTTACTCGCTCTTCTTCGAAGCCTCTGTAGACTGCATCCTCTCCATCCTCAAGTCTCTCATACGAAATTTTTCTTGATTTGAAATTTACCCTAATGTCAAAGAGAACTATTATTAAAACATTTTTATAAGACAATTCATCTGTATAATGAGGGTTAAAAAGGATAAATAAAATTCTGCTAATTTATATCCATTTCACTATAATTATTCATTAAGATAAAATATATTTATTTTATCGTACAAAATAGATAAAACGAATTCTTACTTAAAACGAACCATTTCCTCCCGCGCTTCGCGAGTTCGAAATGGCTATTGGTCATTAAATATACACCTACACAAAAATTTTAGATAATACAGAATTTAATAATACAATTTTATTTTACAATTCGAGCTAAAACATTTCGGCTCCATCGGACTGAAGCCACTGCCGACTGTTTATATATATATATGTGTGTGTGTGTGTGTGTGTGTATGTGTGAACTCTTCATGAGCAATTGAGACTCGGCTAAAATATGTGGGGGTGGGATGAGGGATTCACGGCACGCCAGTCCCTTAAGGATAGCAAAATGGTATGAAAGTATGTACGACATCTAATCACTACCACGCCAAATTGTGTATCAGTACCCTCTAACCTTTATGCTTTAATTACTAGTTTTTTTCAATGAATTTGCTGTTGCTGTTTTTAACCTGTGATGACAATTGTATGGTCACAATTTTTCTTTTATCTAAATGAATGATTTTGAATTCTTATGTAGTTTAAATTAATTGGCAACATATGAAGTTTGTTCCGAATTTGCTTTGTCCCACGTTTATGAAAGAGAAACTTGGTCGATAAAAAGACATTAGAGGGCAGGAGAAAGGCTTAACTGTATCCCGCGTATAGTACCGATAAGCGCAACGAGCTTATTATATGGAGACACTACTGACATTCTGGCAACATTATCCGCCATTCGCGCTGCCGATGACGTGAAAAGCAGTCAATTTTTTTGTTATTATGAAAATTGAAATCTTTTGATTTCAATTTCGTATATCTTGCTTTAATTTCAAATATTTTTAAATGAAATTAAAACAAGATATACGAAATAAAATTAAAATATCAATATATTCATTCAATAGCAAATAGCAAGATCATAGAATTCAGGTGGTAATGCTGATAGTTGACTATAAGTGACGTTACATCCAGGAAGAAATTTAACTTATGGCGCCGGCGTCAGTAGTCTCTCCATATATATAAGCTCATTGGATAAGCGAGCGCGGGGCATGGGATACAATTTAGCCTTGACATGAGAAACAAAACATCAAAAAGTAGAATTTTTGTGCCATTCCCATTATATCTCATCAACGACCGATTACGTTTCATTTGATCGCAAACAAAAAAATCTGATGTGGGCAGCACATGACTTGCCTTATATAATGCAATGAATTTACTACTTTTACAGCAAAAAAAAAAAAAGGAAATAGTTATTCTTATAGTAGATACTTATATTTTTAAGACATTGAATTTTCGTCAATTAATCGTCATTTTCATTGATTTAACGTCATTTTTATCCATTTGACGAGATTTTCGTTAATTTGGCAACATTTACAAAAGTTGCCAAGTTGACGGCATTCCGCCAAATTCGTCGCCAAAATCTCGCCAAGCATAATAGACGAAGAAATAAGTTATTCTTATAGCAGATAAATGACTATTGGCTTTCAAATACAAAAGTATTACTCAGAGTATCTTTTCTCATGAATGGAACGAGCTAGATCCACGAGAATGATGTCACCAAATTTATCGCACGATATTACATATGAAAAGTAAACATGTTTCTCAACAGTTAATATATTTTTTTTAATTTATGGGATTTTTTGATAAATTTATTGGAAAAATGTGTAATATCTCGAGAACGGTGCATGCTAACGTTCTAAAATTTGTGTCAATCGTTTTCTAAGGAAAAATTACATAAGAAATGTCTATTTGCGTAACTTTATTAAAGGTTTTGATTTTTTGATGATTTTTTCAAAATTTCGCTCGAAAAACAAATTTTTTTTTTTTTGGGGGGGGGGGGGGGTCAGAACATTCGATTGCTTTTAAAAGCAATAGGCTTCCAGTATTCACGGATTGTGATTTTCGTACCAAATTTCATTCGAATTGCTCTATTTGTTCGTGAGATATCGTCTCCACAGACTCACTGACACACACACACACATACACACACATACACACACACACATACGCACACACACACACATATACACACACACACATACTTTCACACATCACCTCAAAAATGTTTGATTCGTGATCTGGGATGCTTGAAACGTGCTCTCCCGTCGAAAACTCGAATTCGAATTTTCGACCGACCCCGTCACAATACTTTCCTTATACATTATGTATATAAGAAAAGCAAAAAGATATCAAATCTATATATAAAAACTTTTTTTTCTTTTTTTCCTGAGAAACATTGATTGGAAAATCCAATATTCGTGGATTGGATTCAATTGGATCCAATATTCGCGTGTAACTACACGTTTGAGTATATCTTATACTTTTAAAATTTTTGACGTCGAGACGCTACCTAGTCTCTTCTTTGGAATTAGTACCTTAACGGGCCCGGGGCCCCCTATAGTAATGTACTATAGTAATGCACTATAGTAATGTAATAATTCAAGAACTGGAGCAATTAGAAAGTCCAAATTTTGGATTTCGCTATCTTTCAAATATTTAAATTACATACATTTCATTAAATATATATTTCATACATTTAAGTCACATACATTTTATTAAATAAATGCTTCATACATCTAAATTAGATACATTTTGTATGTAACGACTTTGTATGCAACTTTGTATGAAAAATGTATGAATAATAATAAAATAATAGTTTTCATTAATAATAATGAAATAATAATAATAAAATAAGTATTAATAAGTATTAATAATAATAAAATAATAGTTTCTACATGAAATTTCATATTTATGCGAAATTTCATCTTCTTAACTATTGCAGTTTTCGAGTAACAGGGATAACAAAATTCGGGCAAATGTTGATTTCGCTACATTAGGAATTGAGAATGGACTTCGCTTCGCTTGTCCACAATTAAAATTAAATTTCTCCCAGCCGCCCAAAAATATAGGGAACGCCAGTCTAGAAACTTATTTTCTTTCTGGCTGACAATTAAGCGGTAGATAAAATCGTAAGGTTTTGATTTACCAATATTTTTGCTTAAACAGAGAATGCATTCAAATTTGCAGTATGGCCTGCGTCATTTACAGACTACCATTATACTTATACACACATTTGGCGATTTAGATGGTTGTTATAGTAATGATATTCGTCTTAACAAATTAAATAACGAATATTATCGACGGATGAAAACATTATTAGAATTTGGAGTTTTAATTTTAGATGCTTATTGATTGAAATTGAGGTAAATCCGGATAATAGATTATCGTATGTTTTTTTTTCTAAGTACAAATCGCGCCAAATTGGCGCATTCTCCGGTGTTTTGAATGGGTGGCCTATTCTTCGGTTTAACCAATGTGACCTATTCTCCGGTTTAACCGAAATGGAAACCATACATTATATGTAAGAAAATATTTTCCAGATTTAAACCGTTAGGAAAATCATATGAACTATATCGCTGTGCAGATGCTAGCAATTTTTTCTGATTGTAAAGTGAAATTTGCACAAAATAAAATTTGGTACTGTGAAATAGTTTTATATGTTGTCATCGAGAAGAGCGCCAAATGTTAATGTATAATTTAACGCCAAAATCATAAATGAATCTCTTTCACATTATTTCTCTATGGAAGATGTCAAGTCTTCACATTATATTGGGAAAGTCATGCGATTCCCAAATCCAATTTTTGTATCGGTATTTTAGGATTCTGTAGCAACCTCTGTTGTTTATATCCCAATAATTTAAATTCTAAACATATTTTACTTATTCTCAATAACTCAAATTTATAAAAGTTATAGGATTCTATTTATATTTAAATATTTAATTCTCAATTAAGTTTAATTTCGCATTTGAATTACTTAAATTATTTAAGTTTTATTTTATATTTAAAGTTTTGTATCCATAAGTACACATAAATAAGAAAACGATAATCGTACGCTAGATTTATCGAGTAAGCATCTGTTTTGGCTGTAAACATTGTTGAGATCGGTGTAATATTCAAATAAGTTTAAAATATCATAGATAACAGTAAGTAATATTAATTAATCACTTTAATAAATCAATAATAAATCTATTAAAAATAATTCCTGTTTTTATTCCGCCCTCCGTACATGTAGGCTTAGAACAATCTACGATAAATAAATTTAATATTAAAGAAAATTGAATATTAAACTTACAATTTATTTCGAATCCATTTTATTAACGTAGCCATTTTTTCACAGGAAACTAAATTTTTGAAATTGCAGTTATTGTTAGATATATCAACCAGTTTACGTACTAGTAATATTTTCAGAACAGGTAATTCACCTAATAAGCTGAGTTGTTTGAATTGAACATTGATTATTTTATTATTTTTGAAAAATGTTCAGATCATGGAGAAAAGGGGAAAAGAGTTAAAATGCCATGTTGGGATAACGTCACAATCGTTTGAGACCATAATTACAGTGGCGCTGGGATAAGTTTCACTGCATTCTATGGCGAATAACTAACTCTATGGCAGTAACAGCATTCTATGGCAAATATATGGAATAAAAAATACACTCTGCAAAGAAATATATGCACTCAGAAAAAAATTGAATTACAGCCGCAAAACTCGGCATGTAAATGTAGTTTTAAGATGTAATGCAAATAATCAAACTGTGAACGCCAATTATGTTATAGGACTCATGCAACGCGTATGAGAACGGCGCTTTGCATAACATTTAAAACGACTGGTGTTTTCACTCATAGACAATTGGAACGGTATTTGATGCTTTGATACTGCATATTGTGTCCAAAAATGTACTAGGCGGCGCTACGAACAATTGTTGGGTTTAAAAAGAGGTGGCATCATAGACCCACAGATTAACATATACAGATATTTCACTCGACCTCAGCGCCCTCAACCGCCAACCAAAATATCAAAGTTGGAAGGCTTGGCGATGGTCTGTGACGGTTTTCGCCAAGACGTTCTGCTACTTATAACCCTATTTGGCACTGAACGAAACACTTCGAACTTAGAACTTTGTTCTATCATCGCATGCACATCGCATGTTACTTTCGCTGCTATTTTATGGATTACTAAAAGAGAAGGAATTACGTTTAAAAGGTATGTAATTTATTTTTATTTAAATAAAAAATTATGTGTTATCTATCCCATATTTCATCCTATGCACGTGTTCATCATAAGAAATTGGTGCAGTATTATCACTGCCGCCTAGATTATAAATTCTAAGAAGCAATGGCATTATTAGTTAAAAAACCTTTTCCGCATTTATATAAAATGTATAAAAATTGATATTTGGATAGCTTTTTCTAGGGAAAGTTGAATATAATATTGGATGTGTATATATTTTACATGCTTTTTACTAACTGACGTAATGTGGAAAATAATCCCCCCCCCCTTCTAATTAACGATTGAGTTCGACACCTTTGATAATGCATTTATGTAAATTTGTTATTTAGTATAAGAATATAGTTTAGTATAGCGTATTTAAAAAAAATATATATATATATATATAATAACAGCATCCCAGAATAAATTAAGAACTAAGCAATTTAACTATCTACACGCTAGTATATTTTTTAGGCTGAAAATATTATATAATATTTTAGTCTTTTGGATATGTTAGCTTGTAATTTTTGGTGTATAATGATTTACAGTGATGCAATGCGTCAATTTTTTTATTTAGTTTATGATTGCATGAATTAAATATATATCTGTGTTTATTTATTTAAAGTTAAACATATAACAGATAAAAGTATTTTTAAATGCTGATCATGTTTATAGTTTAAAAATCTATAGAAGTACATTTTATTTTATTTTTTTTTGGCCGCATTAACATAAAATCGCCAATTGAGCGATAGTCGCCAAATCTAGCAGTCAAGGATAGTCGTCTCATCGAACGCTAGTGTCTATGCGAAATCCTATGTTAACGATGTTGCCATAGGTTCCTATGGGAGTGAACCTTCTGAATATAGTATTCTGTGCATAGACCTAAGAAAAGCTGGTTAGTCCAACAGACGTATCAGTCACCATCTTGGTCGGAGCAATTTGATTGTTGCTCGGTATTGACAACAGTAGATCAGAGAAAGCACATGTAACCGTCGCAGAATCTCAGGACGCCTTAAACAGACAACTGCCAGAGAGGATTGTGCAGTCAGGAGAGGCGTCAGATCCACACCAATGGCTTCGCAATTCGAAAACATTTGCCATAATCAATGCATCCTGTATCAAGAGATACTACTCGGAAACGACTGGCAGAAGGTATGATTAGGTGTCGACGTCCATTAAGGCGCCTATCACTGATCCCTAAACATAGGCAGAGCGGTCAGTATTGGGGGCCAGTGGCGTGAGGTCCATAGAAGCAATGCAAACATTGGTGGGCCTAACATCAGTTTTAAAAAAAATAGAAATATTTCAAATATTATTATTTATTTTTTTTTTTTTTGCTATACAATCTCAGCAGAATTTGTGTTTGTGAAACGGTGATTAACAATAGATCATTGGTCACCAAGCTCAAATTAGCCTTCCGGATCTCTATTTCGCTTGACGTGATTTTGACGTCAGGGCCAGCCATATTCAAAAACAGAAGTAAAATGAGTATTGATTCGTAGTCTGCTATTTAAACGCATGGTAACGGTATTGTAAACGCATAGTCTGCTATTTAACGCATGATAAGCATAAAATAAATTTATAAATAGTGCTGATTTCTATTTTTAAGTCTAATTAGCACGAAACATTTCTGATTAAAAAAGAAATCTGGCAATCAGGGCCGATCCTAGGGTGTCGGCCGCCCGCGTGCAAAGACCTAATGTGCCGCCCCTCTTGAGAATTTTTCATATTTTGACTAATACTTAACGTTGACGTTATAAATTCATCTACCTGTATAAGAGTAAAAAGTAAAACATTAATAAAAATGCAAATAAAATTTGAAGTGCAAAACTTTATTTTTTGGCCAACTAATAGGTTATAATAGCGACAAAATACTTTAACAAAATAATAAACAAAAAATCTAATGTGGGCAACACATGACTTTCCTTATATAATGTAATGAATTTACAAGTTTTACAGTATAAAAATAGGTTTTCCTTATAGTATATACTAATATTCTTTCCAAGATATTGAATTTTCGACAATGAGTCGTCATTTTCATTGATATAGCATCATTTTTATCCATTTGGCCAGATTTTCGTTAATTTGGCAACATTTCAAAAAGTGGCCAAGTTGGCGACATTCCGCCAAATTTGTCGCCAAAATCTCGCCAAGCGTTTTAGACGAAGAAATAAGTTATTCTTATAGCAGATAAGTGACTATTGGCGTTCAAATACAAGAGTATTTCTTAAAGTCTCTTTTTTCATGAATGGAACGAGCTAGATGAACGAGAATCCCCACCCAAATTATCGCATGGTCTTACATATGAAAAGTTAACATGTTTCTCAATAGGAAATATATTTTATTTAATTTTATATGACTTTTTGATAATTTTTATGAAAAATGTACAATATCTCGAGAACGGTTCATGTTAGCGTTCTAAAATTTATGTCAATCGTTTTCTAATGAAAATTTACATAAGAAATGTCTATTTCCGTAACTTTATTAAAGATTTTGATTTTTTGATGAATTTTTCAAAATTTCACTCGAAAATTTAGGGGGGGGGTCTGAACATTCGATTGTGTTTTAAAACAATAGACTTCCAGTATTTATGGATTGTGATTTTTGTACTAAATTTCATTCGAATCGCTCCATTCGTTCGTGAGATATCGTCTCCACAGACTCACTGACACACGCACACACATACTTTCACACAGACACACAGACATCACCTCAAAAATGTTCGATTCGTGATCAGGGATGCTTGAAATGTGCTCTCCCGTCGAAAACTTGAATTCGAATTTTCGACCCCGTCGCAATACTTTCCTTATACATTATGTATATAAGGAAAGTAACAAAAATATTACCTTTGAAATAAAAATAGACATTTTATAATTAGAAATGCAAAACAACAGTATTTACTCAGAAAATATAATCTAATAAAAGAAAGTACTAAAGCATAAATCTCGTGAAACGAAAAGTATATAAATCAGTCCTTCTACAAAGACTTCCTAATAATTAACTATAAAATAAATTTTCTAGCTTTCTGAGAAGCAAATTTGTCAATAATTTCGGTGAAATCAATTTTTTCAGAGATTTCGGATTCAATAGAAATGATGCTCAAATCTGAAAGCCTTTCTTCTGTCATATTATTTCTCAAGTAAGTTTTTAATAATTTTTAATTTACTGAAACTTCTTTCACCTGGAGCCACAGAAACAGGTAAGGTTAAAAAAATTCTTATTGCTAGAGCAAAATTTGGAAAACAGGGAATGAGATCATTTTTGACTATAATTTCTAATATCTCGGTTGGCTGTTTTTTACCTGGAAAAATATCTTTGAATGAAGTTATTTCATTAAAGAGTTGAATACCGTCTATATCTTTCACAATACTTCCTCCTGTACCTGTAACTTAATATCTAAGTCCATGCAGGGCTTTCATGAGATCATCATTAGAAATGTTGTAAAACTCATACAAAAAGCAGAATATTGAATGGCACTCAGATAATAAGGTAAATCTTTCATTTACCAAAGAGATCGCGTGATGAAGAACTGCAAAATAGAAAGCAGTCTTGAATTGCTGGAAGGGATTTGAAACTGGTTCATCACTGCCCTCGTAGTCAAATAAACGGACCTTTTTCCTGAGCTTCGACATGGGAAATTCGGGATCAATACCTAAATCTCTAGCAAGTGTTGTTGCTGAATCGACAAATATTTTAAAATTATCGTCAGATCTTTGGGAAACTAAATATTTTTTAAGATTATCTAAGCCTTCAATGCATTCCGCGATGTTTAATTTAGGATTTTGAAGCATTTTACTCATTACATCAATTCTTGATATTAAATCAAGCCAAATTAAAATTGAACACAAAAATTTAAATGTTTCAAGACTTTTAATTATTGATTCAGCACCCATTTTTGTTTTCATGTCTCTGGTGGTATCTTCAATTAAGGCATTTAATGCGGTAATAATGTTTTTTAGGTCTTGTTTTAGAGGTCTAATAGCATTGATACGACTTTCCCACCTTGTTTCACTTAATGGTTTTAAAGTTAGACGTTTCACGTGTTTTTTTAGTAAATCCCATCGATATGGGGACGCAGAAAAGTAATTATATACCTCTTGTACCATATCAAAAAACCCAGAAATTTCACCACTGGAGCTGGCAAAGTATGAGCCTCAGACGGCACGTATAATGCTCTCGGATTGATATCGAGAATCCGTTTCTGAAGCCCTCTATTTTTCCCCCTTCATGTTCGATCCATTGTCGTAGCCCTGACCCCGTGTATCTTTAACTTCGAGCTGCAGACTAGGTAATAGCTTCTCTAATAGAAAATTGCACAGACCTTCTCCAGTGATATTAGTTACTGAAAAAAATCCTAGAAAAAATTCTAAAATATCTACCTTACCTTCAGTAGTGTTCATACATCTAATTACAAACATTATTTGTTCTGTGTGGCTAATATCTGGTGTAGAGTCGAGAATTATAGTGTAATATTTGGCTTTTTTGACGATGCGTGTTATCTCATTACGAATAGATTCGGCTAAAATATTAATTATTTCATTTTGAAAATGCTGCCCTAAGTAGTGTGGAATACGTCTTTTGTTATCTTTGTATTTACTGACATTATAATGTGTTCTGAAATAACTGGATCAAATTTGGCCAACATCTCCACTGCCTTTAATAAATTACCATTATCTCTATGATACAACTTCGTACTAGTTCCTCTGAATGCCAAATTTTGACTGGCTAAAAATTGTACTACAGCAATCATTATTTCAATGATGGCGCGCCATCGCTTTTTCTCTCGATTGTAAACATTTTGTTGTTCCGCATCAATAGTACAATTTTTTTCCAGCCTCGTCTTTATTTCGCACCACGACCTTATAAGAGTTTACGTGTTTTCATGCTTATTAAGGTAATCCGAACAATGACGCCAATCAGAAAAGCCAGTATTTACAAGTTGTGTTGAACTATCTTTACCAAACAATTTACATGCAAAACAAAAAATGCGATTTAGTTTTATGGAATATCAAGAGCCACGCGCGATGTATTTTCTCCCCGTTCACTAACGTTTTGTTATAATATGAACAGCTAAATTTTCTGCCACTCTCATCGACCGGAAATTTAAAATTTGCTACTTGTTTGGGACCATGTTCTACCAATAAATCAATATTTTTTTCGTTAAAATGTTAGGCCAAGAATATTACGTTACCTTCATTTTACTCTTGATACTAATGCCCAAAAACTAGATAAATTGAAACCCGTTTTAGATGCATTAGTTTCAAAATTTAAATCTGTATACACTCCTGATAACTGATTTAAATCTATATACACTCCTGATTAACTGATAACTATTTTATGCAAGGTAAGTTATTTTTAATACGCTAAAATTTTTAATATTTTGATAAAAGAAAATTTGAAAGAAAAATATACATCAAATAGAAAATAAGAATTTCCTTTATTCCTGAAAATAGTAGAATGCTGTGTTGAACGGGTGATTTTTAGTGAATTTTTTTCCGAGAGTTAGGCTTAGCACTATAAAATTGCCGTCTCCTGGGAACAGTTCGAAAAAGAAGAGCTCCGTCCTTTGGGCCGCCGCAGTTCCGGAATGCTTTAACTTTGCCGAAAGGGTTAACTTTTCCGAAAGGGTTAACTTTGCGGAAAGGGTTAACTTTGCCGAAATAATTCAGTTCTAATCTACAAAGGAGACCGCTAAAATAAAGTTTCTTTTGACCATTGATCTGCGAGCCGCGTGCCGACCGTGGTATACATAAATAAGCCGCCGCACAGTGGAACGAAACATCCTTAGGCGTCTCAAAAATATGCCCCTTGGTTATTTGTTTAGATAGAAATTTAAAATTTGGTATCCTTTTCTATGCCGTATTGCCGGCTCTGCCACGAATTTTGCTATCAAATGAAGGATGTGGGTAAAGAGTAGACATTAATGGACAATGGACCAACACACTGTGCACTAACATTCTATTTTTCTTAAACTATGGGACTTACTTTGATTTTTCAATAACTATTTAAAATTCAGCATATTTATTCGACTTATTATAAGTTTTAAAAAATTTTGCTTGATTGATAGAACTATATGCGGCCTGCGGCCGCCCCTTATTTTGGCCGCCCGCGTGCGGTGCACGCGCTGCACACCTGCTAGGATCGGCCCTGCTGGCAATTGTTAACTGATATGTGATGATGTTATTATCTAATAGCACAGATACAAAGTTTTGCATCTTAGAAAGTTTTCTATGGAAAATAAGAATTTCTTGCAAATGTGAGAAATTTTCCACGAAAATATTATTAATGTGTTTGCAAAGAGAAATAGAAGATTGGAATGTATACATAAATAGGGCCAACGATAGTATTTATTATTTTATAATAGTACATTTTTCCTCTTGTTTTTATATCCCAAAATTGAATGTAGTGCCTGCCTAATGCAAAACATCACCACACGCTACTGATTGGTGCCGAGCTCGGTCAGCCTGAACAGTGTCCAGTTGGAGACATACTGTCTTTAGCGATGAATATCGCTTCTCTCTCAGTGCTGATGACCTCCGCATACATGTGTGAAAGGCCCAGACCACACAGCCAACCCAGGGTTTACGGCAGTTAAATGTGTGGCCGGCCGCATACATGTGTGGAGGAACACTGGAGGAGGAACACTGGCCAGCGTTTCGATCCTGCATTTGTTGTCGAGCAGTACACGGCCATCGCACGTGGTGTGACTATCTGGAGAGCCATCGCGTTGGACAGTCGATCTTTTTTATTTGTGCTGTAAGCCAATCAGACGGCTCGCTTCTATGTCGACGAAATTCTGCAACCGCTTGTTCTGCCTATGCTGTCTAAATGTAAACACTTTGGACTCGTGTCAAATTGAAACCTATACTGTCTAGGTTCTATTTCCAAACAAGACAACGCTTGACCACATACTGCCCGACTTTCTCAATAATATCTTCGAGGATTTAATACCCTCCCATGGCTATCTAAGACCCCAGACCTATCTCCAATAGAACACGTCTGAGACTTGCTGGTACGGCAGTTGCAACCTTCTCAGATACTACTGAATTAGTTGACCAGTTGCAACATTTGTGGCAGAATCTTCCGCAGAGAGACATAAGTTATTGTTGTTGATACCCAGACTGTCCGACCTACCAGAAAGAGGTACGGTAACTGTTTGGACGGCCGGGAGGAGCCACCCAATTTAGACCGGAACCCAGTGGGGGAGGCATCCGCAGGGACCGTACCGTCTTTTCCCTGCCACCAACCTCTCGGAAGAACCTACGGACCCACATGTTTAACGCGATCATACTCCGCGTGAACACGGCGGCAATTTTGGCATAGGAAGGAATCGAACCCGGGCCTACCGACTGCAATTCCCGCGCGCTAACCACTGGGCTACCGCGCCCGCAGAGAGACATAAGTAAATTAATTGACTATATGCCGAACCGAATATCGACTTGTATTAGGGGAAGATTTACCTCTTAATAAAATTTCATCTTCTTGTTGCCGCCATTTTTAATAAAACGTTTTTGTTTAGCTCACAAATTCTAATTATTTACATATCTCCTCAAACGATACATGCATACCCAGTTTTGCGGCTGTAGTTTATTCTCTTATGGGTGCATATATTTTTTTGCAACAGGGTGTATTTATTTGAATTGATAACTTCATAGAAATAAATAGTCAGTGCAATACAAATTAGAACAACAATAAAGAATATTCCTAAAGAGTATTCAAATTTATTTTACCTTCAATTTATTTTTGTCTCCATTCATTGCACCCTGTTCTACAACTTGGAAAAAAATCGGCAGTGGCTCCACCAGAGCCAATAGAGTTTTGCATAAATAACGTTTTCATTTGTGAGTAGTTTATCTTCTTTAAACTTTCAAAACTGGCCATAATATTAAAATGTCAAAATTAGAACGACATTTTCAAAATAATATAATATCAAAATTATAACCACTATATTTTGAAAACTAAGAACTCGAACCGAAATCCAACAGTATACCCTCGTAGGGCTTTATACAGTTCATTCACTTTTAGCTTGTAGTATATAAGCATTACAAACTTAAGAACGGAAATTGTTCAATATTTTTCAACTTGACAAAACAATACCTCAAATATAATAATAGCTTTGTAAAAAAAAAAGTTATCTGAAAACTAGATTTCCTACTGAACTTTTTTATCGCTTAGTGTTTATATCTATATTTTATAGTCCAGAATATATTTTAAGTGAAAGCAAGCAAATTGAAGCAACAAAAACGCTTTAGATTTTCGAAACAACAGTTAAAAATATTAAAATATTGAAATAATTCTTGTATATTTATAAATGACACTCTATTTCAGACTAAACAAATAAAAGTTGTTTAAACTGTTATCTATTAGGTTCAAAGATATAAGTGTTCAAAGTGTTTACATTTTTCGCAACGCTCCGATTTCAGCCAGATACCCCAATCATAAATGTTATGCACATTAAAATACTGATTACTTTTACTCATAATTAGGGAATTTTAATTTTAAAATGATCAAAAATGCATACACACCCAACTCTTTTTTACACGCTTTTTTTTTACACGAATTTGAAGTTACACGGTTCAAAAAAGTCTTCCTTATTTGAAAAAATTATTTGATCTAACACGATTTCAAAGGCAAGGTCAAGTTGAACGTTTCCGCTCTAAATTTTTCAGGAAATTTTTCTTAAAGTCACAATTTCATAGGTGGTTTTTATGTGCTCTTTGTGCGCCGGGAAGAATGTGAGACCAGGAGGCAACTTGTGAAGTTTTGATGTTTACGACAAAACAAAGCGGAGACTTTTAGGCACCGTTTTATGACAGTCGGCCCGGAAAATCATGACCCCAATAAATTCAAGTCACACAAATTTCAAGTGTGTTTGGGGCAAAAATCCCCTAGGACCAAAACTTAAACCAAGCTTCATTGGAAACTGAAGGAGCCAATGATGCAATGACGCAACATTGCATTAAGAGACATCCAATGAGAGCAAGGAGGGCGAATCTGAACCCCAGGCCAAATGATGTGGCCACAAGGAGAAAAGTCTACGAATATATTGGAAAGAATTCAAACAGTGTTGTCCAATATGAGATGATTATCCAGAAGCGATGAAAGAGAGAGGTCGTGATGATTCGAACAGTAAAGTTAAGAAAGTAAATCGTTATTCTGAGTCGTGAACATGCTTTAGAATAAACCAAAGCTAACTCCAAATGGCAGAAAACGAAGAGGCAAAAATTCCAATCATGCTGAGCAACAGGTCCGAAATATAGTCTTCGTATGCCAGTTTTCGTATATATTAGGTCAATTGTTAATCTCTGGAATAAGATTCAAACTACCTGGTCTTACACTGTGCTTCTCTCCTCCTTAAGCGTTTATTAAAACTGTTGTTATTTCAATCATAACAATAATAGGTGTGAATAAATAATATTTATTTTAAAAGTTAAAAATGTGGAATTTAATGTGTAGTGTTTTAATTAATAATTATGTTATGGAACTCGTGCAAAGAAGTAAATGGTGGGTTATTGTGTGGGTTGTTTCCTAAATTATGCGCGTAAAGTGTTTCTTTCTGTTCACCACAGAGTCTGTGTTCGGAGGTGTATGCAGATTAAATCGATGCGAAAACTAAAAGCGCTATAAACAATTAGTGAGTAATTTGTAGCGCTTTGAACGCTTGTAAACAAAATAAATGATTATGAAAAATTCGAATAAACTTATTGAACTTTACTGAAATTTTATTTTACAACATAATTATTCATTCAAAAACACTTCGACTCCTTTGAACTGGAGTCACTGCTGATTTTTTTATGTGAGTAACATCTATACTTGGGTAACATCTATACTCCGGAAATCGGAGCGTTATAAAAAATGTAAGCATTTTGGACGCTTATATCTCCGAACTTAATACTTAAAAATGTAATTTTTTTTTGTATTTTATCGAAAATATCGTAGGGATTATGAATATTTAAAAATAATTTCAATATTTAAATATTTTTAACATTTTGTTTTTCGAAAAAGTGTTAAAAAATATTTATCTATCCGAGGGAGGTTTTCTTATTTTCACTCGAAATGTCTTTGAGAGTATAAAAGATAGATACAAATAATAATCGACAAAATATGCATTAGGAAATCTAGTTTCTGAACCTATACTTTTTCAAATCCATTGTAACACGTTTTTTATTGAATAACATTTTGTTAATTGCTTAATTTTCGACAACAGGGTTAAGAGAAAATATTTAAATTAGTTATTTTACCGTCTCACATCAACTTACTTTTCCAAGATATTGAATTTTCTTAAATTTGGCGACTTTTTCTCAAAAAATTGTCACATTTATCGAAAGCATTATAACAAAACATTACATTGAGAGAGAAAAATAAATTTTAACCAAGGATTAGCTGTATCACGCTGTATGCTTAACTTACAGTTAAGATTTTAATTTTATCATACGTATAAGTTTAATCACAATGGACGAACGTAATGACAAGAATAAAACTAACGACTAAAAATATTGAAGCTTAATTATTTCATCACAAATCCTTAAAAAATATGATGTGACAGCACATGACTTTCCTTATATAATGCAATGAATTTACAACTTTTACAGTAAAAAATAAGTTATTCTTAAGTAGATACTTATATTCTTTCCAAGATGCTGAATTTAATCGTCAATGAGTCGTTATTTTCATTGATTTAGCGTCATTTTTATCCATTTGGCGAGATTTTCGTTAATTTCGCAACATTTTAAAAAGTCGCCAAGTTGGAGACATTCCGCCAAATTCGTCACCATAATATCGCCAAACGTTATGGACGAAGAAATGAGTTATTGTTATAACAGATAAATGACTATTGACGTTCAAATACAAAAATATTACTTAAAGTATCTTTTCTCATGAATGGAACGAGCTAGATCCACGAGAATGATGTCACCAAATTTATCGAATGATATTACATATGAAAAGTGAACCTGTGCCTCAGCGGTCAATATATTTTTTTATTTATGGGATTTTTTGGTAAATTTATTTGAAAAATGTGCAATATCTCGAGTTCGTGCTAACGTTTTAAAGTTTACGTCAATCTTTTTCTAAGGAAAAATTACATAAGAAATGTCTATTTGCGTAACTTTATTAAAGGTTTTGATTTTTTGATGATTTTTTGATGATTTTTTCAAAATTTCAATCGAAAATTTAGGAGGGTTCTGAACATTCGATTGCATTTAAAAACAATAGGCTTCAGTATTCATGGATTATGATTTTTGTACCAAATTTCATTCGAATCGCTTCATTCATTCGTGAGATACCGTCTCCAGAGACTCATTGACACACACACACACACACAGACATCACCTCAAAAATGGTTGATTCGTGATCAGGGATGCTTGAAACATGATCTCCCGTCGAAAACTCAAATTCGAATTTTCGACCCCATCACAATACTTTCCTTATACATTATGTATATAAGGAAAGTAATATAGCCACACTAAGATTGATGGTTTTAATAAATTGCTGTCTTTCAACAGAGCATGGACACGTGACGTCACAAGAAGAATTTTGCAGTTACTTTTCCAAAACAAAAGTATGCTTACCAGTATCGAAAGCCCAGACCGTCCAGCTCATCCTAGGACATAGAGTAGCACAGTGGGCGGCCGGGATGCTTACCAGTATGGAAATTTTCATCATTTCTGCATTAAAAAGAGCTGCTTTCGAAATTTACAATCGTTTAACCTCTAATTTTATAATTTTAGTGGGATATATCCAAATTTATCTACTTTGATGGATATTTTTAATTTATCGGAAAATAAAATACTCACTTTCTATAAAATATACGAGCGAGATTTTTTTTTAGAAAATTCGTTATGTAGCTTCCCTTTTCTCGCTCGCATATACACTGCAGAATTTTCTAATAAATTATACATCATCAGAATACTTAACTATTGACTACGGTAAAAATGAATAGTAATGTACATACACTTAAAATCACTTGAAGTGCATTTTAGAAAATGAAATATTTAAACATATATTGTTACTCAAGTGTTCTACTAAATAGTTGGAGATCACGTGCGTTGGGATTTAATAACTCAACTCAAGAAAGAAGATTAACTGATTTAAAACAGTTTTATAAAAAGAAATGGTTCTGTAAGGCAACGGAAATAAAGGTGTTCTCTCATAATTGCTTATAAGTCAATTTTTTCTCAACAAAACTGGCGTCCGCGACAGGACTTATAAGATGGAAAAATTAAATAAGGAAAGAACCCAAGCTAGGCGTTTGTTTACATTGGCGGCACAGCAATTAGAATTGAAATTAACGGCCGTTCCAATGCTGAAAGCAGAAGTTATACCCGATTTCAAGGTACTTGAGGATAGAGCGGCCCATTTATTTGAATTGGATAATTCTATCAAAGATTTAATGCTAGATGAAGAAGATTTCAATGAAGAAAATTTCGCCAAGGAAATCGATGGTGCCGAAAATTATAAAACCCGGTGGATAGTCATGAAAACCAAGTATGAAGGTTTATTAGAAAAGAAAGAAATCGATCCTTTAAATATTGGTCAAGAAAGTGTTTTTGGACAAGGTAAGCGACATTTCAAGTTACCTAAATTAGAACTGAAACATTTTGATGGGGATATAAAAAATTGGCTCGGCTTCTGGGGTCAGTTCAGAAAAATCGATGAGGATGAAACAATTGATGACGATGATAAATTTCAGTATTTGGTTCAGGCCACTGAAGACGTCGCCAAGGAACTTGTAGAAAGTTTTCCTCCATCAGGATCCAATTATCATAAAGCATTAGAACAACTAAAATCGCGTTTTGCCAGAGACGAATTACTTATTGAAATATATGTTCGAGAGTTGTTAAATTTAGTCTTGGCACAAGTTTCAAAGAAGGGAGCCAAGTCGTTAAGTACACTTTATGATAAATTAGAAACTCAATTACGGGCATTAGAAACTTTGGGTGTTACATCTGAAAAATATGCTTCTATGTTGTATCCATTGGTAGAATCGGCTCTTCCTGAAGAAACTTTGAGAGTTTGGGAGAGATCTCGTAGGAAGTTTAATGCTAAAATTGGCGATGAAACTGACAATTTAACGTCTCTCTTACAATTTTTGAAGCTAGAAGTTGAAAGTGAGGAACGATTGCAAATCGCTCGTTCAAGTTTCTCGCATAGCAATAACTCTTCGATACCTACCGCTGCTTGTATTTTCTCCGGCGAAGTAAAAGTGCCAGGAAAAATGTGTGTGTGGTGCAGTAAAACATCTCATAATTCAACAGAGTGTTTCAAAGTTAGACATTTTTCTATGGACAGTAAAAGGGAACTACTTCGGAAAAAGGGAGCCTGTTATATCTGTTTAAGGGTCGGTCACAATGCAAAAAGATGCAAGGCAATGGTTAAATGTCTTATCTGTGATAAACGCCATAATGTTATTATGTGCTCTGAACTGCCAAATTCGTCGCCAAATAAGAAAGCAGAGAAAGAACCAAACAAAACAGCAGAGACATTTTCGAATAATGAGAGTGAATCAAGTGTTCTATTAACTCATCGAAATGGTCCGATTCTACTCCAAACAGTGCTCGTCCGAATATTAAGTGAAGGTAAACCTAGATTAGTGAGAGCACTCTTTGACAATGGTTCACAGAGGTCGTACATTCGTAGTGATATCCCAAAACGACTAAATCTAAGAGTCTCAGGTCAAGAGACATTGAGTCATTGTTTATTCGGAGGATCAGAAATTAAACCCAGAGCTCATAATGTGTATGACATATCAATACAGAGTATAGATGGAAAATATCAATACCAGATGTCTGTACTAGATCAAGCTAAAATATGTAGTTCTGTTCCCCGGATAGAAAATCCAAATTTATATCCCTTATTAAAAGAGCAGAATATAGTTTTGAGTGATGCAGGGGAAGGTGCTCCAGAAATAGGTCTACTAATCGGAGCAGATTATTCAGGTATGCTAATGACTGATTCAGTCGTCCGTTTGGATAAAAATTTAACTGCAATCAAAACTGAATTAGGATGGACAATTCAAGGTCCAGAAATCAAATCCCGTACAATACTGAGTAATATTACTCTTCTCTGTCACTCAGAATTAGCAGATTTATGGAGTCTGGATGTACTTGGAATCAGAGATCCAGCCGAAACAAAAACGAAGGAAATTTTAGATAATGAAGTGACTGAGTTTTTCCAGAAAACACTACAAGTTAATGAAGAAAGTCGTTATGAAGTACGTTTACCTTTTAAAGAAGGGCATCCAGATTTAGACGACAACAGGGAACTGGCAATGAGAAGGCTTATAAGCACCACCAAACGTCTCGATCGTATAGGATACACAAAAGAGTATGAAATTGTATTTGAAGAATGGCTTCAGTCAGGAGTAGTGGAACGTGTGCCAAACAATGAAATTACCTCCATTCATCGACATTATCTGCCTCACCATGCCGTTATTAAACTTTCCAGTTTGACGACGAAGGTCAGACCAGTTTTTGACGCATCAGCCAAGGATTCGAAAGGTAACTTTTTAAATGCATGCCTCGAAAAAGGACCGAACTTAGTCGAATTAATTCCTAAATTGCTGACTTTGTTCAGAAGAAACGCCATCGGTGTTACAGCAGATATCCGTAGAGCTTTTCTACAGATTAGTTTATCTCCAAGAGACAGAGATTTTGCCCGCTTTCTCTGGTGGAAGAATGAGGAGAGAAAGGAAGTAGAAACTTTTAGACACTGCAGAGTTGTTTTTGGCATGTCTCCTAGTCCGTTTCTGTTAGGAGCAACAATTGCTTATCACCTGGAACATGCTCCACCGAACATACAAAATACTACTGAACGACTTAAACAGTCCTTTTACATTGACAATTGTGTCACTAGCCTGCAGACAAAGGAAGAAGCAGGGAAATTCATACGAGAATCTAAAGAACTGATGATGGCTGCGCAGTTTGATCTTAGGGATTGGACTACGTCTCCAATAAAATTCACAGAAACAGAAGTGAACAGAAAGCTTGTATCAGTCTTGGGAATGACGTGGGATACAGAAAATGATACAATGTTTTGTCACATCGACCCATTTAAAATACTTAAGGATAAAATCACTAAAAGAACATTATTATCAGTAGCACAGAGTATTTTCGATCCTATTGGCTTAACTTGTCCTACTTCATTGATTCCCAAATTAATCCTACAAAAGGCTTTCATCCTACATTGTGGATGGGACAAGGAACTTCCACAAGAACTGAAAAACGAGTTCGAAAAGTGGCTCGAACAGATACATTTGATAAATGATTGTAAAATTCAAAGAAGACTCTCAACAGATACGTTTGATGATTGCAAGATAAGTCTTCACACCTTTTGCGATGCTAGTAAATCAGCATACACAGCTTGCATTTTTCTACGCACATCCTATGGAACAAACACAACCGTAAGTCTTGTACTTAGCAAATCAAGAGTTTCTCCATTAAAAGAAATTACAATTCCGAGGTTGGAACTCATGTCGGCTGTTATTGCTACTAGACTATATGTTCAGGTCATCAAAATTTTGAATCTGTCGAACTGCGAATCATATTTTTGGAGCGACTCATCGGTAGCATTGACTTGGATAAAAAATAAAGAAAATTGGAATGCTTTTGTCGGCAACAGGGTAAAAGAGATTCGACAGTACACCAATTCTAACAACTGGTATCATATTCCCGGAACTCTTAATGTAGCAGACCTGTTGTCCCGTGGCTGTCACGCTAGTACATTATTGAAGAGTCGTTGGTGGGAAGGCCCTTACTGGTTAAAGTTAGAACCACAAGAATGGCCTACTTCATCAATTTCTGCCGCTGAAAACGAAGTAAATGCAGAAAAAAGGAAGACCGTTATATCAAACGTAAACTGTAATGAATCAAGTCTAGTTTCAGACCTATCTTATTTTTCTAATTTCTCAAAAATCAAAAGAATGGTGGCGTGGTTATTACGGTTCATACATAATTGTCACGAAAAGGAACGCAGAAAGGGAGAACTGACTAGTGAAGAAGTTTCAACGGCTGAAAAATTGATATTTCAAACAATACAGAAGGATAGCTTCACAGAGAAGAAAGTTAACACTCTAAAAAAGATGCAGACTTTCAGGGACAACGAAGGACTCTTAAGAGTAAGAACAAGGTTGATTCTCGGAGATGAGAAGGAGGACTTTAAGTGTCCAATTCTACTAATTTTACAATTTTGTCGAAATTGCAAAGAGGGGAGGATGTTGGAGATCACGTGCGTTGGGATTTAATAACTCAACTCAAGAAAGAAGATTAACTGATTTAAAACAGTTTTATAAAAAGAAATGGTTCTGTAAGGCAACGGAAATAAAGGTGTTCTTTCATAAATTGAGTTATTAAATCCCAACGCACGTGATCTCCAACAGTAATGTACATACACTTAAAATCACTTAAAGTGCATTTTAGAAAATGAAATATTTAAACATATATTGTTACTCAAGTGTTCTACTAAATAACTTACTTTCAGCACAAATGTAAATTACGATGTTTGATGAGTTTAGTTTCAATTTTTGTTTACCATCATCGTCACTTTACCATTATTCGCTATGGTAAAAATAATGCGCTTTTGCCTTTATGTTTCAGCACATTCTACTACGCAGGCTGTTTATTTACGTTTGTGCCATGCTCTATAATAAACATTGTTGGACCAAGGCTTAACTATATCCCGCGCCCGCGCTCGCTTATCGGTACAGAACGCGGGATACAGTTAAACGTCTTCGTAACCAATGAATTTGTTCCTCAACGTTGATAATAAATAAGCTTTACCGCGTGTCACGTGATCTGTCTTTTAAATTTTAGATATCCTTTTAATTAACTGTAAACTATATTTAATGTATCAAAACATTAAATGGCAACAATGGTTCAATATTGGTTAGTGCAATGAAACACCAAATGATAATTTTCCCCACAGACTTAATATGGTGAGCTTTTAAGTCGATTATCTCTGTCCACAGATCGAATTTTGAAATTCAGGCTCAGCCATGACCTGTAACTTTCTTAATTTTATAAATGTTTCAAATTTCGCGCAAATCGGTCATATAGTAATCAGAGTTTCAACCCCTCCTTCCATGGTTTATTCTTTTGCAAACACAAAAGCATCTCATACTAAAATTTATATTTTAAATTGGTATGAAAATTGCTAAAACTTTTTAGTTTCAGACCGATCTAATCAAACTAGCCATAAAAGTTATTGATGAATATTAAAGCATATGCTCATATTTTTTAATTTTACTTTATTTTTTCCCTACAACAGATGGTAATGTATAGGGGAAGTATTGGAATCGTGTCGAAAATCCCAACTCGAGCTTTTGAATCTTTACGTTTTGGGAACTATAGAATACGAAATAACTATTTTTAACGTGACATCTTTGTGTGTATCTGTCTGTGCAATGTATGTATGCACTGTAACTAATGGACCAAATTTCATGAAATTTTATAGATAAGTCACTTGTAGGTTACCCAAGTGCTGATTAGATTTTTGTATGATTCTGGAATAAGGAACCTGCTTTTTTTGCGAAATTAGCTGCAAAAATTGTCAAAATCTAAAATAAAAGACTTCGTATGCTCAAATGTTTGATTTATACGTAATATTCGACAATGAATGAAATAAGACCAGCCCCATTATTCAAGGACTAGCCATTCTTGAAATATTTGAGTTTTTCCGCATTTTTACTATGCCGCCTTTGAAAATACGTCTACTAACCAAATGAAAATGAAAATTTAAATAATAGTGTAAATACAGTGTAATTCCAAATAGTTGTGCGTTGTTGTTGTCGAGACCCAGACCGTCCGACCTACCAGAAAGGTGTAAGGTAACTGTTTGGCCGGCCGGGAAGTGCCACCCAATTTAGACCGGAACCCAGTGGGGGAGGCATCCACAGGGACCGCACCCTCCTTCCCCTACTACCAACCCTCAGAAGGACTTAGGGACCCACATGTTTAACGTGATCGCACTCCGCATAAACACGGCGGCAGTTTTGGCAGAGTAGGGAATCGAACCCAGGCCTACCGAGTGCAATTCCCGCTCGCTAACCACTGGGTTACCGCGCCCGAAATATCTTGCGCAATTACACTCACTTAAATTAATTAATAAAGAAATAAAGAGAAAATGAATTTCAGTCTGTAGGGAAAACCATGTGCTGTTTACATCAATTTTTTTCTCTAAACAACTTTTCAGTCTACCTTTAAGTATCTCTGCACACTGTTTACATAAAAATAATTGCTTTAACCGCGATAAAGCAATAAATGGATAAAAATATGCAAATTTGGCAGAAAATCGTATAGATGTGCTATGAAGAATTTTCGAAGGCTTCAATTTTCATTTTCCCTATACAGGGTGTCCAAAAAAGATTCAAACTCGCTTTAATTCTTCACTTGTTGTAGATAAGTGGGAAAAGTAAATTGCAAAAATGTTGAAAGTATGGTAGAAAATAAGACTACGTTAATGAAATAGTCCTCCCATTTATTTTCAAAAAGTTACACTTTTTAAATTTTTATACGACCCCCCCCCCTCCCTCTTAGATAAATTTGGTCAATTAGAAAATTTTTATTTTTAATGCAACAAAATCATTAAAAAAAACTGCATATATGTATCTTTAAAATTGGTTGAGTTATATTTAATTGAAAAATGAACATTGTGAATGGGGATTATATATCAAATTAGAAATGTAAATTTATGACATGTCACAAAAAAGATAAAACAGGATGATAATACATAGGATACCCAACCGCGTACTGAGTACCACTGTTTTATATGATCTCTGTCTGTGTAATGCTTTATTTGGATGCATTTGTGCTAAAAAAAATTGACACATATCAACGTATTTTTGATCTAAACAATTTCCATCGTCAATTTGTTTATGATCCTTATTTCCACAGATGAAATAGTCTTTCACATGGTACGGAAAAGTGGCATAAGTCAGATTTTTGCCTTTATTATAATTCAGTTGATTCTAAAGATAGAGATATACGGGTTTTTTTAATGGTCTTGTTGCATTAAAAATAAAAATTTTCTGATTGACCAAATTTGTCGGCTTTTATTTCTTAAATATTGATCTTAGACATATATAATAAATTACAAAGTTGTGTAGAAAAAGGAACATAATTTTATGAAATCGATCGAATTTTATGAAATCGATGTAATTTATTATATATGTCTAAGATCAATATTTAAGGAATAGAAGCCGAAGTCAATGTTTTTGGGACATCCTGTATATGGGAAAGTAAAAAATATAGCGGTAAGTAACAACTAGCAACGTTGCATAGAAAAAAAAGACAATTTAAAGAATCGGGATTTTAATAAAATTTCCTGAATGCCAATTTAAAAACAAATATATAACAAACTTGGAATATAAATAACGTCGAATGAAATGTATTAATCAAATCTTCACTATTTACTTCATTTTCACAATGAATGTACCGCAAGTAAAAAGAAATGTAAAAGAAAAACATTTTTTTGTTCTTGACTAATGAACAATCCGGCTTTATTAATTATGCATAAAGTTCATTAACACACAAAAAAAATTAGTTTTAAAGATGATTTTTATTTACTTTATTTGATGAATATATTTTCATCCATGTAATTTTCTTATCGTGGGATTCAAATGTTTTTATGGTTCGAATTAGTAACGTGGAACAACATTTTTTTTCCCCCTTTGACCTTTTTTTCATTCCACTATAACTATCACTAGCAAATTAAAAATGTCTTTGCGCGCTTCCAGATAATATTCGTGAAAAATATAGTTTAAAATGCTTCTAAAGATAAATGGTTTTAACAAAGAAAAATGGTTAAAAAGTTTTTTTTTATTCAATTTTTTTACCTTTTAAAAATGTAATGTTAACTATTGTTTTGGAAAATAATTTTCGGTTTAAGACCGTAAAAACAAAAGTGAATTTAAATTTAAATGAATTTTATCTCATTATGACTTTGGCATGCCTTTTTTCTGATTATATCTAATTTCCTTACAAAAATAATTTATGATATAAGGAAAATACTAAGACGTGGTTAAAAACTCAAAGTCGAGTTTTGGATGAATTTTCATATTTTGAGCATTTCTGTGTGTGTGTGCATCATAAAGCATCAGCATCATTCAGTGGGATAATCCTGGTTATTAATATGATTGTTATCCTGTTTGTTAAAATGATATATGATTTGTTATTCAAAAACAGATAAAATTAGTTATAATCCATTCTCGAGATATTTATACGTTTCTAATCTAAAAAAAAATTAACTGCAGTGTCGGTAACTCAACTCGGCTTTCTCATACCAGAATAATTTTTTTTTTTCAAATTTTACAAAAAAAATTTGAAAAATCGGTTGAGTTACCACAGTAGTATTACCACAGCAGTTTAGTAACTCAACTCGGCTTTCTCATACTAGAATTCATTTTTTTTTTCAAATTTTACAAGAAAAATTTTGAAAAATTGGTATAGTGGATCCAAATGATTACAACTATAACGTGTTACCCTTCACTTTAAAGGACACGAACAAATATTTTTATTGATACCAAACTTGACAATATACCTCCGGGGGGGGGGGGTGACTTGTCCCCTAACCTTTTGCTTACGGGTGGGATAGCGTCCATCCCAAACAATGAAACTCTCAGAAAGACAGGTATTTAACATACCCTACCCCAAACAGTTCGATCCCCCTTTGCAGGCATTAGCGTCCATGGACGCCAATGCCAGCAAAGGGGACTTCTTTGCGAATACTTTAGAGACCAGAAATTAACAGCTACCATTATTAGTCATTGCTACAAGCCTTTCTAAAGACATTAAAAATTTTACTTTACTTTCTCACCGAGGGAATGCGATATCTCGAAAGAATAAATGGATCTTTATAAAATTAGTACTATTCTAATCATCAATAGTAATAATCCATTTGATTTTTGGTAAAAGTCACGAAATTTCTACTTTTTATTACTGTTTTCCCACAATATCGAAATGTGTTAATATGTAAGCAAAGCCAGAGGTTGTACACAGCAGATGTTTATCAAATATCTCGGTTGACGAAATATTTTTATCTCAAATTTTCGATTCCATTAGGCGGTTTCGATTGTTATTTCAACTTTTGCAATTAAATACGAGAATATTAGTCTCAAATAATCGCATAAAATGTTTCTGAAATGCTTGCTTAAAAAGTTAATGCTACGAAGCCATTTCAGCTCCATTTCGAGGCCAAATGGTTTTACTTGAATACACAGGTAATGTTTTGTCAAATACGTAAAACTCCAATAAAGTTCAATAAATTTTTTGTTATTTTCAGTCTCATTGTTACGGCTACAATAGATAATATGGACTTATGGTAACTAAAGTAAGATTCATAATTGAAACAATTTATTCTTTCTAAATAAGGGGCGAATATAAATTTTATGCAAGTTTGGCCTTTCGTTCCAGATTATACAGGATCTGGTGTAAGTTTTAAGTTGAACATTGTTGGCAAAATCTAAAATTCGGATGTGGACAGTGCATGACTCTCCCTATATAAAGCAACACATTTATTTCTATTCGCAGTGGAAAAATGATGCATAAGATCTACAATGTTTTAAATGTTGAATTGTACATTTGACGCTTTTCCGGGTGACAACATGTAAAACTATGCCGAAGTACCCAATTAACTGGCATTTCACGCAACTGTAATTTAACAATTACCAATATTAACAGCTTCAGCAATAAGCAATACACTAGTCCATATATTAAAATATTTTTCTAATTAATTCATCAATTTGGTGTCATATTTGCAATGCAATGTTAACCATAGTTTCATCAATCTGGAGCGAAATATCGCCACGTTGGCGATATTTCGCCAAATTTATCGCCAAGCGTTAGAGACCGGAGAGAAAAGCATTTCTTATATACATATGTTACGGGTACAGCCCGAAATTGGATAAACCTAGTTTTATTCGGGTAAAGCCAGCATTACCCAAAAGGGCACAAAGACACAGTTCCTCTCCACCACCAAGAAGAGTTTTGCATCACGATTACCGAAACCCGCCCGGGTCGATCCACACATTATTTTACCACTTGAGTGAGGTGTGTCAAAGGCTATAAGGAGCCAGTGCCCTACTGCCTCACCCCGTGTGGAGACGTCAGTATTTTGAAAATAATATCGCTTATTCTGAGAAATTAGTGGAGCATTTAAGTCTTTTTATTTTACTGGATATTATTCCTGTTTACGCTGTGCTTGTAAATAAACGTGTTAGTTATCCAGAAATTTGGACTCATTCTTGTATCTTGAGTATACACACCCACAATTCTAAAGAATATATCGTAACAATATTATATGTATTTAGAAAATTAGGGGTTATTGAGCATAGCTTACGAATTGAGGTGAAAAATTGCTGTTGGATTGTATATTATTCCCGTTTACTTTGTGCTTGTGAGTAAACGTGTTATCCAGAAACTTGAACTCGTTCTTGTATCCTGCCTGTACACCTATGATTCTTGATGATACGTTCGTAACAGTATCATGGCTTCAAGGAAGACGAGTACTGTGCATTACGATGGATTCCTTCATGGGTTATTGCCTGTGCGTTATTTATTTATGTAAGTACTACACTATTTAAAACTACTCAACTCATCCCAACTGCAGTTCTTATTCTACAATTTTAATTTCACATGCCCATTTTAAATTGCAATATTAGATCATATTGTTACGAACATGTAAAAAGCCGTCACTGGATGCTCTTTTGAGAAACAACAGGAAAAAAAAGCACCTTTATAGGCACCTATCCCTATTACGTCCATGCAGGGTTGCTATATTCGAACATTCGTGGCATGGTTAACAGATTTAGCAATTTATCATCAATTTGGCGGATGAAGTTTCTATGGAAAGTATATAAAAGGAGACATCGCTCCGTTGGGAAGCCGTTGCCGTGATATGAACTACATTGAATTGTGTGTTTGTTTTAAGAATAGTAGCTGCTGTTTTGTGCAATTAGTGGAGCATTTAATTGCTGTTTTATTGTACCTGACAGCTGTTTAGTAATCTTGAGAGTTAGTTATCGAGCTATTTGTTGTTTGTAATTCCTGCTTACAACGTGCTTGTAAAGTTGTCCTGGAACTTGGACTCATTCTTGTATACTGAGATTTCCCACAATTCCATAGGATACGTAGTAACATTATGAAAGAAAGCCATTTTGCAGTACTGCTGTATACGGAAAATTCTGTTGAACACAAAATAATTTTTATAGAAAATTTACCCGCTAAACGTCACATTTTAACCTAGTTCCCACGTATGGAGCATCATTTAGAACATTAAATATGATATTACACTGCTCACAACTGAAATCGCAACACAATAATGTTGTAGATGTAGCCAGGGGTGCAGTCGAGGGGGGACGCGGGCGGACGCAGACCCCCCACCTTTTCTCCTGATCTCAAGCGTACCCCCACTTTTTATTATATAAGGGGACGCTCTTTTTTTTAAAATTCATATATACATATATAACCCCTCTGCAGCTTGACATAGTTGGAAGGTTCTTTGAGATAATTTCATTTCAAAATGCAAGAATCTTAATTGATTTTTCTTTCTTGAGCTGACAATCATATGCTTTGGAGCACAATTTTTGGTTTTTAATAAATATCTAAATAAAATTAGAATAATTATTATTCTTTTGATTTTATCAATATGTTAAGAGTTCGAGTGGGAAAATAAAAAAAGAAAAAAAAAGAAAAAACTGGATACAATTGAAAACGTATCTCAATACAAAATCCACGATACATTTAGAGACTAGGGTCGTTACTTAAGACATTTTATATGGGTGATACTTGTATCGCGATACTTCCCAGCCCTATGTCAATCACAGAATACAGATTTGGCTAAAATTCTTCAAAAAAAGAGCGTCCCCCCCACCTTTTTTTTTGCGACTACACCACTGGATGTAGCTTTATGTAAAACAGGCAATGGAAACAGCAGGGCGATATGCAAATGATCACAGCTTCGTTACGCAGAGTGACGTAACATCTTGCTGAGCAGCATAAAAGAGTCAGGTCAGGGAGGAGCGATATCACAGCTAAATTGTAGTGTTATTGGTTTCAGGTTGTAAAAATCATCACAGTATGCCAAGAGTACGTCGACGTACCGCATACGTTCAGTTGTCGTCAACGAAATGGCAACAAATCATTGTTCTACGTGAGGGTGGAATGAGCCTTCGAAGGATCGATGAACTATTGGGTCGAGATATGAGCATAGTTCAACGGTGTGTGTTACAGTTCATAAGAGACAACGAAACGACACGAAGATCAGGTAGTGGAGATTCCAGGTGTACCACATTAAGTGAAGATTGTATGCTTCTGAGAAGCGTTGCGCGGGAGCCGTCTTCCATAGCAGTCGTGTTACGGCATGTATCCCACACTACAGGTAACGTGGTTTCGACGCAAACAATTCGAAACAGTTTGCATGACTCAGGACTCCCAGGTAGATGGCCTTTTCGACACCTACCGTTTCAACGTCTTCACCGATTACGTCGCCTCCAGTGGTGTCAAATGAGACGAATTTGGTCGACAGAATGGCGAAACATTCAGTTCACGGATGAATCACGATTCTGTTTTGGCATGCCAGATGACCGTACTCGCGTTGACGGCGCTTTCAACAAAGTCCCCAGGAAGCTTTTGCTATCTGTCGCCACACAGCCCCCCCCCCCTAAATTGCACCACGGTTTGGGGTGGTATAACATTTGGTGAACAAACAACTTCGGTCCACGTTTCTGGCAGTATCACGGCACAACGATATGTCTCTGACATTGTGAGACCTGTGGTACATTCATATCTGTCAACCAGGCCTGGACTGCTTTTTCAGCAGGATAATATCAGACCACATACTGCACGGTAAAATATAGTCTACAAGGTTCTGATATCCTGCCTTGGCCAGCATATTCTTCGGATTTGTCGCCAATTGTGCATATATGGGACATCATGGGTCGCCGATTAAGAGAACTCCCAATTCCAGCAAACTATGTTCAGTTACAAGCCCAATTGCATGCTGTGTGGAATGCCATCCCTCAGCACACCATTGACCATCTTATTGACGGGATGCCTCATTGTATTCAATCCTGCATAGCCGTTCGCGGTGGACCTATTCCATATTGATCTAATGCCAACAAAGCTCCTTGCTTTCATTTTCCAGGTACACTTTTTTGATCATTTGCACATCTCCATGTTAATTATATTCTGTAAATTTTATAAGGATACATCAATTTCTTCAGAGTGTTGCGATTGTAGTTGTGAGCAGTGTAATATATTTTTGTTTCGCGATTAACTATTCTTGGAATACCGTTTTGTAGCTGTAGTTAAATTTGCAATATTTTGATATTCCCCCCCCCCCCCCTCGTTTAAATTGAGAAAGTTTGTTCTTGAAATGTTTGGATAACTATTTACTATATATATATATATATGTATGAAAATTATTGCATTTCATAAACTATTAAAATTACCTTGCAACAATCTAAGATTCACTTATCTTGTTATGATCCCAAAATTTCATAAAAACCCATCTCTTTTAGATCTGTAACTATTGGACATAAATCATATGCAACAGTTGCTAGTAAATCTCTATTGGTCATTCTAATAAAAATCACTTCTAATATAATTGTTAATTCAACAACTCATATTATTAATAACAGCTATCAATTAATTCAAATGTTAGATCCTATTAATGTTTTGGGATTTAAAACTTATGATTTTAAGGACCTATCCAACAATATTGACATAAATGATCTATATAAAGTATTTGGGATTTAATTAAATCCTTCTATAATAGACAATATTTGGATATAGATCAATCTTACGTGCATCACTTTCTCAAGTGTGTTATTTTTAATAATTACTTGATTCAAAGCAATAAAATTTATATGCAAATAAAGGGTGTTCTTCAGGGTGGCTCTGTTAGTTCAGCTCTAGCAAATCTATATCTTCACTTCTACAAGTCAAATTTTATAAACTCTTCAAATACTTTCTACAGATATATTGATGTCATTTTTATTAAAATAGTGCCCTCATCAACTGATATAGCTTTCGATTTTTATCCCCCAAATTTATCCTTATACAAAATGAAAGCAACATCTCATCAAGTGTTAACTTCTTAGACTTAACTCTCTCTCTTAATAATGAATATTCATTTTTGTCAAATATTTTTGACAAAAGGGTTTTCCCTCTAAAATTCACAAGATAATCAATTTTAACTCATGTATGAGTAAACAGGTATACAAAAATATTTCAATGAATCAATTTCATAGGATTTTTAGGTTATGTGAAAATACACAATATAGTAGCCATCTAACAGATTTAATACTGTAAGGCTGAATCCTATCCAGATAATTGTGTTAAATATCACTATAGAAATTTTAAATTCAATTTATAATCTGTCAATTATTGTTTTTATCAAATTTGAAATTCTTATATTAAAAATATTCTTTGAGCTTCTATTAATCTCTGTGATATGATTTAGATACAAATTATATAACAATTATATATTTAGTACAATATTTAATGATATATTTCTTCATATCTTTAATTCTTAGAGTTGATATTTATCTATTTGTATATCAATTGTTAATTGAGTAACAATCTTCAAGAGTATTCCCTAAAATTCACAACAAATGGAGCAATCTAGAATTCTTTCGAGATATATTCTTGTGCTTGATCACCGATATCCTTGTTGATTGATATATCTGGTATTTGTACTGTCATCCTTTTCTTTCCATTTGACTCTTATTATTTCCATTTTGTTTATGTCTGGTAATGTGTCGGATCTTTTGACCACGTGGCTGTATCGTTAAGCGAAACAAATTTGGAACCTCTGTAGATGTAAAGATCCTTGAAAAGCTGCATCTACAGAGGTTCCATCCAATGTCATATATTCCATTTGCATCTTTATCTTTACAATTTGTTTTTTATTGTCATTTCAATATTTTAAGCATCCATCTTTTGACAATCTTTTGGTGCTCATGCTTAGTTTGCATGTATCATTCTTGAATGTTAATTTATTCACATGTATTATTAATTATATTACCTTATAGTTTAAAATTAAGATCAATTGCAATTCTGTGGTATCTTTGGTTTCCTTTTGTTAGATATCTTATTTCAAATCCTCTTTTACATTATTAACCTCCTTAATGTTATTGAACCAGGGAATGACACTATTCATGTTTTAAATTAGTCTTATTATATTTATTTTTATTATATATATAGTTAAATATATGAATTAAAGTAGAATATTTGAAGAGATATAGTAAAGCATCCATAATAAAAAAAAAAGAATTTAATTTATTACCCGATAAGATTCAAGAAAATGCTTGTCATCAATATGAAAAACCAGAAACAACGCTTAAAATTTAAAACAAATTGTAAAAATGGAGTGACGAACAAAGGATTGAAGGTAATGTAATTGTAAAATCAGCAGGGGGTGACTACAAAGCATTGGCTTCAAATAGTACATTTTAATTAATAGCCTTGTTACTGTGAACAAATGACCATTTATCACCCCAATGTACAATAAATAGAAATAGCTTGAAAAAATTGAATAACTGAAAAGAATTGACTTATACGTGTGTAGACGGTCATACTACAAATACCAATGTAATATGATGTGTAAAGAAAATGTTGCCAATCATAAAGAGTAATACAATCTAGTCATGTTGCCAATCTTAAAAATTGTAAAGAGAAAATTCATTCTAAAGTTGATTTCTCGTACTTACACTCAGTGACAAACAGTTGAAACAAAAAGATGAAAATCATTTAAGCTAAAAATTAGGAAAGCATGTGGTTTAAAAAATGGAGGTCAATGTAGAAATAAACTCTTTTTCAGAACAGGCATTCATTCTAAATTAAAACTTAAGTAAAAGTCTGTTTCTAACAATGGCAATAGTATTATCACTATAAACCTCAATGGCACAGCCTACAGGCTGAAATTTGAAAAAATAAATAAAATTAAAATTAAATAAAAATCAGAAATGAATACTCAGCTTTATACAACTCCATGTGGTATGTACTGAAAGCCAAAGGCTGGGTGGCAGAAATAACAAGTATCATTCCAAAACGAAATAAGCCCATCACATCTAAATATAAGATTCAGTATGGGATTCAGGATATAAGCAGATACATGGAGAAAAAAAAAGGAGTGTGTGTATTCAATTGCGATATTACTATAAATACTTGAAATTATTAATATTATTTACAAAATATTCCAGGTGATGGTAAATTTTACAGATGTGTTTAGGAATATTAATGTGCAGATAGTGATACTTAGGATCAGAGAGTCTATGAATTTTAAACAGCTGATTTAAAATGAATGTTTCTAAACAACTGAATATAATTACAATAATAATAGAAAATCAGCTTAATGATATTAAAGTTATAAAAATCTTCTTTATCATATAGATTGGCAATAATATTTTTATTTTGAGGATCCAATATTAAATAAAAATTCTATTAATTAATTCCTTCATATTAACTAAATAAAATTAATTCTAGGTTAGAGGGGTAAAAATGAATATTGATATTATTAGTATCATTAACAATAATACATATTAAGTCGTCAATATATTTCAATATATGAAATAGATGTTATTAGTGATAAATTTATTTTAATAATAAAGAGCTTGCTAGAGTACTGCTACTGCATGTTTCTTAAGATACACCCAATGTTTGTAATTCTAACCTAACTATGCATACAGCACCCCCTCTCCTATGGTGAAACCCTAGTCTCAGGGGCAGATCCAGAGAGGAATTTTGGGTGGGAACTTGTATTGCCAAATCAACAAAGGCGATGATGGCGAGTGATAGTTGCTGCCATCACCAACATAATGTCAATTGACTGATTTTGGGGGGAGAAATTCCCCCTATCCCCCGAAATTCCCCCGATTGCAACCCCCCTTTTGCTGCCTATGGCTGAGTTTTGAAATTGTAACACTTTTATAAAATCTTTATTGATAACAACAGAAACAGTTTCTTTACATAGAAATGCAAGGATTATGTAACATATAACATTTTTTTTAAAAAGAACATTTTCACTGGAACATTTCATTCATCATAGCAATATTTTAGCTGTATATCGTAGCCTAAATATGGTAAACACAATGTCTGCAACAGTTCATAAGTCAAGAAATTTGTAAAATATGAATATACTCTAAAATTAATTACATTTAGTACAATATATTTCTTTTAAAAATGAATAACACCACCAAACAAAAGAATTATAATTACACTTTTGGCACAGCTAACTTGACAGTACTGTGAAAACCATGACAACCAATTTTCACAGTGTTATCTTCATATGTTCATTATGTGTATATTGCCTGAGATATTTTTCATAGCAACAAAATATTTTTTTAATATAAATTCATACTTTTTTACTTAAAATATAAGTGGATTTTGAAAATCGATGGGTATTTTATAAATCGATGAATTTGAACTTAAATCATCAGTTTCACATATCAGAAATTTTAGATTTTAATTACTAATAGCATGTTACATACATAGTATCAGAGGAATAGTAAGGGGGGGAGCAGATGGGGGCATCTGTTTCCAGGGCACCAAACAATCACTGGAATAGGGTAGGATATTTATGCTATGAAAATCATTTTCTAATATATATATATAAAAGTTCTCTATTATTGATATTTATTTAATTATACATCAAATTCTGGCATTTACACTTTTTATATCCTGTGCATTGAACTTGAATTTGGCAGGGAATCATCCAAATGGATGATTAATAATTTATATTAATTTATATTGGTCATTTCCAGAAATTGCCTGGTGCTATTTTTTTTTTTTAGATTGGGCTTGATAATGGCTCAAAACAGTTGTTATTTATTTATTTATTATAAGCAATTTGTAGCCGTTTAACTTAACCCTATCACCATTGTTTTCAGTATGTCTGTTTCTTTGATATTTTCCATTTTTACTTGCTGCTGCTTTGCGAACTGTAAATTGGAATTGCAGATTGCATTGATCCTTTTTATTAATAATTTGTTTTCATATTTAATAAATATATATATTGCTTTGAAAATTCAATATATATACAGATAAAGTAGACTTCATTTTGTTCTGACTTGCACACACACAGAAAACTAAATTGTCACAAGTGATGCTGAAGAATTTGAGAAGAAATGTCATAAATTCTGCAATTTTTTTTTCTTTAAATAATTTATTTCTGAATTTCAAATCTTCATTCATGTATATGGAGGGAGATGCCAAGGTTATGTATTGCCCTTGGGCCCAATTGACTGTAGCTACATAGCTATGCCACTGTATAGTATAGAGTAGACTTAATGACCTTGACACTTTTCAAGTTAGATTTGCCACAAGCATAGCCTGTGTTGCTCTAAGTCCTCTGGACGAGCCGGACGGCCTGGGGCTTTCACAAGCATAGCCTGGTATAGTGTTGAGATATCACAACTAAATATGCACAGCAGTACCTATACTTGCAGCAGAGCTAACTTGAATACACTGTGGAAGCTATGAATACCTATTTACATACTTTTGTCTTTATATGACCATTATGTCTACATTGGCTAGATGATTTCTATACGGGCATATTATGACAAAATAAATAATAGTATAAAAAGTGTATACTAAAAATATTTTTAGAGATATTTTTGACATAAAAAATTACACTTGAGAGGACTTATTAGCTTTCACTGAAATTAGCTTTTAGCTTGAGAGGACTTATTAGCTTTCAGTGAAAAAAGTTTTCCTGTGATTTTTCACATGTACCTCCCTAGTATATAACAATGAATAACATATTTTTTCAATATATAAAAAAAATATACAATATATAATAATGATAGGAAAACATAATATATTTTATAATATAAAAATCCTATATTTAATGCTCTTCACAACAATATTACCATATTGTTTTTATGAAAAGAATTTCAGCAGTAAAAAGAAAAAAGTTCAGTGGTTGGACAATTTTACCATATGACCAATTCTGTAGCAAAATTGTTTACAATAATGGACAAGCTCACCTACTGTTACAACCAATAGCATGCTTAGTTGTAACCATACTTCCATGGAATACATTATAGTTTTGAAGACAAGGAAAAGAAATTCCCCTTTCATGTTCGATCATGGCACTATCCTGCAAATGAACATGCATTGCAGAAAAATAAAATAAAATAAAAATAAATAATGGATTAAAAAATTTCAGACTTTGAAATTTCTGTTAATTGGTACACTAATATATGAAAAGTGGCATAACTGATTTTCATGTTTTAATGAATCATATTTTCAGATTCCCGTATATCCAAGCTATTTTTGATTTGAATCGAGTTATGGTTCATCCTTCATAACACATTATCATTTCATCAATAATTTTACACAGTTAACTACACTGAAATCTAAAAAATTAGATACTTTTTATTGATCCATTGCATTAATGTGTATTTGGAGTAAGCTACTACCTCATACGGCAAACAATCTGTTAAAATCACAAGTCAGCTTTCTTTTTATTCCAGACTAAATATTCACCAAGTTCTCTTCCACACTGTGATTTCATAATGGACTTCTTTTCATCTACTGTAGCATACTGTAAAATTTTCTGGATTAATCTTATATTCCGGCACTGAAAAGGATGTTTTCTGATACACTTCTGTAATATTTTCTTGGCTTCATTTTCTTTAGTATTTCCACATGAATTATCTCTAAATAAATAACGCTTGTAGCTATCTGGACTGCTCTTTATTAACTCTAACAATAAACTTCCATAGTCATAATTCTTATATTCTATTACATTGAAATCATTGGCATACATATCAGCTAAGATTAATAATATTTGTCCATAGATGGTTTCAGGCCAAATATCCCACGTCATTGTGATAATTAGCGTGAAATATGCCACATTAGGTGCTATGAAAAAAAGATAAAATGGCTGATAATCACTCTCTACTATTTCTAAAAGTTTACGTCTTTGTACCAACGACATTTCAGCATAAAGGAAATATAAAATATCACTGTAATTTGATGGTGGGGCATACCATTTTTCATGGTCAAAAATACACTCAAACCAAGAATCAAGATTATATCTTGGCATATTGATTTTGGTATGAGTGCGTATTATTTCCTGTTTTCCATTCGGACTTAGTGCTTCATAGCAGTAGACAACAGCTGATACTTCACCATTTTCTGCTGCTATTTTAAATCCTTGTTTCCAAAATATATCTGAAACATGCATTTCTAAATTTAGATGCCAAGACCATAACCCGATTAAACTTAATGATCCAAAGTCAGATAAATGGCAAACATTGCATAGTTCCTCCTTGTGTTCAAACGAAATTTGATCCCATAAAGAATGAATAAAAGGCTGTAAGAAATACACACATGCTATTTTATAACGCTGAATAACTGGGATTCTATCAACTTGGACTAAACGTTCTGCTACTTTTCTTTCATTTAATCTTCCTTCAACTGTCCAATCTGATGACAGCAAGTATTGATCCTTAATCCATTTAGTAGAATTAAATAGCATCTGGCATTTTAGGTTCCAGCTAATCACCTGGAATGCTATAGACCGAATATGACTACTTAATGGTGTCAGTAAGACAGATGGAAGACGCACCTTCTTAGCCAGGTCAGATGATGCCTTTGCAATGATTTCCAATACAGAAGTAAAATCATCATTCAGATGGAAAACAGACTTCGGTGGACAAAATGTTTTAAAATTTAACTCAAAATATTTACATAGCTGAATGGCTAACTTAGTAAGTGTCTGTTCTTGAAGAGAAAGTGGAGCCTTTATATAACCTTCTATCAATTTTTCAGATAAAAACTGCTTACTTATACTCATTTTATCCTCATTTACTTTTTTCAAATTTTTAAAAAATGATTAATTTATTTTTATTTTCTTAGAATAATTTCTTCTCTTTATAAGCAACTGCAACAAATATTACATAATATGACTAAATAAAATATAATTTTAAAAGCCAATATTCAGACAGTACAAAACATGTGTTGATTCTAGTAAGTTATATGTACGATATATTTTGATTTAAAGTGATACATGTTTTTAAAATACAGCAGCAGCAAATTTCAAGCCAAATCAGCTATAACTCTTACAAAAAAATATAATGTCTTGCACAGATGAAAAGCTTAAATTGAAGAAATAAGATAACGCATTTGCTTGACCAATTCCGTCATGAACAGATTCAGACACCAGCTGGAAAGGTTGAAACTTGCTCAGAAATTCACTGTAAGAAAGAAAGAATAACCTGAAACATTTCAGCAACATAAAAAATTTTCAATGCATAAACTAATGCAGCAGCTACTGCTCATTAAATTCATGTTGGTCTTTTTTTGTCAATAATAAACTGGTTCAAATAATAAAAACAAATTTTGTAGTGTCACTAGATTCAGATGTTATGATGGGAGCACCATTGACTGCTTTGCGAGGGCCATTAAGAATAATAATCAGACCTTGCTATTTATGCATAGTTCCAGCACTATAATGCATTTAATAAACAAAACATCTAACATTAATCTTTCGAAGATAATAAAAATTGTCTTTTATTTGTTTAGATGCCCTTTTTTTTAAGTCAGGAGAAAATAAAAAACAGGTATATCCCCAATCCAAATAAAGGCTGCTGTTCTGTCAGTCATAGAAGGGTTTAAAAGTGCTAGAGCTTCAGCTGAGGAATATGGAATCGATTCTAAAACTTTAGGAAAATATGCGAGTAAATATAAAAGTACTGAAGATGCAAATATAAAATTTCTGGCAATTTATATCTCCCACCAAGTATACTCTGACAGCAAATAATATACTGTTCTTTAAGGACCTATACTTACAGCTTGTTTTCTAGTTATACTATGGATTAACTTAAAAAAAAACAAGAGAGTTTGTGTACCAGTAGGTATGCTACAGCCAATAACAAGTTCATTCCTGAAAACTGATCAAACAAATCAGATAGTTATAATTGGTTAAAAGGATTTATGCACAGACAGAAAGAATTATCACTGTGGTGCTTCAAATCTACTTAGTCTAAATAGAGAAACAGATTTTAATAAAACAACTTCGGCCTGAAGCTATTTTTAATGTTGATAAGTCTGGTATGACAACAGTCCATAAACCAGAAAAATTGATTGCATGATGAAAGGAGAGAAACATGTTTAACAACCTACATCTGGAGAATATGGTGCATTTGTAACAACAATGTACATTTCATTTCATACGTAGCCACCACAATTAGATCTCATTAAAGTTTACTAATAAAAAAAGTCACACCTGTACATCTACCAAAAAGCCCACCGAGAGCATAGATGGAACAATAGACAGGAAAATGGATAAATAAGGAGACAAAAATATGGGAAACATTACTTGGATAAAAATGATAGGATTGTTATTTACAGGTACATTCGACCTATGGGTAATAAAATTACATTGAGTTAAACAAAATTGTACATATACATACAAAAATATTTATAAACACACAGAGAAACAGACATATAAATATATATTAAATAAACTAGTAGATTAGATATTAGATTTTTATATATAGAAGCAACTATCTAAATAACTGGTAACAAGATAACTTTAATTGTATTTGTTTATAATTTATAAAGTTACTCAGTAGAAATAACCAGCTTGTGGTAAATAAGATTATATTTACTAATATGTACCTGTTAAAGTTTAGTTAAATAAATATTTTTTTTAATATTATCACCATTAGGAATAAAAATAGGAATATGGTTGGAATCAAAAACAGAGATAGTGTCAATTTTTGATTTGAGAGCTAGGTATCAATGTGTGGCATCTATGCTCTAAGAACATCAATTCCACCATTTTTAATATTTCCCTTGAGTACATATGAATGACATTACGATAAAGAGTGAACTGCTACTGCTCATTCAAATAGTTGACATTTTTAGTTATATTTGCACCAATTTATAAAATTTAGCAAATGCAGTAAAAATAGTGAAAGTGTTTGATCATCTTTGCTTTTTCTTTGCTTGTTTGATCATAATGCTTTTCAAATTTATTTCCTTTGAAAAGCATGACTCACATATTGCTCCTTGTGAACTGCACCTTTAAAAAGACAATGGCATTGCATTGATAATCCTTCCTCCACATCCATAAGATAAAACTCCTTGATTGCAGTGTGTTTATCTCTTTTAAAACTTATTACAATGCCACAACTGATGACTTTGGTTTTTTCCTATCCAACTCAACCATATATTATGACATTGCCAAATTGATGATTATGAAGGCAAGATATTCTATTGCTGTAATACACAGTATATTTTCTTGTACAAGTATCTGACTGATGAATTCAGACATATTTTCTGAATCTGATTTGTTGTAGTCAACTGATAAGCCAGTAGAGTAATTTCCCATCAAATCATCCTGGCCATAGAACTCACAACCTCAGAATTTAATGAAACTTTGGCAGAATATATACCCTAGGGGTCTCTAAAAATACAAAATTTTAGCTTATAACTTAAGATCGTTTGAAAAATACAAGCCCTTAAAGTTTCATCATGAAACCATTTATAGCTGCTTGAGATTTACATAGTGACACTTCTAAAAATCCCTTCCATTTCCATATTTTGAAGCCTATGGCAATGAAGTTTCATGTGTTTGTAGTGTTGAATATGGGTATTATAAAAGTAACAGTAACGTTTCATTTATGTGGGCTTTAATTAAAGTGAAGTAAAATGAAAAAAAAACATGATAAACATGAAAAGCAATGTAACTCATACAGCAAAAACCACAGGTGAATGGAAATTATTTCTTTTTGCCAGGCAAACCTAAAGATGTAGACTAATAGGTCAAATTTCAAAAATGCTGAATCCTGGACTTTATCTGATGCACATAAAATAATGATTTTTTGTTTTTCCAAGATTTGAGTTTAGAATTTTTCTGGAATAAACATTTTTTATACATCCACTGAAAGCTGATTTTTATACAACTCAAACCTAAACTTATGAATTATTCTTTTGATAAATTTAGAGAAATGCTAAAATCAAATTGTATCTTTGTATGCTAAAATTTCAATTTTCTTCTTACATTGATTTTGTTTATGCATTCTTAATAATTACCCAAATAAAAATATTTAAAATTAGCATCACAGATTTCAGAATTGCACTCCAAATGCAGCAATTAGTATCGACAGATCAGCTGCACAGCAGCAGGTTTCAGGACTGTATAAAAGAGTTATTTACTATTAGAAAATGTACCCAACATTGCCTGGGAATTTATGCAAGGATAAATTGAATTTATTAATTAAAATAAATAAAAAAAAAAAAATTATTGATATAAATAAGTGAAAATTGCATACAATCTGTGTGCAATCGGTGCAATAACTGCATCCCTAAATTATCCCCTTTCCTCTACCTTTAAAATGGGTCTGATCCTACGCGACCAAGCAAAAAGAAAATAAAAGATTCAAAAGGAAATTCTTCCTCTAGCAGAGAAGGCTTCTGTGGCTTTAAATACATGCACAGCCACCAAAATGAAGGGAGAAATTACTGCCTGGGTTAAAATGTGTGGCATCGAATATCTCACAGGTTCGCTCACTTTTATAAAAATTATAATTAATGAACAAATGGCTTCAGGAAGTTATTTTTATTGTTTTGGAACAGTTTAAATTGCTGCTGTTACATTATAAAAATTGTATTACGTCAATTTTTTATATCGCAATTTGAAAATTGGGGACATTTTCAACACCAAATAAATATATATATTTTAAATTCATAAAAATTCATCTATTAATCATACGAATTCCATTTTAAGTTTGTTGGATAGAGAATTTATCAATATTTACAACAGTATAAAGATGGAAACTCTGTGTTAATATTTTCAGTCACTAAGAAATCGATTTGTGAGGAAATTTCTCAAAATCATGCTAAAACATAAAAAACCATTCGAATTTAAAAGATAAATTATGCCAAGGTGTATCTGTGTTGTATAATGAGAAGTACTAAATTTCATGTTTGTATGATGCTTATATTTCCTGCTATAGGCATATGAACAGACAGATACACTAGGCTTCTTCCTTTATTTAGAAAATCTACCCAGCATTGCCCGGGAACTAAAGATGGGATAAATCGAATTCATTAATCTAATAAAACAACAAAATAAATAAATTTTATTTATATAAATACAGTGAAAATTGCATACAATCTGCATACACTGGAGTAACGATATGACCATACGTAAAATCAAAGATTATACACATACACATACAGCCCTCCAAATAGTTACCTTACACCTTTCTGGTAAGTCAGACGGTCTGGGTCTCAACATACACATACACCTACAAAACACTGAAACCCATTTTGATCTCTCATGAAAATGTAAATGAATATAAAAAAAGCTTTTATCCTGCTTGAACACATATTCCACAGAAATGCAGAAATGTTCCCCCTTGTGTAGGTGAGCTTAAACCAATATGTTGGGTATATGCACAGTTGATAGGTCGAAAAATCTGCACTTCAATTGGAAAAACAACTACAGAAGAGAAAATGGAATTGAAAATTTTTACAGTTTACTTGCTAAAAACTATGTTAAAATCCAAAGATTATGGAACTTTTTGCAAAACTTGTGCTAATCTTAGTTTTTCAGATGCAAAAAAAGTATCACATACTCTAAAACTGCAAATTTCAATGTACTTTAAAAAAAAAAAAAATAGGATGAAATAGTTCTACGGATCATCATTTTCAAACAAGATGTCAAGATGAAAACTATGTGATAATACTTTTGGTCACTACGGAACTGATTCTATGTGTGAAAATGCTAAAACAGAAATAACTATAAAAGTAATTCGAATTTTAAAATAATATCACGATGATTAGATTTCATGCTACCAACTGCACACAGACATTTTCTTTTATTGTGCAAGAAGATATAATTAGATAACTATATTTTTATTTTTAGATAACCTCATGAAACAGTCATATACTAAACAAATAGAGATAAAAACACAAAATAGCACAAAACTTATAAGCAGATAGTTTTATAAAAATTCGTGAAAAAATAGTAAAAAAAATATGTTCAAAATTGCCTCTTCTCCCTCATCTACTTACATAACCTTTAACTGTTTAATTTTGAGATGGAAATACTGTTTATCTGAGAAAATGTATAGTGCCTGCCAGTACTCATTGTACTTGGTGTTGATAACGTACATAGCACATGTGCAAAAGGAACATGACACATTGTCTTGTGAGGACGCAAGACCTTTAGGATGCATGAATTGCAAAAGAATATCCCATTCTTCATTCTATATTTCTTGAAGAAGGTGATGTTCTTTTGCAATCAATTCTGACATAGAAGTGGGGGTTTCAACATATAAGCTATGCAACAAACTATTAACAAATATGTGTCTGCTGCTTCACACTCTTCCTTACAAATATCAAAATCTAAATGACTTAAATACTTCTTTGAAGAGGAGAGATACTTAGAGGAGAGATACTATAATCCTTGATTTGGTGCTCCATCGTTAAACCATGTGATTACCGGTACGCACTTCTTTCTCCTCCTGTCATTTCAGTGTTATTTCAATGGTCGCTTGTCAAGTTAACTATTTAAAAGAGGTTAAAATGGTTCCGTCATGCTGCTGTTACAACTGTACAGAAATACAAGTAAAAGGAGGATCCATAACGTTTCATTGTTATGTATAACAATTCATTAAATTTTTGGTATTTCACTATTGAACAGCCTGGCTCTATCTAAATTTGGGATTTACATTGTAGCAAGCTATATAATATTGCGATTTTTTGATAAATTCTTATATTTTGATGTACTATTTGCACTTTTTTGCTATTTATTAGAAAAGAAACTGGTTTTTAGTCAAATTCATTTTTAAATGATTTGATTACATGCAAAATTATTCAAATGGTTCGTTTTGGCGACTGAATTATTCACCAAATAGCTCTGTAAAAATAAAAGTTAAACATAATTCTGCTATGTTTACTCACAACATGCTGAATAAGTTTCATGTTGTTTGTGTTTAAGTATATCATATATATTTTTTAACATTGATTATATCATTATACGGTAGTTGCTAGTTTAAATCAACTAAATTATTTTGCTTAACAGGTTTTAATAATTTATTTGATTATAAAATATCAAAATTTGGTTTAAATGCCTGTTGAAAAATATCTGATGCTATTTTAAATGCTTCATATTTATAATATTTATAGAAGGGAACTGTATTTCTCGCTTCATGGTAAGTTCCTTTTATTTAACTTGGTCGGCTGTTTGTTTTCAGTCTGATTTATATTATTAATGCTTTAACTAATCAGGTTCTATTAACTACAGTAACATCAAAATCGTTGTCTTTTATAGTACATTTTAATTCTTTTAATTTTGAACCTTATCGGGCTAACCCGACAGCTGATATGGGCCCGCAATAGGAATGTTTACTTTTTGGGGAATAATTTGAAAACCAGAACAGCTAGAAATTTTAAATTAAGAATAGATCGACCTTTCGATGTATATTTTAATTCTTTAGATTTTAAACCATTTAAGAATAGCCTGTCTTGGGCCTGCAAAGACGGGGAAGCCTGGAAAAATTCCCAGAGCCTATAATGCTTGAGCAACCCAGGTCTGAATTTGTGCAGAACATTTTCTACCTACATGCAGTTTTTCTGTCATGAGGCTTGGAATTATTGTTTTCACAAGATTCGGGCTCATTCGGGGTGGCCCTGCCCGCAATAGGAATATATTCATTTTTGAGGAATAATTCAATAACTGAGCTAGAAAATCCAAATTTGGAATGTCATTTTCTTCTGGGATATATATATTGAGTCTTTAGTCTAGGATTTTCTAGTAGCTCTTGCTCTAATATGTTATTTTTCAGTACATTAAAATCGTATAAATTTGAAATTGCGTTTGTTATAAGTTTTTTCATTATATTTTTCTTTTTCCAATACTGCTCAAATCGAAAAGATTTTTCGGCTTCTTCAGACATATGAACAATATCAGAATAGGCAACTAGCTGAATATCCATTGAAAATCAATGGTGTTACAATAAGCAATCCCTGAATAGCATAAATTATTGAACAATTCAGGTTTCACATTTTTTCTTAAAATCGAAAATTTTGGTGTGCGGAACCCCCTAAAGAAGAAAATATTAGAAAACTGAAATTGCTCACTTTCTACCTTTTGAACTATTTATCCACACACCAAATTTGAAGTCTCTATCTCATACTGAAACATGCAATTTTATCATTTCATCTTTCGAACGTTTTCATGTGGAGCACCCTCTTAAATGAACATTTATGAAAAACTCTATTCATCTTGGGTTTGTTATCGAATGATTATCCTATATACACATTTAAAGTCTCTATCAAATTTCAAATTAGGCGTTTCTCATTTATTAAGCAAATTGAACATTTTGGTGTGTGACACCCCCTAAAGTAGCAAATATTGAAAATCTGAAATGGCACATTTTCTTCCTTTCGAACGATATCGCCATGCATCAAATTGGAAGTCTCTATTTCATCGCAAAGCCTATCATTTCACTTTTCAAACGTTTTGGTGTGCGCAACCCCTCAAAATTACAATTATCTGAAATTTTCTATTGCACACTTTCTATCTTTTGAACTATCTACATATATACCAAATTTAAAGTTTCTATTCCATTGTGAAGCATATTTTTACTATCATTTTACTTTTCGAATGTTTTGGTGTGCAGAACCCTCAAAATTTCAAATATCGGAAATTTTTCAATGCACACTTTCTTTCTTTTGAACTATCTACCTATATACCAAATTTAAAGTTTCTATTCCATTGCGAAGCATATTTTTACTATCATTTTACTTTTCGAATGTTTTGGTGTGCGGAACCCCTCAAAATTACAAATATCGGAAATTTTCTATTGCATACTTTCTTTCTTTTGAATTATCTACCTATATACCAAATTTGAAATTTCTATTTCATTGCGAAGAATATTTTTACTATCATTTTTCTTTATGAACCTTTTTATGTGGAGTAACCACCCCTAAAATGAACAATTTTGAAAAACTCTATTCTTTTGTATTTTATCAGATGATTTTCCCATATACTAAATATCAAGCCTCTATTACATTTTTAAAGGAGGCATTTCACATTTTTTCGGAAAATCGAACATTTAGGTTTGCAGCACCCCCTAAAGTAAAAAATATTAAAAAACTGAAATTGCACATGCTCTTCCTTTCGAACTATCTACCTACACCAAATTTGAAGTCTCTATGACATCTCAAAGCATCGTTTCTCGTCATTTCACCTTCCAAACGTTTTCTCTGGAGCATCCCTTAAATGAACATTTTTTAAAAATCCTGTGTTTATATTAAATGTTGGGTGTTTTTATTAAATGATTAGTCTGTATACCAAATTTCAAGCTTTTATCAAAATTTAAAGCAGGCATTTCTCATTTGTTCAGCAAATCGAACATTTCAGTTCGCAGCACTCCCTAGAGTAGCAAATATTGAAAATATGGAATTACACACTTTCTTCCTTTCGAACGGCTTACCCATACACTAAATTTGAAGTCTCTATCTCATCGCAAAGTATGCTTTCCTATCATTTCACATTTTGAACATTTTGATGTGGAGCACCCCCAGTGGAGAACATTTTCGAAAAGTTCAATTTTTCCAGGAGGTTTTATCGAACGACAGAGCTGTGTACCAAATTGCAAGTCTCTATCTATTTGGGAAGTGCATAAAAAAAGAGTGACAGACAGACGGACGGACACTTGGCAATTAGTATATACTAGCCGAATACTCGTTGAAAATCAACGGTCGGACGGACACTTGGTAATTATTAGTATATATAGATAATAAGCTACTTCAAAAATTGCCGTCAACAAAAGTAATCTTAAAATTTCATCGAAAAATACAGTGCTAGTTACACAACATGAACTTTATTCAAATGACGTTATCGAAAGTATAATTTAAGATGTGTTTACAGTGCTATTGCAGTTAATATTGCATCATAATTAAAATATTTCATTATTATAGAAACTACTAGCCGAATACCCGTTGAAAATCAACAGTCTTTCAATAAGAAACTCCCTGAATAATGTAAATTTTTGAATAATTCACGTTTCACATTTATTCCGCAAATGGAATATTTTGGTGAGCAGAACCCCCCTAAAAAAGAAAATATTGGAAAACTTAAATTGTGCGCACTTTTTCCTTTCGAACTATCTACCCGTACACCAAATTAAAGTATCAATCTCATCCCAAAGAAGGCTATTTTATCATTTACCCTTTCGAATGTTTTTCTGTGGAACACACCCATAAATGAACATTTTTGAGAAAATCTGTTCATCTTAAGTTTTTTATCAGTTGATTGCCCCATATACCAAATATTAATCACATTTAAAAGGAAGCGTGTCTCATTTATTCAGAAAATCGAACATATTGGTGTCCGGCACTCCCTAAAGTAGCAAATATTAGAAATCTGAAATTGCATACTCTCTTCCTTTCAAACTATCTACCCATCCTTATTCTATCACGAAGCATGTTTTTTCTATCACTTTACCTTTCGAATGTTTTTCTGTGTAGCATCCCGTTAAATGAATATTTTTGAAAAACTGTATTCATCTTGGTTTTTTTTTTATCAAATGATTAACCCATATACTAAATTTCAAGCCTCTATCACATTGTAAAGGAGGTATTTTTCCTTTATGCGGCAAATCAAATATTTTATTGATTAGCACCCCAACAATAGCAAATGTTGGAAACTGAAATTGCATACTTTCTACCTTTCCTACTATTTACCTGTACACCAAATTTGAAGCCTCTAGTTCTCGCGAAGCATGCTTTTTCTATCATTTCACCTTTCGAATCTTTTTGTGTGCAGTACCCACACTCTTAAACATACATTTTTGAAAAACTCCATTGTAATTGAGTTTACTATCAGATGATTCGCCCATATACCACATATCAAGCCTTTATTACATTTTAAAAGGAGCATTTCTCCTTTATTCCAAAAATCGAACATTTGGTGTGTGGCACCCCCTAAAGTAGAATATTTTGGTAAACTAAAATTGTACACTTTCTTTCTTCTAAACTATTTACCTGTATACCAAATTTGAAATCTCTATCTCATCCCGAAGCATGTTTTTGATCATTTCATATTTCTAACATTTTTCTTTGGAGTATCCCCTTAATCGAACATTTTTGAGATACTCTATTTGTCTTGGGTGTTTTCATCAAATGATTAGCCCATATACCAAATTTCAAGCCTGTATCAAAATGTAAAGGCGGCATTTCTCATTCATTCAACAAATCGAACATTTTGGTGTGCATCACCCTTTAGAAAAGCAATTATTGGAAATCTGAAATTGAAGATTTTCTTTCTTTCAAACGATTTAACCGTATACCAAATTTAAAGTCTCTATCTCATCGCAAAGCATACTTTTCTATCATTTCACATTTTGAACATTTTGGTGTGGGGCAACCTCTCTATAGAACATTTTTAAAAAATTCGATTTTTCCAGGGGGTTTTATCAAACGGTCGACCCGTGTACCAAATTGCAACTCTCTATTTACTTGGGAAGTGCCTAAAAAAAGTGTGACAGGCAAACGGACAGTCAGACAGACAGACAGATGGTATATAGCAATTGGCAATTAGTATATACTAGATGAATGCCCATTGAAAATCAACAGTTTCACAATAAGCAATCCGCAAATAATGAAAAATTTTGAATAATTCATGATTCACATCTATTTGGCAAATCCAACATTTGTGTTTGCTGCACCCCCTAAAGTAGAAAATATCAGGAAACTGAAATTGCACATGCTCTTCCTTTCGAACTATCTACCCATATACCATATGTGAAGTCTTTATTGCATCCCTAAACATGGTTTTTCGCCATTTCACCTTTCAAACGTTTTTCTCTGAAGCAACCCCTTAAATGAACATTTAAAAAAAACTCTTTTATCTTGGGTATTTTCATTAAATGATTAGCCAATATACCAAATTTCAGGCCTCTACCAAATTTTAAAGCAGGCGTTTCTCATTTGTTCGGCAAATCGAACATTTCGATACACGGCACCTCTGAAGTAGCAAATATTGAAAATCTGAAATTGCACTTTCTTCCTTTCGAACGATTTACCCATACACTAAATTTGAAGTCTCTATCTCATCACAAAGTATGCTTTCTTATCATTTCTCTTTTCGAACGTTTTGATGTAAAACACCCCCTCTACAGAACATTTTTGAAATATTCGATTTTTCCAGGGTGTTTTATCGAACGATCGAGCCTTGTACCAAATTGCAAGTCTCTAGCTATTCGGGAAGTGCCTAAAAAAAGCGTGACAGACGGACATTTGGCAATTAGTATATATAGATTCTTAGTGATCAACTTTTTATGTTTAAAAGCGATAAATTAGTCACCTCACTTCTTAAAACACTTAGTCATTCTTCTGAGTATATTTTTTCATTTTCTATAAAAACTTTAAAGTACATTTTCTTTCACATGATCAAGTTTATAATTACATTCTGCTAAAAAGTGCAATTGTGTTATTTTAGCTTCAGTTCTCAAAAATATTTTTGTAATAAATGTTAGTGCATGTATATAAATTCACTACATTAAAGACTTTTTTAAAAATTAGAAAATTTTAATTTATTTTTATCATTATGCTCCATGTATGTTCACAAATGCCCCTCCAATGGGGCACATGTGCACAGTTGAAGCTATTTTTTAAATCGATCATAAAGTAAAGAAACCTTTAATTAAAAAATCTGATAGAAATTCCTCCAAATAAGAAAAAAGTTTAATTTGCGGACATTTTTAGTAGAAATAACGATCACACTTGGGAAACTGATGCTCCATACACTTTGGGGAAAATGTATGGAAATGGTATGCACTCTTCACTTTGGGAAAAATGAAGAAAGAAAAGAAGAAAATCTCATATGCCACCTCTGCCATAGGTAATCCAGATTAAAGAAAATATCATTTAAAACATTTCTACCTTTTAAATAAAAAGTTTATTAGAAAGCTAATTTTCTATTCCAAACAAACCAAAAAATATACGAGGAAGTACAAAATCCTTTCCTATTCTAATACCATCACGCACGATATTTTTTGTTTTCACAGGATTCTTAAAATACACACCAAAAAGATATTTTCCCAAGCACTAAACAAGCATTTCTTGTTATTTTAGAGATGTCAATCACCAAACGCACTGAGTAATAGATAGATCCGCCAAATGTGGCAGCACTTCTGCTACTGTAGCCATGCGAGTCTCCACTGCAGGCTCTTCCTTTGTAGTTGCGTGATTAACTGCAGAACAAGTTCTTGGAGGAAAATCCAATAGGCTAAATCACTCTACTTCTTATTCCTGCTCTAAGGAATTAATTGACTACAACTGTTTTGAGGGCATCATCCTCAGGCCAAAGCACAGTATGCACCTTTATCAATAACAAGACTCTGATATGTACTATGTAAGCCACTATTCAATATTGATTAATTTTGTTTTTCTTTTGTATGTACTGTTTGTATACATGTGCTGCTTCTCAAATAAGTAACTCAAATAACATACCTGCCAACTTTTACGCATTATGCGTAAAATTTACGCATTTTAACTGCTCTTTACGCTTTTACGCATATATTGCTATATTTTACGCATTTCAGCATTTGAATTTTTTTAACATTACTAGGAAATCAATCTCCGGCGAAATTCTCCTGCTTTTTTTGTTTGAAATTTATCAATTAACCAGACATGGTATAATTCCTCGGAAACACCGATTTACCGCCTTTTTAGCACTGATATCTACCATTCCCGGTATCGTAGCAAATTCATAATAAAGTGCCGGGTAATTCCAATCAAATTAACAGAGATTTACGGCCGCGTGTAATGTAAATTAAGATCTCGAACCCTTATTTTATGAAAGTAATAAATATACTTCTTCAAAGATTGTCTAATTCAGCGTAAATCGCTAAAATGTTATTTTGTTCATTAATTTCGCATAAACACTGCGATTGCGCAATTCAGTTTGATCTCATGAATCGCCGAGACTACAAGAGTATCTTTTTCCATCCATCTCAATCTTCTAAATATTGCATTTTTGATTGACTAAACTAGCTTATTTTCATATTCTAATTAATTATTACGGTTAATTTCTTAATTATTTTCGCATAAACAGTGCGATTACGCAGTTCAGTTACTTCGCGTGAATTGCCGAGAGTACGTTAGTATCTTTTTCCATCCATCTGCATCATTTAAATGTTGCATATTAGATCGACTAAACTAGCTTATTTTTATATTCTGATTAATTATTACGGTTAATTTCTTAATTATTTTCGCATAATATAAATTTTTCTATTTAAAAAATGGGTATGAACTCGGTGAAGGGATATTTTCCAAAAAGTGGTATTAAAGCAATGATTTAGGCAAATAAAAAGGAAATCATTTTGGCAGGAATATAATTCAGAGCTATATATATATATATTAAAGATCAATATTTGTTATTATCTTTAGTGAAAACCTGTGTTTTACCAAATATAAATATTTGTTTTCATTATAAAGTAATTCTCACCGGATAAAGCCTTTATATATTTTTTGTTTTATAATTTATTGTCCTGAAATTTTATGAAATTGGTGGCCTGAATTTTTATATTCTACCAGTACTATGATTGATATTTAATGCAGTATTTTTTTAATGCAGGTACTTGTACATAGTTAAATTCATTATAAATGTCGTTTGCTCGTGTAGTTTAAAATAAATCTTTATAAATGTCATTCACGCAAAATTTTACACATTCCAATTTTCGCAGGTTGGCAGGTATGAAATAACAATAATGGTTTCAATTTTTCAGATTGGCCAGTATATGCATATGGAGCATTAGTTTGGCAAGTGAACTGACAAAATAGGAACTGATAAAATATCCTTGGAGCATGATTCAGCTTACAAGCATCCTTCCTTTATTAACCAAAATGTAGTATTGAAGAACAAAGGAAAGATCAAGCAGTGTGTTTCAAGAAATAACAGTGACTTATGTTTTTGCCATCGAAACTAAAACATGTCTGCATATTTATGAACACAAGTTATGTCGGGAAATACAAAGCTCAGCAAAGGAAAGTGTTTAGTAACTTAACTACTTCAAAAGTGTTTAAAATTATTTAGAAAAAAATAATAACACAATAAGACAAGCTCATATATTCATAAAAACGCTTGTTCTACAATATGTAGATATCCAGAACCAGATGAGCTTTTCCTGATAGAAATAAGCTGAAGAGAACATGGCAAGGCTATGTCCAATAATAAAAACAATTCTGTTGCTTGGCCGCCAAAATATTTCACAGACAGGCCATCAGAGCTAGACACCAATTGAGAACCTGCCAGAAATCAAGGAATCCTCAAAGGCCTTCACTTTCGAATTGACAGTGAAAGCAATATTATATAAAATACATTTGGAAAATTCTCTGCAAACGCAACATTAAAATGACTTGCAATGAGCTGATAATCTACATTGGTGCCAAGATTTTGAAAGCGATTCTGCCAGAGGTACAGGAATAAAAATATTACACTACAATATTTAACAAAATCACTGATGAATCTTCCAAGTTAGAACTCTGTTTATCAGTGCTGCATGTCTTAAATAGCATTGTAAAAGAAAGTTTTGTTCATTTTGCGGATTTTCAAGAAGACATTTAAGATAAGAGGAAGACTGGACAATTAGAAGTTCTCTTGAGAATTAAGTGTTCTTAAATTTATAAAAGAACTGGAATAGATCTGAATTCTTGCGTCTTGCCTAGTTGAAATATAGAGAAACCGTAAATGTTTCGCAACTGTGCAGGGTATGACAAAAATCTAAAGGGAAGTTCTGAATACCTCTCTATATCGTTCCAAAAACCATCATCTCAATTTGGCAATTTCTAGTTTGTGATGTGCCTTCCAACAGGAATGCACTAGGAACTGCAGAAGAAATGATCTCTTTTTTCAACACAATGCAAAAGACATGCAGCACTGAGAGATCACTTTGGTTTATTCCATGGTCAGACACTGTTAGACCCACTGGGATTAGTACCACGACTCAATTCTTCAGTTCAAAATTGATTTGCTGCTCATTGTAGAACAGCTTTAGTGAAATTAACACAATGCCATAATAAGGGAACAGCGATCAAATCAAATTTTCTTTTCAAAGATAAATTCATAATAGCAATATTTTTGCTGAGTGATTTAATGGTTATAATCAAACCATTTAACTATAGTTTCTACAGAAGAGCTTTGATGCACACGGAGCTTTTGTAAAAAATTGACAAATGATCAAAGTGCTAAAGGAGAGGCATACCTACGCTAAGGCATTCTATGCAGAATTAGCGACGAAGGAGAAAAGTGGGATTTGGGAGTCAAACAAAAATTCCAAGGTTAGCTGGCAGATAGCAACCCCAAGTTAATAATTTAGTGAAAGGAGACTCCTCATCAACAGTGCACTGGAAGCGGGTTGGTTGAGTCCCTTGCTCAAATACATCCTATGATTTTAAAAAAATTTTCACTCACTAAACGGTTTCAAAATTTATAGATGTTAAATCATACTTCAAAAGGATCTTCAAAGCATTCGTGTAGTGCATCACGCCACCTCATGGCAATGGCGATTCAGACCTGGACATTCTACAACAAGTTGCTGAGTAGTAAAACTCCTTCTTGAGGGGCCAAACTTCTGTAAGACTTTTTCACTCCGTATTGGAGACATTGAGGGAAGATAGCAATATTTACCAGTACCTTATTAAAGTGTACAAGATCAAGACCACACTTCAGGAGTCACACAGCGAAGGTTATTTGCTTTGTGAGGACTTAAAACTCGGTTGAGGTCTCGAATGGCCACAGTTCGAGGTGGCCTCGGTTGAGGTCTCGAAATTGATTCACAGAACTCGAAATCATGAATAGTCATCCCCATATTTCAATTGATGCAGAGAATGTAATAAATTAATTTGTCACAAAAAAAAAATTGAGTTTATTTCATAAATACTCAAGGTTGAGACATGAAAAATAAAGACATTAAAACATGTATGAGATATAAAATGATAGAAATAAGATTAAGATGATTATGATTATAATATATGATGATTATAATTATATAAAGATATAAGAAATGATATTAAAATATATAGGTATGTAAGAATGCGTTCAGGTTTTCCTTTGACTTCATAATGTTTTGAGAGTTAATTCAAGGAAATGCCCAAACACAACCACAATGTAATGCTTAATTTATTTATATATATATTTGACAATTTTATGAATGGTAATTACATAACATTTTAAATGTATGGGTAAAACTCTATTTTAAAATTACAATCTTCCGCGATAAAAGCATTGCCCTAATTATAACTAATCACACAATTTATTCAGAGGTATAAATAGTGCTAATGAGTTATATATCAATGTTATAAATCAATTCAATAAAATACTGAAATTTTAATTTGATATTTATTAGTTAAAATGGCATTTTGCTCTTCTATCTACCACTATGAAACTTTTATTAATTGGACACAAACTCATTTTCTAGTTAAAAGGCTTAAAATGAAGAAAAATATTAAGCTGATTTATAATCACCAAAATATCAGTACAACTAATCAAAAAATATTGCAACACTGCAATACTTAAAAGTACTACCTACTAGAAGATTTTGCTTTAAGATTCAGTAGTGCAGGAATTCAAATGCAAGACTGGGCATGCCGCTAAGTGCTGGTGGTTTTACAAACCCCTCCGTCATTGAACCACAAGCGCAGACGTACTAATTTGGTCTGAGGTTCAGAAGAAACTCTTATCGCCTCCCTAAACAAGTAAATAAAACTCTTTAAATGGCAAATTGAAACAGAAATATTTCCTTGTATTTATAACAACATTCTTCACCATAAAATTGATATGAATCAATGATATTTTTTAATGTTATGTTTTTAATATATATAAACTAATATGTGATCAATTATTAATAAATTATTTACTAGGTCAATTAATTTTACTGTTGATTTAATGAAAATTTGGTAAATTAAAAGTTATTTAATTATCAATACATTCTTCATAAATTAATTTTCTTACCATAAAAGAGTTAGAGGTTTAAGGAAAATGCGAGGTTTTTTTTTTTCTTGGTAAGGTATAAAATGGCTGTATAGTCATTGAATGCATATTCAACAATAAAAATATACAATGAACTGCAAATTAACAGTAAAAATAATTAACCTAGTAAATAATTTATTAATAATTAATCACATTATATAAAAATATAACATTAAAAAAACATCATTATTTCATATCAATTTTATAGTGAGGAATGTAGTTATAAATACAAGGAAATATTTCTCTTTTTATTTACAGTGTATAAAAAAATTATCAGGAAAATTATATATGGAGCTCAGCTTGAAAAAAACTCCTCTTTGCAGAAATAAAACAAATTGTTTTTTACATTTTTCAACTTTAAGGCAAAAAATAACAAGGTTTTAATTAATATGTTATCAAAATGCATCATACTATAAGGAAAACTTTAGCAACATATATATATATAAGCAAAAATAAAAAGTAATGCAGCTGCAGCATACAGCTGTTTCAAGGATACATTGGATCTCCTTCGTCAGTGCAAGAGAACCAATAAACTCAAAGTCCAAAAGAGGGAATCCAACATATCCTTGAAACAGTTATATGCTGCATTATCTTTTTATTTGTGCTTATATACGTTGCTTAAGTTTTCCTGTATCCTTCGTACAAAGTGTATTTTACTTATTGAAACTGCATACTGTTTGTGAATAACCCTATATTCCAGAATATCCACAGAAAATATTATACATTTCTGACAATTAGGTGCAAAGCAAGAAAAGCAATCAAACACAAGATTTCATTTCATACATCTGCAAAGTGGCACCAAGTGAATTCTCCACCTCTTTAGCGATTTATTGCCAAAACACTAATGCATGAAATAAATTAAAATTTTACATGGTATTACAACTCTGTTATATATGTAGCTTCGAAAAAAAAAATTAAATCTAAAGGTGTGGGTTACATTTTCACATTTACTTGGTTGAATTGACATGGAATGATCCACAAGTAACTTATCTACAAAATTTTGCAAAATCTGGTCAATTAGGTTTTAAGCTTGAGTGGATACATACATTGCACAGACATCACGCTAAAAAAATATTTTTCAGGTTCTACAGTGCTCAATACATGTAGATCCATTGAAATTTACGATTCTCAATACGATTCTACTAAAATTATATAGAAAACATGTCAATTTAGCAAAAACCCATAAAAATAAAGACAACCAAAGTTGGTTATTTAAAATGTCTTTAATAAAAAAAAACACCATTAATGACAATAAGTAAAATATACTTTGTGCAAAAGGATAAGGAAAACTTGAACGTGTATTATCATTTTATTTATGCTTATACATGTTGCTCAAATTTTCCTTATCATTAATTAAAAATTATACAACCACAGCTCTTTCAGACATTATTACGTTCTTCATCAGTGACAAAGTAATATGTCTCAAAGCACTCTGGTCATGTAATTTTTATATATATGCCATTAATGGTGTTATTTATTAAAGACATTTTAAATAACCAACTTTGGTTGTCTTTATTTTTACGATTTTTACTACTTTACATTGCAATGTATTATAGGGAAAGTAATATATATCTAGAAAGATGGGATAGAGAAAAAGAAACCAGCTATTTCTGTTACAAGGTTTCACAGACAGATATTCTGAACTGTCTTTAAGAAAACCAGAAGTATCAAACTAATCTTATTCTACCAATTTCAATTGATATTTAGTGTCCTAGTTTTGCTTAAAAATTTAAGTGAGGCTTTGGAAAGAGAGCAGCTTAGCCCCAACAGTAGAGGAGGGAACAGGGAGGAGTGAAAGGATGCATTGCATAGGGGTCTGAGAGGTTTTAGGATCCGGGCTGCATATACAGTTTCTGAAAAAAAGTTAATAACTTGTAATATAGGGAATAGCAGAGGGGCCTGCTTTTAATGCATAGGTTCTGTTGGTGGCACTGTCTGACAGTAATATGGAATATAGATGAGTTAGGTGTCAGCACAGTGCAAAAGTATCTAAAAGTGATAGTTCCTTTAATCAAAATAAGTTGGTCTTACAACTTCAATTATGTTTCCATCTTTAGGCAACAGCATCCCACGATTTTTCCTTTTTCTTGAATAAAATTAAATTCAGATTTTCTGTTTAGTGCTCCAACAGGTTCAGATGCAGCACTTTATATTAATTTCAGACTGCATGATGGAAGAAAACTTTATTATATTCTTAAAAGATTTTGTTAAGTATGCAAAAAATTCAGTTGAAATGAAAGTTCTGCTATGGATAGATAGTCACAAAAGTCATATCATTGTCTACTATCCTATTTGCCCAAGCTAATGGTAGATCTAACATTTCCTCTGCACTGTTCTCGTAGACTACACAATCAATTAGATAGATACTCTTTTTCAAAATATATTACAATGCCTATTGAACAAACTGCCTGACAGTAGAGACACTGTCAGTGAAACTTATTACAATGTGAAGTAATTCCACAAACATCCACCATTATCCGGCCATCCAAATGGATGCTCTATGTCTTCGGATGAGTCGGACAGTCTGGGTCTTCAACAACACTATCCATCATAATGATTTTAAGAGCCTTTCAATGATAATTATCCTCCACAGATGAAACTTTGTGTAATTATCAGTGTAGCCAACCAATTTAAATTTCAGTTTATAGAAATAACTTAGCAAAAGCTTAAAAATTTAAATAACTTTCTGCAATAAAATATCATTTGTTCTTATGTACAGGTATTTTTTCTTTCTGTTTCATTATTTTAATACTTGCTCCTAAATTTAGATTTGGGTCAAGTATCCCAATGTTTAGGGATACTTGACCCAAGGTTTAGGGATACTTGACCCCAATGTTTAGGGATACTTGGGTCAAGTATCCCTAAACATTGGGATACTTGACCCACGTTGGAAGCTTTACATATTTAATACTTACGTGTACAATTAGTATTTCAAAATGATATTAAAAAATTTTGTGTTTCACTTGATAAGAGTATAAATGGACAGCATTTACAAACCCATAAGTAATGTAGAAAAAAAATTTAAATTAAAAACTGAAAATTGGGTCAAGTATCCATGGGTGCCCTAATTTTGTAACAACGAATTCGTTTATCATTTTAAATTTATGATTCTTTATTAACTAATTTAAATTTATAAACAAATATTAAAATTTATATGCTTTGTTAAATAATTGAAATTTAAAAATAACTGTTTACTTAATTCCAGTGTATAAATTTAAGTTTTCAAACGATATGTTGACTTCTGAAATATTTTAATTCCAGAACATACTTCTTTATTTTTCAATAATTTAAGTTTTAAATGTTGACATTTAGCTTCTAAATTTTAATGTTTAGGGATTTACGATTTCATAACAAAATCTCCCCAAGAGTCAGTTTTCTTTAGCCAGGAAAGTAAATTATTTCATATCTTCACGTTAGGCGTGAAATTTTTCTCGTTAAAAATTCATTTTTTGATTGAGAGTACAAATAATTATTAATCGTAGTTTCATCATACAGATACAGAGACACAAAAAATCTAGCACTTAATTAAAACTACAGTAAAGTAAATGAGTAATTACTACGCACTCGTTCAAAACTTTTCATATTAAATGGAAAATTATAAACATTATTTCTTACACGACAATGATAATCCTCCAGCAAACACCTCAGAAGAAATAATCAGTTTTCAAGAACCTTTGCTATCAGTTATTTATTTGTGGTTGTCGATCAAGATCAAGCTTAACTTTCAAAAGTTCACTTGTTGATCAATAAAAAAAAACTGTCCCAGGTAATGTCTCTACGCAGTTTCGGGCCTAGGCACGCCTTGCTTAGACTGGCTATGAGAAGATGATTTGCGCTTGCGCCGAATCTTTCCAGGGCTCTGGAATCTTTCGTTTTTTGCTGAAACGAAACAGGTTTCTTGATCTGGCATTCTTTGGTTTGGATCATGAAGATTAGAGACGAGCGCATAAATGAGCAAATTCCCATTTAATGTCGTAGCACTATGAATCTTTGAAAAAATGTTCATAGCATGTGGAACTGGGCGATCTGTTCAAAAAAATACTGGAAGCATAAAAATTCAAGTTATTTGTGTGTGTGAGGAATGTAGTTGAGATAGATTTAAAGAAGATAAGTGAGTCTAATTCTACTGCCATTGTTAAAACGCTGAATATTTTAAATGTTTGCAAACAGTAGTTTTAAATAAATTGAAAAAAAAAATTCTTATTAAAAATGAAAAAAATACTGACATTCACGCTCGTACTATAATAATTTTAAAATCTATTTTAAATAATCAATTTTCAAACATATCAAAAACGCTTTAGATTTTTGCAGAGTTTCATTAATTTCTAGCCACACACATATTCACTCGCAATTATAATTTATAGATTGACATTATCATTTATTCTTCCGCAAACCAAGATTATTTTTATATTTTCAATACTCTTGGGAACTGCTAACAGATCACCGTGTTCCAAACGCTACGAATGTTATAAGTTCCGCTCGTGATTAGAGGGTTTGGATTAAAACTTATTTCGATGAAAGTGAAGATTAGCACATCGTCGGCAGGTTTAGAAGTAATTTTTCCTCTTTTTACTGGGATTTTATTGCATATAACTTAAAAAGGTCAGAACTAAAACATCTCAAAATATTCTATTTATTTTATTTTTCATTCTAAATCTATTATTATATATACAAATTCCAAAATGACCATTATGTCCGTCTATCACATCTTTTTCAGGAACTTCCCGTATAGATGATAGAGCATCTATTTTAGGCGCTTCCCTCAGGGATTTTTTCAGGGTTCATAAACAGGGAGCGCTAACATTTGAACTGGACTATGGGGGTGTTCATTTGCGAGAAGCCAGAAATTTAAAATTAATATTCATTCAAAATATTGAACATTATTTTAGAAACAAATTCAATCCTTGATTACATTTTGTATATGTAATTTAATTATAAAATAAATTAAATAATTAATTGCATAATTTAATTTTTACCTATACAGAAATAGTTTTACCAAATGTAAACTTTAAAATGTATTGCAGTAAAAATAGCGTGACTAAAAACTATAAATGTAATTTGAAAAAAAAATAGCTATATTTAATATCTATAATATAAATACCTTAAAACAACGAATTTTTATTTTGTAGAAAACCTAAAACATAAATTGGTGTCTATTTGGAAGCAGGACGTAACATCTAAATTTCCAAAAAAAAAAAAAAAACCAGAATACGCTATTACGAAATCATAAACAAGTCGAATATATTTTCATGTTGCAGATTAAATCCCTGACAATTCCATCTTCGATAGATTTTATTGTACTCTGAAACAAAACTCATTATCCATTTGACAAAATCCGAATAAAATAAAAGACGACATTGATAAGAATTAAAGCAAAGTAATATTACAGAAATATAATTAATATTAATTAAAATATTTACAAAATGCAGGAAATTTTAATGCAATATGACAGAAGTAGAAACTGAGAAATATGTGAAAGTTAGAAATGAGACATGCAATTTTTTCCCTAAAACACCAAAAATCGAATTTTTCGATAAATGTTCCTTACAATCCTCCTGCTTCGCACCAAAACGTTCAAAATGCGAAATGGTAGGAAAACATGCTTAGCAATAGAGATTTTTAATTTGATGTAAGGGTAAATAGTTTAAATGAAAGAAACTGTACAATTTCAGTTTTCTCATAGTTACGAATTTTGGATGCTACTATAGGATTACACTACTTAGGATTTACTATTTTTGTTTCGACCTATTTCTAGAGTGTCTGCCATTCGATGCTTGAGTAGCTTTTGCCACAACCAAGCTTTTACGGGACACGGAGTTCTCAAAAATTACCAAAAACGGTTCTTCCACAAATCTGACCTTTTTCAGCCTCGTTTTGCTCTTCAGTTGGTGATGTTTAACTCTACATCTACGCATACCAACTTTGGGACAAAGTGCAAGGAGAAAATATTTCCAAAGACTCCAAAGATTTCCAAAGAGAAAATTTCCAAAGAATTCGAACATTCTTAGCATCCTATTGCCGGCAGTGAATTTTGAGCAATTCGAAGTTATAGGAAACATAAAGAGTAATCGACGCTTCTTAATTATTCTTTGAATATATGCAAATACTTGATTGTTGCGTTTTTAATATTGAGGGGGAAGGCATATCAAAAGGCATAACCCAATTCTCGAGCTGAACGTGAAAAGTCAGAAGTCTGAGATTTTGTTAGGGAAAGATGCTAAAATGAAACATCGGAGACCGTCTGACCGCTCTTGCAGTTTCGCTTTTTTTAATTAGGTCCATTACAGTCTGCACGTCAGAGATAGATAATCTTGCTAAAATATGTCTCAATCTGCCTAAAGTTCTTCTGTACTCAGAACCTGATTAACGCATGGGTTTCTGGGGTCGCGGCCCTGGGCCCCAAATTTTAAAGTGCTCCTAAATTTTGTTTGTGATAAAAATTTAAGCAGACATATTTTTTTTAAATATTATAAAATAATATAATAAAATTATTATAAAATATGTTAATAGTTAATAGTTTTAACTATATTATATATCCTTTAAAGTCTTCATATATTACTTTGAAGTAAAAAGTTTTCTATATATACAAAAAGGCTTTCCGAGCTGTAATCCTGTGCCCCCAAATTTGTTGTGTTGATGCTTTGCCTGTGTTTGGTATACTTATGGTATGGGGACCCGAATGAACACCCTGGTCACCACTTTGCCTTGATCAGACCCTGTCTGTACTACTTGATAACGGCCTAACATATTGATAATATTGCCCTAAAATTGGCCTCTACACTTTGAAAAGTCAATATTACAAGTATGACTTAGGTACTTTAACTTTGGATTTGCCATATGTTTGTTCTCTGGAATAAATTTCAAGTTAAGAAAAATTAAAAATCTCTCAACTAACTTTCCATTTGCACGAGACACATATCTTAGAACTATACTCAGTTGTTCTGTCCAGTATTGAATCCGCAGATAAACTAAAACTCTCAGCTATTCTCATTTCCTCAACAACGAACACACATTTTGACTCATTAAGGGTGAGCGTCAGTAAATTTTCTGCCCTATCCGCCCTTTGTGAACTTTCGCGGCACACATATTTCACCGAAATTCTGCTCAAACAGTAACGAAATATTTTCTGAAAGATAAAATGCAATGCTTAGATTATAGTAAAACTAAATTTAATGCCCCAAAAAACATAGAATATATTTTTTATTTTAATCCAAAATATTTTTGGTGCTGCCATCTGTTGTCTTAATTTAATTCATACCGATTATTTTTATTTTTTAATGAACATTTTTAAATATCTATTCCTTCTAATGCAGTGTTAAATACAACAACAGATCATATATAATAATGCCAGAATCACGGAAAGGTAATTTATCATTCTATAAATTTGATAAGGGATCTGAATGTACATCACTGAGGACTGCAGTTTTGTCTTCAAGTTCCTTTGTCTTCAAGTCCAAGTTCAATTACGTTTCCGTGATTATGGCATTATATATGATCTGTTGTTGTATTTAATAGCGTATTAGAAGGAATAGACACTTAAAAATGTTCATTAAAAAGTAAAAATAGTCGGTATGAATTAAATTACGACAACAGATGGCAGCACCAAAAACATTTTAAATTAAAATAAAACATATTTTCTTTGTTTTATTGTGTATTAAATTTAGTTTTAATATAATCTAAGCATAGCATTTTATCTATAAGAAAATATTTCGCAACTGTTTGAGCAGAATTTCGGCGAAATATCTGTGCCGCGAGAGTTAACAAAGCGCGGATAGGGCAGAAAATTTACTGACGCTCACCCTTAAACAAAAAAGTTCATCACAAATTACCTCAGATAAATTTGTTTCTGAATGGTATAATTTGAATTTTAATTATTCTATTCAGAGGAGACCTTGCATCGTTTAGGTCACAACGATGATGGATTGTCTTCTTCTGTATTGCCGAATTTTGTTGGCTTGTTACAGTGGCGCACCCAGAATATTCCTAAGGGGGGGGCCATTGGTGCACAAAATTTTTATGAAGGAGGATGACTCCTCGATAAATTTTCCGAGAAAAAATGATCAGAGGCCATATCAATTAACAAGGCGGTTGTCTTTTTTTGTACATTTATTTTTATCAAATTACTAACAATTCTTTAGTGCAGTGCAAGAGAATTGAATGATTAGAAGAAGTAGTAGTAGATATTTATACAAAACAACACAAATTAAGAAATAGATGAAGATAAAATTATTTGTTCTGGTCTGCTTATACTGTATACTTGTTTTCAACCACTCTCTCATGATTACATATTGTTATATTATTCAATTATGATCTATACATATTCATAAAACGAAGTCCAGCCTCCTGTTTTTCTTTGTAGCCAGAGCATTAATTATCTGGTCTGGATCAATTTCCACTTCACGGTGAATGTTCATTGACGCCAGTCCATTCAGTCTGGTTTCACTCATACTGTTTCTCAAGTAAGTTTTCAACCTCTTCATTGTGGAGAATGACCTCTCAGCACTGCTTGTTGATACTGGGAGGGTGGCATACACTTTTAAAAGTTCAAACACAGTTGGAAAAGTCCTTTGGTCACAAAAGTTAAGCAGTTCGATTGGGCTTTTAGTTTTCTTGTTCAATGCAAAGACCTTCATGTACCACAGATGTAGTTCAGCTTTTAGAGTATTATCTGATCTGGGTCCTAAATCATCTGCAAATTTCCTTGATAAGGCAACAAATCTCTCGTTTTCTTCCAGTGTCGGCTGCCTTCCATTCGGAATGACAGATGCAAAACTTTGTAGAAATTCCTTATGTTTGAGAAATTTTTCATGGAGGTGAGTGATGAAATTATCAATCCATGGAATGAAAATAGAAAGTCTGTAGTATTCTTCAGGAGTCTGTACGTTGAAATTTGATCTATAAATTTGTCTGGTGGCACGGCGTGGTAGAGTAATGTTTTCTCCATGCTGTTCCAGCTTCTTAACAGCTTGTTCAAACAGATGGTGAAACTCGTTCTCTGCGTTCTCTCGAATTATAGATATAGCTTTCAAAACGTCTTCTACGTCACTCACAGCAGTTGCCAGATCAAGGTTAACTTCCTGCAGCTTTTCACTCAGACGAACACTGTAGCTGAGTAATCTGTCAGCTGAAACAAGTGCTATGACAAACTGTGATGTTAACATTGAACATAACAAGGTATGAGCCTCTGTTGATGTCTCCTTGTCATTCCAGGTAGTAATCTCCTCCAGAGCGTCGATTACTTGATCAAACAATGAAACCATAACTGTGACGGCATCATGTCTCTCCACCCAACGAGTAGGGCATAATTTCTTCAGTTTTTTGGCACTGATTTCTGTCTCTTCCTGATTAGCTGCATTAATTTTGCTGGTGAGAACAAGGTTTCGTTTTGGTGTGTTGAAAAAACTAGAGATTTTCCCTATTATTCCAAAGCTGTTTCGGATATCCGGAACTCTAGATGAATAAGTTATGGCTAAGTTCAAACAGTGTGATGCACAATGAACGTAGGGGGCTTTGGGGTGTTGCTCATATATAATTGCTTGGGCGCCATTGTACTCTCCACTCATTGCAGAAGCTCCATCGAACCCTTGTCCACGGAGGAAAGACGTATCAATGTTGCAGTCTGCAAGGCCTTTAAGAATAGCATCTGCAATTGCTCGACCTGTAGTTTCAGTCAGGGGCACAAACTTAAGGAAGTTCTCCACTATCTTAAATTCAATTTTATACTTATCATTTGTTTCAAACCGTTTCAAATAACGAACGCAAAGTGTCATTTGCTCTACCGTTGCAATATCTGTGGTTTCGTCACATAAAACCGCAAAACATTTGGCCTCATTCACCTCAGTTGCTATGTGCTTCACAATGGAATCATTGCATGCTGAAATAATCTCATTTTGTATATTCCAACTTATGTAAGTTGCATTTTTTGCACAACCTTGTAGATGAGTTTTCAGTATTTCTTCTCCTGCATCAACTCGGAGTCGCAAAAGGGCTCTAAAATTTCCTTCGCCTTGGCATGGTTCTGACAATACGTCCAAATCCCCACAGTCTCTATGCCCTCTCATGGCCAGCCCTTGCCTTCCACAAAAAATCACTGTTTTGATAATAGGTTTAAGAATAGCCCTATTCTGCAAAACTTGTTTTTGCTTTCCTCTGTCCATTACTTGATCCACAGGAACCGTTTTTCCTTCCGTGACCCTTAAGAACTCATCGGCTTTGAGAACTGAATCCTTATGATAGAAAATTTTTTCATGTTGACTGAACTTCTCCAAGGCCTTCTTCCAATTATTAAATCCTTTTGAAACAAGTTGACCTGTAGCTTGTGTGGATCTTAAACCGACTTCATGGGGTGCAAAGAGAACACAAAATTTGCAATAGGCACTGTCCTCTGCCTTTGAGTAAGCTAGCCAGTTATGCTTACTCAGCCAAGATGAGCAGAACTTCCGAGTGTGGTGAGGTTTTCCTTGACTTGATACAGCACTAGTGACAGTAGCAGGAAAACTGTAATTTGCATATGGTTCCCAAAGATTTTTTAGCGCTGTTATCCTATCTTCATCTGTGAGGTTAGATTTCTTGACATAATTAGAAATATCTGCAGCCAGAATTTCTATTTCAACTGTGTTTGGTATTGTGTTTTGTCCTACCTTTACCTCCTCACAAGCGTTTGAAGACAGCCCGGGGTCACGGCTGTTGCTTGCTTCGACTGCAGCCTCATCAATGTAACAAGAGCTCAGGGAAACGTCGTTGGGAACGTCACTATTTTCAATCTTACTTTTTTTTTTAAAATAATTTCCCAGTGTCTGTTGGCCTAGCCCTTTTCGTTTTTCACTCATTGTCTTTTTTTTTACCTTGCTCCTCAGTTATTCAAGAACAAAATTTGCTATATAGCCGAAATACGCACATAAACACACACACTGATCGTTAAAGATGCATTTCACTGTAAGATCAGTTGAAAGTTCAGGACCATTATTAAATTCAGCTATTCACCACGCAGGCCCTCGTTCCGAAACTACCAATTCACTGTTATCACCTTGTGTCGTAACGTCGCACTTTATTTCAACTCACAGCAACACTTAATTCGCGAAGCGTTGGCACGATCTATTTATTCACTTCCACAATTTTCTCACTGGGTAAACGAAATCCTCGAGTTTTCGAGCGAACAGCCGCTTCCCCGCCGTTCACTCTTTATATAGGGCCACGGAGGCGCCTGTGACGTCACTCTACACAGCACTGGTATAGTACGACTATAGCGAGAAGGCATTTGGGTCACGTGATTTTGGACGAGTCCATTAGTTAAATTCAATCACAGGTAGAAACGTCTTAAGAAGAACGGGTTTCCAGAATTGGCGCCTTTAGTGCGAATTAATTTATAATTTGTACAGTACGATAAAGAGCTTTATATGTATAATTACATTCAGTGTAAGTGTTGGGATATGCTGGAATTGTTTTCTTCACAATGATTAAAATTATTTATTACAATAATGGTTGTAAATGTTTTTTTTTATACTTTCTCGAAGGCAGACCTAGTTCTCCCTTGTGCTGACAGCGCCCTTCGCGTTTTGCTTTGTCAGCCCAAGGGGGGGGCCAGGGCCCCCTCGGCCCCCCCCGTGGGTGCGCCACTGGCTTGTTAGAAACGAGTCAAATGTATTCCATTATCTCTCTACATTAAAAAAAAGTAGCTGCCGCTGCCGTCGCTGTTTGACGAATTTTTCGTTTCTCAAGTTTCTGTGTGACGTACCGTAAAATCTATAGCATATAAACTTATGAAAGTTGGTACATTTGTAAAGAAATATTGGGGGAATATACTGATATAAACTGTTTTTCGATTTAAAATTTAGTTTATTAAATATTTAATATCAAAGTCAAAGGAAGAATTTTTGAGCTGCGAGTTCGCTTCCTGGACAGACTAACAATGAAAGGACCTCCAACTTTTGTCTACATGCAGTGCGTACCCAGGATTTCTTCAAGGGGGTATTCATCCTTGAGATCGTTTTTCCCCAGTGACGTTGTGATATATGTTTAAATATATATATATATATATATATATATATATATTGCGTGTGTAATTCTTTTATAATAAATCGTTCATTCGAATTATAGTTATAAAATCAACGACACAACATCATATATGAATGGTCATTTAATAAAATCATCCTACAAGACGTACAGTATTGTGGCAATTAATTGAGAAATGTCATTTTTTTCGTTTTATCACACGTAAGCTTAGGAAGAAGCACTCCAAATTAGCTCAGAGTTCAAATTGCAGTTATTATCAAAGTAGCAGGTGTTCGTATGCACCTGGTAAGTAGCAGGTGTTCAAATTCCTCCGCCAGGTGGCAGGTGTTCCGCAGTGGTATTTTCTCAGTTGTTGCGGGGCTCATTAGCGTCATGGATATCAGCGCGGAAGCACGTGCTAAAGTGATTGCGCTTAGAGAAAACACTTCTAAGACGTTCGAGGAAATAGGTAAAATATGTGGAGTGAGTACAGCAAGTGTCGGGAGGATCTGGAAGCGGTTTCAGGAAACAGGAAATGCTGGAACCAACCGCTCTGGAAGATGCGGCCGAAACCATTCCATGCCGAAACGTGTCTGTGATGTTATAAAGTCTCGGGGAGGTCATATCACTTATTAGTTTTAAATGTATCCATAGAAAACTTGAATAAAACTGAATTTTATAAAAAAACTGCATTTCTCAATTAATTGCCACAATACTGTACATAGCACGTCTACTATGTCACATCCATACATATGTACATCCTACAAGTCGTACTATGTACGTCTTGTAGGATGATTTTATTAAATGACTTTTTATCTATGATGTTGTGTTGTTGATTTTATAACTGAATTTAGAATAGACGTGATACCATATGTACGTCTTGCAGGATGATTTTATTAAATGGCCTTATATTTATGATGTTGTGTCGTTGATTTTATAACTGAATTTAGAATAGACGTGATACCATATGTACGTCTTGTAGGATGATTTTATTAAATGACCTTTTATCTATGATGTTGTTGTTGTTGAGACCCAGACCGTCCGACCTACTAGAAAGGTGTAAGGAAACTGTTTGGACGGCCGAGAAGTGCCACCCAATTTAGACCGGAACCCAGTGGGGGAGGCATCCACCCTCCTTCCCCTACCACCAACCTCTCGGAAGGACTTACGGACCCACATGTTTAACGTGATCGTACTGCGCATGAACACGGCGGCAGTTGTGGCAGCGTGCAGAACCAGCGCGCAAGCCACCGAGCTGCCGGGCCCGAAATGTGCCAACAGCACGCTGTTTTCCCAGGTGGTCACCCACCCAAGTACTAACCGCGCCCGATGCTGCTTGACTTCGGTGATCTAACGAGAACCGGTGTTTTCAGCACGGTACGGCCGTTGGCGCATCTATGATGTTGTGTCGTTGATTTTATAACTGAATTTAGAATAGTCGCGATACCACCTTTATTATTCGAATTATATTTGTAAATCCGTTCGGGCATTTCCCATTAGGCATTGGAAATGCATTTTGATTTGACGCCAGTACAGTATATGCAAAAGGTATATATATTTTTTATTTATATAAAAACTGTTTTGGTGTTAAGAATATACTCCATGTACGTATTTGCAATAAGAAGTCCAAGGGATAGGTATTAGAAAATAACATAAAATAAACTCACCCACCTACCAGGTGATCAAAGGGGAAAACTAGCATATATTCATATCTGTAAATTATATGTATAACATCAGAATAATATAAAAGTTATTTTTTTAGTTTCAGTGGATTATGAAAGAGATAATTCTCAATACTTATGAGTTAAAGCATGAATTTGTCACTGCGCACTTCACAGATTATAAGGCAATGTGCAGTCGACGAGGATTCTTAGCAAGTTCATTTAATACGTCTTCTGCAGTTGGGGTCTGATTCCTGTGAATGTTTAGAAGAGCTAGACCGTTCATCTTTATACTCCCAATGGAATTGCGTAGGTACGTCTTAAGACGGCGAAGAGTTGATAATGATCTTTCGCTTGTGCAAGTAGAAACTGGAAGGACGGCTAATATTTCTACTATATTAGGCATAATATTTTTGTTGCAAATAGCCAGACCTTCTATAGCAGTTTTCGGGGGGCTAACTGCATAGTGTCCCCCTATTCTTAATATTCTTTTATACCACAGTGTTAGCTCAGAATTTAAGTTCTCCTGGCAACCGTCCAAGTCGTTAGCATAAAACTGCGTGAGCGCTGCAAGAGCTTCAAGCTTCGAAGGTTGCAAAACTGAAGGATCAGTTGGTAGAATGCACTGGAATCCTTTGAAAATTTCTCGGTGTGTTAGGAAGAGTAAATCCAGCTGGAACAAGAAAGAATCGAGATATGGAATGAAAATGTTGACAAGGAAATATGTTTCTGGTGTCGCTGCTGATACTCAGATGCGATTTGTTTGTCTTCCACACGAGGAATTATAACGGATAATTCTAACTTCTCTAAGGCTTCCGAGGCTGAAATAAATATTTTAGAGAATTCGCCATTGGCATTTTCGAGCAAAGATTTTATTTTCACTACTAATGTCTTCCGCCAGGTTCATTGCTTCCCGTAAGTCAATCGTCGACTTCTGCAGAAACCTACACAAATGCACAGTCAAGGAGATCACTTTGTGAATGCAAAAGAGCGAAATCACAAACTGGGAATTTGTTACCGCGCACAGCAGAGAATCGGCTTGTGCTGAAGAATCTTTATCTATCCAGTTTGATATTTTTTGGAGTGTTTCAACAACTGGATCATAAAGCTCTATTACTGCTGTTGCAGAGTCATACCTTTCCAACCATCGGGTTGCACAGAGATGCTTTAGTTCTTCTCGTCGCGAAGTAATGTTTTCATATCATTTATTGAGGTCGTGAGTACATGTTGTCTTTTTGGAGTGTTCAGGAATTCATACAAGGTTGCTATAATCCCCATACAATTTCTTATTGCTGTGACCTCACATGCATTTGATACTGCCAAGTTGAGGTTGTGGGCAGAGCAGTGTACATAAAGGGCGGATGGAATCACTTCCCTCACATGGGCTTGCACACCATTTAGTCTTCCGCTCATGGAGGCTGCTCCATCATAGCCTTAGCACTGTAACTTCTTGATCTTCGCATTTAATGATTGCAGCTTGTTTATTAGTGTCGTTGCAATTCCTTTACCCGTTACATCATGGATAGGAATAAATTGCACAAAAAATTCTTTCACGGCGAATTTTCCCCTGTCGATATAACGAACGCACAGTGATATTGGTATATACCTGCTATGTTAGTTGTTTCGTCGGCGAGGATGGCAAAGAAAGTTGAATCATTTATTTCACTAACAAGCTTGCGAAGTATCAAATTATTGCAAACTTCAATTACTTCATTCTGGATTCGGGGGATGATATACTGCGCATCTCCACCGCTGCTTTCCAACATTTGTTTCAGAACAGAGTTACACTTACTTCGGAAACGAAGCAGTGCACGTAAGTTTCTGTCATTCTCATCTGGTTTTTTGGTCACTGCAATTCTCCACGAATTCCAGTGCCACGCGAGTCCTTGCTTTCTAGAAAACAGAACTGTTTCAATGATTGGTATGATATTTTCTCTGTTTTCTAATTTTTTTCTCCCTGCCGCAGTGTCTAATTGCTCTTCCACAGACTGTTTTTCTTTCCACACGTGATGTCACTGAAAGTTCCAGCAATCTTCATTGATTGCTTATAATAGTGACACATTTTAATGCTCGGAAAATCGCTCGACGGCATCTTTCCAGCTATCAAATTTAGCTTTACGTAACTGACCTAAGGGCTGCTTAGCAGATCCGGCACCATCACAAGGGGGTAAAAAGTCTGCAAAATTTGCAAAAGGCTCCACCCTGAAAGTCTGAATAAGCAAGCCATTTCCAGCAATAAAGCCGTTTTCACTGGAATTGCAAATTTCTTTCCCCTCCCGAGTCGTGAATCGAGATACTGGGTTAATGAGCGGTAGCCAATGGAGGGTGGTCATTTACACTGGAATCGCAAATTTCTTTCCCCTCCAGACTCGTGAATCGAGATACAGTGTTAATGAGCGGTAGCCAATGGAGGTCGGAGTCTCGGGATTCTGCGAGCTTAAACGAATATGGGACACGTAGGCGATCTTGTGGGCCGTCTGAATGAGCGGCATCCAATGGAGGGCGCAGCTCCGGGATTCTGCAAGCGTCAGTCAGCGTCAGCGATTAGGAGGCGAAGTCTCCCGACTAATGAATCGAGATAAGGGGTTAATGAGCGGTAGCCAATTAAGGGCGGAGCCTCGGGATTCTGCGAGCGTCTGCGAATATGGGGCATTTAGGCGATCGTGTGAGCCGTAAAATGAGCTGAATACAATGGAGGGCGGAGTCCCAGGATTCTGCGAGCGCCAGCGAGTATGGGATACTAGTAGATCGTGTGAGCCGTCCGAATGAGCAGCATCCAATAGAGAGCGGAGTCCCGGGATTCTGCGATCGTCAGTGAGTGTCAGCGATTTGGAGGCGAAGCCTGGCGAATCGTGAAGAGAGATATGTGGTTAATGAGCGGTATCCAATGGAGCGCGGAGCCCCGGGATTCTGCGAGCGTCAATGAGTATGGGACACGTAAGAGGGCGCAGGCACCGTCCAGATTGGATGAGCTATCGAAGCGAATTCTAGGACTGGTGAATGTCAGTTAACAAGAACGGTACCATTTGAATATTATGCCTGTGTAGCAGCCGGCGCGAAAGTGTTAGCAATCCGAGCGTCAGCAAGTACGAAGTGAAGCCTCTCGATTCGCGAATCCAGTTAAGGGAGAGAATGAGCAGTCAATGGAGGACGGATCCTCGGGGTTCTGCGAGGGTTAGTGAGCGTCAGCGTTTTGGAGGCGAAGCCTTCCGACAGAGCCCAGGGATTCTGCGAGCGTCATCGAGCATGGGACACGTAGGCGGTCGTATGCGATGCCCAGATTGGAAGAGAACGTTTCTAGGGCTTTCATTCGAAGCAAGTTCTAGAGCTAGTGAATGTTAGTTAACACGAATGGTACTTATTTGCGTGTTACGTTCGGGAAGTGAACTTAGCGAGCATCAGCGAGTAGGGGGCGAAGCCTCCCTACTTGTGAAGCGAGTTACGGGGGTTGGCGAGCGTAGCGAGCATGGGACGGAGCCCTCTAGTTCCAAAAGAAAAATTCGTTTTGAATTGAGATAAAAGTCTGATCTGACCCGCAGAATGTTGAGCAACGTTCTGACTAAAAGAGAATATCAGTGGTCTTCAATCTTTTTTAAACAACGGACCACATTTCAGCCTGTTAGAGGTCCGCGGGCCACATATGAAAAATCACGTATCCTCGTAATCAAACAGAAAAATATTGCGATTCAATAGTGTTGTGATAAAAACGATGCAAGGTCTCCTCTGAATAGAATAATTAAAATTTAAAATAAAGAAAAATGCTTTAGAAGCATAAAGAATAAAATCAGGAAGTAATTATTCCTTTCAGAAACAAACCACTGCAGCATATTTGCACCGATCGGATTCTCATGTCAATCATTAAAAACTGAATTGGCCGAATGAAGATATATAAATCTTTTTAAGTAATTTCATATAGTGGATTTTTCAAGATCCACCTTATGATAATCAGTACAAGAACCTTTAAAAAAATACACAGATAAGTAATAATTTTTAAATTTGATAATTAAAATAGTTCACTTTATTCTTTTGGAGGCATAAGAATAGTATTTCACTTTTATGAAATTATAATTTTTAATTGTTACCTTTTGTGCAAAACAGAAAAAGAAAAGCCTCATCATAGATAATAATCACATTTCCTACTCAAAATTTCATAATAGATAATGAAAATTAATTCTAAAAAAGAAAGTCAAAATACGAAATACATATTGAAAAATTAACTCACAGATTTCCTTGCATAATCTTGATGAAATGTAAAACATGACAATTATTTGACATATGCGTATACTAATATATCTAATACTAAAAATGTTGTTGTTTCCTGCTTATATCGTTCTATTGATTCAACTGTATTCAGCTTACACAATGTGCCAATTTGAAGTATTTCAAATTATTGATAATTTTATATCTGCCTACAAGCAGACATGGAACAAACACATTCTGTAAAATGTTCATGACTTGGCCTTCTGTCAGGACTTTGTATATACACTGAGGCACTGGATATGAGACCCCTACTACAGTGCCCAGAAGTTACTTCTAGGCACTGTACCCCTACAATGACATCGTTCTTCATCACAAGACAACATAACGTCTTAATACGCCTCCCCGCACTAGGTCATAAAGCCATACTGTTAGCTGTTTCATGGGAGATATTGTTTAAAACATACACACCCTTACTTAAAAAAAGATGCCACAAATACAAAGAATAGTTTAAAATCACAACAACTGAATCAAAATTCTAAAACGTCCTAGGCTGTTATCTGCACACTCATTCTTAGTTGCACACACCTATATATATTCAAACTCTGTAAATAATTTTAAGATAACTAAAATTCATAAGACAGAGAAAGAATCTAAACTGCTACTCTGACATAGAAAATGGTTTTGCAGTCGTAAAGATATCCTTAATTGGAAAGAATATGTGCGACGTTTTTGACGTCTGAGAATGTTCTTTGTGCTGTATAGGGCCATAAGATGGGAATTCGAAATGAAATAAGGATCGAGTGCTTATTGTTTTAACTTGTATACCTCTGACTGAAGTGTGAGAAATATCTTTTTCAAAAGACCAACTGCAAATTGAGGATATATATGATTAGGTACAAATTTAAAAACGAAACAAAAACGTGTTGTGCTGAGTGTAAAATATAAACTGATCGGTACAAATGCATTTTCGAAACAAGTTGTTCATTTATTTACATTGTTTATGATTTTTCTGCTTATTTTAACGAACTGCACACTATTTGGTACAGTGTGCTTGAGAATATCCATTAGAATTATTAAATATCTTCATACAGCGAAAAATTTATATATATATAATATATCATTGAAATATTACCGGTGTATATTAGTGGTCCGCATAAATATTTTATTTCATACTTATCTATTTAGGACTGATATCTGTCCCAAACTGTGTTTAGATAACTGTCCAAATGATTGTTGTTAAAAAAATCTGATGTGGACAGCACATGACTTTCTTTATATAATGCAATGAATTGACTACTTTTACAGTAAAAACAATAGGTTATTCGTATAGCAGATACTTATATTTTTTCCAAGATATTAAATTTTAGTCATTTGTCGCCATTCTCACTGATTAAGCGTCATTTTTATCCATTTGGCGAGATTTTCGTTAATTTGGCAACATTTAAAACGTCGTCAAGTTGTATTCTGCCAAATTCGTCGCCAAAATCTCGCTAAGCGTTATGGACGGAGAACTATGTTATTCTTATAGCGGATAAATGACTATTCCCGTTCAAATACAAAAATACTATTCAAAGCATCTTTTCTCATGAATGGAATGAGCTAGATCCACGAGAATGATGTCATCATATTTATCGCATGATATTACATATGAAAATTGAACATATTTTTCAACAGATAATATTTTTTTTTTAATTTATGGAATTTTTTGATAAATTTATTTGAAAAATGTGCAATATCTAAAGAACGGTTCGTACTAACGTTCTAAAGTTTATGTCAATCGTTTTTTAAGGAAAAGTTACATAAGAAACGTCTATTTGAACTCTATTAAATGTTTTGATTTTTTGATGATTATTTCAAAATTTCACTCGAAAATTTAGGGGGTTCTGAACATTCGAGTGTGTTTAAAAACAATAGGCTTACAGTATTCACGGATTGTAATTTTTGGACCAAATTTCATTCGAATAACTCCATTTGGTCGTGAGATATCGTCTTCCACTGACACACACACACACACACACACACAGACATCACCTAAAAAATGTTCGATTGGTGATTAGGGATGTTTGAAACGTGCTTTCTCGTCGAAAACTCGAATTCGAATTTTCTACCCAGTCCCAATACTTTCCTTATACATTATACTATGTATATAAGAAAAGTAAAAATAACCAATGACCCTTCAACCATAAATAGACTGAAATGAAAATTTAAACTTGATATGACAGAAATGTGGATATGAAATCCACACCGAAAAGTTATTTCGATTTTTGAAGTCTTCCCTGGTCACTTTTTTACTTACTGAAATAGTGATGCGGAATGAAATCACCTAATTAACATTTTTCATACTCCCAACTTTCACATTTATTGAAAATAAGCACTATTTTCTAAAGATAACAAACATTGAATGAAAAAAAACTGGGCGTGGCCAAATATATTATTGATACACGTTGGGCAGTCTTTTTACAATTAAATCTTGTCAATACATCTACTAATGCTTTTCATTACAATTGAACATAATTATCATGATTTTCAATTTGTTTAATTTCTGATAGGATTTTATCGGCCCCAAAATAATCAATACTCATTTAAATTGCTATATCCTTTCTTGATCAGAAGAATAAGCTAAGACTGAAAGAGATGCTAAGGAGTAATAAAAGCTATTTTAAAAATATTATGAAATGTTGATGAGATAAAAGAAATGAACACTTGAATAATTGCGGCTCTTAGCTGTTTCCCGCTTTGTGTATGGTAAAAAACGTTTCTAGCTATATAGTCCGTCAAATGAAAGGGAAAATAAAAATTATGATCGCAGTTAAAATTGGTATTTCACACACCAATTCCATGATTTGAAATTAGTTATTACGATCACCATTAAACTGAACAAGAAAGATCAATCATGCATAAAGCATTGATTATGAAACACTTTTCAACTTCAATACAATTTTACATAAACATCTCTAAAATGCGATACATTCCTCGGTAATATTTTTAAAATTATCACAATGCTACATTAATTTATTATATTTGAAAACTTCATCGAAGAAAATGAACTTCATTCAAATGACGGCATTGAAATATAAATTGTCCGGTTTAAACATCTCTAAAATGCGATACATTCCTCGGTAATATTTTTAAAACTATCATAATACTACAAAAATTTATTATATTTGAAAACTTCATCGAATACAAATGAACTTTATTCAAATGACGTCATCGAAATATAAATCGCCTCTATATAAAAGCAGCATTTCATTCATAAGCATTTTTCCAACCGTTTCATTCATCACAACACTATAATAATTTATTTTATCTAAAAATTTGAAATCTACCATATTTATTTTAAAGTGTGAAACCTCTCTTATATGTAAAATAATCAAACTCGTGTAAAGATATTTATTATATAATATATCTCTATTTTTTTCTGGAGGATATAGCAAGATTCAGCATTTAATTGAATTTGTTTACCTCCCTATATTAAATAATTTTTATTTAAAAAACTACATAACATATTTTACTGAAATTTATTTTACATATTTTATGGGATAATTTGAATATTTCCTAGTTTTCTAAGCAATTTGTGAATTTTAAATACGCTTAAAAAATGTTTGAAAAATTAGGCCCCATAGGGTTCAATGTATTTCATTTTCTCACTCAGGGTTCAATCCAAAACTAATTGGGCGATATTATTCATTTATATTTCCATAGGTCCCACAGACAGTCTGAAAAACATACTAAAATTTCATTTTGATAAAGTCATTTTTACGGCAGTTATCGTGCTAACGGACAGACAGACAGACAGAATGAACAAAGTCATAAACACTTTTCAACTTTGTTGTATAGTGTTAAAAATATATCTTATATCGTGCGAAATTTTTAGCCCATTTTGAGATTAATTTATTGTTTGTTTTCCTGGAAATCTGGTTCGAGACATTTAAATGGTTTTAAAAGCACAAATCTTTCTCACTGCGCCTGAGGATTTAACCTGGATCCACGGCAGATTTCTTAATAATTTGTTCCATCTATAATGCCATTTTATTTTTTTCGTCACATGCCAAAAGTGAAATGACTATGCAACAAAAATATAGCTTTGCAAATTATAGCTAACCACCGAGCACCATTTATTTATATGTTTTTTTTTTAATTTTTGAAATTTTAAATCAAATTAATCTTTTTCTTTTAAAAGAAAAGTATATATTTCCGACCATAACACAAATCTTTTCCACCATAACAAAATGAGCTGTCATTCAGGAAAATCGGTTTAGTAGTTAAGGCTGTAGATCAGTCAACACTGAAGAATAAAAAGTCGGAACGTTAATAATAAAAACTGCCACTTTAAATTTATTTTTTTTCAGGTGTTACAGCACCAATTGTGTATTTCTTGTTTGTTTTATTTATGTCTGCTTTGAGACGGCTTGACAGAGGAAAAAGTATCAAAAATGTTGCTTTCTTGGTGACTGAGTTACAGACTCTTAGAAATCGGGGTTTGTCAAGTATAATACACATTTGTCATTATGGAATCGAAATTTGATGGAATTAAACGCTGCTGAGTTCCTAAAATAACATTTAAAGTGAAAAAGATGACAAATGAGCAATTTTGGTCTCTAATAGATATTCGATAAGTTGCAGAGAATTTCAGCCGTAAGAAATCTTATTACCACCTTTCTCAGTTATTCATCCTTCGCGAGTAGAGATTAGACAAATGGAGAACAATATATCAGTATAGTCAGAAAATCCGAATTTTTATGGATACTTTGAAAATTCTTCGATCCTAGATGACATTTTTTTTTTTTTAAATATTTGGTAGCAACGGAACATTTTGGCTTAAAAGAAGCGTTTGCATATGCAAAGAACTAAAACCAGAGCCATTACATCAACACCCTTCGATAGTCTTTGTGGTTATTGCTATTCAGTGTCTGATATAACAGTCCTAAAAACAGTTAATTCTTTTCCTATTTCTATGTTGTTAAAAATGTGCAGATCTATGTCAACCTAGGATGTTAAATTACTTATATTATATATAAATTATATATTGGAAAAGAAAGTAAAAGTGATGAAAATATATCATACCTATTCCTTTCATGAGATTTTTATATTCGCTCTTTTTACAACAGAAAAATAGAAAACTGCGTTAACAAAATAGTTCAGAACCGGTTAAAAATTTTGATGCCCTCGAGCCATCAATATTTTGGACCCCTTTTGTTTAAGATATAAAGAAATAATTCAACAATTTAAATTAACAGATTCACAGGCCACCCCAAAAAATTCTAAGGAAGCATAATATCATATAAAAAAAATTAATAAATAAATAAATAACACTAATTATTTTTAATGCATTTCCGGGGGTTCCTTTCAAAATAACAAAATTGTAAGAAGAAAAACAACAATATTAACATCATTAAATTTAAAGAGCCTATTTTTAAAAAAAATATTAATTTGCCTTTTCCAATAACATTTGTTCAATATGTGATCAAATTAATTTCCAGTTGCTCTCTTTCAATGGATATCAGAGGTTTAGACGGTTTTGCGATGCACATGTTCTTAGCTCATTTTTTTTATTAACTAGGGGGGCTCTGTCCCCTGTTCGTTCCGCTGGCTTCATATCTATCTTTCCTAAAAATTCTACTTTCAAAAATCTCTTTTCTATCCCTGACTATTTTCTGCAGGAGGGAAAAGTAGGGATGTTTCTTAGCCCAGGGAATCCCAAAACTGAATTCCTTGATCATGAGCTCGCTTCGCGAGCTATTTCATGCCAAACTAAAGTTTAAATGGATAAACGATTTATTTCATCGATTTACCCTATTATTTTTCTATAAATATACCAAATTTCATATTTTTATATGCTATAGTTTTTAGGGTACGAGATAGAGAAGTCGCTAGACGTGCTAATACGAAAAAAAAGTTAGCTTCAGGAGTGCAAAAGAAGTAAAATATCACAAAAACTATATCAAAATTAAAAAAGGGGTCTACGTCCTGCCAAAATTCACCTTTGTAGGTACCTGCCTACAAAAAATGGTGGTCTTGCTATTGTTAGTCTATCCAGGAAGCGAAATCGCAGCTCAAATATTTTGTCTTTGAGTTTGTCATTAAATATATCTTAAACTACAATATATATCAAAAAACGGTTTATTTCAGCATATTTCATCAAAACTTTTTCTACAAGTGTATCAAATTTCATATTTTTATATGCAATATTTTTGCGGTACGAAACAAAGAATCTCGATGAATTAAAGAAACAAAGTACGAAACAAAGAATCTCTCAAAGAATCTCGAGAAATTTGTTAAACAGCGGCGGCGGCATCAGCTACTTCTTTAATACTAGGGGTTCCGCCCCTGGTCGCTACGCTCGCCAACCTCCGTAACTCGCTTCGTGAGTCGGAAGGTTTCGCCTCCTACTCGCTGAGCTCGATTAGCGAGCACTTTCGTGCCGCCTGCTACGCAGGCTTAACACGCAAATTGGTACCGTCCTTGTTAACTGACATTCACCAGCCTTAGAAATCGCTTCGAATCAAAGCCCTAGAAAGGCTCTCTTTCAATCTGGACGGCGCATACGACAGCCTACGTGTCCTATGTTCAATGACGCTCGCAGAATCCCAGAGCTACGCCCTCCATTGGCTGCCACTCATTAACCCCGTAACTCGATTCACGTATCGGAAGGCTTCGCTCCAAATGGCTGACGCCTACTACCGCTCACAAAATCCTAGGCATCCGTACTTCATTGGCTGCCGCTCATTCTGCCCCTTAACTAGATTCGCGAATCGGGAGGCTTCGCTTCCTACTCGCTGACGCTCGGTAACAGATGTTTTAATGATAATGTAAACGCTTTATGTTATAAAATTTCGGATTTTAAACCATGGAGCGTTGGTTTAAAATCGTTAATGCTCCATGGTTATAGTGATGTTAAGAGCGTCATATGATTGGGTGTATAAAGTTATGTGAAACTGCGGTCGTATTTGGCGTAGCTTGATTTTAACTTGGTTATTAGATCCAAGTGATCACATGAATAATGATAAACGTAATCATAGTTTTATATAAAATGCACTTTTAAAATATCATCGATGCATACAAACAGTATGCAAAAAATCTTAATATCGCAATCTCATACTGTGTTGGGCGATGGAATAATGTTATTGTTGGGCTTAACTACGGGTTGTCCAAATGGCTGCAGTCCAAAAAATTGACCTTTCGCCAGTCAGGCCATAATTTAAAAAATATATATATATGTGGACAGCATATGGCTTTCCCTATATAATACAATGAACTTATTCCTTTCACAGTGAAAAAATGACATATAAGATCTACGGCATAATGTTTTTAATGTTAAATTGTATATTTAGCGCTTCTTCGGATGACAACATGTAAAATTATTTCAAAGTATCCAAACTTATATTTCGCGCAACTCTAAATAAACTACTATCAATGTTGATAGCATTTGCAATAAGCAATCTATATCTTATATATTTTAATAATTAATTAATCGATTTGACGTAGTTTTCGTTAACTTAGTGTCGTTTTTACAATTTTAATGATATATTCATGAATTCGGGGCTAAATATCGCCAGATTGGCGATAATTCTTTGTATTGATTTGCAAGTTTGCCAAATTGATCATCAAGCGTTAGAGAAAAACGAAGAACCCAGCATTTTTTATATATAAATGACTGGAGAACTGTTAGGCGTCAAATACAAAACTGTTATAAATTATTTTCTCTCATGAATGGAACAAATTAGATCCGCGAGAATGATAACAGTAAATTTATCGCATATAATATCACATATGAATCGTGACCTTATTTCACAATAGTTGATCCTTCTTTTATTTGGGATTTTTTGATAAATTTATTTGAAAAAAGTTCAATGTCTCGATAACGGTTCCTACTAGCGTTCAAAAATTTATGTCTATAATTTTGTTATGAAAAGTTACATAAAAGAATATTATTTACGTAACATTATTCAAAATTCTGAATTTTTGATGATTTTTCAAAATTTTATTTGAAAATTTGGGGATCTTCCGAAGATTCGATTACGTTTAAAATCAATAAACTTCCAATCATCACTGCTTGTAATTTCTGTACAAAATTTCGTTCGAAACGCTCCACTCTTTCGCGAGATATCGTCTCCATAGTCTCACGGACACAAACACACATACACACACGCAATCATCTCAAAAACGGTCGATTCGAGTTCAGAGATGCTTAAAACGGGCTTGTTCATTGAAAACTGGAAATTATAAATTTCGACCCGTCATATTTTCCTTATATATTATACTATGCATACAGGGAAAGTAATAAAATGAAAATTTAGACTTGATATGGAGGAATTAAATCCAGTACGATACCCGTACTGAAATGTAATTTTCATTTTTGTATTTCACATTGGTGACTATAGCATCTGTCGAAATTCAGACAAATACTGTTAGTTTTCTGACATTACAATATTTACTGAAGCACTAAATGATTGAAACTAAACTGTTTGAATAGAAAAGTTTTATTGTAAAAGTTCATGCAGCATTATTCTTTTGTCCCTGAGAAAGTTTGATCAAAGCAATTTTGATCTTAAAACTCAGATTCAATTCAGATTAAATTTCAGAAGTTCATAATATGGTCAACGTCACCAGTTTGAGAACAAATCTTGATCGATCACATGATCTAGGCACCAAATAATACGCTTCTTATAGTGAGCTATCGCTTTCTCTGGCAAACAATCTGCTAATATATTGTCTAGTATATCTTGCTTCCTGTTCAGCATAAAATATTTACAAAGTTTTATGCCACAGACGGAGTGCATAATTGAGTATTTTTCTTTCACCGTGGACTGTTGCAAAATTTTCTGGATTATTTTTATATGGTAACATTTAAAAGGATATTTTTCAAAACACTTGAGTAATATTTCTTTAGCTTCATTAAGTTCTAATCTACTTGCCTCAACTCTAAATATATGCCGCTTGCAATGATCTGGCGCTTTCTGTAAAAGCTCTATAAGTAAACCCCCGTAGTCGTAATTCAGGTATTCATTTCTATTCCTAATATTGGTATACCTATCAGCCACTATTAATAATATTCGACCATAGTATGTTTCAGTTATGATACCCCACATCTTTGTGATAACTAGCATAAAATACTCCTGGTTAGGTGACTGTAGAAAACAACTGATATCGTAATTTTTCTTTATGACTACTTTGAAAAATTCAATCTGTTGTTCCTCAGACATCTGCGAAAATAGGAAATATAAAATCTCACTATAATGCATCGGTGAGGCTGTGCTTGGCTTCTCAAAACAAAATATTTGTTCCTGCCAAGTAATAAAATCAGTATACTTTGATAATGCACTTACGGTACTTCTAATAATCACTTCCTCTTTACTATTTTCACTCAGTTTTTCCCAACAATAGACAGCAGCCGATATCTCCCCCTCTCTTACTGATTCTTCAAATGCAAGTTGCCAAAATCTGTCTAATTCTCCCTCTCTTTTTGCCAAACGGCAGGACCATAACCAGACTAATTCTGATTGGTTAACATGGGCTGGGCTATGTATACGAGAAAATTTGTCCCAATTCCGTTCTGGGATTTGATTCCACAAATCCAGAGCAGAAGATTCTAAAAAATAAACACATGCTATTTTATAGCGTTGGCAAACTGGGATTAAATCCTCTTCCACTAAGCGTTCTGCTACCTGCCTTTCATTTATTCTTCCTTCTGCCCAATCCGTGGGCAACAGAAATTGGTGAGTACGATGGGAAGAAGCACTAAGCATTGTTCGATGTTTTATATTCCAGCAGAACAACTGAACAGCTATTGTTCGAATACGAAGAATTAACGACTCCTCAAGCATAGGTGGAAGATTTAGCCGCCTACAAATGGAAAACGATTTATTTTTAATAGTCCATTCCCAGCTGTAATTAATCATTGTTTGGGATACAGTTAAGATTACATTTCTCAACTCAAAATTTTGACATAGCTGAATAGCTAACTTTGTAAGCGTCTGAGTTTTCAGTGGAAGTGGAACCTTTGTATAACCTTCTATCAGTTTTTCTGATAAGCAATGATTACTTAAAAGCATTTTATTCACATCTACGACTTACTCAAATTTTAAAGAATTATATATTTTGTAATATTCGCATAAAAATAAATTGTAAATTTAGTATAAAATGCTCATCATGTGCAGTTAATATTCGAGAAAACAAAATCGTGTAAAATTTTTCAGATATTTCTTTGAAGTTATAGCACGTTATTTCAGTTTTCACTATTTTCCAAGACTTCAAAATGCAATTTATTAACTAAACGAAACTACAATAAAGGTCCATAACAAACGCTGTAGCAGAAATGTCTCTACTTCAAGCAACGTTTTGGGATCTGGACATATACACACTTTTTCGTGTTTGCAGATCCCTTTTCTCATAAAGTATAAGAGAAATATTTACCACAAACACAACGTTTCGATTTGCCGGAGTTGTAGAGAAGATTTTCGGAGTTTTGAAGTAGTTGGATGTGTATTAGTTCAAAGAAATTAGAAACATCATGATAGTTGCGTTGAATAGCTGAATTCGGAAACGTAGCTGAATTCGGAACGAAAAAAATGTCTTCCCTATTTCAACCAAAATGAATAGGGCATGTTTTGATGGATATGTCACTGATATAATATTAAAAAAATGTGCTAAATCTATATTCTTTGGTTAGACGTAATACGACGTTTTTTAAAGACAGTAACTGTAACTAGGCAGAAAAAATAATTATATCCAAGAAAAAGGAGGTAGGAAGTCTTTCACAGTTGTAAATCTTGGATAGAAGGAAATTAAAATAATATTTTTGCTTGACGTGTTCCTTCTTGTACAGATCCTGTGACTCAAACATCAGCTTGGAAAGTTGAAACAGTGGGTCACTGTAAGAATGAAAGAATAATCTGAGAAATTTTAGTTATAAACATATTTTCAATAAAACTGAAAGCAGTAATTTGTTTAAAGCAACACACAACACAAAATTAATAGGGTGGACAGATTTCAAAGGCAAGAAACAGACAAATAGCGCAAACATTATTCGTTGGATCAAATTAGCAGCTGATGTTAGAACAGCAAACTAGACTGAAGCAAATAAAGGAGGTTGCCAATGGTGAAAGGAAATAGGTAAAAATCCATAAAGAAAGGAATGAGTAATACAGTACTATGAATGAAAGGTAAAATACTAAATGTGAAAGTGAACGTCCAACTAAGGATACAAAACACTTTCTCAGTGAGTAAAACCACAAACATAAATGCCTAACTAGAAGTGGCGATACGGCAAAATTTCAAATCATTAAATCAACTAACCAAATGACATATCTTACAACCAGATCCAAAGGTCACTTTATTAAACAATCGTCCTACAAACGTACATCAAATACAGACAAAGAGCTTTCGAACGTCTTCATGCTCATCTTCAGTGGCGATATAATTAAAAACAGATGCCAGCATGCTTAAATACAATCCACCGCCGTTAAGTGAAATTTGCATATCTTGGAAATTGTCAGTTGTACAAATTGGTGAATTATAAAACAGATATAAATTATACAATATATACATAGCTCAAAGATAAATATCTTAAAAAACTGTTTAAAGGCATTAAATATTTTAGAACAATATTATAAATTAAGGTAACTATGTAAAGGTTTTCCGTGCAAGTTAAACCTTTAGATATAGCAGTTTCTAAATAGATACAAAAATAAGTAGGATAGGAAATAAAGGATTCAACTAGTTTTTGAAGCTCAAAAGTCTAACTCTGTCAACAAATACTTCAGAGAAAAGAATGTAGGAAACAGGAAGAAAATTACAGAAAAAGAAAAGGAAATAAGTGATATCAAAAATTAAATCAGAGATTTCCAAGTAGAAGAGAAGAAAGAAAAAATCATTAATAAGAGAGTATGGCTAGGAAACAATCGAAAAACTTTCAAGAAAGTCCAATTCAACAAGGAAAGTAAAAATAAAAAGAAAATGATTTTAGCCTACGAAAAACTAGAATCTCGATTAGAACCCCAGGAATCTTCAGCAATTGAAGACTTAATTTCTTGTTTGAACTGTACGCATATTTTCAATACATGAACTAATACTGCTATTGAAGTAATGCTCAGAAAGCATAAATTATTTCGTGGAATATTATCACCCCGGATGATATTTAAGTTTCCAAATTCAAGGTTTAAAGAAAATGGACTTCAAAATTTATTCTCCAAATAATGTAAACATTATTCTAAACGCATTGTTCTAGTAGTGCTCTAAAACCAAATAACTCTTATAAGGTAATATTGACACTAATAAAATAAAACTAGTGCGTGGACTGCTGGAAAATGACTCTGGACAATTATTGAAACAATCTCGATTTCGAAAGTCACCAACTGGACTTCATCTGTAATTGAAATAGTTAAGATTAAAAAAAAAAACGACTTTTGAAGGTTTATAGCAATATTAGCCATTACCAGCCACGCTTCGCGCAGTCAAAATGGCTAGTAGTCATTAAATGTGACACTTATACACTTAACAAAAGCTAGTGATCACTATATATGACAATTCTACTCTTAATAAAAGCTATCGGTCACTAAACGTGACACCTATACACTTAATAAAAGCTAGCGGTCACTAAATGTGCCAACTATACACTTAATAAAAGCTAGTGGTCCCTAACTGACACCCATACACTTAATAAAAGCTAGTGTTCACTAAATTTGACACCTATACACTTAAGAAAAGTACTGAATATCATAAACCAACCTGCAAATTAATGAATAAAAATGACACACATTTTATAGTTTTATTAAAATGGAAACTGCGTTATGTAAAACGATATTTTATCTGCGATCATTGTATTTTGCCTTATTTCTAACGTCTTTCAGACATTTTAGTCTAAAACTCAATAATTAATAAAATATATTTTCAATAGTTCAATCAAAATAATTCCTAACTAGCAGACAGTTTTTTTATTTAAAGCATAACAGTGTTACTGTGGCCACAAAATGGAATCAAAAACAGAGTAAAATTTGAATTATAAAATATAAAAGTATCGTCTGCTATAAAAATAAATTAAAATATTGCAAAAATGATAGATTGTACATAAATAGAGTCAATTGAAAACAGTTAGAATATGTTTTACTGCGCTTGATGACATAAAAATAAATTTTGTGTTCTTATCCGTACTCGAGGTATAGCTGCACAAATGTTAAACAAAAAAATTGCCAAATTTATAAATTTTTCGTAGAAAATCTCAAGATTTTAGATTTAACTCACTACTTATAGGTCAAGTCCCACGTGTATGCAAAGTTTCAAGTTTCTACCTTCAGTAGTTTGGACTGTTGTTGTTGTTGAGACCCAGATCGTCCGACCTACCAGAAAGGTTTAAGGTAACTAGTAGTTTGGACTGTGTAATTCATCACTTTGTCAGAGTCTACATCAGCTGTATGATATAAATAGTGTTACAAGACGCCTAAAATGCCATTCTAAATCTGAATGTATATTTGCTGTAAAGAAAGATTTACAAGCAGCCATTGTTATTAATTAAATGTCCGAACCGCTTGACCTTAGTGATAAATTTTGCAGCTCTGGCGACAAACTTGAAAGAACATCGCCAAATTGGCGAGTTTTAGAAATTTGTCGAGTTTTGTAAATTGGTTGATAATTTTTTGAGTTATAAAATTTTCTCGAGATCTTTTCGTAGAAGGAATATAAAATTGTCATCTTTCTGTTTTTGAGAGTGTAAAACAAGTAAAAGTGACTTGTGATTACGCCAGTGTTTTAATAATATAATCGCTTATTTTGTGCATTAATTGAACAATTTATTGTGTTTCAATTGTATCTGTCGTCTATTTTGTGACTTTGTTTACATGGGGCATTTAATTCACGAAAGAAGCTACCAAAGAAAAAATGAAAGTAAGGCAATTCGGGAAGAAAAAAGAAATTAAATTCATTTAGGCCGACAAGAAAGAAAAAAAATCAAGGCTATACAAGTTAAGATGAAAACCGGATTAGAGGAGATAAATGCTATATAAGGAAAGATTGATGTCAGAAAAGAAGAGATGAAAGTAAAGTTGAGATATATTTAATAACCTAAAAATCGGAACACAAATTTAACATTAAGCATATATAAATATAAAAATCTGATGTAAGCTACATATGATTTTCCCTATATAATGTAATGCATTTACTTCTTTCATAATGAATGATGTATAAGATAAACGGCACATTGTTTTTAACGCTGAATTGTACATTTGGCGCTTTTTTGGATGAAAACATGTAAAACTATTTCAAAGTATCCAAATAGCTTATATTTCACGCAATTTCAAACTGACAATATCAATATTGATAGCATTCACAATGAGCAATATAGTCCATATATAAAAATATTTGAATAATTAATTTATCAATTTAAAGTCATTTTCACTGACTTAGGGTTACATTGATCTGAGGCAAAATATTGCCAATTTGGCACTATTTCGCTAAATTAGTTACAAAGTTCGTCAAACCTATCGCCAAGCGTTACAGACAAACGGGAAGAAGAGTATTTTTTATATATATATATATAAATGACTGTTGGCGAACTGTTAGACGTCAAAATACAAAACTATTACTAAAAGTATCTTCTCTCGTGAATAGAACAAGCTAGATTCACTGAAATGATGTTAACAAATTTATCGCATAATGTTACTTATGAAAAGTGGATATATTTCACAATAGTTAATACTTTTTTTAATTTTGTGAAATTCCTTTTTTATCAATTTATTTGAAAAATACGCAATATCTCGAGAACGGTTCTTGCTAGTGTTTTAAAGTTTATGTCAATCGTTTTAAAATAAAGGGTAACGCAGAAAATGATTGTTTACGTCACATCATTTAAGGTTAGGATTTTTTAACGATTTTTTTTAACACTTCATTCAAAAATTTGGGATCTTCTGAACATTCGATTGCGTTTAAAATCAATAAGCTTCCAGTTTTCGCTGAGTGTAATTGTTGTGCCAAATTTTTGTTTGAAATGCTCCATTCTATTGTGAAATATCGCCTCAACCCATATACATACACATACTTACACACACATACTTACACACACACTTATATTTACACACTCATATACCTACATATAAATACACATGCATATACACAGACCTTACCTCAAAAACGTTCGATTAAGTTTCAGGTATGCTTGAAGCGTGCTCTTCCGTCAAAAACTTAAATTAGAAATTTCGACCCCGACACAATACTTTCTCTATGCATTACACTATGTATGTAGGGAAAGAAATATTTATTTAAAAAATTATTACAGTCGTGAATTAGGTAACATGTATATTTTATGCTAAATTTTATGTTATTGCGTGTAAAAACGAATGGTATCATTGAGAAAACGTAATTAGTGCTGTTCTTGAGATTGTACATTTTCTTTCTGAAATTGAAAAAAATTATATGGAAATAATTATATATTCTCTATTATTAAAGGAGTTATTATTTTGTAAGTACTTATAACTATGAATGAATGGACACCATCGTTTAAGAGTTATTCTCGAGATTTTTAAAATGTCACTTTTCCTCATATCGTTCTAAACATCGAGGAAGTATATAACTTCCCATTCATCCTCGACTTTAATAGAAGTTAAAAAAAAACAGAAGGTACACTACACAGTTTAGGCGATAAATCGCCAAATCATGAAAGTCCTTCTCCTCCTCGTCCTTACTACACCTTCTCTGTGTTTGTCCAAGCTACTAGCATGGGGAAGATAGGGCCCGCACTCCCTCCATATATACTAACTCGTTGGTTCTATATCATGCGAAAAAATTAACAAATCGAATCCAGTATGCAGTTATTTCAATATATAAATGTCATATGTCCATGAATATGATAACATATTCAATAATTGGTAAAAATCAAACGTGAACATATTCTAGAGTTAGTCAAAAATATTGGGAAAATCAGTCAGTTAAAACTTTAAAAAAAATCTTATGTGGGCACCACATGACTTTCCTTATATAATGCAATGAATTTACTACTTTTCCAGTAAAAAAATAGATTATTTTTATAGTAGATATTTGTATTCTTTCCAAGATATTGAATTTTCATCAATGAGTCGTCATTTTCATTGATTTAGCGTCATTTTTATCCATTTGGCGGGATTTTCGTTAATTTAGCAACATTTAAAAAAGTCGCCAAGTTGGCGACATTTCACCAAATTCGTCGACAAAATCTCGCCAACTATTATCGACGAAGAAATAAGTTATTCTTACAGCAGATAAATGACTATTGGCGTTCAAATACAAAAGTATTACTCAAAGTATCTTTTTTCATGAATGGAACGAGCTAGATCCACGAGAATGATGTCACCAAAATTTATCGCATGGTATTACATATGAAAAGTGAACATGTTTATCAATAGGAAATATTTTTTTTTTATTTTATATGACTTTTTGATAATTTTTTTGAAAAATGTGCAATATCTCGAGAACGGTTCATGTTAGCGTTTTAAAATTTATGTTTATCGTTTTCTAATGAAAATTTATATAAGAAATGTCTATTTGCGTAACTTTTTTAGAGGTTTTGATTTTTTGACAATTTTTTCAAAATTTCACTGGAAAATTTAGGGGGGTTCTAAACATTCGATTGCGTATGAAAACAATAGGCTTCCAGTGTTTACGGATTGTGATTTTTGTACCAAATTCCGTTCGAATCGGTCCATTCGTTCGTCAGTTATCGTCTCCACAGACTCACTGACACACACACACACACACACACACACACACACACAGACATTACTTCAAAAATGTTTGATTCGTGTTCAGGGATACTTGAAACGTGCTCTCCCGTCGAAAACTCGAATTTGAATTTTCGACCCCGTCACAATACTTTTCTTATACATTATGTATATAAGAAAAGTAAAAATATTATGAGACTCGACCGAGAAAATTTCGAGAATTTGCTGGAGAAAGAAACGTTGTCAGAATTTCACAATATGTGATGTGGCCAGCACATTATTTCCCCTACAGACTCATATTAGCTTTACCTTTTTACTTTCCTTATATACATAATGTATAAGGAAAGTATTGTGACGGGGTCGAAAATTCGAATTCGAGTTTTCGACGGGAGAGTACGTTTCAAGCATCCCTGATCACGAATCGAACATTTTTGAAGTGATGTCTGTGTGTGTGTGTGTGTGTGTGTGTGTGTGTGAAAGAATGTGTGTGTGTGTGTGTGTGTGTGTGAAAGAATGTGTGTGTGTGTGTGTGTGTGTGTGTGTGTGTGTCAGTGAGCCTGTGGAGGCGATAACTGACGAACGGATGGACCGATTCGAACGAAATCTGGTACAAAAATCACAATCCGTAAACACTGGAAGCCTATTGTTTTTATACGCAATCGAATGTTCAGAACCCCCCTAAATTTTCGAGTAAAATTTTAAAAAAATCGTTAAAAAATCAAAACCGCTAATAAAGTTACGCAAATAGACATTTCTTATGTAATTTTTCATTAGAAAACGATTGACATAACTTTTAGAACGCTAACATGAACCGTTCTCGAGATATTGCGCATTTTTCAAAAAGAATATCAAAACGTTATATTAAAAAAAATATTTCCTATTGAGAAACATGTTCACTTTTCATATATAATAACATACGATAAATTTGGTGACATTATTCTCGTGGATGTAGCTCGTTCCATTCATGAAAAAAGATACTTTGAGTAATACTTTTGTATTTGAACGCCAATAGTCATTTATCTGCTGTAAGAATAACTTATTTCTTCGTCTATAACGTTTGGCGAGATTTTGGCTACGAATTTGGCGGAATGTCGCCAATTTGGCGACATTTTCAATTGTTGCCAAATTAACAAAAATCTTGCCAAATTGATAAAAATGACGCTAAATCTAAGAAAATGACGAGTAATTGAAGAAAATTCAATATAATGGAAAAAATAAGTATGTACTATAAGAATAACATTTTTTTAACTGTAAAAGTAGTAAATTCGTTGGATTATATAAGGAAAGTCATGTGTTGCCCACATCAGATTTTTTTCCTTCTTAATTCATTCAATTGCGATTGATAACACATAAAATTACACTGACAATTAGTTGAAATTACTCTACATTTGCAGTTTTAATGCAATTTTTCTTTTCATTTGTATACTGGACGTATTTTCAAAGGCAAAAATGTGAAAAAGCTAAAATATCCCGAAAACGGTTGTTAGGCTCATTAACAAGAATAAACCAAATTTTGTGAAATTTTATCAATCATTTTTTCAGCTAGACTGGATACATATGTTCCTGGTGGGTGATTTCGCAAGAAGAGGTAGGTTATTTTCTTGCGATTCGTACCAAAATCTAATCAGCACCAGGATACATTATAAGTGACTAATCTACCAAATTTTTTGAAATCTGGTCAAATAGTTTTCCAGCTAGTGTGGATACAGGCAATCTTTGAGGATCATTTTGCAAAAAGTCAGATTCTTTTTTTCTAATCGTACAAAAATCTAGCCAGTATCAGTATAACCCTCAAGGCACTTATCTACCAAATTTTATAAAATTCGATAAATTAGCTTTCAGCTAGAGTAAATATATACATTGCATAGACCACACGGATACACACGCAGAGACATCACGCTAAAAATAGTTTTTCGTGTTTTAGAGTCTACGAAGCGTGTAGATCCTTTGAAAACTCGAGTTACACTTTTTGACATGATTTCTATACTTTTCCTATACATAACCATAGCGAAATAAATATATAAATACCTTTTATTCAAGCATTTGTGATATATAAAAATTAAAGTTTTTTTTCCTCGCTTCAAAATTGCTTTAGATAACGATAATTTACTGGGTCTTGTTTCTGTTCCTCAGAATTTATTGTTCTTGTTGTCAACAATTTCTCTAAAAGTTTCAACTTAATTCAAACTTGAAATAAATTGGATCGGGTTAAACCAAATAGGCTCTATGCTTTGAGAGTTATAAAAGTACTAGAAAATGTACCCAGCATTGCTCGGGATTGGAATCAGGAATTTCTATCTAGCGAAACAGGTTTGTTGAAAATTTAATGCCATCGGACCCAGTTTCGTACCCTATAATACATGATAATGTATAGGGAAACTATTGAATTCATGTCGAAAATTACAACTCAAGTTTTCAACGAATCTATACTCTTTGGGACCTCCAGAGCCTGAAAAATCTATTTTTAGCGGTATTTCTATGTGTGAGTGTGTGTGTGTTTTTCTCTCTCTGTGTGAGTGTGCGTGTTTCCCTCTCTTTCTCTCTCTCTCTCTCTCTGCGTGTGTGTGTGTGTGTTTCTCTCTCTCTCTCTGTGTTTCTCTCTCTCTTTCTGTGTGTGTGTGTTTCTCGTCTTCCCCCTCTCACTCTCCCCACTCTCTCCCTCTTTCTCCCCCCTCTCTGTGTGTTTGTGTAATGTATGTATCCTGTCTAAAAAAACTAATTGACCAAATTTACTAAAACTTTAACAACCAATTACCAAATGAAAACAAAAATTGAATTAAAAGTGTAAATTCTGTGTAACTTAATATTAGAGAAGGTCTTGTGCTGCCCACATCAGATTTTTAATTATGTTCTATCGTCAGATTATGATATTATTTGCCTTACTGAGACTTGGCTTTATGATGATGTTTTTAGTGTGGAAGTCTTTGATGAACGTTATGATGTTTTTAAAAAAAATCTAGACTGATAGCTTGTTGGTTTGGGAGGAAGGGGGTTGGTTAGTCCTAATAGCGGTGAAAAAGAACTCTTCAGCGACACAGTTTTTATTTGATTTTAATTCTGAGTGCATTTGGATTGATTTACGATTTTCTAAGCATTTTAATTTGTATGTTGGTGTTGTTTATTTTAGACACAGTTCTTGTTTTGATCTTTATGATGATTTTCTTTTTAAATCTTTTGATAATTCTTTCGACAAATTTGGTAGTGGATTTTAATTGTTGGTGAGTTTAATATAAACATCGATTAATTTGTCTAAATTTGGCGACACATCTACCCTTTATTACATATTGCAAACATTTTATATAATGCTCTTCACTTATATGATAGTAAAGAGATCAATCAGATACAAAATATGCATAGTAATGTACTCGATCTTGTTATTACCAATGCACCTAATTTTCACATTGGAGTTCAGTCTACAGATGTGCTTCTTCCTGAGAATATGTACCATCGTGATCTCGATGTTATTGTCCTTATTTATTTATCTAGAATAAAAAATACTGTTCCTATTGCTACTTTCCTTATATACATAATATATAAGGAAAGTATTGTGACGGGGTCGAAAATTCAAATTCGAGCACGTCTACCCTTGCACGAGAGCGCGTTTCAAGCATCCCCAATCACGAATCGAATATTTTTGAAGTGATGTCTGTGTGTCTGTATCTCAGTGAGTCTATGGAGCCGATATCTTACGAACGAATGGAGCGATTCGAATGAAATTTGGAAAAATCATAAAATCATAATCTGTCTTTCACAAAAATCATAATCTGTGAATACTAGAAGCTTATTGTTTTAAAACACAATTGAATTTTCTGAACCCCCCTAAATTTTCGAGAGAAATTTAAAAAAAATCATCAAAAAATCAAAACCTTTAATAAAGTTACGCAAATAGACATTTCTTATGTAATTTTTCCTTAGAAAACGATTGAAATAAACGTTAGAACGTTAGCATGAACCGTTCTCAAGATATTGCAGATTTTTCAAATAAATTGATCAAAAAATCCCATAAATTAAAAAAAAAATATTAATTGTTAAGAAACATGTTCACTTTTCATATGTAATATCATGCGATAAATTTGGTGACATCATTCTCGTGGATCTAACTCGTTCCATTCACGAGAAAATATACTTTGAGTAATACTTTTGTATTTGATCACCAATAGTTATTTATCCGCTGTAAGAATAACCTATTTCTCCGTTCATAACGTTTGGCGAGATTTTGGCGACGAATTTAGCGGAATGCCTCCAACTTGACGACATTTTTAAATGTTGCCAAATTAAAGAAAATCTCGCCAAATGGATAAAAATGACGCTAAATCAATGAAATTGAATCAAGACTAATTGAAGAAAATTCAATATCTTGGAAAGAATATAAGTATTTACTATAAGAATAAATTTTTTTTTAACTGTAAAAGTAGTAAATTCATTGCATTATATAAGGAAAATCATGTGCTGCCCAAGTCTTAGGATTTTAGAAAAATAACAAATTTGCACCTTTTTAATGTTTTTCGTGATACTAATTGGAGTCCGTTATGTGACTATCGAGCATTCTGTTTCATTCTTGGATGTTACCAGCTCTTATGCAATCATTCTAAAGTGTTTAATATGTATCATTCTTTTGTGTATTATTCTAAAAAAATTGATGTGGGTAGGTTCAAATTCATTTTATCTTTATTTCTTCAATAATTCATTAAAGACTTTAATTGCACAAAATAAAACGCATAATTATTTGAAATTACACCGAGTTTGCACTTTTAATTCAATTTTCATTTTCATTTGGCAAATGGACATATTTTCAAAAATAACGTAGCCAAAATGCGAAAAAACTAAAATATCTCGGGAACGGCTAGTCCTAGAGTAATGGGGTTAGTCATTTTTTATCGTTAAAAATTACGTACAAAATAAGCATTTAATTGATACTTTGAGCATACGTAGTCTTTTGTTTTAGATTTTGTCGATTTTTGCAGCTATTTCTAGAAAAAGTCAGGTCTTTTTTTTCGAATCGTATCAAATCTAATCAGTACCATTGTAATCCATACGTAACTTATCTACCAAATTTTATGAAATTCGAACAATTCTTTTTTTAGTTAGAGTGGATACATATGATTTTTGTGGGCCATTTCGCAACAAAAGATAATATCTTTTGTCCCGAATCGTACCAAAATACAATCAGTACAAGGATAACCCAGAAGTGACTTATAAAATTGTATGACATTTGGTCAATTGGTTTTTGAGTGGATATATACATTGCACGCATAGACAGACAGGCACACACACACACACGCACACACACACACACACACACACACACACACACGCAACACACAGAGACACACACACATAGACACACACACACATACACACACACACATACACACACACACACAAACAGAAACACACAAACAGAAGCACATAAACACATACAAATAAGCACACAAACACATACACACAAACACGCACGCATACACAGGCGTCACGCTAAAAATAGTTTTTTCGTGCTCTACAGGTGACCAAAACGTGTGGATCCGTTGAAAATTCTAGTTGCGATTTTGACACGATTCTAACACTTTCCTTATACATTTGCCAAGTATTGCAGGAAAAGTAAAAAGTGTGGTTCACTAGAGAAGCTATATTACAAATTAGGCTGAAAAATCAAATACAACCATATGTTAGAAAGATCTGGTTTGGATAAGAACCATGAATTATTCAGAGAATAAAAGAGGTTTAGCAAATTAAATATTGATAGTGATTATAAAAGTTATATTTGTGACCTCAAAGCCAACTTTGCTGATGATCCCCAAATAATTTTTAAATACTGATAATAATGATAGTAGGAGATATGATACGATTTTTTATTTAAGTGATAATCAAATAGTTCTTAGTCTATAGTTAATGGTTCTGTCGACTAATTTAGTTTGATTTTCGTTGAAAGTACCTTGAACGATAAAGCTAAATATATTCCTGATCTTACTGATGTTAATTACATTGGTGATTGTGTTAATGTTCTTTCTATTACTACTATTGCTACGTTAAATTCTATCAAGCAGCTAAAATCTTCTAAATTCTTAGGTTGGGATAATGTACCTTTGCTTATTATAAATGGCTGTGGAGAGTCTTTTGTTTATCTCCTCTTAATGTTATACAACTTGTCTCTGAAGTTGAGTCTTTTGTTTATCTCCTCTTAACGTCATACAACTTGTCTTTGAAGTTCAGTCTTTTGTTTATCTCCTTTTAACGTTATACATCTTGTCTTTGAGGATGAGTCTTTTGTTTATCTCCTCTTAACATTATACAACTTGTCTTTGAAGATGAGTCTTTTGTTTAGCTCCTCTTAACTTTATACAACTTGTCTTTGAAGATGATTATTTTGTTTATCTCCTCTTAACTTTATACAACTTGTCTTTGAAGTTGAGTCTTTTGTTTATCTCCTTTTAACGTTATACAACTTGTCTTTGAAGATGAGTCTTTTGTTTATCTCATCTTAACGTTATACATCTTGTCTTTGAAGATGAGTCTTTTGTTTATCTCATCTTAACGTTATACAACTTGTTTTTGAAGAGTCTTTTGTTTATCTCATCTTAACGTTATACAACTTGTCTTTGAAGAGTCTTTTGTTTATCTCCTCTTAACGTCATACAACTTGTCTTTGAAGTTGAGTCTTTTGTTTATCTCTTTTTAACGTTATACATCTTGTCTTTGAAGATGAGTCTTTTGTTTATCTCCTCTTAACGTTATACAGCTTGTCTTTGAAGACGAGTCTTTTGTTTATCTCCTCTTAACTTTATACAACTTGTCTTTGAAGATGAGTATTTTCTTTATCTCCTCTTAACTTTATACAACTTGTCTTTGAAGATGAGTATTTTGTTTATCTCCTCTTAACGTTATACAACTTGTCTTTGAAGATGAGTCTTTTGTTTATCTCCTCTTAACGTTATACAAGTTGTCTTTGAAGTTGAGTCTTTTGTTTATCTCATCTTAACGTTATACATCTTGTCTTTGAAGATGAGTCTTTTGTTTATCTCTTTTTAACGTTATACATCTTGTCTTTGAAGATGAGTCTTTTGTTTATCTCCTCTTAACGTCATACAACTTGTCTTTGAAGTTGAGTCTTTTGTTTATCTCTTTTTAACGTTATACATCTTGTCTTTGAAGATGAGTCTTTTGTTTATCTCCTCTTAACGTTATACAGCTTGTCTTTGAAGACGAGTCTTTTGTTTATCTCCTCTTAACTTTATACAACTTGTCTTTGAAGATGAGTATTTTGTTTATCTCCTCTTAACGTTATACAACTTGTCTTTGAAGATGAGTCTTTTGTTCATCTCCTCTTAACGTTATACAAGTTGTTTTTGAAGTTCAGTCTTTTGTTTATCTCCTTTTAACGTTATACATCTTGTCTTTGAAGATGAGTCTTTTGTTTATCTCATCTTAACGTTATACAACTTGTCTTTGAAGACGAGTCTTTTGTTTATCTCCTCTTAACTTTATACAACTTGTCTTTGAAGATGAGTATTTTATTTATTTCCTCTTAACTTTATACAACTTGTCTTTGAAGTTGAGTCTTTTGTTTATCTCCTTTTAACGTTATACAACTTGTCTTTGAAGATGAGCCTTTTGTTTATAATCTCTTAATTTTATGTAACTCGTTTATGAAATCTATGTCTTTTCCGAATTTATGGAATGGTACAAAAATGTTGTCTGTTCCTAAAAAATAATTTATAGAAATGATGTTAAGAATTACAGACTCATAGCAATTTTATCTCTATTTTGTAGGATTTATCTATATATAAAGACTGAAACATTCACACAAAAATCTGTTGAATCGCAAGTCACAGCTCAAATCCGAGCACATTCCCATAAACAGAACAAAAACTATATGGACGAACAAGATTCGATTTAAATGCAAAAACTATTTTGCGATGCTTTATAACTATCGCAAAGAAACCAACTTTGATATGTAATTGAAGAGCTTTTATATATTTCGAACTCCTCTATCTAAAACGTCACATCCATGGGAAAACTCGATTTCGCAAAATATAGCTAAAATACTTTTCGAAACGGCCTCCAACAGATGGCGCTCGTTTGAATGTGACGTCAATGAGAGAGTAGTGAAGCGTAGAGCCTCCAAGTCCAAGTCGGGGGTGCAATTCTGGAGCGCCTGGTCAACTATGACCGTATCTCCAAGCTGTATGTGTACCATCATGTTCTCTGTAATTACTTGAATTGCTCCAAAGAATTGGGGGGTGTACACGGGAATACTCCGAGGAGTATAGAACTGTTACTAGGTGGGAAGTGATTTTTTTTTAAATATATATATATATATATATATATATATATATATATATATATGACATAGTTGAGGTAAGTATTATGACATTGACATGAGGTTCTCCGTTTTCTAAGGTGTTCAAAATATTTTGAATGGACAAAAAGTCCTGGTTCCTCTTGAGCCCGGGATTGAGCGTCCACAATTTTCGGAGATTTTTCAGCTCTGCTATTCAATTTATCAAGTGTAGAGATGAGCTGTTTAGTTAAAGTTTCAAAGTGATTTTAAATTTTTAAGTGCTTATAGAGATTAGAGTATTGTGGACGCTCTGGGTCTTTTCCGAAACTTCCACTGATGGGGGGTCGTACTCCGGTAAGTTGCAGATTTCTTCATTGGGTATTTTATTTAAATTTTGAAACATTTTAGTTACTAATTTTGAGATGTGTTTGCTAATATTTGTTACTCCGAAGTCGCTGTGGATGATATCGTTCCTGAGGAACCTAGGGGCTTTCCTGATTGCCCGAAGTGTCTTGTTTTGAGCTGTTTGGAGTTTCTTGATGTGGTTTTTCCCTGCGAATCCCCAAATAGCGGAGCCGTACAAGAGGATGGGCCTAAGTACTGTCTTGTATAGTAATACTTTGGTGTTGTAGCTCGCGTGAGGGGAGTGGAGTATGGCTGAGAGTTGGCCTCTGGCCGAATGGAATTTTTTAATTGCGCTTTTGATCTGAGGCTTCCAGTTCAGTTTGGAGTCAAACGTGATTCCTAAATATTTGGCGTTTTCCACGTAGGGTATGATGACTTTGGATGGGGACCGGTTTCTCTTTCTTTTTAACTTTTGAAAACAGGATACAATGCGTTTTCTTTTCGTTGATTTTTATCTTCCATTTCCGAAACCAGGCGGAGATCGTGTATATGTGTTTTTGAAGCCTGGAGCGAATAAGATATTTTTTGGAGTTCCTGGTGTATATGGCTGTGTCGTCCGCATACATTGCAAGGTGTGTGTCTGGAGCTCTGGGTATGTCGTTTATGAAAAGATTAAACAGGGTTGGGGCCAATTGTGAGACTTGTGGGATCCCATACCTGAGTGGTTTGTGCGTGGAGTGGGCGTGTTTGTAGCGGACGGTGATCTATTTCGAAGGTAAGAGTTTATTAAGTGGATTAGTGTGTCTGGCAAGTTGAGCTGAATTAGTTTGTATATTAATGCGTTATGCCAGACCTTATCAAAGGCCTTCGAAATGTCCATAATTAGGAATCCAGTTGTAAGGCCGATTCCAAGTCCTTTGGAGATGAATTCGGTAACCCTTAGCAACTGGTGTGTTGTGGAGTGCAGTGGGCGGAAGCCAAATTGTTCTGGTTTTAAGATGTTATGTTGATCAATGAAATGTTTTAGTCGCGTGTGTATTATTCGCTCCGAAAGTTTGCTAAGTGTACTAAGTAGGCTTATAGGTCTGAAATTTTGGGGGAGGGTGTGGTCTTCGCCTGGTTTCGGGATTCCAATAATTATAGCAGTTTTCCATTTTTTTGGGAAATGTTGTAGCTTTAGTATGGCATTTATGATAGTGGTTAGATAGCATATAATGTTTGTTTGGAGGGATTTGATGGCTTTGTTGGAAATTAAGTCTATTCCTGGGGTTTTTCTATTTTTCAGCTTTTTAATTTCTCTGAGTATTTCAGAGGGGGGAGCTATTTCTATAGGGTGAGAGGGGGGTATTTAAGAAGGTGCAGATGGTGTTTGAGACTTCCTCTTCCGTCTCCGGGCAGTTAAGATATGGATTTTCAGTAAATTGTGTTTCGTAGCTTTCCGCGAGAGCATTTGCTATTTCAATCTCCGATTCCGCAAGTCCATTGTTCGTTCTTAAGTGTTTAATCCTGCTACCCGGTTTTTTTTATTTTTTTCGTAAATTCCCACAGCGAGTTGTCAGTGGGGGCCAGCGATTCAATAAACTTTTTCCATTGATGTTGTTTGTGTTCTTGAAGCTTGTATTTAATTTGGCTACAAAGATTGTTAAACAGTGTTTTGTGCGGGGGGAATCTGGTGTTCTGCCAGAGCTGTCTGGCACGGTTTCTTTGTTTAATTAGCTTTTTGATGTGAAACGGAAGTTTGTGGTGCGTGGGGGGGAGGGGTTAAATGTGGTGGCCATAGCGAGTGCCGATTTAATTTCCTGGGTTAACTTTTCAACACAGTTATCTAATTCCGTTAAGTTTTGTATATTGGCGTATAGTAAGGGGGATTCTTCTAGCGTATGAGTAAATTTTTCCCAGTTCGTGGACCTAATGGAGGGGGGGATGGGCAGATTCGAGTTTAAGTATAATGTAAGTTTTACTGGTAAGTGATCCGAGTTTAGTTCATTTATGATGCAGATTTCGTGCGGGGAGGGAATATTATTCAGGAGGGCAAAATCTATGATGGATTTACTTCTAATGTTAAATCTGGTCGTTGTATTAGGGTGCAAATGTCTAATGTTGTTATTTAAGATGTAAGCGTTCAGGTCTTTACCGTACCGATTCTTTCCCGGACAGCCCCAGTTTGGGTGGCGGGCATTGAAGTCCCCCATCAGTATGACTTGGCTCTGTAGGCCAAAGAGGGCTGAGAGGTCATCCTGCATGTTGAGTGTGGATTTGTTTTCGCATAGCATGAGCCAATTAATATGTGATTGGAATTTGGGATTTTGAGTTTGACAAGTGAGTGTTCTATTATGTTTGTGTTTGTGGCGCTATGTTCCTTAAAGTTTAATTGTTTTTTTTTATAAATATGGCGGTGCCTCCATGGGGAGTGTTTGGGCGCGGGGTGTGCAGTACTGTGTAGTTTGGTATTTTTATTCTATTCGGGGGGCCATTTATTTTTGTTTTCTGTACTAGTATAACATGCGGGCGCTGCTCTTCAGCGAAATCTCTTAATTCTTGTATTTATTTGTTCGTCCGTTCGCATTCCAAGAGATGACATGGAGATCGCGAAAATGATTCTGGCTATAAAATAGATTGACATGGACTCTGGATTTTACATTTTTATTTTTACTTTTCATAAATATTTAAGCACGAATCGTGATTTAAAATTAATTGATCTCTTACGTCAGATACTTATTGCACGAGTTAAGATGTAATTTTATTTAACTTATTATTAAAAATGTTGTCCTGGATTCTAAGTTTCCTAATTTTTTATTTTTACTTTCCTTATATACAATAATGTATAAGGAAAATATTGTAACGGGGTCGAAAATTCGAATTCGAAATTTCGATGGGAGAGCACGTTTCAAGCATTCCTGATCACGAATCGAACATTTTTGAAGTGATGTCTCTGTGTGTGTGTGTGTGTATCAGTGAGCCTGTGAAGAAGAATGGACCGATTCGAACAAAATTTGGTACAAAAATTACAATCCTTAAACACTGGAAGCTTATTGTTTTTATACGTAATCGAATGTTCAGAACCTCCCCAAATTTTCGAGTGAAATTTTGAAAAAATTGTCAAAAAATCAAAATCTCTAATACAGTTACTCAAATAGACATTTCTAGTGCAATTTTTCATTAGAAAACGATTAACATGAATTTTAGAACTCTAACATTAGTCGTTCTCGAGATATTGCATATTTTTCAAAAAAATTAGCAAAAAATCATATAAAATAAAAACAAATTCCTATTGAGAAACATGTTCACATTCTATATGTCATACCATGCGATAAATTTGGTGACATCATTCTCGTGGATCTAGTTCGTTCCATTCATGAAAAAAGATACTTTGAGTAATACTTTTGTATTTGAACGCTAATAGTCATTTATCTGCTGTAAGAATAACTTATTTCTCCGTCCATAACGCTTGGCGAGATTTTGGCGACGAATTTGGTGGAATGCCGCCAACTTGGCGAATTTTTAAAATGTTGCTAATCTCACGAAAAACTCGCCAAATGGATAAAAATGACGCTAAATCAATGGAAATGACGACTCATTGACGAAAAATTTAATATCTTGGAAAGAATATAAATATATACTATAAAATTAATCTATATTTTTACTGTAAAAATAGTAAATTCATTGCATTATATCAGGAAAGTCATGTGCTGCCCACATCAGATTTTTATAAAAGGAATTACGACGGTATTTTATTACTACTTGAACAATCAGATATTGAGCGATCGCCAGTTCCCCCTCTATCTGGAAACAAAACACCGATTCCATTATAATAATTTTACAAAACATATCCCAAGAATAAAGAGGTATTAAAATATAACTTATAGGACAGAATGCATTCGGGTTTCACAAGTAATTTTCATGCCTGCACAGAGATCTTTCTAAGATATCAAACTTTGATATGAACTAAATTAAGTCTTTAAAAATCTGAACATATGCATAATAATCATAACAGATTCATAAATAAACGTCGCCGCCTTGAAATATGATATGCAATATCGAATCAGGTCTTAATAAATAAACCCGAAACCCAATACACTCCGACACATCCAAATGGCAGAAAATATCATGAAAAGATCATTAAAAATTTAGAACGTCCTTCATTTTAATTAAAATAGAAAATCGTATTTAACGAATTTTTCAGTTGCATTTTACGGGTTAGAAAGTCATAGTGATTCTGCACGGACTTTCTTTTTCTGCTATTGCTAATTAGTAAGTACATCAATCTAATATTATTTGCTACTTTCTTATATGAATTTTTGATCTTCTCTAGGTATTACTATATATCTCTATTATTTCTTTGGATTATCATAAATTATTTTTACTTTCCTTATATACATTATGTATAAGGATAGTATTGTGACGGGGTCGAAAATTCGAATTCGAGTTTTCGACGGGAGAGCACGTTTCAAGCCTCCCTAATCACGAATAGAACATTTTTGAGGTGATGTCTGTGTGTGTGTGTGTGTGTGTCAGTGAGTCTATGGAGACGATATCTCATGAAGAATGGAGCGATTCGAATGAAATTTGGTATAAAAATCATAATCCATGAATACTGGAAGCATATTGTTTTTAAACGCAATCGAATGTTCAGAACCCTCCTAAATTTTCGAGTGAAATTTTGAAAAAAACACCAGAAAATCAAAACCTTAAATAAAATTACGCAAATAGACATGTTTTATGTAATTTTTACTTAAAAAACGATTGACATAAACTTTAGAACACTAGCATGAACCATTCCCAAGATATTGCACATTTTTCAAATAAATTTATCAAAAAAATCCTATAAATTAAAAAAAGATATTAACTGTTGAGAAACATGCTCACTTTTCATATGTAATATCATGCGATAAATTGGGTGACATCATTCTCATGGATCTAACTCGTTCCATTCACGAGAAAAGATACTTTGAGTAATACTTTTTATTTGAACTCCAATAGTCATTTATCTGTGGAAAGAATAACTTATTTCTCCATTCATAACACTTGGCGAGATTTTGGCGACAAATTTGGCGGAATGTCGCCAACTTGGTGACATTTCTAAATGTTGCCAAATTAACGAAAATCTCGCCAAATGGATAAAAATGACTCTAAATCAATGAAAATGACGACTAATTGAAGAAAATTTAATATCTTGGAAAGAATATAAATATCTACTATAAGAATAACATTTTTTTGACTGTAAAAATGGTAAATTCATTGCATTATATAAGGAAAGTCATGTGTTGCCCACATCAGATTTTTATTATATATCTATATAATTGCTATTGATGTTCTTTACAGATTTTGAATAGTTTTAATATATTTAAAAATATCTGTTTCGCAATTCTCATTTTTTGCCTACAATGAAGAATTCGTACAACAACATTACAATTTAGACCCTCTTTAAGAAAATAAAATCACTATTTGTATGCATCAAATCCAAATCAAAGTAACATAGCTATATAATTAATATCACAAAGTAAAAGAAATATTCGGGGAATTATTGAGTGTTGAATTATCTCGTTAATGGACAAATGCCCAAATTTAATATTAATAAGCTTGACGCATAATATTTTGCATATGGAACGCCAAGCATCTTAACGATTCTTATTTTGCAAACTTTATGAAAAATTTTCGATAGATTTATTAAAAAAATCGTGTAATATCTCAAAAATGGTTCATGGCAGCATTAAAAAAAATCTGATGTGAGCAGCACATAACTTTCCCTGCAGACGTATATCCACATTGTGTTTATTTCAATTAAATTTAATTCACTTTTAATTCAATTTTCTTTCTCATTTGATAACTGGACTTATTTTCATGGCGTAGAGAAAATACGAAAAAACTAAAATATCTTGAGAACGGCTCGTCCTAGTGTAATGGGGTTGATTTTATTTTTGTCTTCGTTAAACATTACGTATAAAACAAGCATTTAATGGATATATTTGAGCATACGTAGTTTTGTATTTTATATTTTGACGATTTTTGAGGGGTAATTTTGCAGAAAAAGACATATTATTCTTTTTCGAATCATACTAAAATCTAATCAGAACCAAGGTAACCCACAAGCGACTTATTTACTGAATTTTGTGAAATTCGGTCCATTATTTTTTCAACTAGAGTGGATACAAGTATTTTTGGGGAGCCATTTTGCAAAAAAAAGCGGGTTCTTTTTATCCCGAATTGTACTATAAACTAATTAGCACCAGGGTCACACCCAAGTGACTTACCTACTAAATTTTATAAAATTCGATTTATTAGTTTTTGAGTTAGAGTGGATACATACATTGCACAGACGCACAGACACACACACAGGCGTCACGCTAAAAATAGTTGTTTCGTATTCTAGAGGTCTCGAAACGTGTAGATCCGTCGAAAACTCGGTTTGCGATTTTCGACATGATTCTAATACTTTCCCTATACATTACCATGTTTTGCAGGGAATGTAAAATGAGTGCTTTTCGTTTTCTTATGAGTTCTTTATTTAACATGATGGATTGTTTTAACAATGTTTAAAAAAACATTTGAATATTTGCAAGCTTCCGTCTTTCGATGGCGCTTATAATCAGTAATGTTACTGTATTTACTAAATAATCGTATCAAACTTATTTTAAAATGATCCATTCGTTTTTGAGATATTGCATCTACTGACTCACATGTGCATATTAGAAAAATTTCAAAAACTCTCGATTACCGCTTGGGAATGATTAAAACGAATAAATTTTTCGAAAAATTGTATTCGACATTTCATTATGCATTATACTATCTACGTAGGGAAAGTAATATACATTATACTATTTATGTAGGGAAAATAATATGCATTATACTACCTGTATATATGTAAGAAAAGTTACCTTTCATTATACTATGTATGTAAGTAAAGTAATATACATTATACAATATAAAGAAAATAATATTACATTATACAATATAAAGAAAATAATATTACATTATACTATGTATGTAGGGAAAGTTATACCCATTATGCTATGTATGTTGGGAAAGTAATGTTCATTAATGTATATATAGAAAATAATATTGCATTATACTATATTTAGGGAAAGTAATATACGCACATTATATTATGCATGTAGGGAAAGTAATATGCATTATGCTATGTATATGGGGAAAGTAATATATATTATGATATGCATATAGGGAAAATAATATACATTTTATTATGTATGTTGGGAAGCAATAAGCATTATACTATATATATATATATATACATACATATATATTTATATACATACACATATATATATATGTATATATATATATATATAATATATATATATATATATATATATATATATATATATATATATATATATATATATATATATATTGAGATTCTACAGAATACATTGAAATTAGTATTTTCTATGTAATATAGCAATGATTTATTTTCCTAACAATGATTCGTTAAATTGAGATTCTACAGGATACATTGGAATAAATCTTTTCTATGTAAAGAAAAATATACATCACCTTTATCTTGAAATCGATTTGTGTATGAAACGTTTTAATCCATATTTTTCTTCAATGGAAGGTTGTTTGAGCAACACCCTTCAAAAATTATTTATGACCCAACTAACCACTGCCAATCGTATGATGTCACTTATATTCTATTGATTTATTATCAATACAAAATTATTGCTTTTTCTCGATAACAATGATGAAATTTTCAGTTCTGAGATTAGAGCTATTCAAACGCTATCAGTTTTGAGATAAGAACTAGGATACATTGATATATTAAATATTTTTCATTGTCGTAAGAAACGCAGATGAGTAACTTCACGCAATGACAGTTAGTGCAGAGTGATAATGTTTTTCACAGCATGAAAAACAAGTCATTTCGTGCGGTTTTAAATATATGATGAAACACTGGCATTTTTTTTTTATTACAAAAAGTTTTATTCATGCAAATATGGGCCATTATACCCAATAAAGCGTTCCCATCGTAATAATTAATTAAGTCAATTCCGTTAAAATCATACTCCTAAACACATGTCTAGCATTGCAATATGTATGTCAAATTAATTGCGAACACACATTTTTTTTTCTTGCATGTTGTCTAAAGTTTATAACACTGTAAGACTTCAACTTTAGTGAAGAAAACTGATTTTGAAGAAAAGTTCTGCTCCCGCAAATTTCACATTTTTCAAAATGACTGAAATCTTAAAACTTGTCCCAGAGATTTCTATGTGGCTTCAAAGTGCATATTCTTAGCTTTAAAATGACAGAAATAACTTGTTTGGGGCTGATCCACAAATACGCCCACACCTCACGTGAGTGAATAAGCTCTCAAAGCGTGTTCGTATTGAGCGTCAGCTTTGTCTCTTGTCGAGCGGGGTAGGTCAGGCCGTGACAGCCCAGTGGTTAGAGTGCGGGGACTGCACTCGAGCGATCCGAGTTCGATTCCTGCCACTGCCGAAACTGTCGCCGTGTTCACGCGGCGTACGATCACGTTAAAGATGTGCGTCCGTAAGTGCTTCCGAGAGGTTGGTGGTAGGAAAAGGTGGGTACTGTCCAAGTGGATGCTTCCCTCACTGGATTTCGGTATAAAATGGGTAGCACCTCCCGGCCGTCCAAACAGTTACCTTACACTTTTGGGTAGGTCGGACTGCTAGGGTCGAAGAAGAAGAAGAAGAGCGGGGTAGGTGAGCGTCATTGAACAAAAGACGAAGCCCCTACTAGTGAATTACGCCTGCGTAGCAGGCGGGGTTAAAGAGCTCGGGAAGCGATTTTCGGTGGTTAGTGAGCGAAAGGCGATCAGGGTGGGATAGGTGCTTTCAAGCCTTTACAAGCGAATGCGCTGGGATAGAAAAATAAAACTGCAATTGCTCTTGTCTTACCTATTGATACCACTTGCGCTTGCTCAAATAAGTTTGCAAAATGAATGGAAAAACATTCCTATAGCCTTTAACAACAAAATGGCACCATCTATAAAAGATGATCTTCGGGACAAAAATGCTGAATTCTAATTATAATCGTGATAAGAAATTTTCCGTTTCAGGGCCAGAAATTTGAAGATTGACTTCATACAAGATCTCAGACATGATTTCAAAACCTCTCGGCAGTTTTTACTAAATATCTAGACAACAGACGAATTTTATCGCATTTTGAATACCAAACTTTTATATGATAGTTCTGGGGATACCTCTTATATTATGCGTTTAGCAGGTAATTATATGAAACACAGAAAATTCAGTATGATATATATGTTCCCATGAAGAAGTTGATTCTAATTCTAATTCATCACATAGCAAAATAAAGCAGAACATTTACTATTATTCCTTTTGTTCGTACAAATAGCACTAATGTACTAATTATTTTATTGGGAAATATTTGACATTTAATGGTAGTATGAGTATTTAGTTGCAAGTTGGTCTCCAACAATGGAGGCTGGTGAGGTGAAGCAGGCGACGCTACTTCACTTAAAGTTATCGGTTGAATGGGTTATTATTATTATTATTATTATTATTAGGCGAATTTTTCAGTCTCATTTGGCTATTTTTGGATAATATTTGACAACACTTGTGTCAGTAGCGTGATGTGTTTTGAGGATGTTCGTTGCTGAGGAGGAATGGGAATCCCACTGCTGAACTTCATTCCTGAAATCACGAGCCATCACTGGTTTCCAATCGAAAAATAATTTACGTTACATTGGTGGACAAACTAGAAGCCATATTAGGAACTTGGTATTTTCGCATTTTATTTGTTTTTAAAACTATTAATGGGGATTTATTATTCCTTGCCAGTATTATTCTACTATATATATATATATTGTTATCATTGTCCTATATATACATTTTCAATTATTATCGCGTTATATTTACTATACTTAAATGCAAGTATTACTGAAGTTACTTAAAACACGATAAAAATTCCAATTGTCTTGATTGTTGAGTAATGAAAAGGAGTAGTTATTTGATTTATGAGCCCTAAATTAATGAATAAAGTAAAATGATGAATAACCTGTATTCAATCTACTGGTGTTAAAGCCAGTCTCGTCTGTTAAACTAATACTTCGATGAAAAAATCGGATTATTTAGTATCAGAATCTAAGCGAATATGTAAAAGAAAACAACTTTCACGATGTCCATCAACAAATGAAGCGATCTGATTCGACATAAACCCTGCTGCCTTGGCCAGATTTCGTGTTTCAAAATACAAGAGTATGGTATAAAATTCCATAAATGTTATCCATGTTCATTATGAGTAATTTTTGGCCCTTAATTTTGCTGAGAAAATCGTATATGACTTCTTCCAAAAGACTTTGCCCATAAGATCGAGAGTTTGTCCAAAGACACATATTCCACACGTGCTTACATGGTCAATTTTTTATTCTTATTAGCTATAAAAATGGGTAATTATTACAATGCTAATAAAATATGACTCATAAAATGATTTTATGTCTAAGTTTTATAGGAATATGTCCACAAATACCTTGACATATTGGTGTAATATTCCCTTACGGGCTTCTTTCTTTGAGTACAGACTTTCCCAAGACGTGAACGTAGGATTGCCATATTTAGCGATTTATCGCCAATGTGGCGATATTTGGCGACTTCCCGAGTCTTTGAGAAGTACCTCGAAATAACGATTATTCTATGTGATATGAGAGACTTCCAGAAATTTCTTGAAATTCGTGAAGCATTTTAGTCTTTTTTTACTGTATATTATTCCTGTTTACATTGTGCTTGTGAATAAACGTGTTGGTTATCCAGACATTTGGACTCATTCTTCTATCCTTAATGCATACCTACGATTTGAGAGGATACGTCGTAACAATATTATACATATTTAGAAAATTAGGGGTTGCTGAGCATAACTTACTAATTGGAAAGCAAAATTTAAAATTGCGGGACAAAACTGCAATTACTAAATCTAAGAAACTTGAAGGGAGGCCTCGCTTGTCTATCAAACATCTAATATCTTGAATCATCCTACTGCATAATGTCCTTCTTATCTTTAATATACTTAAATTTAAGATGGGTGCAATCCAATAGAAATGACAATTCCTTCCATTGAGGCAGATAAAGACCAATTCCTTTACAGCCAATTGAGTACGTGACCAATTCTTATTAAAACGATAACCGTCGAAATACGTGCGCTTCTGGCAGAGTGTGATATATTACACTCGAATATTTTTTTTCTTACGATTAAAAGATCTTCCAGCCACGCTTATCTTAGAGAAGGATATGCTCACATCCATTATTAACGGAGTTTAAGTGAATTTCAGTTTAAAAGTAATGACATCTACTTGGACATTGAAATAATTACGATAACTTTATTCAAAACATTTTAAAAGTTAAATTTTCCCGTGAAATATGGATTAAAAGGAACAGCGCGAAAAATGTAAGATTAGACTACGTTACATAATTACAAAAAGAACCCGCCAGTAGGAGGGGTGTTTAAAAAAAAAATAATCGCGATTCCAGGGCATTGATCAACAATGGTGGTCAAATTGCTTATTAGGTCTCTTCAGCATGGAATATTGGATTACTAAAAGATTACTGTCCGATTTGTAAAAGTTATTTCGTAAATTGGCAATGACATCAGATCGAATGTTTTATAGGTGATGTCTGTGTGTGCATGTATGTTAGTGTGTGTATGTACGTTATTGTCTGTATCTACGTTAGTGTGTATATCTACATTAGTATGTGTATGTACAGCCGAGGGAAAAAAAACACCCCACCCTCCGTTAATGGAGCATCGTTCATCGTAGAGAAAATTGAATGATACCATTCGATTAGGAATAACATCCTCTACAAATTAATGTGCGTAAAATTTGCATAAGAGGCCGTCTTCATATCTAAACGCGCACAAAGTTTGAAATTTTCAATGGCAACACCCAATTTTGATGTCACCCACAAGTTCTAGACCCCCAAATTAGTCCAAATTCAAATTTTCACGGCGTTTCTATCTTTATATTAGAAGATATCCAATATTCGGGAATGTGCAATTTTCGGGGATCAGCTTCATATTGAAAACCGCAATTTGAAGGGCGATGTTTCGTTGATTGACCACAGCACTGTTGTAAATTATTGAACAATCCTCTTGACATTCAGCATTATGACTTACCTCACAGCCAAAGCGTCGCAGGTTTGATTCCTGCATGAGAAGGTGAGTATTTTCATGGCTGTGTGTGGTGTTGTCTTGTGTGTGTTACTAAGGCAGTGGGTCTGTAATGGGTAGGATTATGTGAACCTCAAATAGGGCACGATTATTAGGGGTAAAAAGTCGTACTGGGTACGTTGCTAAAAACTAATGGGGCATTCGTGCCAGGGTCAATAAAAGGAAGAATAAATAAAGAAGAATGACATGTTTATTTTCAAATGTCATTTTATAATGCTGGTTCAAAATCAATTTTTGAGACTAACAAATATCTGCTGATGACGCGACAAAACAACTCCGTTAGAACTTGGTGACGAATTTAAAAGTATGAATCCGTGATTATCAATCACCGTTTGAGGTCTTGTTGGTGTTTAGTATCACATAATTTTATAATTTGTTATTGTTTTATTTAAATAGTTTTTATTATAAATTATTACATTTTGCAGGCGATTTCAACTCGCAGTAGCTCGGGAACTATTAATCAGCAGTAACATAAGTAGATCCCATTTATAACAATACGTTGATTAGGTTGCGTCTATACAACACTGTTTATACAAAGTTTTTATTAAAACTGGGTAAAAATAAATGCCCGTTTTCTTAAATAAAGATTAACTTACAATTAATATAAATTTTTCAAATTAGTCATTTTTTAAACTAATATACGACCCCTAAAGTCATCGTGATGCAGAATATTTAAACATTTCGAAAGAAGTAGTGGGAGAAAACACCTGGAATTTCATATAAACATATAAAAACTCTTTGTGAATCGATTTTTATCAAAACCTGTCCAGGTTTGTATTCATATTTTTTTGATTATTGATTTCATAATTAATATTTCATACAAACAATTTATTCTGCAAAAATAAAAATCACGTAAATGTGTTTGGGTTGTTTAGTAGTAACGTCATACAAATAATCAGCGTGAGTAGATAATTATTACAGAAGATATGAATGGAAGTCTTGGAAACTCAAAACTTTACATACTCACAACTTAGAAACGCTTCACCCAAATGACTTGAAATTTGGTATCATATGTTGAATTTTGCTCTAGTTTCGAACTGTGTTGTCAAACTTGGGTGTTGCCACTTAAAATTTTAAAGTTTGTGCGCGTTTAGATATGAAGACGGCCCCTTATGCAAATTTTACGCACATTAATTTACGCATATTAATTTGTAGAGGATGTTATTCCTAATCGAATGGTATCATTCAATTTTCTCTACGATGAACGATGCTCGATTAACAGAGGGTGGGGCGCTTTTTTTTCCCGCGACTGTACATTATTGAGTGTCCGTCAATCTGTGGATGAAATATCTCACGAATGATTCGAGCGTTTTGAGCGAAATTCGTACGATTGCATTTCTATAGATTTCAAACTAATTCCTTATTAACAGTGTCTCGGGTTCTATGCACAAAAGTGAATACAGCCCCTTCCTTCTCCCCGACACATATAACATGACAATAATTACTTATAACTAAATATCAGGCTTAGTACTAGCACTTATAATTATATTTTTATTCCGAATTATAATTTTTTTTTATGACGAATGTAAATTATACATGTACAAAACACCAACAGCCTAAGCATGTTAGAATCAGATCAGATATCTCGTTGGGTGTTTTCTGTGAGCAATGTCTCTTATTGCTCCCTCAAAAGAAACCTTTCCGGTTAATCCACCTCGATTGACAATACTACAGTTGTATTGAAGCGAGCCTGTTGAGCTGAAGTATTATTATTATTATTATTTGTGTACACTAAACTGACAGTTTTTTAAAATTTACAAAATGATTTTAGCAAAAGTTTATAATACGGTATAGGTCTTTTTTACAGATTATCAACCACCTCCTCCTTGTTTACTGGGCTTTAGGTTAGTGCCTAATTGGCCTAATGGTTAAAGTGACGCTATTTTAAACGTAATCGAATGTACGAAATGCCGCCCAAATTTTGAATAAAATTTTGAAAAAGATAAAGTAAAAATTAGAATCTTCAATAATGTTACATAAATAATAATCATTTGTATTTAATATTTCATTAGGAAACGAATGGCATATACTTTAGAAAGCTGGCATGAACCGTTCTTGAGATGTTGAACGTTTTACAAATAAATTGATAAAAAAATACATAAAATTAAAAAAATATTAACTATCGTAAAATATGTTCACTTTTCATATGCAATATTCTGCGACAAATTTGTTAACGTCATTCTCGTGGATCTTGTTCGTTCCTTTCAGGAGAGAAGATACTTTGTGTAATAGGTTTGTATTTTAATGCCCAGTCTTTTAGTCTTTTTAGGCCAATAGTCTTTTAGTTATAGTATATAAGTAAAGCACTTATATCCGTCTGTTTACAACGCTTGGAGATAAATTTGGGTAGGCAGGGGTGACTAATTAGGCGAAATATTGCCAATTTGGCGAATTTCTAAATGTTGCCAAACTGACGAAATTATCGCCGAAATTGCAAAAAATAATGCTAAATTCACTAAAATGACAACAAATTAATGAATTAATAAAATAAATTTAATATATGGACTACATTACTTATTGCGGATGCTATCAATATTGATAATTGTCAAGTTGGATTTGCTCAAAGTGTAATTAAATAAGTTATTTAGAAATAATTTTGCTCGTTGTCATCAGGAAAAACGTCAAATGTACAATTCAACGTTTCAAACATTGTACTGTGGATTTTGTATATCATTTTTTCGCTGTGAAAGAAGTAAATTCATGGCCTTATTCAGTTAAAAGTCATTTGCTGCCCACATTATATATATATATATATATATATATATATATATATATATATAAATAAATAAAAATTGAAAGATTTTAATCGAAACTATGCATAAACTACTGTATGTACAAAAAAACCCATCTCTAGCATATCTGTTACAAATGAGTAACTATAGACCAAATCTAAGGATAAAGATAGAAGGTAACATATCACTACAATGGATAGGGGGATGAGAAGAATATTAGGATACAAAAATCACAATTAAAAAGTATATATATATATAGTATATATCCAATGGATTGGATCCAATGGTGTCTATAGTTAAATACTATCACCATTGTCAGAAACTGGCTATTCTATCGTTTTTAATTCGAATTGTATGGCTGTCCTGATGAGAATGCAATTTCGAACTAACTGCCATTTTTTGTTTAGTTTCAATTGTTTGTTCTCTATGTCTTAATCTTTTATCTTGAGCTAATTATTATTGCTTTTTCTCATGTTTGCCGTGTTTTCTTTTTCATTTTCATTTATATTTATATATATATACTTTTTAATTGTGTTTTTGTATCCTAATATTCTTCTCATCCCCCTTTCCATTGTAGTGATATGTTACCTTCTATCTTTATCCTTAGTTTTGGTCTACAGTTACTCATTTGTAACAGATATGCTAGAGATGGGTTTTTTTGTACATACAGTAGTTTATGCAGTGGCGCACCCAGAATATTCCTAAGGGGGGGGCCATTGGTGCACAAAATTTTTATGAAGGAGGATGACTCCTCGATAAATTTTCCGAGAAAAAATGATCAGAGGCCATATCAATTAACAAGGCGGTTGTCTTTTTTTGTACATTTATTTTTATCAAATTACTAACAATTCTTTAGTGCAGTGCAAGAGAATTGAATGATTAGAAGAAGTAGTAGTAGATATTTATACAAAACAACACAAATTAAGAAATAGATGAAGATAAAATTATTTGTTCTGGTCTGCTTATACTGTATACTTGTTTTCAACCACTCTCTCATGATTACATATTGTTATATTATTCAATTATGATCTATACATATTCATAAAACGAAGTCCAGCCTCCTGTTTTTCTTTGTAGCCAGAGCATTAATTATCTGGTCTGGATCAATTTCCACTTCACGGTGAATGTTCATTGACGCCAGTCCATTCAGTCTGGTTTCACTCATACTGTTTCTCAAGTAAGTTTTCAACCTCTTCATTGTGGAGAATGACCTCTCAGCACTGCTTGTTGATACTGGGAGGGTGGCATACACTTTTAAAAGTTCAAACACAGTTGGAAAAGTCCTTTGGTCACAAAAGTTAAGCAGTTCGATTGGGCTTTTAGTTTTCTTGTTCAATGCAAAGACCTTCATGTACCACAGATGTAGTTCAGCTTTTAGAGTATTATCTGATCTGGGTCCTAAATCATCTGCAAATTTCCTTGATAAGGCAACAAATCTCTCGTTTTCTTCCAGTGTCGGCTGCCTTCCATTCGGAATGACAGATGCAAAACTTTGTAGAAATTCCTTATGTTTGAGAAATTTTTCATGGAGGTGAGTGATGAAATTATCAATCCATGGAATGAAAATAGAAAGTCTGTAGTATTCTTCAGGAGTCTGTACGTTGAAATTTGATCTATAAATTTGTCTGGTGGCACGGCGTGGTAGAGTAATGTTTTCTCCATGCTGTTCCAGCTTCTTAACAGCTTGTTCAAACAGATGGTGAAACTCGTTCTCTGCGTTCTCTCGAATTATAGATATAGCTTTCAAAACGTCTTCTACGTCACTCACAGCAGTTGCCAGATCAAGGTTAACTTCCTGCAGCTTTTCACTCAGACGAACACTGTAGCTGAGTAATCTGTCAGCTGAAACAAGTGCTATGACAAACTGTGATGTTAACATTGAACATAACAAGGTATGAGCCTCTGTTGATGTCTCCTTGTCATTCCAGGTAGTAATCTCCTCCAGAGCGTCGATTACTTGATCAAACAATGAAACCATAACTGTGACGGCATCATGTCTCTCCACCCAACGAGTAGGGCATAATTTCTTCAGTTTTTTGGCACTGATTTCTGTCTCTTCCTGATTAGCTGCATTAATTTTGCTGGTGAGAACAAGGTTTCGTTTTGGTGTGTTGAAAAAACTAGAGATTTTCCCTATTATTCCAAAGCTGTTTCGGATATCCGGAACTCTAGATGAATAAGTTATGGCTAAGTTCAAACAGTGTGATGCACAATGAACGTAGGGGGCTTTGGGGTGTTGCTCATATATAATTGCTTGGGCGCCATTGTACTCTCCACTCATTGCAGAAGCTCCATCGAACCCTTGTCCACGGAGGAAAGACGTATCAATGTTGCAGTCTGCAAGGCCTTTAAGAATAGCATCTGCAATTGCTCGACCTGTAGTTTCAGTCAGGGGCACAAACTTAAGGAAGTTCTCCACTATCTTAAATTCAATTTTATACTTATCATTTGTTTCAAACCGTTTCAAATAACGAACGCAAAGTGTCATTTGCTCTACCGTTGCAATATCTGTGGTTTCGTCACATAAAACCGCAAAACATTTGGCCTCATTCACCTCAGTTGCTATGTGCTTCACAATGGAATCATTGCATGCTGAAATAATCTCATTTTGTATATTCCAACTTATGTAAGTTGCATTTTTTGCACAACCTTGTAGATGAGTTTTCAGTATTTCTTCTCCTGCATCAACTCGGAGTCGCAAAAGGGCTCTAAAATTTCCTTCGCCTTGGCATGGTTCTGACAATACGTCCAAATCCCCACAGTCTCTATGCCCTCTCATGGCCAGCCCTTGCCTTCCACAAAAAATCACTGTTTTGATAATAGGTTTAAGAATAGCCCTATTCTGCAAAACTTGTTTTTGCTTTCCTCTGTCCATTACTTGATCCACAGGAACCGTTTTTCCTTCCGTGACCCTTAAGAACTCATCGGCTTTGAGAACTGAATCCTTATGATAGAAAATTTTTTCATGTTGACTGAACTTCTCCAAGGCCTTCTTCCAATTATTAAATCCTTTTGAAACAAGTTGACCTGTAGCTTGTGTGGATCTTAAACCGACTTCATGGGGTGCAAAGAGAACACAAAATTTGCAATAGGCACTGTCCTCTGCCTTTGAGTAAGCTAGCCAGTTATGCTTACTCAGCCAAGATGAGCAGAACTTCCGAGTGTGGTGAGGTTTTCCTTGACTTGATACAGCACTAGTGACAGTAGCAGGAAAACTGTAATTTGCATATGGTTCCCAAAGATTTTTTAGCGCTGTTATCCTATCTTCATCTGTGAGGTTAGATTTCTTGACATAATTAGAAATATCTGCAGCCAGAATTTCTATTTCAACTGTGTTTGGTATTGTGTTTTGTCCTACCTTTACCTCCTCACAAGCGTTTGAAGACAGCCCGGGGTCACGGCTGTTGCTTGCTTCGACTGCAGCCTCATCAATGTAACAAGAGCTCAGGGAAACGTCGTTGGGAACGTCACTATTTTCAATCTTACTTTTTTTTTTAAAATAATTTCCCAGTGTCTGTTGGCCTAGCCCTTTTCGTTTTTCACTCATTGTCTTTTTTTTTACCTTGCTCCTCAGTTATTCAAGAACAAAATTTGCTATATAGCCGAAATACGCACATAAACACACACACTGATCGTTAAAGATGCATTTCACTGTAAGATCAGTTGAAAGTTCAGGACCATTATTAAATTCAGCTATTCACCACGCAGGCCCTCGTTCCGAAACTACCAATTCACTGTTATCACCTTGTGTCGTAACGTCGCACTTTATTTCAACTCACAGCAACACTTAATTCGCGAAGCGTTGGCACGATCTATTTATTCACTTCCACAATTTTCTCACTGGGTAAACGAAATCCTCGAGTTTTCGAGCGAACAGCCGCTTCCCCGCCGTTCACTCTTTATATAGGGCCACGGAGGCGCCTGTGACGTCACTCTACACAGCACTGGTATAGTACGACTATAGCGAGAAGGCATTTGGGTCACGTGATTTTGGACGAGTCCATTAGTTAAATTCAATCACAGGTAGAAACGTCTTAAGAAGAACGGGTTTCCAGAATTGGCGCCTTTAGTGCGAATTAATTTATAATTTGTACAGTACGATAAAGAGCTTTATATGTATAATTACATTCAGTGTAAGTGTTGGGATATGCTGGAATTGTTTTCTTCACAATGATTAAAATTATTTATTACAATAATGGTTGTAAATGTTTTTTTTTATACTTTCTCGAAGGCAGACCTAGTTCTCCCTTGTGCTGACAGCGCCCTTCGCGTTTTGCTTTGTCAGCCCAAGGGGGGGGCCAGGGCCCCCTCGGCCCCCCCCGTGGGTGCGCCACTGAGTTTATGCATAGTTTTCGATTAAAATCTTTCAATTTTTATTTATAAATCCATTATGTTATTAGCTGCTTTGCGCAATATCATGATGAAAGTTTTATATTCTGTATTATATTATGTTTTATATTCTGTTTTCTACATACTGACTTCTATTACATCTTTTAATTGTACATTTACATTTATTATTTACTTCTGAATCCAACCATCTACCTTTTGATTTTCATATTTGCAAAAAACTTTTATAGATATATATATATCTATATATATGTACGAGTATATTTTTCATATATGGAGATAAATAAAAAAGGCATATACTTACAGAAACAGAAGCATATTTAAATGCTTACTTGCGCCAAGGATTTAAAAAAATAAATACTTCTTTATCAACTTTGGCTACTCGTACAGCTATATTATGAATGGTACGTGATAATTTAGTGTGGAAAACGTGAGTAATATTACAAAGTAGAAATGTACGTGATAATCAAAAAGGGGTCATAAAACTTGGTCATTTCGAAAACTTTTGTTGTTTAGAAGAGCTTTATATACCAAGATTCCCGCATTGAACGTAATAATGCTATACATTAAAGTAAAGTCTATTTTAACCCTGAAATTTGATAAACAAACTTAGCGGGTTACAAAATATTTTATTCCTTATATTTATTAATAACTATCAGTGTATGTTTAGCTGCGTTCAGATCAATATTCTATAAAATATAATGTTGCGAATTTGTAATATTCGCTTTCTTCTTAAGTCTTTCGTCTCTTTCTAAGACCAAAGGAACACCTAACAGGCATAATTTCCTATGACGTCAATCTAGAGTTTCCACTTGCGGCAATACATAAAAGGGTTGCTAGATTTGGCGATTTATCGCCAATTTGTAGAATTCCTGAAGATTCGAGAAGCATTACGATTATTCTACGTTAACGGATTATTCTGCGATTATTGTACGTTAACGGATTATTCTACGATTATTCTACGTTATCTACGTTAACTGCGGGTTGAAATAACGATTATTCTACGTTACATCACTGATGAAGGGCATGATAATGTCCGAAAGCGCTTTAGCTATGTGATTATGTACGTCATAATAAGGCTATTTTAATAAATGACTTTTTAACCACTTATTCGGTTGTCTTTGGGTTTAGAGTTTATTGGTTGATGTGTTTACCAAGCTGTTTATATGTTTTAATTAGTTTAAAAAATTATCTTGAAAATCCGGTCAAAAATATCTCGCTAAAAGAATGCTCTAAAGTTTGAGATATTTTAATCGTGTAGGTAGATAAAATAATTTTGCGGATAAATTAATTTAATCGTCAAGATTTTATCGTGTGGTTATTTCAGACTATTTGGCGTCTGTTTGATACCAAAATGAATATTTCGACATGAAAGATCGCAGTTCATTTGTTGTGCTTCTTCATCTTGATTTGTATGGTGACTAATCTTGTTTTGGTAATGCAAGATAACTCCTTCGTATTTCCTTTCAATTTATTTTTGACTAGCCGCCTTTGGCGACCAGCCTGTTCGCTACCCTTGAAAATTCTGACCGTGGCAAACTCGTTGGCGCGACCTACCAGAAAGGTGTAAGGTAACTGCTTGGAAGGCCAGGAAGTGCCACACAATTTAGACCGGAACCCAATGGGGGAGGCATCCAAAGAGACCGTACCCTCCTTCCCCTACCACAAACCTCTCGGAAGGACTTGCAGTCCCACACGTTTAACGTGATCGTACTCCGCGTGAACACGGCTGCAGTTTTGGCAATGGCGGGAATCGAACCCGGGCCTACCGAGTGAAATTCCCGCGCGCTAACCACTGGGCTACCGTGCCATCCGCGACAATCTCCATAACTTTATTTTTATTCGGCAATTTTGGGAATCGAACCCGGGCCTACCAAGTGCAAATCCCGCGCACTAACCACTGGGGTACTTCACCCTCCGCGATATTCTTCATAACTTTCTTTTTATTCACCCAATTTAGACCGTACCCTCCTTCCCCTACCACCAACCTCTCGGAAGGACTCACGAACCCACATGTTTTACGTGATCGTACTCTGCGTGAACGTGGCGTAAGTTTTGGCAGTGGCGGGAATCGAACCCGGGCCTACTGAGTGCAATTCCCGCGCGCTAACCACTGGGCTGCCGCGCCCTCCGCGACAATCTCCATAACTTTCTACATATTCACCCAATTTAGACGGGAACCCAGTGGGGGAGGCATCCACAGGGGCCGTATCCTCCTTCCCCTACCACCAACCTCTCGGAAGGACTTACGGACCCACATATTTAACGTGATCGTATTCCACGTAAACACGGCGGCAGTTTTGGCAGTGGCGGGAATCGAACCCGGGCCTACCGCTAACTTCCCGCGCGCTAATTTGCAATTTAAAATGACCATATGCTTAATTCCATCATCCTCATTCCATTGTTTCATTGTTCCATCATTTAAAATATCCATAAAATTAAAATATCCATTTAAAATATCCAAAAGTTAAAATATACATTTAAAAAATCCAGATCGTCCCATCATTTAAAATATAAATATAATAATTTATATAGAGCAAAGGCGCTCTATTCAGAACCGTGACGTCACCTCCACCTTGACGTCCCCACCCACCACCTTCCCTGCTTCAGCGGGGGAGAAACGAACGGAACGCCGAGAAATTTAAAATCATGACGTCTTTAAAATTGCGATCCTGAAGGCAATTTTCATTATTTCTGGACCAGATTAGACTTGTAAGAATGCCAGATATTTCAGCTTTCTAAAAATGTAAATTATTAGTCGAAATTATGAGTACTTTTTACTATGCGAGAATTTAAAAACCAAAAATCGTTTTTTTGAGCCAAAAGTGACTTTTGTTTTAAAATCTTTAAAAAATATTAGAAATCGAAATGGAGATTTGAAATTGATATATTTTTACTCGCAATTGTCTGCTCTTTCCGATGGTGTGAGTTGTTTTTTTCTACGACGTCTGGATCGTGGAGAAAAAAGGGCAAAAAAAGGTCGAAATCGCATAAAACATTAAATAAATAAAAAAATAATTAGAATTTTGAAAATCGGTTTTCACGTGTCCCCTTCCCTCCCCCCCGGGTCTCCGATTGCCAAATTTCGTAGCTCTCCGACGCGCGGTCGCGAAACGTATAGTGTATAAGACAGACAGACACACACACACACACACACACACAGACATTGCCTTTTATTATTTACTAGCCGCCTTTGGCGACCAGCCTGTTCGCTACCCTTGAAAATTCTGACCGTGGCAAATTCTAACCGTGGCACACTCGCTGGCGCGACCTACCAGAAGGAACGACCTACCAGGAAGTGCCACCCAATTTAGACAGGAACTCAGTGGGGGAGGCATCCACAGGGATCGTACCCTCCTTCCCCTACCACCAACCTCTCGGAAGGACTTACGGTCCCGCATGTTTAACGTGATCGTACTCCGCCTGAACACGGCGGCAGTTTTGGCAGTGGCGGGAATCGAACCCGGACCTACCTAGTGCAAATCCCGCGCGCTAACCACTGGGCTACCGCGCCCTCCGCGACAATCTCCATAACCTTCTTTTTATTCACCCAATTTAGACCGGAACCCAGTAGGGGAGGCATCCACAGGGTCCGTACCCTCCTTCCTCTACCAACAACCTCTCGGAAGGACTTACGGATCCACATGTTTAACGTGATCGTACTCCGCGTGAAAATGGCAGCAGTTTTGGCAGTGGCGGCAATCGAACCCTAGCCTACCGAGTGCAATTCCCGCGCGCCTACCACTGGGCTACCGCGCCCTCCGCGACAATCTCCATAACCTTCTTTTTATTCACCCAATTTAGACCGGAACCCAGTGGGAAAGTCATCCACAGGGTGCGTACCCTCCTTCCTCTACCACCAACCTCTCGGAAGGACTTACGGACCCACATGTTTAACGTGATCGTACTCCGCGTGAACACGGCAGCAGTTTTGTCAGTGGAGGGAATCGAACCCGGGCCTACCGAGTGAAATTCCCGCACGCTAACCACTGGGCTACCGCGCCCTCCGCGACAATCTCCATAACTTTCTTTTTATTCACCCAATTTGGACCAGGACCCAGTGGGGGAGGCATCCACAGAGACCGTACCCTCCTTTCCCTGCCACCAACCTCTCGGAAGGAATTATCGACCCATATGTTTAAGGTGATCGTACTCCGCATCAGTGGCGGGAATCGAACCCAGGCCTACCGAGTGCAATTCTCGCGCGCTAATTTAAATTTATAACGACCATATGCTAGGCTCTTAATTCCACCATCCTCGTTCCATCGTTCCATCATTTAAAATAGCCATAAAATTAAAATATCCATTTAAAATATCTATAAATTAAAATATCCATAAATTAAAATATCCATTTAAAATAAAAAAATCAACCATATCGTTCCACCAATCCATAAATATAATAATTTCAAATACATCACCACAATTCAAACCACCATAATTCAATCATTTAAATTATTTAAAATATCCATTTAAAAATATCCATTTAAAATATCATATAAATATAATAATTTCGCCCGATGTATACAACACTTATGCTCGTAATTCAGTTAAAACCGAAAGCGCGGTCTCCATGGAGACGGGGAAGAAACTAATGCGGATGGGGGGAAAATGCCGTTGAGAAACTGAGCCGGTAGCCGACAAATTTAAAATCATGGCGTCTTTAAAATTGCCATCCTGAAGGCAATTTTCATTATTTCTGGAACAGATTGGACTTGTAAGAATGCCAGATGTTTGACCTTTCTGAAAATGTAAATTATTAGTCGAAATTATGAGTACTTTTCACGATGCGAGAATTTAAAAACCAAAAATCGTTTTCTTGAGCAAAAAGTGACTTTTGTTTTAAAATCTTTAAAAAATATTAGAAATCGAAATTCAGATTTGAAATTGATATATTTTTACTCGAAATTCTCTGCTCTTTCCGATGGTGTGATTTGTTTTTTTCTACGATGTCTGGATCGAGGAGAAAAAAGGGCAAAAAGATCAAAAAAAGGTCGAAATCGCATAAAACATTAAATAAATAAAAAAATAATTAGAATTTTGAAAATCGGTTTTCACGTGTCCCCTTCCCACCCCCCAGGGTCTCCGATTGCCAAATTTCGTAACTCTCCGACGCGCGGTCGCGAAACGTATAGTGTATAAGACACACACACACACACACACACACAGACATTGCCTTTTATTATATAGAAGATGAATAGCAACACCACACTTCCTATGTCACGTATGTAATTCTCTGTCAACAGAAACCACTCTTACTTTGACTGAGGAGGTTGCTTTGTCTTTCAATTTTGAAGAAAGAAGTTATATCTGCTTCCAAACTCGGTTGATATTTTTTTGTCAATTAATTGCCCTGTTTAACAAAGATTTTTAGTTTCAGTTTTATTGCAGAAAGTGGAGCATAATTTTAATGCGAATTGAATACATACAATAGCTGATTTTAGTAATGCAAATTAGCTTAATACTTTTTGCAGGCAGAACGAATTTTAGACTATTTTCTTCATGTATTGACTATACTACTATACTGCTACTACTGTTCCAGGAATTATCTTCCTACTTCATAAATTATAATATAAAAATTATAACTTTCAAATGATTTATGTTCTACTCAATATGATTGCTAACAACTAACTTCTTTTGATCTTTTATGTAATGTATCTACATACAAAATTTCTTTGTTATACCTAATTAGATATTTATTGACTCTTGCACTCTTGACACACACACGCATACCCGGCCGTCCAAATAGATGCTCAAGTCCTTGTTGACGAGTCGGACGGTCTGGGTCTTCAACACACACGCATACACACGGGTAGCAATCTTCCTGAAAGTGTTCGAAATGTGTTCTGGTGGTCTTACAAAATGTTTATTTACTTCCAAATATCATGTTCGAAAATTTTCGGGAAAGCATCTTCTCGCTATGCAATAGTATGAGAAAGAGAAAATAGAAGAAATTCGATGTGGGCAGCACATGACTTTCTCTGTGTTACGCAATGACACTACTTCTTTCATAGTGAAAGTATGATGTACGAGATCAACATCGGTATGTCTTTTGCATCGATTTAACACCACGTAAATTAAAATTTGGCATTTTAAACTTATTAGCCCAAACAGATACATATTCATTTCAAAATCATCGCTAAAATTGAACTGACATTTTACTAATATCCCATGAAATAAATGACTATTGGCTTCTTTGTATCTTCAAGGGAAATGTATCTTCTCTCGTGAATGGAAAGACATACACGAGAATGATGTTAACAGACATGTTGCATATTATTCCATATGGAAAGTGAATATATCTGAGGATACTATTTTTTTAATTTCATTTAATATTTTTACTAAATTCATTTGAAAAACTTACAATATCTCGAGAATGGTTTACGATAGAGTTCTAAAGCATGAGAAATGTGTTTTATAATGAAAACAGGATTACGTGTATGAAATGGTAATTTATTTAACAGTATTGAAAGTCCTGACTCTTATTAATGATTTTCTCACAAATTTATTCGCAAATAATGCAATATCTTAATAAAGGTTTATTATAACTATTTAAAGTTTAGATCATTCGTTTTTTAATGAAGAATACGTTAAAAATGTTTATTTATTTTATTTATCATCATTGAAAGTCCTGATTTTTTAATCATTTGTCATTAATTAATTCGAAATTGAGGAGGGGGGGGAATCTAACGAACGTTCGATTTCATTTATAATCAATCAATTCTGTTTCCTGCATTCATTAATTATTATAATAATACTAAATTATTTTCGAAACATTTCTTCTTTTGTTCTCGAGATACTGAATCCACACACACACACACACACACACACAGGGTAAGAGAGATAGATAGATAGATAGATAGATAGATAGATAGATAGATAGATAGATAGATAGAGAGAGAGAGAGAGATCCCAGTCAGAAGTATTTGATTTGCTTTCAGAGATTTTTAAGAAACGTAACCTTCTGTCGAAAACTCGAATATGAAGTTTCAACTCTTTCAGAATACTACTTTCCCCACATACGTTATATTACGTATGTAGAGAAAATATGTAGGGATAATGTATGTAGAGATATGGGGTATGTAGGGATAGGGGGGGTATGTAGGGATAATGCAACGTACGTATGTAGGGATAATGCAACTCAAAGGAATGGAGAAATATAAATTATTCGCGAATTAGCAGTTGTTCATTAAGCACCCAACTCTGAATAAATTATCATTCATACAGCTCATTTGAATATCCATGAAAAAATATTATTTCAAAAAACACGTGGAAAAAAAAGTAAGATTATTGTGCATTTAATTCACAAAATCCTTTTTTTAGAATTGTATTCCATTCCTAAAGCTTTAGAACTTCTTTTTATGGATCCATTAATTAGAGACCTAAGTTTCCCCCTACTCCTCCTCTATCCCCTTTTCCCTTTCAATTTTTATTTTAAGTAACACGCTGCAGCACAAATATGGCTCAGTCTGATGAACCAAAACCCTGGATTTCTCAAAACATCGCGAAAAGACAGATAATGGTTTTCGTTGAAGAAAAAGTCTGGAGAAAAGGTATTTCAATTAAACTTTTAATTGTCAGTCTGAGTGCAAAGAAAATTCTGCGATTTTAGAAAGAATGCAGCGGAAGTTTTTTGCTCGTCTTTATTGTATTATTAAGAGAAAAACAACTTTCATTAAATTAAAATAAGAAAAGAGCCAGTCATTAAAAAATATGAATTGTTGTGAATTCAAAAACATTAATCCCATTGCGTTTGTTCGTCGACTTTTTAGTAGAGTCTGTTTAAAATTTAATTTCATTGTTAAAGAGTGTTTTATGCTCCCTATAATACCTAGTATACGTAAAAGGAGAGTGATGTTATGGTGTTCGAACGAGATAATTCTTGGATTTTGATTAATCTACATATTAAGAATATTACTGAATATGGATAAACCCGTTGTTTAATGATCTCTATGCGCTTTTCTGTGTGTGTGTGTGTGTTTGTCCTCTGCTTCTTCTTCGACCCAGATCGTCCAACCTACCCGATGGTGTAAGGTATCTGTTTGGATGGTAGGGAAATGCTACCCAATTTAGAACGGAACCCAGTGGGGCTGCATCCACAGGCATAGTATCCTCCTTACCACACCACCAACCTCTCGGAGGGACTTACGGACCCACATATTTAACGTGTCCGTACTCAATGAACACGGAGACAGTTTGGGTAGATGCAGAAATCGAATGTATTTGTCTGTAAGGCTGGTCAGGATATTTTTGAAGCAAATTGAGATAATAGAACGGAATTTGGGACGGTAATTTGAATTGATGAACTTAAGGGGCCTTTTGACTTTCAGGGTGCTCTGCCTATGGTAAATACTGGAAGATTTCATACATAGTTTTTCAAACATCAAAAAATAGTTATAAAATACTATTATGTTAAAATATTATAAATTAAATATCTTTATGTGTATTGTTTATTTAAAAGAAAATAGAATCATTTAACGGAAGGTTATTGTGTGATTTTCTTAACCTAAAGCAAAAGGTTAAGATATTGCACAATTTTGACAATAATAAATATTTTCCATACTTTTGTAAACTCTTCGTTTTGGCGGATTCTGATAATTGTGAGTTTGACATTTGCACCTTCATGTAGTCCGAGCTTAATTGTATACGAATTTTATGTTGTCACTGTAGATGGAGTGAAATTGTCAGTTGCCATAGAAGTCCTCAAAATTGCACAAATATCAAATTTTCTTGCTGCCAATGATGTTAACGGTTATTCCATGCTGCTGAACGCGAAATAAGTGTGGAAAAATATCCACGGACACTGTTATCTACAAAGGGAATGTCTTCATTATTTGCGGAACGCCCCTTTCTGGCGGGTTCTTGTGAATTTGATCTGCCATTTTAACAATGTTTTCATCAATCTGGGATGAAACACCGCTAAACAAGTGATATTTCACTAAATGTGTCGCCAAGCTCACCAAACTGATCACCAGACTTTACAGAAAAATGGCGAGCAGAGCACTGCTTATTTAAAAATGACTGTCGGATAACTGTTAGGGGTCAATATACCAAACTATTACACAAAGTATCTTCTCTCGTGAATGGAACGAACTACGATCATGAGAATGATGATAACAAATTTATCGCATAATATCACATATGAAAAGAGAACATATTTTACACTAGTTAATGTTTTTTAGTTTATGTAATTTTTTGATACATTTAATTTAATTTGTGATTTTTTGATGATTTTATTTGAAAAATGTGCAGCATATCGCAAACGGTTCGTGCTAGCGTTTTATAACGTGAGAGAAAGAGAGAGAGAGCCTCAAAAACGAACGATTTGTGTTCATGGATACATGAAATGTGCTCGAAACGTCGAAAACTCGCATTCGAATTTTTGACCCAGTCACAATACTTTTCTTATACATTATACTATATGCATATAAACACAGTAAAAACTTGGACAACCCAGATCTAAAATAACATCATGAAACAGAACTGAATTGGCATTGCTCTGTTTCCATATAGAATTCCAGAAAATAACTTAAAACGACTCTTCCGGGTTCAATTTATAAACTTTTTGAATATTGTTAAAAGTCGCCAAGTTGTTACTCGACAAGTAACTTCAACTAATTAATCACCACCGTTGCCAAATTTGTTATGTATTAACTCACCTGGCTGCCAATCTTGAATTGAAGTTTGTTTTACAGCAATTTTTTTCATTGATAGTTGTATTATCCTTTAATGATTTGGGTTTCATATATCGAAAAATTAGGTTGCTTACGAACGGTATAGTTTCATAAACAGAGAATTATATTTTTTATTATTCGGCAAAAAATACCTATAACTAAGACGATATTTTTAACACTTTCCAATATAGTTAAAAATTGTTTATTACTATGTTCATTTTGCCTGTCTGTTTGTTTGTCTGTGTATCTGTCTGTCCGTTCGCATAACTGCAGTAAAAATGACTTTAATCAAAATAAAATTTTAGTATGTTGTTCAGACAGTCTGTGGGACATATGAGAATGTAAAAGAATGATATCCCCCTATTAGTTTTGAATTGAACCCGGGTTGAAAAAGTGAAATACATTGAACCCTATGGGACCTAATTTTTCAAACATTTTTAAGCGAAGTTATAATTCACAAATTGCTTCAAAAAGTTTAGGAAATATTCAAGCTATCCCATAAAATATATAAAAAGAATTCAGCAAAGTATGTTCGATAGTTTTTTAAATAAAAATTAAAATAGTAATTCCACCCATATTATATGAAAAGATCACGTGACCCACTTCAAAAAAAATGTGGCATCCATCTTTTTTCCCCAGTGTCAAAATCGTGATTTTTAAAGTTCTTTTAAATTTATATTCAGTGTTGCATCCGTTCTAAAACGGCTTTATTTTTGCGTATTTTCTGTGCATCTATATTCTGCATCACCGCAATTGCAATATTTTTAGTTTAAATGATCATCACACTTTTATTATTTCTACATCGAAGCCTAACTTTATTGAATGTAAAATGCAAACAAGCAATTGTAAGGGGAGTTGAATAAGAATTGCTGAATATTCTTTCGGACAAAATTATTTAGCTCCGGAGTCTGGAATAAAAGTGATATGAATGAAATATTCATTGCTTTTATATAGAGAGCCAGACGATTTATATTTCGCTGACTTCATTTGAATAAAGTTCATTTTTTTCGATGAAGTTTTATGTTTTCAAACATAATTATTGTAGTATTGTAATAATTTGTAATATGTTAACGCTGAATGTATCGCATTTTAGATATGTTTAAATAAAATTGCATTGCAGTTGGAAAGTGTTTCATAATTAATGCTTTTATGCATGATTGATCTTTTCTGCTTTTATTTGCGCCAGATAATATTAATAATTATAATATTTTAGAATTATAATTTATTTTCCTCAATCTTCAAAACAGTTACAGAAGTATTAATTAGAAAAGTGAGAATTATGCTTTCAGTTTTTATTTAAATTTACCTTTTGCAGAACAAACTCAGTCAGAGATCATAAAATGCGCATCAACGGTGAAATCTCTCTCTTCAAAATACTGCTAAAAGACAGATATATTATGGTTTCATTGAAGAAAAGTCTGAAGACAAAGAATATCGATTAAAAGTTATTTGTGACATTGAGTGACTTTAAAAGAAATTAAAACAAAATTTTCTTATCTTTATTACACCAATAGAAGGAAAATAAATTTCACTGAATTAAAGAAAAGCAGAAAAAAAGTCGACAAAATTGAATTGTAATGAATTCAAAAAAATAATATCATTATATTGTTCATTGTGTTCTAAGTAGCGATAAGCACGTTTTGCTAAAGGGTTTAATTTAGGTTGTCCTAAAATGATTAAAACTTAAATATATTGTGGGTCTCCTCCTAAAAAGACGATAGTTCTGATAGTTTTTTCATACAGAGTTTAAAAAGTAGCAATTGATTATTTGGTAGGGAAAGGAGGGTACTGTCCCTGTGGATGCCGCCTCCACTGGGATCCAGTCTAAATTGCGTGGCACTGTCCCAGCCGTCCAAACAGATACCGTACACCTTCGGGTAGGTCGGATGGTCTGGATCGAAGAAAGAGTTGGAAGATCTGGGTAATATAAGCAACAATAAGTGTAAATAGTAACAAGATATGGTTATTGATTGTTTAGTTCTCTCTCAAACTGATAAAACAACGAACAGTCAGATGCAATATCATAACACTTAAATATTTAAAGATTTATCAAACAAGGAAATCGTGTTCTCAAAACACCTTATTTCCAATTCACTGTTATTCGCATTACATATCATTGCTCTCTGAACAATACGCATCCTTATATACTCTTCCTTATAGAATCACATTAGAAAATCTAGGTAACTCGGGAAGTTCTTGACCAATCACTTAGATTCTCGAATTTTTCTACACTCGCCAAAAGTTAAAAGGTCCGGAAATGTGTCGCCAAAGTCACAACATTGTGGATCCAAGTTCAGCTGACTCGAACCTCGCCGTAATAGCAACTACACTCTATACAAAAAAAAAAAAAATCTGATGTGGGCAACACATGACTTTCCTTATATAATGTGATGAATTTACTACTTTTACAGTAAAAAGATAGATTTTTCTTATAGTAGATACTAATATTCTTTCCAAGACATTGAATTTTCGACAATTAGTCGTCATTTTCATTGATTTAGCTTCATTTTTATCCATTTGGCGAGATTTTCGTTATATGGCAACATTTCAAAAAGTCGCCAAGTTGGCGACATTCCGCCAAATTCGTCGCCAAAATCTCGAAAAGCGTTATGCACTAAGAAATAAGTTATTCTTACAGCAGATAAATGACTATTTGCGTTCAAATACAAGAGTATTACTCAGAGTATCTTTTTTCATGAATGGAACGAGCTAGATCCACGAGAATGATGTCACCCAATTTATTGCATGGTATTACATATGAAAAGTGAACATGTTTCTCAATAGGAAATATTTTTATTTTATATGACTTTTTGATATTTTTTTTTAAAATTGAACAATATCTCGAGAACGGTTCATGTTAGCGTTCTAAAATTTATGTCAATCGTTTTCAAATGAAAAATTACATAAGAAATGTCTGTTTGCGTAACTTTATTAGCGGTTTTGATTTTTTGACGATTTTTTCAAAATTTCATTCGAAAATTTAGGAGGGTTCTGAACATTCGATTGTGTATAAAAACAATAGACTTTCAGTGTTTATGGATTGTGATTTTGGTGCCAAATTTGGTTCAAATCGGTCCATTCGTTCGTCAGTTATCGTCTCCACAGACCCACTGACACACACACACATACTTTCACACACACACACACACACATACACAGACATCACTTCAAAAATGTTTGATTCGTGATCAGGGATGCTTGAAACGTGCTCTCCCGTCGAAAATTCGAATTCGAATTTTCGACCCCGTCACAATACTTTCCTTATACATTATGTATATAAGGAAAGTAAAAATGACGCACCAAGAAGGAGTTGACCGATTGTGATAAAAATTGATGGACGTGAAGAACATACATTGAAAAAGATACGATTAAAATTTCAGAACAATTTAATGATGTAGAGTTTGACCGTATACAAAGGGAGGAAGTCAATAAGGCGTTGGCCTCCCTCTGGCCTGAATGCAAGATGTCACCCGGCGTGGCATACACTGATAAAGTTCACGGATGGTGTACTGCGGAATGTCTTGCCAAATTGTCTCCAAATGTCGGGCTAAATCGTCAACATTCCGGGATGGTTGCAATCGCCTTCCCATAACGTCCCAAATGTACTCTATGGGAGAGGGATTAGGAGACCTAGCTGGCCAAGGAAGTGTTGGGAAGGCTTGAAGACAATTCATAGCAACACGTGCCGTGTGCGGCCGGGCATTATCTTGTTGAAAAGTAAATCCGGGTGTCGCAAAAGAAACGGTAACACAACCTGTCGTAGAATGTTGTCTACGTACCGCAGTGCTGTCAGTGTGCTAGAAATGACTACCAAAGACGTAAGATATCCTCACTCAAAATGCAACAGAAATTTTGACCACAGATTCAGAATAGCTCCTTATATACACCTGCTGAATGCGCAGTTCCGATGCGCTGGAGCTCCGATGCGCTGAAGCTCCCGCTATTTATTCGTTGGAGACCAAATTTTATTCATTTGCATGTTCCCTCAAAATGTCTTTCCATACGAAATTTCATTACAATCGGACAACTCCTTCTTGGTGTGTCGATTTTTTGTTATAGAGTACATTTTCTGTGCATATTAATTTCCTGCTTAGAGAGAGTATTTCGACTTTGAAAAAGGTATTGTGTAATTACAACAACACATCTACCAGTTTTGGTTTGTTCTTTCCATAGACTATTTCGTTTAATACAGCCTTTGGGGGAATTTAAAGGCACCCAAGTGCTGATAGATTTGTTCTTATTAATATCAGGCAAATTCTTGAGATTACTGCATCAAAAGATCGAACACACGGGTTCTCGTTTCAACGAGAATTTATCACGTACTCAATCGCCTGGTTGCAAGGGAGGCTATTTATCTCCTAAAGAACAAAGAAGAAAGTGATGCTGCTGAATCGGCTATTAACCAAGGCTTTAATCGTCAGCGGTTAGGTTTAAAAGTGTAGCCCCAAACACTAATGAAGGAACATTTATTATTTATTATACGTGAGACTAGATTTTCTATAAAATGGTCATGGGTTAATACCTGAAAAATATATTTGGTCATTTCAAAGTGAATGTGACACAGGAGTTGGTGTGACGAAAAATTAAATGTTACGTTTTCCATGTACTAAACTTTATTCAAAATGATTTTCAAACAATAAACTTTAAAGTAGCAAAATTTACAGTATTACACTAAACGTTGTATTATGAAGTTTAAAAGATTTTCACTTCAAAATTTGTTTTATCGAAGTTTAAAATTTTGTAATGAAATTAAAGCATATGCAGAGGGTTGACCTTGCTTTTCAGTTGACCTTCAGATAACCTTCAGTATGACTTTGTTATTCGAGTTCTAGAAATTGGTTTTTAGACTCATATTTCCTGTTCGAAAGTTTCCTAACACTAAATTCGAAATTCTTTCATGCATTTTTTCTCGTTGATTGGTTTTTACTTTCCTTATATACATAGTATAATATGTAAGGAAAGTATTGTGACGATGTCGAAAATTCGAATTCGAGATTTAGACGGGAGAGCACGTTTCAAGCATCCCTCATCACGAATCGAACATTTTTGAGGTGATGTCTGTGTATGCGTGCGTGTGTGTGTGTGTGTGTGTGTGTGTGTGTGTGTGGGAGTGAGTCTGTGGAAACGATATCTCACGAACGAATGGAGCGATTCGAATAAAATTTGGTACAAAAATTACAATCCGTGAATACTGGAAGTCTTTTGTTTTTAAACAAGATCGAATGTTCAGAAGCCCCCTAAATTTAGAGTGAAATTTTGAAAAAATCATCAAAAAATCAAAACCTCAATTAAAGTCACGCAAATAGACATTCCTTATGTAATTTTTCTTTAGAAAACGATTGACATAAACTTTAGAACGCTAGCACGAACCGTTTACGAGATATTGCACATTTTTCAAATACATTTATCCTAAAATCACATAAAATGGAAAATATTAACTATTGAAAAATATGTTCATTTTTCATATGTAATATCATGCGATAAATTTGATGACATCATTCTCGTAGATCTAGCTCGTTTCATTCATAAGAAAAGATACTTTGAGTAACACTTTTGTATTTGATCACCAATAGTCATTTATATGCTATAAAAGTAACTTAGTCTCCATCCATAACGCTTGACGAGATTTTGGCGACGAATTTGACGGAATGTCGCCAACTCGGCGACTTTTTTAAATGTTTCCGAATTAACGAAAATCTCGCCAAATGGATAAAAATGACGCTAAATCAAAGTGGATGACGACTAATTGACGAAAATTATTATGGAAAGAATATAACTATATTGCTGGTAAAAGAATAACCTATTATTTTTTACTGTAAAATTATTAAATTCATTGCATTATATAAGGAAAGTCATGTACTGCCCACATTAGATTATTTTTTTCCATAAAATAGAGGGTCTAAATTTATATACGGTTCTATGAGCAAAAAGAAATCAATTAGAAAACAAGAAAGGTCAATCATGCATAAAGCATTGATTATGAAACACTTTCCAACTTCAATGCAATTTTATTTAAACATCTCTAAAATCAACAAATTCAGTGTCGATATTTTAGAAATTATCACAGTACAATAATTAAAAATTTAAAACTTCATCACAAAAAGGCAATGCTATAAAATCGCTTGCTTCCCGATCTAAGTAAAATCAATGAATATTCCATTCATATCACTTATATTCCAGACTCCAGAGCTAAATAATTTCGTATTAATAAATTGCGCAATTCTCATACGACTCATCTTACATCGCTTGTTTTGTTTACATTTTGCTTACGTGAAAAATAGGCTTCGTTGTAGGAATGCTCAAAATTTAGTAATCATTTAAAATAAAAAATATTGTAATTGCATAATCACAGAATTTAGAAACATATATAATATGCAACAAGAAAGATCAATCATGCATAAAGCATTGATTATGAAACACTTTGCAACTGACAACACCACGAATAAATCGTCAGATTAGAATTAAACATACGGAACATGCAAAGCAGATTGCATGCAATTGATTAGAAATGCAGAGTGAATGTGCATGCCTAGGTTCCGCAGTGCCCTCTGTACTGTCGTACGAGGAGTATAAATAGAAGGATGTGGAAGAACCAGACAAGTATGGTATCGGTGTGCGTGAGCTGAAAACTGTTCTATTGAAGACACTATGCCTCGTCAACCTCAGAGGGCGTTTTATAAGCAAACTACAGAGTTCGAGCGGGGGCGCATCGGCCTGTGGGAAGGAGGATTTTCGTACCAGGATATTGCTAACGGTACGGGGTATAATGCCACGACAGCATTGCGAGCAGTGGGCCAAAGAGAACCGGACGAGTCGAAAGTCCAGCAGTGGACCAGACAATGTGACGACAACACGGGATGATAAACATCTCATACGCATGGCGGTGACGAACCGTACAGCTTCTCCTCGAATATTAACGCAGCACTGGAGTACTGATACAGGTGTGGTATCGTCTTCCTCTACGCTTCGAAAGCGTCTGCTGCGCAGAAGACTGTGTGCAAGAATTCCTTTTTGGAGGATATCGTTGAACCTGAACAATCGATGCTTTAATTTACAATGGGCGGAGGCGTACAGATCATGGCTTGCGGATTGGCACCAGATCGTGTTTTCGAACTAGTCCCGCTACAACTTGGACTACAATGATGTCCGCATGCGCGTTGAACGGTATTGTGGTGATCGCCATCTTCCGGAATGCGTTTTAGAGCATCATACTACATGAACGTTAAGTGTGGGGTGCCATTGGCTATCATAGGCGATCCCAGCTGCTACGCTCAACGTCTACATCAAGGAGGTTTTGGCGGCTGAAGTTGCACCCTTCTGACAGCAAACTCCAGGCGCTATATTTCAACAAGACAATGCCTTACCACATGTTGCCCAAAACGTCCAAGCCTTCTTCGCTGCACAGCAGATGCTGATTCTGCCTTGACCTGCCCGTTAACCAGACCTGCCTGTCACCATATGAACATGCATGGGATATGGTCACTCGGCGACTGGGCCATTACTGTTCTCCAGCAGTCAACACCAATGAACTGTGGTGCCGGATCGAAGAAGCCTGGCAGGCAATAACCCAGGAACATATTCAAACTATATTTGATTCGACGCCGCGACGTTTTGAAGTTCTTATTGCCACTAGGGCGGCTTCACATAATACTGATTTAGTGCCAGCAATGGGGTTGTATTGGTTTGAAACAGAAATCATTCATTTGTATCACCATTAGTAATATGTGGTATAAATGTCATTCTAATCAGATCTGTCCCTTGTGGTGTTGCAATTTTCATAATCATGTGTACAAATCGTCTGATTTATTTACATTCTATATACTGCAGTTTCGAGTTAAACTAGGTTCCTTGTAGGAATAAAGAAAGTTTGGTGATCAATCAAAATAAAATTAATCAAAATATTGTAACTGTGTTAGTACAGAATGTAGATATGCAGATAATGCCCAAAAATAAAGCGGTTTCATGACTGATGCAAGAATAAATATAAATTAAAACGATCTACGGTAAAAACACACAGTGGAAAAAAATGGAAGCTATATTTTACTTTGCAATGAGTTATGTGATCTCTTCATATAATATGAACATTTTCAGTAATAATTTGAATTCTTCCTGAAATTTTCGAGGGAATTTGTGAATTTTAAATCCGCTTAAAAATGCTTGAGAAATTAAGTCCTATAGGGTTCAATGTATTTCATTTTTACTTTCCCTGCAATACATGGTAATGCATAGGGAAAATATTGGAATCACATCGAACACAACTCGAAATTTCGACGGATCTACACGTTTCAAGACCTCTAGAAACAAAAAAACCGATTATTAGCGTGACATCTGTGTGTGTGTTTGTGTGTCTGTGTGTCTGTCTGTCTGTCTGTCAGTGGAAGGTATGTATCCACTGTAACTAAAAAACTAAAGGACCAAATTTCCTGAAATTTGGTATGTAAGTCACTTGGATGAGACCCTGGTGCTGATTAGTTTTGGGTAGGATTCATAAAAACAGAACCCGCCTTATTTTGCGACATGGCTCGTAAAAATTTCATGTAACCACTCTAGCTAAAATACTAATTGACCAAATTTCACAACATTTGGTAGATAAGTTACTTGTGGGATACTCTGGTGCTGAATGGATTTTGGTACAATTCGGAAAAGAACAACCTGCCTTTTTTACGAAATGGCCCGCAAAAATCAACAAAATTAAAAAAAAAGACTATGTATGCTGAAATGTGTCAGTTAAATCTGCTTATACGCAGTTTTTGACGAGGAAAAGAATATTACACACTTCATTATGCTTTAGGACTAACCGTTCTCAAAATATTTGAGATTCCTTTCATTTTTGTCACACTGATTTCGGAAAAATGTCCAATTACCAAATAAAAACAAAAAATTAATTAAAAATGCAAATTTAGTGTTATTTGGTGCAATTAGACTCAATCTAACGAATTATTAAAGAAATAAAGAAAATATGAATTTGAGTCTGCAGGGAAAGTCAGGTTCTGCCCACATCAGATATTTACTTTACCTGCAATACATGGTAATGTATAGGGAAAATATTGGAATCATGTCGAAAATGGCAACTCGAGTTTGCGACGGATCTACATGTTTCAAGACCTCTAGAATACGAAAAACCTATTTTTGGCATGACATCTATGTGTATGTCTGTGTGTGTATCATTCTGTGTGTGTGTCTGTCTGTCTGTGCAATGTATGTATCCACTCTAACTCAAAAACTAATGAACCGAATTTCATAAAATTTGGTATGTAAGTCACTTGGGTGTGACCCTGGTGCTGATTAGATTGTAGTACGATTCGAAAAAAAAATAACCTGCATTTTTTGACACATTGCCAGGAAAACTCGTCAAAGTAAAAAAATAAAAACTACGTATGCTCAAATATCCATTGAATGCTTGTTTGATACGCAATTTTTAACGAAGAAAAGAGTAAGGCCAACCCCATTACACTAGGACTAACCGTTCTCGAGATATTTTAGTTTTTTCGTATTTTCTCTACACCACCTTTGAAAATAAGTTCAGTTACCAGATGAGAACGAAAATTGAATTAAAAGTGAATTAAATTGAAGTAAAATAAAGATAACGTGGTTATAAGTCTGCAGTGAAAGTAAGGTGCTGCCCACATCAATTTTTTTCAACCAGAGTTAAATCTGAAATTAATTGCGTGATATTATTCATTTTGATTTCCAAACATCTCATAGACCTCACCACTATACAAAAATACCATTTCGATAAAGTCAATTTTACTAAAGTAATCGTTCGAGGGAACAGACAGACAGACAGACAGACAGACAGACAGACAGAATGACCAAAGTGATAAACACTTTTCATCTATGTTGAAAAGTGATAGGCGTGGCATGGTTATGGGCGTGTCCTGAATTTAACCTATCAAAACCTTTCATTTTTCATTAATGTTGTTTCTCCTTTCTTGTAAACTAATCACTGCAAGATAGTAATAAAATGCGATATTCAATTAATACCAGATTAAATAAATTTTTTACAGTATTATATCAATATTATTTTTCAAAAGTCAGAAAATCTGGAATCTATTTATAAACCTAAAATGGCAAATAAATCAAAACTAACTTTCAGTTTAAATACTATCCAAAAACATGGTAGAATTTTAAACATTAAATATCCCTACTACTAAAAATTATTACACTTCATGCATGACTCTTGAAAAGGATATGAAAACCTGTTTATAACTGAATCTTAGTAGCATTGCTCGATACTTTATGGGAATGTAAATTAACATAGGGATTCTATTGAGAAGCAAGATCGAGGAGTTTAATAATTTTTCCACTATCAAAATTTGAAATAATACACATCCCAACACCTTTTTATCTGATGACTTAAAAGTTAGACTTATTGTCAGATATATTTGTGTCGCTAATTGTAAAAATAACATCCGTTTGGCTGTATTAGTTCTAATTTTAGAGGTACAGTATAACCAAAATAAAACCAGAAGCAACACTGACCACTGAATTAGAAAAAGATTGTTTTTGAGAATTTATAAATTAGTTGAAGAGCAAAATGTAATTAACGAACCTTTGGTACACACAAAAAAAATTGTCCTGTTACCATTACATATCGAGCTAGGCCTGATGAAACAAGTTGCGAAGGCTTTGAACAAAGAAGGTTTGCGTTTTAGTTACTTATCAAGTAAATTCATTAGACTGAGCACGGAAAATCTGAAACGAGGGAATTTTGTGATGGTTCCCAAATACGGTAACTTATAAAAAATTTACATTTTGTAGATTCAATGGACAAGATTGAGTCTTGTGCTTAGTCTTCGTTTGTTTCATTTGTCACAAACTATCTTCTATAAGGCAGACAACTACTCTGAATTATTAGAGGACATATTCTTCAATTTTAAAATGTTTGGTAGTAATATGAGCATCAAAGGATATTACCACTTAGATCGTTTTTCAAAAAATCTTGGTGATTTAAGCAAAGAGCAAGAATAAATATTTCACCAGGGCATAACAACAATGGAATAAAAATACTAGGCCAGGTGAGAACCTCAAGCGATGGTAGATTACTGCTGAAAACGGTCCTGGTAAATCACTCTAGAATGTCGTGTAAAAGAAGCTCCTTATACATATATTAAATGACTGGACATTTTATGTTCTCATTGGGTCGAAATAAGTGATTTGGCAATTTGTTGTTTTAAAAAGTATGTAGTATTAATAGCATCAATATTTTTAAAATCATGTCAAGAATAAAAGGGTATCCGATTAAGGATCCCGAATTTTGACAGACAACCGGTAGAATAAACATATAAAGTGATTATACCACACCCCAAAAATTATAGCTGATACGGCATCTTGATGCTATAATTTTTAGAATTAGCGCCACAAAATTATTCAGGAATAGGTCTAACTTTACAGACGTCAAAATTTGTGTTAACCTGTTAATATAGCATTGTTTATGCTCATATAATCATATGTTTAAGAAATTTTGATAAATTATTTATTTAATATAAAATACAATAAATTACGAAAATTAATTTAAAAGAAAAATTTAGTTTAAGGAAACAAAATGACTCGTTTGACATAAATAAATGGTTATATTTATGGATATAAATGACAAAATTTTGGGGATAAATGTCTCTAATATTTACAAGCCTGGGCACAACTTTACGCGTCTTCAACACATTATTCTACCTATTGTCTCCATTTCTTACGTTTGCTGCAAATACATTTGCAGCTTTCTTGAACATTTCTAATGTAATTATTTTTCGGATTAAACGAAATCATATTTTATATATAACTTACTTTTAAAACTTTTAGGTAGATAATAAAACAAATCATTTTACTTTTAAAAATTTTATGTAGATCATAAAACAACACATTTTATGCAATATTTGTGCAACCAGTAGCAGTAGATTGACAAAATTTTCATCATCGATATCGAGAAAATTTTAAATATTGGATACGTGGGATGTGGACCTTCAACCTCCGCGACTGCGGGTGGGGGAAGGGCGCAAAAAATTTGGAGATACTTGAGGGACGTAGTGCTAAAAACGTTTGCACTAGTTATTATAAGAAGCAAAAGCAATGTTGAAAGGAATTAATTTAATTTTATTACATTAAGGCCGGGAGGGGGGGATGTGACCCGAAATATACTAATTACTTCTTCAATTATTGTTAAAAGCGGTATATGTATATATACGTTTTCAATAAATTCTTTATTTCTATAACACTGTACATTCTGTCTACGGTTCCTCACTAATCTGCGACAGAAGCAGCAAAAATTGCCATATCGAGTGATGGCAAAAACACCTTTGGCAACTTTGTCTTCCTTCAGACCTAATAAGTCAGCCAATTGTCTTCTCAACCTTTTCGTTTTATCTATTAGCGTCGCGTGTCTCGTTTCAGAGCCTTTTACTTGCGATTTTTTCAATAATTGTTTGTACTGCACCTTCTGAGGAAGAAACGAATATGAACGAAGAGACAAAGTGACACTAAACTGTTGAGATGTCTATGTTTGCAGCAGACTGATCCATATCAATTAAGAATATTAACAGATTAATAACATATTTAACATTTTATATTAAAACATCATTTTTGTATAAAAAGAAAAATTACAATCAACTACATTTAAAAAAATGTAAGTTTAAGAAACTTCCATTTTTAAATATAATACACTATAAAGTGACATGATAACATAAGGGCTGAGAGACAGGAGGAGGGAAAGATGGCGCAAAATTTTAGGCTGCAGTTGGCGTCATATAACCAGCCATTGTATTGGATAAAAAATAATCTGATCAAATTCTCAATGTCTGGCAGTCTGCAGATCGGTGGTTCGATTTCTAGCTGCACAAGAAATCTTCCCAATACCGCCCGAACAACCAAACTTGGCAAAATGAAATTAGTGGATGACTAATATCGGAGTAATATAAAATTGGAATTTGGTATTATTCAGACCCTAAGACTTATGGTTATGATTTCAATTCCGGAAGAGTTATGTTAGACATGATGCTATCTATGGTAACAAAAGACAAGAAAGATCAATCATGCATAAGCATTGATTATGAAGCACTTTCCAACTTCAATGCAATTTCAGTTAAATATCTCTAAAATGTCATACATTCAGTGGTGATATCTTTTACATTATCACAGTATTACAGTAACTTATTATACTTAAATATTTAAAATTTCATCGAAATATAAATCGGCTGATTCTCTATGCAACATCAATGAATATTTCATTCATATAACTTGTATTCCAGACTCCAGAGCTAAATAATTTTGCGAGAAAAAAAATCAGCAATTCTTATATAACTCACGTTACAATCGTTTGAAATATTTGCATTCTGCATAAATTGAAATTAGGCTTCGTTGTAAAAATAAAAAAAGTTTAAGGATCATTTAAAACCATAACTATTGTAATTGCGTAGGCACGGAATTTAGCTACACAGATAATACACAGATACACAGATAATATGTGTGTGTGTATGTATTCAAAGTATTGGAATCGTGCCGAAGAGCGGAACTCGAATTTTCGAAGGATCTACGCGCTTTGGGACTTCTAGAACACGGAAAAACTATTTTTACGGGGACGTCTGTGTGTGTAAGGGTGTATCTGTGTGTGTTTCTGTGTGTCTATGAGGATATTGTATCCACTCTAACTGAAAAACTAATGGACCGAATTTCATAAAATTTGGTAGGTAAGTTTTTTGTGGGAAACCCTGAGGTTCATTAGATTTTAGTACGATTCGTAATAAAAGAATCTGCCTTCTTTGCGAAATGGCCGGCAAAAATTGCCTTAATCCACTCTAGCTAAAACTAATGGACCAAAATTTGGTATATAAATCACTTGTAGGTTATTCTGGTACGATTCGGGAAAAAGGAAAGTTTTTGCGAAATGGCCCGCAAAAATCGTTAAATCTAAAACTAAAAGACTACGTGTGCTCAATTATATCAATTAAATACTTATTTTATACGTGATTTTTGACAACAAAAGAATAAGACTAATCCCATTACTCCAGGACTAGCCGTTCTAGAGACATTTTAGTTTTTTCACGTTTTTCGCTGCACCACCTTTGACAATAACTCCAGCTATCATATGAGAGTCAAATTTAAGTTTAACGTGCAATTTCAGTATCATTTAAAATACTTATGGTTGTTATTTTGTGCAGATAAACACTCAAATTATTATTGAAGAAATAAAGAGAATGTGAATAAGAGTCTGCTGGGAAAGGCATGTGCTGCCTACATCAGAATTTTTAACAAGCTTACAACAATGATTTATAGAAGTGAACGGGGATTATTTGCAGGCCATTTCGAAAAAAATGTAGGATCCGTATTTGAGGATCCACCAAATTTTTGTAAAATAAGATGTTCTACAAATTTAAACTGTGTGCCAAATTTCAACTCTCTGGGACGTAGGAAAGTGCATTAAAAATGCCATCAAATAGTATAAAATGATAGACAACCAGCAATCATAAAGAGTATCTAATTTTAAAATGTGAAATTTCTCATCTCTAAACATTTGGAAAGATATATATTATAAAATATATCTCTTTTTTCTTTCTGGGGGGTATAGCAAAAGTCAGAATTTAATTGAATTTGTTTTTCTCCCTATATTAAATAATTTTTATTGAAAAAACTACCTAACATATTATGCTGAAATTTTTTTTATATATTTTATGGGATAATTTGAATATTTTCTAAAATTTTCGAAGCAATTTGTGAATTTTAAATTTGCTTACAAAATGTTTGAAAAATTAGGTCCCATAGGGTTCAATGTATTTCATTTTTTCAACCCGGGTTCAATCCAAAAGTAATTGGGTGATATTATTCATTTATATTCCCATAGGTTCCACAGGCCGTCTGAAAAACATATCAAAATTTCATTTTGATAAAGTCATTTTTACGGCAGTTATCGTGCTAACGGACAGACAGACAGAATGAACAAAGTAATACATACTTTTCAACTATGTAAAGTTTTAAAAATGCGCTCTGCAATAACTAGTGTAAAGAAAATAACCTTGTAAGATTCTCTGCAATATTAGGCGAGCTATTTATTATTAAAACATCTGGAAAAAGTCTTCTGTAAATCCGGGATCAGATGCAAATAAAATTGTTCAGACACGTTTTATACAAAATCTGGTTTTCATTTGCAATCGGCCCCTCCAGCACGAGTCAAGGAAAAACTCAATTTCAGTTTTCCAATTTTAGTCTTTTATTATTATTTAATTATATTTGCTTATTCTTATTTATTTATTTATTTTATTTTTTGCATTGTTTCGATTCGATTGTGTATATCATCATGAATGTCGCAAATTTTTTAACACTTTACAACATAGTTGAAAGTGTTTATGACTTTGTTCATTCTGTCTGTTTGTCTGTCTGTCTGTCTATTAGCACGATAACTGCCGTAAAAATGGCTTTATCAAAATGAAATTTTAGTATGTTTCTCAGACTGTCTGTGGGACCTATGGGAATATAAATGAATAATATCACCCAATTAGTTTTTTATTGAACGCGGATTGAAAAAATGAAATACATTGAAACCAATGGGACCTAATGTTTCAAACATTTTTTAAGCGAATTTAAAATTCACACATTGCTTCGAAAAATTTTAGGAAATATTCAAATTATCCCATAAAATATATAAAAAAATTTCATTGAAATATGTTAGGTAGTTTTTTAAATAAAAATTATTTAATATAGGGAGAAAAACAAATTCAATTGCATTTTGACTCTTGTTATATCCTTCAGGAAGAAAAAACAGATATATTATATAATAACCATCTTTCTAAGAATTTAATTATTTTATATATGAGAAAGATTTCACATTTAAAAATAAATATGGTAGATAACAATTTTTAAATAAAAGAAATTATTATAATATTGTGATGAAATAAACGATTGGAAAAATGATTATGAATGAAATGCTGCTTTTATATAGAGGCGATTTATATTTCGATGAGGTCATTTGAATAAAGTTCATTTGTTTTCGATGACGTTTTCAAATATAATAAATTATTGTAATGTTATGATAATTTAAAAAATATTACGGAGGAATGTATCGCATTTTAGAGATGTTTAAATCAGGCAATATATATTTCAATGCCGTCATTTGAATGAAGTTCATTTTCTTCGATGGAGTTTTCAAATATAATAAATGTAGTATTGTGATAATTTTAAAAATATTACCGAGGAATGTATCGCATTTGAGAGATGTTTGTATAAAATTGTAATGAAGTTGGAAAGTGTTTCGTAATCAATGATTTATGCATGATTGATCTTTCTTGTTTCTTTTGTCTAGTTACAGTACAGTGCACTTTTTTTTAATTAAACTTATTTGCTAATAAAATCGATCCCCTCCCCCTCCATAAAATTCAGACATTTGATTTTTATAAAAATACTACCCAACTAAAAAGAAATTACATAAAATAATTTAGTATTTAATTTTATTAAACTTTCAAATTGGACGTGTGTGTCTCGATGAAGCTCGAGATCAATTATGCTGAAATATTATTTATACTATTTAATAACTCTCACATTGAACACAATAGTGCTTTTAACTTTTCTATAGAAGATCCATTTTTTCTTCAAGAATGAGAATGCAGTTGTTGATATAATCGTTGATAGTATAATATTTTCTTTAAATTACAATTTTTATTATATCCAGTAGACTGACCAACGTTATATTTTGGGTCGTAAATCAATAATACGTAAAAAGTGTAGTTAATTAATCAGTGGCGGCTCGTGAGCCAGATATAGAGGGAGGCGCTCATCTATGTATTTATGTATATATATATCCCTCAGTGTATGCCAAAGACGTCGTTTAGACTTCGAGTTCGTCGTTTGTCCGGCACTGATGAATTGGTTCCGGCGTTACCTCGAAACAGCTCTATACCAAATTATTATTTTACTTGCTCTGATATACGTTTGCAAGTTTCTTTAAAATGAATAAGAGCCTATTGTAACCATGGAAAATAATTTGAATACATTTCTAAATAAATTTGTATCAAATTTGTAAAAATTAAATACTCTCAGTCATATGCATGTGCAGTATTATTTTCTGATTAGCGCAAATGTTTGTACACCCAAAATGCACACAATTTCTCTCATATACACTCTACGGTTAATAGTTTTGTACCTGATCGTCCTTGTAACCCAAACAGTAACATAATTAGAGAGCGAACACCAACTAAATCTACGGCCGTTTATATGTAGAAACGGAAAAACTATTTTAATACAAGTTTAAGAATGAATTTAGAATTTGCAGAAAATTCTTATGCTTTATGCTTATCTCTATTTGTCTTTAAAATGATATGAGCGAGTTCTGCCTGCTAGCAGTCACTATATATAGCAATCGGTTTCTATAGCAATAAGTAGTTAGCTCGTTGCACGGGTGCAACAAAAGTGGATCAAAGTTTAGAGTGAGCAGATCGAGTGGGCCCATTGTAGAGTAGAAAATGCAGTGTGAAAATTGCATCAAAATCGGAGCAAGAGTCACTAAGATAGATAAAAATATAAATATGAAAAAGAGGAGGGTCTCCCCTCTTCCACCACGGTTGTTTCATATTACATAATAACAGACGATGTTTGTGTGTCGACGTGTGTGTGTAAGATCTGTAGCGTAAAATGTAAACATCGTACGGCCTTGAAATGTCGTGCACGGATATTTCAGGAACCAAGGCGATGCATTTTTGTAAAACCGAAATATGAAATTGAGGCTACTTAAAGTAAAAGTTACGCCCAGAGGGTTGACATAATAAGGTTGTATATCTAAGTGATTGCCACCAGCAAAATCTAAATCGCTCAATTAGAAGGCGAAATAAGAAATTTGGGGGGGAGGGGGCTAACCGAACTGAAAGTTACGCCCAGGGAGCTGACACAATAAATATGTATATCCAGTTCACATATACAAATGGTGCCGGGACTATAGCCACCAGCGGAATCAAAATGGTTCAATTTTAAGAGCGCCGAGATGTGAAATTAGAGGAGGACTACTTAAAGTAAAAGTTATGCCCAGGGGATTGATACGAAAGATATGTATATTCAAATGGTACAAAGACTGTAGCTACTAGAAGATTCAAAATCGCTCAATTTAGGAACCGAGATGTAAAATCGTGCGGACTAGTTAAACTAAAAATTACGCTCAGGGGAGTTGGAATAAAACAATATGCGTGTCCAGACGATACGCGTATAGATTGTGCAGAGACTATAGCCACCATTAGATTCAAAATCGCTTAATTTGGAAGCGAGATGAAAAATTTTTGGACTACCTCAAGTAAAATTTACGCCTCGGGAGTATCGGAGCAATATTGGTCTTCAATGAAATTAGTAGCAAAAGAAGGGGGATTGAGTAGTCGCCGCTGAAGGGGGGGGGGAGATTTTAAGGAAAACAATGCCAGATCAAAGAATCAAGTATCAGGTTGAAAATTGATTTTTAACATTCTTCAACAAATATTTATAATTTTTTCAATCTTTAATGCTAAATAGCTGAAAAAGTAAGACAGCTGAGTAAATCAAGAGACTCACCCCCCTCAGACAACACATTTCTGAAAGTGTCACTAAAAATATTCACGGGCATGCCACAAATACAATTCTCGTGACTTTTAAACAATTAAGAGGTCAAACGCATTGAAATTTATCACAAACAAAGCATAGAACTACCCTAAATCAGAAATGATCCCCTTTCCGAAGGACAGAAGCACCCTACATCAGAAATCCCCCCCCCCCCCCGGCCGGGCGCTTACGCAGCGAAATTAAACTGAGTGCCCCAAACAATGCATTTTTCTACCAAAAACGAAGAACGGAAACCCCCAAAATACCATAAATAACCCCCACTTATTTAATTAAGTAAAAAGCACGAAATATATATCGAAACTATTTTGAATTTCTATTTTCTGTATCTAATACTACTAAACTATTTCTTCATGAACCAAAACTGAAAAAACTAGGTCAATAGGATCAATAAAATAAATCAGAATTACATAAATACAGTAATTTATTTTCAAATATTTATTTAAACATCCAAATTTATTATTTTAAAAAGAAGCGAGAGAGAAAACACACATTTATCAAGAAAAATTCGAGGCCAAATTAGCGAAACTTAGCCAATTCGAGTCAGTAGTTCACAGCATTCGTTTCATTCTTGGCTTCTTTGGCTGAACGATTCGATGTGAGCCGCGATAACCGGCGCGGCTCTCATCGGATTGGAATATTGCAATGTCTGTTTTTTTAACTGAAATTTCTATTACCATTGTATTAACATACCATTCTTTCTATCAGCCAGAGGCCGATAACTGGGCGCGGCTCTCGTTAAAATCCCTCGTCTTTCCCTACAATGCAGTATTTTTCCCTATAAATTTAATATACGTAATATGAAAAGAGCATAAGAGATTCTTTGAAAGTCAAAGTTTTAGTGCTGCCATCTAGTGACAATTTTATCACTTATTTCCAGTAATTCGACTTTTTAGTTGAAATAAATTTCAGATAATTTCCTTAAAAATTGTAATTAACCTATATAACTAAAGGAATTTGAAGTGCTTGATCAGGGGGGTCTGCGCGGCTCCGCGGCACCCTGAATAGCCGCCCCTGTAATTAATGTATGATATAATAAAAGTCAGAAGGTAATTTGGTACACAAAGGATATAATAAAAGTTGTTTTACAGGATAAAATTAATCAAATGCAAAATTTAAAGACAATAAATGCCTACCGTTGCAAATTACTACAAGGTATATTATTGGGAATACTATTTATGGTATATGTATTTAGTTGCTAGAGTTTAAAAAAACTGTAATTGGAATATTAATAGATTAAAGATTTCCGGTACATTCTTGATACCAGGTCGCACATGTTTAAATTTTTATTTGAGAATTAATAAAAATGTGTCAATAATTTTATAATCGCAATTTTGAGGCATTTGAACAAGCCAAATGGCACTATTCATTTTACTTTAACTCGTTTTACTTTTACTCATTTTAACTTAAAATTTTAATTCACTTTACTTTAATTTTGCTGCATTCATTTTACTTTAAAAGTGCAGCAAAATTCATAATTTTTGTTTCAATTAGTGAAACCTCTCAGTAACGAACCCTTTTCAGACCATAATTTTGTTCAATATTTAGAACATTATATTATTTATAAAACAGAGTATCTTAGATTTTGGGGTGCATCTCCCCAAGGGGAGAAGCATGGGGAATACAGGGGTTAAGGTAAGTGGACCCCTCAAAGTTACTTTGTTCTTTGAAAAAAGTTAGACGACGTATTAGCATAGAGTTCAATTGCACGGGCTGTGTGTATTTGATTTTCACTTTAGATGTGGAGGTAAAAGTATTTAGAAGCTCTGTTTTAAGTCGATTTTTGTAAAATATATCAGACATAATTAACAAACAAATATTCCTTTGGCATTTTCCGTTATAGTTGGTTTCTATTATTTGTGAAATATTGCGAAATTAAATTTAGTTAGAACAAAACTTAATCTACACAAAAACTTCATTTTTTCATTTACAAATATCATACAACTATTTTACTATTATCAAAGTACTAATAATTAATATTATTATACTAAATAATACAATCATACTATTACTATCATCAAAAGCAGAGAAATTTAAAGAAGGAATATTGTAGTTTGAAAGAGAATATATACTTAAATAGTGCATTTTTTCATTCTCATAATCATACAGATTTTACAAAGTCTAGTTTTAAAACACGTTTTAATTATATGTGTTTTAATTGTGTTAAACATGTTTTAATTGTGTAGATAAATTAATTTTACGGAGTCAATATTTAATCGTCAAGATTTTATTACGTGGTAACCTCAGTTAGACTAATTGGCACCGGTTTGACACCCTAATTAAGCTTTGGAGGTGAAAGATCGCATTCCATACCCTGATTTGCAACTGGTCTGAGTGCGCTCGTTCATTTTGATGGTAACTAAACTTGATTTGGTAATGCACGATAACTCCTTGGTTTATCCTTTCAATATTATTTTTGATGAATAGCAATACCATACTTCCTAGGTCGCGTTTTTAATTCTCTATCAACAGAAACCTCTTTTGCTTTGACTGAGGAGGTTGTTCTGCCTTTCAATTTTGAAGAAAAAGGTTAACCCCGGTTCCAAACTCGGTTGATAATTTTTATCAATTAATTTCTGTGTTTGACAAAGCTTTTTTTATTTTCTGTTTTATTGCAGCAATTTGAGCATAATTTTTATGCGAATTGAATACGCATACTTGGTTTCTGTTAATACAAATTCGTTTAATTATTTTTACAGGCACAACGAATATTATACTATTGGCTTCATGTATTGACTATACTATTATATACCGCTACTAATGTTCCAGGAATTATGATACTTCATAAATTATAATAATATAAAAATTATAAATTTCAAATAATTTGTGTTCTAGTCATACTATAATTGTCAAAACCTAAATCTAGTTCTCATTTTTTATGTAATGTATGTACATGCAAATTTTCTTTGCTATACAAGCATTGGATCTTGACAGTACACTCACACATACGCACGGGTAGAAATATTTCCAAAAGTGTTCTGGCAATCTTATAAAATGTTTATTTCCCTCCAAATATCATCTTCGAAAATTTTCAGGGAAACAATCTTACCGCTATGCAATAGTATGAGAAATAAAAAAAATATTGATGTGAGCAGCACTTATTTTCTCTGGGTAATGCAATGACACTACTTCTTTCGTAATGAAAGCATGACGCACAAGATATCAACAGCGCGACGTTTTTCGCGTTTAATTAATACCGCGTAAATTAAAATTTGGCACTTTTGTCAACTTATTAGACCAATCATACTTATTCATATTCACGTGCGAAATCCTCATCAAAATTGAATTGACAGTTTGCTAATATCCTATGAAATACATGACTATTGGCGAATTCTTTGAATCTTTATGTGAATTCTTTGTATCTTATGTACAGTACACACACATACGCACGGGTAGAAATATTTCCAAAAGTGTTCTGGCGATCTTGTAAAATGTTTATTTCCTTCCAAATATCATCTTCGAAAATTTTCAGGGAAACAATCTTACCGCTATGCAATAGTATGAGAAATAAAAAAAATATTGATGTGAGCAGCACTTATTTTCTCTGGGTAATGCAATGACACTACTTCTTTCGTAATGAAAGCATGACGCACAAGATATCAACAACGCGACGTTTTTCGCGTTTAATTAATACCGCGTAAATTAAAATTTGGCACTTTGGTCAACTTATTAGACCAATCATACTTATTCATATTCACGTGCGAAATCCTCATCAAAATTGAATTGACAGTTTGCTAATATCCTATGAAATACATGACTATTGGCGAATTCTTTGAATCTTTATGTGAATTCTTTGTATCTTATGTACAGTACATACACATACGCACGGGTAGAAATATTTCCAAAAGTGTTCTGGCGATCTTGTAAAATGTTTATTTCCTTCCAAATATCATCTTCGAAAATTTTCAGGGAAACAATCTTACCGCTATGCAATAGTATGAGAAATAAAAAAAATATTGATGTGAGCAGCACTTATTTTCTCTGGGTAATGCAATGACACTTCTTCTTTCGTAATGAAAGCATGACGCACAAGATATCAACAGCGCGACGTTTTTCGCGTTTAATTAATACCGCGTAAATTAAAATTTGGCACTTTTGTCAACTTATTAGACCAATCATACTTATTCATATTCGCGTGCGAAATCCTCATCAAAATTGAATTGACAGTTTGCTAATATCCTATGAAATACATGACTATTGGCGAATTCTTTGAATCTTTATGTGAATTCTTTGTATCTTATGTACAGTACACACACATACGCACGGGTAGAAATATTTCCAAAAGTGTTCTGGCGATCTTGTAAAATGTTTATTTCCTTCCAAATATCATCTTCGAAAATTTTCAGGGAAACAATCTTACCGCTATGCAATAGTATGAGAAATAAAAAAAATATTGATGTGAGCAGCACTTATTTTCTCTGGGTAATGCAATGACACTACTTCTTTCGTAATGAAAGCATGACGCACAAGATATCAACAACGCGACGTTTTTCGCGTTTAATTAATACCGCGTAAATTAAAATTTGGCACTTTGGTCAACTTATTAGACCAATCATACTTATTCATATTCACGTGCGAAATCCTCATCAAAATTGAATTGACAGTTTGCTAATATCCTATGAAATACATGACTATTGGCGAATTCTTTGAATCTTTATGTGAATTCTTTGTATCTTATGTACAGTACATACACATACGCACGGGTAGAAATATTTCCAAAAGTGTTCTGGCGATCTTGTAAAATGTTTATTTCCTTCCAAATATCATCTTCGAAAATTTTCAGGGAAACAATCTTACCGCTATGCAATAGTATGAGAAATAAAAAAAATATTGATGTGAGCAGCACTTATTTTCTCTGGGTAATGCAATGACACTTCTTCTTTCGTAATGAAAGCATGACGCACAAGATATCAACAGCGCGACGTTTTTCGCGTTTAATTAATACCGCGTAAATTAAAATTTGGCACTTTTGTCAACTTATTAGACCAATCATACTTATTCATATTCGCGTGCGAAATCCTCATCAAAATTGAATTGACAGTTTGCTAATATCCTATGAAATACATGACCCATTGGCGAATTCTTTGAATCTTTATGTGAATTCTTTGTATCTTATGTACAGTACACACACATACGCACGGGTAGAAATATTTCCAAAAGTGTTCTGTCAATCTTGTAAAATGTTTATTTCCTTCCAAATATCATCTTCGAAAATTTTCAGGGAAACAATCTTACCGCTATGCAATAGTATGAGAAATAAAAAAAATATTGATGTGAGCAGCACTTATTTTCTCTGGGTAATGCAATGACACTTCTTCTTTCGTAATGAAAGCATGACGCACAAGATATCAACAGCGCGACGTTTTTCACGTTTAATTAATACCGCGTAAATTAAAATTTGGCACTTTTGTCAACTTATTAGACCAATCATACTTATTCATATTCGCGTGCGAAATCCTCATCAAAATTGAATTGACAGTTTGCTAATATCCTATGAAATACATGACTATTGGCGAATTCTTTGTATCTTTATGTGAAAAGTATCTTCTCTCGTGAATGGAACGAACTAGATCTACGAGAATGATGTTAACAGATATGTTAGTATTGCATGTAGAAAGTGAATACATTAGAGGATGCTAACAATTTTTTCTGATTTTATGTTATTTTTTTTTTCGCTAAAATTATTTGAAAAACGTGCAATACCTAGAGATTGGTGCAGGTTATCTGGAGATAGCGTTCTAAAGTGTTGTTTTATAACGAAATAAATATTATGCATATAATGGTTATTTACTTAACAGCATTGAAAGTCCTGATTTTTTAATGATTTTTTACAAATTTATTCGTAAATAATGCAATATCTTGAAAAGGTGTTTATGCTAGGGATTTAAAGTTTAGATCATTCGTTTTTCAATGAAGAATACGTTAAAAATGCATTTATTTTATTTATCATTTAAAGTCCTGATTTCTGAATCATTTGTCAATAATTGATTCGAAATTGAGGGGTGGGGAGTGTCTGACGAACGTTCGATTTAATTTAAAAACAGTTGCGTTCCAGCATTCATTAATTATAATAATAATACCAAATTCTTTTCGAAACACTCCAAATACACTCCTCCTTCGCAAGATACTGCATCCACAGATTCAGGAACACGCACACACACACACACACACAGAGAGAGAGAGAGAGAGAGAGAGATCCCACTCAGAAACGTTTGATTTGAGTTCAGGGATAATTAAAGCCCTATCCTTCTGTCGAAAACTCGAATATGAATTTTCAACTCCTTCAGATTGCTATTTTTCCCATATGTTATACCACGTATGTAGGGGAAATAATAATGCAACTCAAAGGAATAGAGAAATATAAATTATTCGCGAATTAGCGGTTGTTCAATACGCACCCAACTCTGAGTAAATTATCATTCATACAGCTCATTTGAATATCCATGAAAAAATATTATTCCTGATAACTCATGGAAAAAATGTAAGATTACTCTTTATTTAATTCATAAAATACTTTTTCTAGAATTGAATTCCATTCCGAAAGCTTTAGAACTTTTTTTTATTGATCATTAATTAGAGACTTAAGTTTCCCCCTCCCCCTCCTCTATTCCTTTTCCCCTTTCAATTTTTATTTTAAGTAACACGTTGCAGCACAAATATGGTTCAGTCAGATGAACCAAAACCCTGGGTTTCTCAAAACATCGCGAAAAGACAGATAATGGTTTTCGTTGAAGAAAAAGTCTGGAGAAAAAGTATTTCAATTAAACTTTTAATTGTCAGTCTGAGTGCAAAGAAATTCTGCGATTTTAGAAAGAATGAAGCGGAGGTTTTTTGCTCGTCTTCATTGTATTATTAAGAGAAAAATAACTTTCATTAAATTAAAATATGAGAAGAGAGAGTCATTAAAAAGATATGAATTGTCGTGAATTCGAAAACATTAATCTCATTATGTTGTTCGTTGTCTTTTTAATATTGTTTAAAATTTAATTTTTTTCTTAAAGAGTGTTTTTATGCTTCCTATAATATCTAGTATACGCAAAAGGAGAATGCTGTCATGGGGTTCGAAATGGTGATTCTAGGATTTTGATGAATCTGCATGTTTAGAATAACACTGAACACGAATCAACCTTTTGTCTAATGATCTCTGTACGCTTTTCTGAGTGTGTGTGTTTGTCTTCTGCTTCTTCTTCGACTCAAACGGTCCGACCTACCTCAAGGTGTAAGGTATCTGTTTGGACAGCGGGGAAGTGCTACCCAATTTAGAACGGAACCCGGGTGAGGCTGCATCCACAGGCACCGTATCCTCCTTACCCTACCACCAAGCTCCCGGAAGGACTTAAGGACCCACATATTTAACCTACCTGCACTCCGCTTTCACACGGAGACAGTTTGGGCAGAGGCGGGAATCGAGTGTATTTGTCTGCAAGACTGGTCGCTATATTTCTGGAACAAATTAAGACAATAGAATGAAATTTGGGTTGATTATTTCAATCGATGAATGTAAGAAGCCTATTGAATTTCAGAGTGCTCTGCCTTGGGTAAATACTGGAAGTTTTCATGCATTGTTTTCCAAAAAATTAAAAAAAATAATAATAAAATAGTGTTGTGTTAAAATATTGCAAATATAATATTTTTATATGCATTTTTATTTAAAAGAAAATAGAATCATTAACTGGAGGCTACTGAGTGCTTTTCTTGAGTTTTTGCACGGTTTTGACAATGACAAATATTCCTCATATTTTGTGAACGTCCCTTTCTGTTGAGTCCCTTCTGTTGGGTTCTTGTGATTTTGTACTTGGCCTTAGGAGTTTCGTGTGGCCCGAACTATATCGTGTACAAATTTTTTGTCGGCTCTATCGGACAGGAAAGAATGATCGAAAATTATCATTGAAACAAACTTTGAACGGAGACCATACGATAAATAGATAACTTTTAAAGAACTTTTAAAAATATATACTTTCGTGCGTTTTAAATCCCTCCAATTTTTATATTATGATATATTAAAACTGACACGACATCCAACGTTTATTTTTTTTTTAGCATATGCTTAAAATATCACAGACCGCTCCAGTAAGGAAAATAATTTCATAAACCAGCCGTTGATTAATTATATATAAATGTTTCTATCTGAGGTACGCTTTAGATTTTTGAACGAACAAAGCGTATTCCCACCTTCGACCTACCTCGATGATCCCCACTACCGCTCGGATCTTTCTTCTGCAGATGTTCTAAGTACTGAGGGCATCTCACACAGGGAGATAGGAGATTTTTTATCAATTTAAACCACTCTATGCACTGGGGAAAGGTGCAAAGTCTCAGAAAGTGACAGATTTTTCTCTTTTTGCGTGCAATTTTCAATGTTATTTGTATGAATAAATTTATATATATATATAAATATATATATATATATATATATATATATATATATATATATATATATATATATATATATATATATACATATATATATATATATATAATCTAAAAAAAATTCCTAAACTATATTTTCTAAACTAACTTTTAAATCAAAAAACGGTTTAGATAGATCAGTGTGTTTCCCTAACATTTCTCTATAAATGTACCAAATTTTATAATTTTGTATGCAATAAATTTTGCGCTACGTAACAGAGAAACTTGAGAAACGCGAAATTTGTCAAAGAGCGGCAGCAGCAGCGACAGCTACTGTTCTTTTAATATACTAGGAAGCTCCGCCCCCTGCTCGCTACACCCGCCCAACCCTCCTATTCACAGACGCTTGCTGAGTTTACTTCGCGAGCACTTTCGTTCCGCCTGTTACACAGGCGTAACACGCAAATATGTACCGTCCTTGTTAACTGACATTTACCAGCTCTAGAACTCGCTTCGAATCAAAGCCCTAGAAACTCACTCTTCTAATCTGGACGGCGCATACGACCGCCTACGTGTCCCATGATCGATGACGCTCGTAGAATCACAGGGCTCCTTCCTCCATTGACTGACGCTCATTCTCCCCTTTAACTGGGTTCGCGAATCGGGAGGTTTCGCTTCCTACTCGCTGACGCTCGGATCGTTAACCCTTTCGCGAATCGGAGGACTTCGCTTCCTACTCGCTGACGCTCGGTTCGCTAACCCTTTCGTGCTGTCTGCTACGCAGGCATAATATTCAAATAGATACCATCCTTGTTAACTGACATTCACTAGTCCTAGAACTCGCCTCTCTAGCTCTTCCAATCTGGACGGCGTATGAGACCTCTTACGTGTCCCACACTCGCTGACGCTTGCAAAATTCCGGTGCTTCGCCCTCTATTGAATACCACTCATTAACCCCGTATCTCGATTCACGAGCAGGAAGGCTTCGCCTCCAAACTGCTGACGCTCACTGATGCCCGCAAAATTCCGAGACTCCGCCCTCCATTGATTGCCGCTCATTTGGACGGCTCACACGATCGCCTACGTGTCCAATACTCGCTTACGCTTTCAGAATCCCGAGATTCCGCCCTATATTGGCTACTGCTCATTAACCCCGTATCTCGATTCACAAGTCAGGAGACTTCGCCTCCAAATCGCTGACGCTCACTGACGCTTGCAGAATCCCAGTACTCAGCCCTCCATGGACTGCCACTCATTAATCGCAAAAAAGCTCCGTTAAAAAAAGGGCTCCGTCCTGAAAAAATTCAAATATGTAGGCACATGTTAACAAAAATTAGAAGACCTTCTATTGTTAGCCTGTCCAGGACGCGAACTCGCAGCTCAATAACTCTTCGTTTGACTTTGACATTAAATATTTCCTAAATTAAATTTTACATCAAAAAAACAGCATATAACAGTGTATTCCCCTGATATTTCTCTGCAAATGTACCGTTTTTCATAATTTTATATGCTATAGATTTTGCGATGCATCACATAGAAACTTGAAAAACGTGAAATTTGTCAAACAGCGGCGGCGGCAATATATATATATATATATATATATATATATATATATATATATATATATATATATAAATAAAAATTAAATGATTTTAATCGAAAATTTTTTGCATAAACTACTGTATGTACAAAAAACCCCATCTCTAGCATATCTGTTACAAATGAGTAACTATAAGCCAAGTCTAAGGATAAAGATAGAAGGTTACATATCACTACATTGGAAAGGGGGATGAGAAGAATATTAGGATTCAAAAATCACAATTAAAAGTATATAAAAGTAAATAAAAATAAAACTCTGCAAAAATGAGAATAGGCAATAATAATCAGCTCAAGACAAGAGATCAAGAATAGAGAACAATCAATCGAAACCACACAAAAAATGGCGGTCAGTTCGAAATTGCATTCTCATCAGGACAGCCATACAATTCGAATTAAAACCGATAGAATAGCCAGTTTCTGACAATGGCGATAGTATTTAACTATAGACACCATTGGAGCTGTCTACTGGCTAGTGGAATTAGAAAAATAAATCAATTGAATTATACAAAAGCTGAAAAACAATACCTCCACGAACTGTAATGTGAAATAATAGCAGCACGTGTAAGATAAACTAGTAACTGAGCATTTCACCTCACTTCGTCAATGCGAGTGGGAATGAATACAATTGAACGATACATAATAAGTATGGAGACTTTCGAAAATAGTAAACAGTATAGGACTCAGGACAAGTGGAAAATAGACATTCTAAAATAGTAAACAGTATTAGACTCAGGCCAAGTGGTAAGTAAGGTGATAAGAATGGGTGAATTTTCAAAAATGAGTTAACCAATCAAAGATAAATAATGCATGTGTAAAATTATTACGTGGTATATTTGAAATTATTAATAATATTATTTACAAATACTTCCGGATATAGGTAGTTTTGACAAATGCGTTTAAGTTTATTGATGTGGAGAAAGTGAAACTGAGGATCAGAAAGTCGATGTATTCGAAATAGCTGGTTTAAAATGATGTTTCTAAACAATTGAATAGAATTACAAGATTGATATGATAGCAGCTTTATGATAGTGAAGTTGTAAGAATCTTTTTTATCATATAGATTGGTGATTACATGATTATTGAGGGTATCTAAATTGAGGTCTAAAAAATTAACAGTTTGACTAACGCAAGGCTCATTAGGAATTAATTCTAGGTTAGACGGGTAAAAATCAATATTAATGGGATAGGAATCATCAATGATAATACAAATTAAGTCGTCAACATATCTATATATAATATATGAATTAGAGTTAAAATGACATTCATAATAATAAAGATATAAGTTAGCGAGTATACTACTACTACAGCCACCTTGTGGTACACCAGATGTTTGTAAATAAATGTTATCACCTTGGATAATATAATTGTTGTATAACACAAAGTGCAAGAGCATAGGAAAATTTTTGACATTAAAAGCATCATGATTGGAAGATATATAGTCATGATAAAGAGAGATAATAACTTTATGTAAATCTTTAATGACAATATTATTAAATAGGTCTTTAAAATCAAAGGTTTGGAAACCAAGAATTTGTGGTAACTTGCTAAGGTGATTAACTAAATCAAAACTATTGTTCAAAATGAAATATCCTGAATTCCTGAATTTAAGAGATTCATTAATTCGATTTAAACAATTAAGCAAGTACTTACTAGCTGTAGTGGTAAAGGTATTATGTCCACAAGTGACTGTTCTAAAACTGAGAGGTGATTTGTGGAATTTAGGAACCAAAGTAACATAAGGAAATTTAAAAAACTTACAATTAATATTTAATTGTGTATATAATTTTAGCATTTTAGTTTTGATTTGGATAGACTGATTATTAATGGGTTTAAAAATTTGATTATCTTTTAAGTAATTCTGTAACAGAGAAACATAATATTTTTTACAAATGATTTTTTACAATATTTTTATATATATATATATATATATATATATATATATATATATATATAAATTCGATTTTCCCCTGCTTTAACTCCCTCATAACGCCAGTTACATTTCCTAGTGATTTAGAAACATTATATATATGTAAACATTATATATCATTCTCTAACTTTTTATTTATACATATGAGTATATCCTAAATACAAAAAATCTGATGTGGGGCAACACATGACTTTCCTTATATAATGTAATGAATTTACTACTTTTACAGTAAAAAAAAATAGGTTTTTCTTATAGTAGATACTAATATTCCTTCCAAGATTTTGAGTTTTCGACAATTCGTCGCAATTTTCATTGATTTAGCGTCATTTTTATCCATTTGGCGAGATTTTCGTTAATTTGGCAACATTTCAAAAAGTCGCCAAGTTGGCGACATTCCGCCAAGTTCGTCGCCAAAATCTCGCCAAGCGTTATGGATGAAGAAATATGTTATTCTTACAGCAGACAAATGATTATTGGCGTTCAAATACAAACGTATTACTCAAAGTATCTTTTTTCATGAATGGAATGAGCTAGATCCACGAGAATGATGTCACCCAATTTATCGTATGGTATTACATATGAAAAGTGAACATGTTTCTCAATAGGATATATATTTTTTTCATGTTATGACTTTTTGATAATTTTTTTGAAAAATATGCAATATATCGAGAACGGTTCATGTTAGCGTTCTAAAATTTATGCCAATCGTTTTCTAATGAAAAATTACATAGAAAATGCCTATTTGCATAACTTTATTAGCGGTTTTGATTTTTTGACGATTTTTTCAACATTTCATTCGAAAATTTAGGGGGGTTCTGAACATTCGATTGCGTATAAAAACAATAGGCTTCCAGTGTTTACGAATTGTGATTTTTGTACCAAATTTGGTTCGAATCAATCCATTCGTTCGTCAGTTATCGTCTCCACAGACTCGCTGACACACACACACACACACACAGGTTGGTTTTTGGTGGAAAACGAGGACGCTGCGGGGAACCCACCAAACTGAGGACCTCCCGAATTAATTATTTTTCTGATATAATTTTCACATTTTAGGCATCCTGGAAGGAAGTTAATGACATATGTGGCAAGAAAATTTTAAAAATAGCTTTATTTCAAGTATGTATTTTTGCAAGGTAAACGAGGACCATGTATATACACCGTTAGAATGCGGACCATGCATATACACCGTCAGAATGCGGACAATGCATATACACCGTTAGAATGCGGACGATGTATATACACCGTTAGAATGCGGACGATGCATATACACCGTTAGACTGAGGCCCATGCGTATACACCGTTAGAATGAGGGCATAGCTTGGCATTAGATATATATGTTCTTACTGAGAGTAAACGTACGTATATCTAATAACTAAGAAAACGAGGGTACGTATATTTATTAACTAAGGATCGTAAATGCACATTTTACTGAGGACACTGTATTTAAAACTGATAACTGTGTAATATTTATATATGTAAGCTAGATGTGCTGCAACTTCTTTCATTCGAAACTAGTTAAAAAATGAACTAAAATTACTTTTAAAAAATATGCGTTCGTAGTTAGAAGAGAAGAAACATAAGAAATTATACATTCTGTAACACATGCCCTAACACATAACCGAATGCATGCAAAATTGAGAAAAAAAGATTAAACATATAAAAGTGTATTATACACAAAACCGACTTATAACGGGTGCCCAACAAAATAAGGATGGCTCTCCCATTGCAGATACTAACATCCATGAACCTGTTTCGCATTTATTATGCGGTCGTCAATATGGAAGACACAGCTCGTCAGCTGCAAAGGCAGTACAAAACTTGCTAAAATCCACAATTTTCACAAGCTTTTATGGAAAATAATAATTTCAATTCTTCCATAGTGATTGAAAAAATTGATTAAAAATTCTGGCTGGGGTGTATTTCATATTTTTGGGAGCGTCCCTTATAGGCGGATTTGTGTTTTATGAAATTTGCCTTTGAAACTCCGTGTGGCCTGAATTAAATTGTAAATAAATGTTATGCCAACTACGTGGAAGGACCGAAATTATCAGTTCCCATAGAAGCTCGCAAAAAATTGTGACATGCCTTTTACTATCATTACAGATTTCTGCTGTACCCTGCTGACGAGCGCAGAATAAGAGTGAAACCCGTCCATGGAAGATAGTATCTGCAATGAGAAGTGTCTTCTGTATAAAAATGTTTTAAAAATTTTTTACTTATTTAAAAAATGTTATTTTGGTACGACAAAATTTTCGCTAAATGCTCTAAATACGTATTAGTATTCATGAACCCGGTGGATTTTGCTGTATTGCATACGGTCTGAAGGACAGATTGATGAACTTCGGGGTGGGATAGTCCAGTGGTTAAGGCACGAAGATTGCACTCGGAGGACCAGAGTTCAATTCCTAGCTCTGCCTAAACTGACCCTCTGTTCACGCGGAATATATTTAATATGTGGATTTGAAAGTTCTTCCGATAAGTTGATGTTAGAGGAAGGAGGACGTGGTCCCTGTGGATGTCGCCCCCACTGGATTATGGTTTAAATTGGATGGCACTATCCCTGACGTCAAAACAGATCGTCCCAGTGAATATTTGAGCTAATATAGCAACAGATATACACTTGCGTATGTAATCAGGGACTGTATTCCATTTATATTCCAAATCATTGTAACACCCGTCATTTAAATACCATAGCCTCTGCTTCATCCATATGAGCTATCGCATTCTTTAAACAATTGTATATTTTCGGTTTCTTTTACAGAACAGCATAAAAAATAATAAAACTAGTTTAATATATGTCATTAAAACATTGATTTTTTCTGGATTTTTATATAAAGAATATTTTATTTTGCCCTCTTTTCTTTTATATATTTTTCAAAATTATATTTTTGCCCATAAACAATTCGATTAGTATTAATATATTATTTATTTTCAAAAATTATGTATTCAAATTATCAAATCCAATAACTGTCTTCCGTCAGGATATCTTCCATCAAAATTTCGAATTCGAAAATTCTCAAGGAAACAATACCTATTCTATACAATAGTATGTGCAAATAAAATATATTTTTGTTTTCTGATGACGATTGCGACAGAAGTAGACTTAACCAATGCGATATTACGAATTTATAAAAAAGTCCAGTGGACACTTAAACTCCATATCCTTTATATTTAAAAAACGGAACGAATCTTCTATTTGAACTAATTTTTCTTTTAAATAACATATTTTTTCTCATACTAATTGCATAAAATTAATTTCTTTCCCTCAAAATTATTCGAATTCGAGATATTAACAAATAAGCAGGTTTCAAAACTTTTTGAGCCCACCTCGAATGCTATAGAATGTGTCATATGAGAACACGATAATAAGGAATGCACCTACTAATATCAAATTATTATGTGGAATCTGATACAATGCTTTTTTAACTTTTCTAATAAGAACTCAACCTTTTAGGGCTTTAAGATTTTATAGCAATATTTTGTTTGGAATATAATTTTTATTTCCGAAATTATATTAAATATATATGTCGTATATGTTTATGTATTACACAAATAAACGTACATTTATCGACGTGATTAAGCTGTTTCTAATTAAAAAAAACATAACTTTTAAAGCATTTCTACATTATATTTTAGCCCGGCCACACAGAAAGCTACCATTAGCCTATGGGTTGGTCGTGTGGTCTGGGCTTTCTACATTATATTTTAGAAGAATAACTTGTATACAAAATTTGAAATATATATGTTTTTCTTTACCTGCATCAATATATCTCCACATTCTAGATATCTTTTTATTGTAACTTGATTTCTAACTGTAACAACCAGATTGAAAAATTTTTTGAAAAAGATTCGAAAGAAACAATTAAAAATATTGTTTTGTACCAAGTAAACACAAGTTATATTGCCCAAACAATAAAATTCAATCTTAGCTCTCGTTACAAATGTTTGATTTTCATTTACGGTGTTCTTCATCAGCCTATTTTTAGTTTGAAATGTACACTTTCCATTAAATCCTATGAATGTCAATTTTCTTCATGCAATGTCGTGACGTTATTCACAAACATTTCCGGTTTCAAGGGAGAAGGTGCTAAGATCTAAACCATTACTCCTGCAGCCCTGCCATCAGGTAGAGCATGCCTTCAGGCCATAGTCCCCTTAGTAGAAGATGTCTGTCTGAACAATACTGCTGATAATATATCTAGTATCTGGCTCTCGAAGCTCAGAGCAATCACCTGTACCCCATACTTCAAAGGAATCTGAAACCTGCTTGCTCGCTCTGCGACAACAGAAAGTTTCAACCCATGCATCCTTCTTAAAATGAAACTATCATCACAATTGCTGGTCTATACAGCAAAATTCTATTGCGCTAGTTTCTTTTACATTCACACTATAAGTAGATATACTCGTAAAATAGTATCCAACATTCAGATGATGAAATGCTTTTTTTAAACACTTTACAACATAGTTGAAAAGTGTTTATGACTTTGTTCATTCTGTCTATATGTCCGTTCGCATGATAACTGCCGTAGAAATGACTTTATCAAAATGAAATTTTAGTATTCTGTTCATACGATCTGTGGGATATAATGGGAATGTAAATAAATTATATCCCCCAATTAGTTTTGGTGTGAACCCGGATTGAAAAAATGAAAGACACTGAACCCCACCCTATGGGACCTAATTTTTCAAACATTTTTTAAGCAAAATAAAAATTCACAAATTGCTTCGAAAATTTTAGAAAATATTCAAATTTTTCCATAAAATATATAAAATAAAATTCAGCAAAATATATTCAGTAGCTTTTTAAATAAAAATTAAAATAATAATTACACCCTTTATATGAAGAGATCACGTGACCATTATATGAACAGATCACATGACTCACTTCAATATAAAATATGGCATCCATCTTGTGCTAAAATCGTAATTTTTAAGCTCTTTTTAATTTATATTTAGTGTTGCATCTGCCCTAAAACCGCTTTATTTTTGCGTTTTTTCTGTGCATCTATATTCTGAGTCAACGCAATTACAATATGTTTTATCTTAAATGATCATCAAACTTTGATTATTTTTATAACGAGGCCTAACTTTAATGAATGTAAAATGCAAACAAGTAAGATGAGTTGTATATGAATTGCTGAATTTTTCTCAAGCAAAATTATTTAACTCTGCAATCTGGAATAAAAGTGTATGAATGAAATATTCGCTGTTTTTACATAGAGAGCAAGACTATTTATATTTCGCTGACGTCGTTTGAATAAAATTTCAATGACATTTTCTGCATGGAGTTAGAAAAAACTTTAACCTCCATGGTTTAATCTTCCAATTAAATAAATTATTGTAGTTCTGTGATAATTAAACAAGAAAGATCAATCATACATAAAGCATTGATTATGAAGCACTTTCCAGCTACAATGCAATTTTATTTAAATATCTCTAAAATGCGATAATTCAGCTGTAATATTTTTTACATTATCACAATACTACAATCATTTATTATATTTGAGAACTTAAGAATTCATCGAAAAAATGAACTTTATTTAAATGACGTCACTGAAATATAAGTCGCTTGGCTCTCTAAGTAAATGGAGTGAATATTTTATTCAAACAATTTTATTCCATTCTTCTCATTCATCACGATATCAGACTAATATATTTTACTTGAAAACATAAAATCCAGGAAGTAAAAGTACTTTCTAATTCTATGCTTAAAACTTATGCTTAAAATTTTTCAAATAAAGCAATACTTAAGAATTGTCTGCATCTCCATGTAAAATCAATGCATATTTCATTCATATCAGCTTTATTCCAATCTTCAGAACTAAATTGTGCGTTAAAAAAATTCAGCAATTCTTAAACAACTCATCTCACAGCTTTATGTGTTTACATTCTGCATAGGTTAAAATTAGGCTTCGTTGTAGAAATAATCAAAATTTGATGATCATTTAAGCTAAAAAATATTGTAATTGCGTTGGCGCAGAATACAGATGCCACAGAAAAACGCAAAAATAAAGCGGTTTTCTTACACTAAATATAAATTAAAAAGAATTTTAAAAGTCACGATTTTGACCCAAGATGGATGTCATATTTTATTTTGAAGTGTGTCACGTGATCACTTAATATAATATGGGTCTAATTATTATTTTAATTTTTAGTTAAAAATCTACCGAATAAATTTTGCTTAAATTGTTTTATACATTTTATGGAATAATTTAAATATTTCCTAAAACTTTCGAAGCAATTTGTGAATTTTAAATTCGCTTAAAAATGTTTGAAAAATTAGGTCCCATAGGATTCAATGTATTTGATTTTTTCAACCCAGTTTCAATCCAAAACTAATCGGGTGATATTATTCATTTACATTCCCATATGTCTTATAGACCGTCTGAACAACATACTAAAATTTCATTTTGATAAAGTCATATCTACGGCAGTTATCTTGCGAATGAACAGACAGACAGACAGGCAGACAGACTGAATGAACAAAGTCATAAACACATTTTAACTTTGTAAAGTGTTAAAAATATCGCCTTTGAATGTATCATATTTTAGAGGTGTTTAAATAAAATTACAGTTGAGAATTGTTTTATAATCAATTTTTTATGCATGATTGATCTTTCTTGTGGTTATATTTAGTGCTGCATACGTCCTAAAACCGCTTTAATTTGGTATATTATCTGTGTTTCTAAATTCTGTGCCTACGCAATTACAATATTTTTAATTTTAAATTAACACTAACATTTGATTATTTCTACAACGAAGCCTAATTTTAACGTACGCAAAGTATAAACAAGACAAGCGATTGTAAGATGAATTGTATAAGAATTGCTGAATTTTTCAAAGCAAAATTACTTAGCTCTGGAGTCTGGAATATAAGTGATATGAATGCAATATTTATTGGTTTTCCTTAAATAGAGAAGCAAAGGATTTTATAGCATTGCCTTTTTTATTGAAGTTTTAAGTTTCTAAGTAAAAAAATTACTGTACTATGATTATTTAAAAAAGTATCACCGCTGAATGTATCGCATTTTAGAGATGTTTAAATAACATTGCATTTCAGTTGGAAAGTGTTTCATAATCATTGCTTTTTGCAAGATTAATCTTTCTTGTTTCTATCACATTTTTCTCATAAGTTGAATTCATTGAGATAGAGGAAATAATATATAATAGTATATAGAATAAACTCGACAGTAGCATAGTAATCATTGAAGAGTTGTACCTCAGTATAATGAATTATGACAAAAAGTCGAAAATTTATAAAATAGTTCATTCTTGTATTTCCAATTTTCTGAAAATAAAATCCATTTCCGTGTTTAATCAAAATCGAAGTCGATTTAACTTCTGTCTCGCATCCTAACCTACTAAAAAGACTGTTGTTAGAATTATTTGCAAGATTTTTATAAATATTCTAACAAAATTTATATAAAGTATATTACATTATATTTTGTTAAAGCTATGGGTTGAAGGAGGGGCGCAGAATGTCTTGTACCTCAACTGCATTTACTTTCAAAAATCTGTGTCTTACTTTCATTTCATGGATAAAAGCCAGTGCTAAAAATATTATTTGTGCAAATATGCTTATGAAATAAACAATACGTGAAATAAAGTATACTCTTTTACATATATACGAGCTGCGTGTTTGAAGACGAGACCCGAGATGCCTTAGTTTCACCCCTTTATAGAGTCATGTATTTTATTTTATTTGTTTATTTATTTATTTTTTTTGCTTAAGCAATGGAAACAGATACCCAAATTACAATTATTTTCAAATCTTTTGATAAGCTATATTATGTATACTACATTATTTATTTTGAGTAAAGGCAAAGAGTTTTGTATGTACTATCTTCTATCACTTTCAACTGAATACTATTGTCTATAATCTTATTTTGCAAATATGTTGGTTGCCCCATGGATCGCTTAGTTTGCATTTCTAATGACAAGTTTCAAGCAGGATAAAATTTTAAAATTTGATTTTTTTTCTTTTCTTTTTGACACCGGCACATAAAATTCTTCAATATCTTGAAGTAGCTTGTTTCTTTCATATACTTTTTATTACATACTACACAATTTTCTAGTCGATTATTCATAAGTATTTTTATAATGGTTTGTGCCAATATATATTTTAAATTAGTTGATGATGGTGCTCATGATGTATTTTCCGAAACACATTATTTTATATTTTTTCCATCATGGCGTACTTAAATTTGTAGTCTTAGTCATGACCAAGTTAATCTTTCTTCTGTTTATTTATATTATTCTTAGTTTTTTTCTTTTCATTTTTTCTAATTTTCATTTAGCAGTTATTTTGCTGGTATGACTTCTCAGTCTTTGCTTTGACGATAGGAGGCTGTTTTTTGCCTCCGAATATGGTTGAAACCTTTAATTTGTTTAATGCTGATATTAACGATAATATATAACATCAGTTTCTTTTCAGAAGCGATTTGAAACAATTTTTATTTTAATAAATTACTTCATATTTCATCAAAGTCTTGGAAAATTACACTACTTCGGAAGAATGTGAAATTTTAGAATCACCAATATCAGCGAAGGCAGAGTTCGCAATAAACAAAACATTTGATTATCCAACTTAAACACCAGTATTCTCAGTACAGGCAAAATATTACTAGAAGCAAGTACATGTTAAGTGACACGAATAGAATCTGAAACAAATGCAACACAATAAAATATCGCCTAATGCAAATTTAATCTATTTAATGACCAATTGATCAAAATATTTCTTTTATTAATAAAATTTTTCATAGAGACCAGCCCTATTATTTTTATGAGGTTGGGGAGAGTATCAACCCTATTGCCTTTATGGATATCAGCCCAATTACTTTTTTAACCTTTCCTAAGCATAAATTTATGCATTTAGGTCTGCTTCCACCAGTAGATTGTCAACAGCTCGTGATTATTCTTTAAATCTCTGGATGTGCTTACACAGGACAGTCATGCACTAGAAATAGAGCCGGCCATTTCATTTAAATGCTCCACAAAAATCCATAAAATCTTAAATTAAAGACTAAATAATATGTTTAAATATAATAATTAAGAGTTTGTTTTATACATTTCTGTTCATGATTAAAGGAATAAAATCAACCCCATATACAGTAAACGGATTCCGATATATTTTCTGCGACTTGGTGTCACTTTAAAATGTGCTAAACTGCCAAATTGCAAAACGATTATAATAATTTTTAACAGCAAATTGAATTTATATATATATATATATATATATATATATATATATATATATATATATATATATTTCCTTTTATGTGTTATTTTATGCAATAAATAGCTGTTTGAGCTGTAGCAACAGTTTAAGCTATATGTACTAACAATTAGTTATACATATTCTTTAAAAACCAACATATGGCCGGTAGTATTCAAATATAATCTACAACCACAAAGGTAGGTGTTGGCAAATTTATTGTATTTGCTTACAGTGATTTCTTAAGGTTGTTCAGACTTGATGGTAAAGTGCTCCGGTATTGGCCTTTTCTATTTCAGCAAAGATGGGATGGAGACTAAGCACATAACTTCCCCAAGCCAGCCCTATTTAAATGGCCACTCCTAAAATTGGACTATTTGCTTTTTGCACTGGAAATGAATGAATGTCAATCTACTTAAAAAAATTGAAATATTTTAAAATTTGTTCTTTTATCTTACTTCTAGGAGACTTATAGTACTCTCATACACCCTCCTTTTAAGGATTTAGTAAAAAATGCGTAGACGAAACATTGTAACTCGGAAATCTGCGAGGGTATTAACATCTTCAGGGGGTCTGGAAAAATCCTTTCTTCTCTGTATATAGAATTCCATAAAATTCAAAAAGTTATATTGCCCTAAATCAGCATTGCACTTTAGTTTTCACTTGATATGTTAATTTTGATACATAACTGCCCAATTTGTCATCAATAAACCTCTAATCTTCTCTAAAATGTAATTTATTTTAATATTTACATTTTCAATAAAGTCATATGTACAACAAACTTATTGATATTAATTCTCATACAACTTTTCGGGTCCTGAAGTACTTGTGTACAAAATGCAATGGATATTTAAAAAATAATATATAAAGAACAAATGTTAAGTTTAAGGATATTTGAATGCTAATGTAAATTGAAGGCTGACGAAACATTACCTTACGATTAGAGGTGGCCATTTTATTCATTTATATTTTCACGATGGCAAATAACTACTTGCAATTCTCACAACTTAACTGCTTTCTAAATAAGCAGGATATTTCTCTTAATGTTACGAAGGAAAAATTAGCATACGATTCCCTATGTTATATCTTTGGAAGAATTAAAATTACTAATTGGCTTTATTTTTAATATCCGGCATGTCCATATGCCCATAAATGAAACTTTCACTCAACTCATAGAAATGGGTTGGGCAATTAATTTCGGGACAAAATTATAATCAGGTATCTCGACATTTGTAATTTTCAAAACCGGGATTTCGGTATTTGTGGATTTCAAAATATTAAAACACATAATATATAAGTTACATAAAAATTTATTAAAAATTTAATGAAAATCTATAGGGTCTACTTCGTAAAATAGTTTTAAAGAAATGGTCTATATACCTATGTAATGAACATATTACAGAATCATTGAAATGAAACACCTAATGTAATAAAATAATAAAAATAATGTTAGAACCTGTCAAAACCAAATTACTTATTGAAAACAAGATATAAATTCAACATAGAAAAACCTTTTAAAAATTGGCCCATTATATTTAAGATAATGGAAAAAACTGAATACAAGATCAAAAATTTATAGGATCAAAGAAATTAACGAATTAATAAGTTTCGAAGGATATTTAAACATAATTATATTTTTATATTTTGGGGGAAATTACCATTTTACATATAATTCTGTATTTAGAAGCCCATAACACAACTTCTGGACCGAGAATGTAAGCTGTTCTTGGGATATTACGCGTTTTTGATCCACAATGGAGAAAACCCCCAAACAATAAATATTTTAACTATTATCTTATGACAAAATGATTTTTAAATACAGTTAACTAATAATTATGGGACACTATTTTTCAGTAGTTATCATGAGCCGTTCTCGAGATATTAGGTATTTTTGCTTTTTCCACCGAGTGCACGATATCTAACGAAATATTAAAGCAATTTACATGGAATTTCTTATACATATTTTTATAATTAGTAACTGCAATAATTCTATTAATTTTGGTGGGCTCTCATAGTAAACAAGCACTAGATTGTGTTATTTTTCCAACAAAATCCAGATGTGTTAATCTGTAGAGAAAGTCATTTGTTAAACACATTATTTTTTATTCTTTTTGTTTTATTTATTTATTTGAAAGAAGAAACGCCTGATTTGAAAAACATTTTGAAGTATATTAGATGAATCAAGATTATTATGTATGACGAATCTAAAATAAAAATCCTTTTTCTTGAGGCCTTTTCTTTCCTGTTCCGATGAGTCCCCTCCTCTTTCTTACCGACAGCCGGCGGGCCAAAGGGTGCTACTTTTCATCTATTGTGCGGTTTACTTAGAGGATAGACTTCAAACAAGATTCGTAAAATAATAGCATTTGTAATGGGCAAGAGCTAGTCTCGAAAGAAATGGGTTCAAGATGTTTGGGATAGTATATATTATACACCTGTTTTTTTGAGAGACTCGTCCTTTTAGATTACCGTTGTCCCACCCATAATCTACACCGATTTTTTAATATTGGTTCCTAGTGACATAGAGTGGTACAGAGGTAAATTGGCACGAGATCGGTCTGGGAAAATGAGTGGTGCGACCACTCTTAAATACTGTAATGGCTGGCTTCCGTGCAACTGAAATTTTGTGCCATTTCATGCGATTTACGTACATATGAAGTAAAATTTTGCAACAACGAGCGAGTTCCATACAAGTTAATTTTTCAATAATGTGTGAGTTCCTTACAAAGGAGTATAGGAAATTCTGCTTTACAAATATAAACGGTTGAGTAATGAAATGGTTTTAATAACAAATTAGGAAATAATTTTAACATTTTATTTTTAACTTTCCTTAAAAAACATTTCGCTTTTCTTTTTTAACTTTTTGAATTTTTATTCTCAGTTCTTCCTTATACCAATAAAAAAACGAAAACACATTGTGCAAAGGATTAGGGAAAAAAAATCTAAGATATTCAAGTAAAAAAAATAAAATTGTGGCTGACAACTGTTTCGAGAATACGCGGGATCTCCTTCACCAGTGCTAAAGAACCAACAAACCTGATATCAAAAAGGTAAAATATCTACAAATAAAATAAACAGAGTGGTATATATACCCAAGTCGTGGATTGAATAATGCCAAACATTAATGCCTAAACTTGAATCAGGGCAAAGATGAAAAATTTTCTTTTGGTATTTAAAAGAAAACTTTTATTTTGTGATACTTACAACCAGATTCCTAAAAATTCTTACTGCAGCGTTTTTTTTTTCATATGCAAACATCCTATCATAGGCATAGGATATCCGACATACACTTAATTTCGGTGCATAGGATCCCAAAAATAGTGTGTGGGGGTGTAGACGATCAAATGGGGATTACAGTTCTGAATCTGATCTATTCTCGAATTATAAAATTATAAATAGCTCTTGTAGGGTTGTAAGCTATATTTTATTGGTCATGAAATGCGACTCGTAAACTCATTAGGTCAATAGATGTGCTTCAACGTTGTGCTTCAACGTTCTTGATTCGGCTATGATAATAAGTTTACATGCGATATAAAAAACCTTTAAGTAAGAATTTTCAGTAATATGGTTGTAAGCTTTATAAAAAAAAATATAAATACAAAAATAAAATATTTTAACTTTGCATTGATGTGATTTTTATCATTAATTTTGAGCATTATTTAATCCCTGACTTGGGTATATATACACATCTCTGCTTGTGTGGAGCACCCTCTTAAATGAACAGATTTCAAAAACTCTATTCTTGTGTTTTTTATCAGATGATTATCCCAAATACCAAATATCAAACCTCTATTACATTTTGAAAGGAGGCGTTTCTCATTTATTTCGGAAAATCGAATATTTGGGTTTGCGGTACCCCCATAAAGTAGAAAATATCGGAAAACTGAAATTGTACGTGCTTTTCCTTTCGAACTATCTACTCATACACCAAATTTGTAGTCTCTATTGCATCTCGAAACATTAATTTTCATCATTTCGTTTTTGGAGCAACCTCTTTAAACGAACATTTTTGAAAAACAATGTTGTCTTGAGTGTTTTCATCAAATGATTAACTCGTATACCAAATTTCAAACCTCTATCAAATTTAAAGCAAGCGTTTCTCATTTGTTCGGAAAATCGAACATTTCGGTGCGCGGCACCCACTAAAGTAGCAAATATTGAAATCTAAAATTGCACACTTTCTTCCTTTAGAATGGTTTACATACTCTAAATTTGAAATCTCTATCTCATCGCAAAGTATACTTTCCTATCATTTGACTTTTCGAACGTTTTGGTGTGGAGCATACCCTCGACGGAATATTTTCGAGAAATTCGATTTTTCCGGGGGGTTTTATCGAACGATCGACCTGTGCACCAAATTGCAAGTCTCTATTTATCCGGGGAGTGCCTAAAAAAACGTGACAGACAGACGAACAGACGGACACTTGACAATTAATATATATAGATAGATAGATAGTTCAAAATATCTTGTAATAATTTAAGAATAGAAATTAAAGGATTCAAACTTCTGTTGCCAAATGCTAAAAATTAATTTATTGCAAAAACTCGATGTTTAATAAAAGTGTATAATTTCCCTCTCAATAGTGCTTGCTGATAAGGCATTCTTGGGAGAGAGAGAGCCTTTTGAGGGAAAATATTGATTTTTTTTTGCCGACATTACAATGAAATTTATGAAAATCAACAATTTTTTTATTTTCTAAAAAGTGTCAAGATTGGTATATAGGTGTCGTCAGGATCTCGAACAGGGAAGGGAGGTCGAAGATCAAATGTGGTTGTTTACAGTGTCGGATTTAGTACACCAATACTCTGTGAAGAATATAATTATATATGGAGAACTAACGTAATCATTATCAATGAATGCTTATGACGTTTCCTACGTAACTGCAGACGCACGATATGTCTCATTTGATACTACATTAACATCATAACTAATATATGCATTAAAATTTGTCAAAATATGCATGCAAATATGCACCTAAAATTTAATAATTAATTAATTATAACATAAAATACATGTATTTATATATTTTGTTCGAATATCATTAATGCATCTGGAAGCATTTAAAAACGGGGAATTTCAACCAAACTCAAGCAAACTATTATTGCAAATCAAAAGTTTTTATATCATTGTTCAAATATAGTCAAAATTTTCATATAGTGAGTAAATTTTATTGCTGTAACCAACTAATGTGCTTTTCTAAGTTCTTGATACGTAGACTTTGTCGTTTATCATCTAAAAACATTTTAATGCTAAAAATGTTCTTTTAATACCAACTGATATTATTGGACAGTACTTGTCATCTTTTGAACTGAAAGTGATATTTAGTTCTTGGGTATTCCATGCTGAAAACGGCTTAGTTATAACTGCGTGTTTACTCTTCTTTTTTTTTTTTTTTTCTCTCTGAAATGTGAATAGCAGTTTTTACATGTTGATCTGATATTTTTCTGAATAATTTTTTCTCGCATATTACATAATATAAAAACACCATCTGTATTCAGATTTTTCTATGATTATAAATACATGATTTTATTCGGATTGATTTACTAGATTTAATTTTAGGCATTTTTACTCACAATGCTTATACAGAAAATTTTACAGAACAGCTCTTTGAAAACGACGTATGCAAAACTTCAGATATTCGTATAACGTGACTTTCCATCTCTTTTACCAGACATGTCTCTTGATATTTTACCCTGAAAAGATTTCACCATTTCTTATGATAATTGCATGGCCTTAGTAGCTCACGAAATTTGGGTGTTGAATGAGAAATATGTTTAGCTTCGTCCGATGTTAACTTATCTAGCTATTTAAAAGGAAAGATGAATCATGCCTAAGGCATTGATTATGAAACACTTTCCAACTTCAATGCCATTTTATTTAAACATCTCTAAAATTCGATACATTCTTCGGTAATATTTTAAAAATCATCACAATACTACATTAATTTGAAAACTTAAAACTTCATCGAAAAAAATGAACTTCATTCAAATGACCGGATTGAAATATAAATTGCCTGGTTTAAACATCTGTAAAATGCGATGCATTTCTATATAATATTTTTAAAATTATTATAATACTACAATAATTTATTACATTTGAAAACTTCATCAAAAACAAATAAAATGTATTCAAATGACGCCATCGAAATATAACACACATGGCTCTCTCTATAAAATCAGCATTTCATTCATAAACATTTTTCCATTCATTTCATTCATCACAATACTATAATAATTTATTTTATTTCAAACTTAAGACCATGGAGGTACAAGTAATTAGACTCTATGTTTTAAACTTCATCGAAAAAATCGTCCTACTCTCTAAAATCAATGAATATTTCATTCATATCAGCTATATTGCAGACTCCATCAGCTAAATAATTCTGCCTTAAAGAAATGCAACAATTCTTATACAACTCATTTTACACATTTTGGTGTTTACATTTTCCATTAGTGAAAAGTAGGCTTCGTTGTAGAAATAGTCAAAGTTGGATGATCATTTAAACTCAAATATATTGTAATTGCAGTGTTTCAGGATGTAGATGCACAGAATTTAGGCAACAATAAAGCGGTTTTACGACGGGTTAAATACTAAATATGAATTACAAAGAACATTAAAAATCACAATTTTGGCACAAGATGGATGCCATAGTTTATTTTGAAGTGGGTCATGTGATCTCTTCATATAATGGTTACGTGATCGCTTCATATAAAAGGTGTAATCATTATTCAAATTTTTATTTAAAAAACTACTGAATATATTTTTCTGAAATTTTTATTATTTATTTTATGGGACAATTTGAATATTTCATAAAACTTTCGAAGCAATTTGTGAATTTTAAATCTGCTTAAAAAATGTTTGAAAAATTGGGCCTCATAGGGTTAAATGTATTTCATTATTTCAACCCGGTTATATCCAAAACTAATTGGGTGACATTATTCATTTATATTCCCATAGGTCCTATAGACTGTCTGAACAACATATTAAAATTTCATTTTGATAAATTCATTTTTTCGGCAGTTATCGTGCTAACGGACAGACAGACAGACAGAATGAACAAAGTCATAAACACTTTTCAGCTTTGTTGTAAAGTGTTAAAGAAGATAAAAAGATAGTTAAAATAAAAAAATGCAAGCTAAAAGAAAATAAAGTACTTGAAATATGCATTTAAAGGCCTTTTATGCATTTACATGCTCTATAAGTGTTCATATATGCAATTGCATATGCAAATATGAAATTTCATAGAATTCGAGTTTTAGTTATAATCAATATATTAGTTTTACAAATTAATATTTTTATAAAATTTTTTTAACTGTGATTGTTTTTAAACGATTTTTTTTTTAATTTTTAAATGGATTTTTAACGAATTTTTAACAGGGCAGTTCGAACTATCATATTTTGTGAAGCATATGCACTGCAGAAATGAATTAATAGTTGCCGAATTTTGCTTTTGAAGGATCCCGTCACATTAACTATTTTTCTAAATGTCTATAAGTGTAGAATTCCTACAAAATAGACAGTTCTAGCATTCTAAAAATCGACACATTTATTTTTTTTTTTTGCATAAAATTATGCATAAAGTACATTTTCACGAGCTAAATATAGGAATAATTGATATTTTTAGTTTTGATGTGAACCGGCTAAAGTGGACGCCACATTTGTCGTTTAGTCAATTTTTTTTTCTGTAAACATCTTAAAAGATGATCAACACTTTTAAGACTTACAATAGAATGTTTGCAGAAGTATCTGGGAGAAAGAATTGTAAGGATACCTATCGATCGCTGAATGCCACGCAAAGTCCAGCAATATTTACAACCAAAGAGTGGTGAGTGAACTACGGCCCTTTGTCGGCTTCGTACGGCCCCCAGGGTGAAATCATAACCCTCTGAGCATGACCACTCAAGATAGGCGACACACTCCGTTATCATAAAGGGTTTTAATAGTTCCCGTGCCTGGGGTGAAACATTCATTCTTCCCAGGACAGGTATTCCCCTTAGAGGAGAGATACGAAGACATACTTCTTATTCCTGCTCTAAGGTATTCCCACGTCGTAAATTCCCACGTCGGCGATTCAATTTGAAAAACTAGCGATTAACGAAATGACCGGCCAAACTCCTTTGATATTCTATCCGTAGATATTTCGTGTAATATATCCGTTTTATATTTTATAGACGTCTAACGCCTTAGATATATAGAATGTGTTTTGATACATAATCTGGCGCGGAGGTGGCAATTCTATCCTTTGACCCCCACCAGCGCCCTACTGAACTTCACACGCTGTACTAAGGGTTTTCATCGTTTATACAACTGCCTCAAATTTTAAAGGGTTTCCGAAAACGGATGTGTAATCGGAATTAAAGTTGTGTATCAAAATTAAAATATTGCGCGAAACTCATACCCGTTAGTTTTGGCTTGTAAATTTATTTATTGGTTAAATATTCATTGTAACATATTTTGCATTACGATAAATTAAAAAAAAAAGTAATCTATATGCAATAGTTTCGTTATAAGACTCCTGTATTATAAGGCACCTTAGTTTTGAATATACGCTGCAGCTGACGGAACAGAAAGCAAATAAAGGACATCAACCTTGGGAATGGAGGGGGGCGGGGAGAATTTTCCGAGCCAGATTGCTGATATTGTGACGAAGTATTGTTGTTCTACTTTATCCTACTATGTATTGTCCATAAACAACTATATGGTAAATATCAAGGATGGTGGTAAAAATAGCGCGTTTAAAGGCTACTATTCTGCCCAGCCATACTTTCTATTCATCTTGAAGCTATAGATCGTAAGAATTTCGCATTCTCTTTTTTTTTTTCAAGTTTTGGTGTCCGACAGTTTCTTGCTCAGAGAAATTTCAGCAATTCAAAATTAAATTCGATCGATTTTCAACTTGCCTGCATACGCAGACAAAATTGGTTTATTCCCCTCCTCCCTCTCCTATTTTGTTGATCGGTAAAATTCGAGTAAATTTGTAAAATGTCATATGCGTTCAGCGATACAAAGTTATATTTTTTAAATTCATAAACGTCGAAATATTAAGAAAAATCAAATTCCTTCAAAAGGATAAAGAATTTATTTAATTGTTATGAAATAAACATATTGGGGAATTTTTACAATAAAAAGGGTTACTCAATTCATAACGTCCGATAATATAACAGCAGTGTCCGATAAAAGTGTCCGATAATATAACAGCTTAAAAGTAGATAATTCTAGCATTCCAAAAATCGTCTAATACATTCTTTTTTTACATAAAAATAAGCATAAAGTTAATATTCACGTGTTACATAGAATAATCCAGTTTTTTTTTTATTAATTATTATTTTTTTTTATTTTGATGCGATCAGGTCATTTTTTTATTTTGATGCGGTGACGCCATTTTTGAAATATATTCCATTTTCTTCTGAGAATATCTTAAAAAATGATTAACACTCTTTTAAACATACCATAGAATTCTTCCACAAGGATCTGAAAGAAGAATTTTTATGGATATCCGTTGATTATTGCTGACATTTAAAACGGCGGCATTTTTGAATGTTACTTATGCGCGACTGTACAAAGCACTTATACAAATATGTACTCTGAACACGGAAACAGTTTGGTCAGAGTCAGGAATCGAACGTGGATCCTCTAAGTGATATTTTAACCACTGGGTTGTCCAGTCCCCTAATGTTAAGCTAATTTGAATTAAAAAAATCTCGTCGAACCGTATTATTCAGAGAACTTTAGTACCGCACAAAGTTTCGTCGTTGTCCGAAACTTCGATTTTCGGTTACAGACGACACGCACATGAGACAATACAATTTATTTTACTACATGAGATAAAAATATATGAACTATGGGTATTTCTAATCAGTGGTAATGAAACAAAATAAAATTATTAATTAATTATTTTGTATGTCAGAATTTTTCTCGTAGATCCATGAATAAATAATAAAATAATACTCTTACTTATAAAGTAATACTTATAAAATAATACTTATACTTATTTCCAAAGTTTGCTTTTGTAATACTCAAAGTTTCCCACACATGGAATATTTTAGATTACCTGAAAAATTCTTATACATGAAATCTACGGCAACAAACTGTCCTCAGAACTTCTAAACCTTTCTGTAAAATGCTGTTGTATGTAACTCTCCCCCACTCACACACCCAGACAAAAAACAAATATGGAAATTTATAGCTTTATACTGATTTTAAAGTTAGATGTTTCAGTCTACTTCTGCGTTAATAGTCAGGGCCGTGACAAGGAATAAGACGGCGAGGCGAGTCCTCTGGCGCCGTCTCACAGTGGCGCCGAAATTGAAATTTTTATTATTAGTTTAAAAAACTAAAAATTGTTTTTGAACAAAATACTGTACTTTCTCTAGTTCTAAAACCGGAACGTCAACAAAAATACAGTGCTTTAGTAATAAGAAAATATAAACATAATTTTAATAGTATTTCCTCTAACAACTAAGATTCAACTTGAATTAGGTAATTAAATAATTATAAAAAAGGTAATTCTTCAGGAAATTATAACTTTTGTAAATTGCTTTTTTCTTCGATTCAAGACAATACCTAAATTAAAGCACCGAGAATTAATACCAGATTTCAGGAAACAGATTCATTTAAATGATACCGTTTTCCTTTCAATTTAAGGCGCAATGAAGGATAGAAATAAAAATTAACATTGCTCGAAAAAAATAATTAAACTTTCACACATTTAAAGCACCATATGAATCGGGATAGAAGAAAGGGCCATCACCCTCAAACTAAGTTCATTGTTCACAATACAAAAATTTGAACACTCTATCTCCCTTTGTAGTTAAAACACCTCGCTGGCTTAGCAAGAAACAAACGCCCAAAATTTTTACATTTCTAACTATTAAAGCTTCTTTGAAAAAATTCTGATCATTAATATTGAGCGCATTTTTAGAGTCAAATAAGTAAACTGAATTTGGACACTTAAATGAAAATGATATTTAGCATTTTTATGAATCAAATAGTTTTACTTGTACAATCGAGGCTACACAGCATTTCTTGTATAGAGAAGTAATTCTCGCTTATGTATAAAAATTCAAGGTAGTGATTCTCCACAGAATCTATCAAAATTTTCTTTGTTTTCACTTATCTTACTATACATAACGTACTGGTAAATAATTAGACTCTTCGATTTGGATGAATTTAAACATTTTGAGTCTTCCTGAATACAAATCAATCATTTTTAAACGATGTCTCCCTGTAGACACGATATCTCTCGAACAAATTATGTGCTCCAAACGAAGTTTCGCACTGTTATTTTAATCAGTAAACTTAGTGGCCTATTTACTTTACTGATCAACTAATTTTACACAATAATTTGTATCTTTTATGATTTGGCACTTTTCTTTTTCTTTTTATATAAAAAAATAGGAAGAACAATTTATTTTACCCTAGTTTCACAAAATTTTCGTGAAATCTTTTGTTCCAGTATCAGGTAAACAAGATCAAATATTTCTATTTAACTATAATTTTCATAAATTGAATAAAAATATAATCTATAACAGATATGGATACATTTAGACTGTTGACATTCAGAGAGATTAGACAAGGGGTATACTCAATCTTTCAAACATGTTTTGTTTCGACAATTAAAATAACATTATAAAAATAATTGTATTGAAAGCTTTTTGCAATTAGTCATTTTATATAAAATTATTCATTTATAAGTGAATATCATTTAGGATGTAAAGATGTTCCGTTTTTAAAAGATTGCACGTTTTTTGTTCTAAAATGAGAAGATCATATAATTAAATGCTCAGTATTACAGAATAAATGGATTTTTTTTTTAAATACTTTCGGTATTATAAAATAAGTCGATGCTTTTTAAGTACTTCGAACCAAAAATGAATTGAGATTAGAACATTCCTGTCCCAATTTTAATTGGAAATTAACTTGGGGTACATTGTGCTACTCCAGTCAATCGATATATTTGTTTGGAACTTGAGACTAAAATTTTCTCCACTCCTATACAATGATCATATATATATGCTATATGTTTACAGTAGGAAACAAACTTTTCCAGAAAAGCATGTTTTATTTGGATATATTATGCAAAAATTGAGGTCACGTACATGTGACTCAGTCTTTTTAAAAATATTTTTCATATATGCCTCTGCCTATGCTATCCTGACCGCATAACGAACACTTCAGAATATATCCCTACTAATTCGATGAAAATACTTCATGGCCTTAACAAATGAATTAATTTTTTTAAAATTATCAGATACTTGCACTTATATTCATTTAATATGCCAGAGTCGACAATACCGAACATGAGTCTGTATGAAGTCTTGTACCGACTATAAAGATTTAGAACCCTAGCCTGTTGATCTCGAGACAAGCACTCTAAACCATCAGGAGAATGTGCTTGTGTCAAATGTATGCAGTTTTATCTTATTCACTTGTCAGAAAGTAGTTTTTTGGTTAGTTGGTAGAATACTCATATAAATTATCGTGCAATAGGCAGTTCTAATACCGACTAACTTCTCAAACCTCAGCTATTTGCTCTATATACGTATTTCTATATTCTGTTCTATTGTGGACAGAATTGCCGTAACAAATTTGTACATATGGTGTCTTTAAAAATCTATACAGGAGAATTTAGCAATATTTGTACTTTTTCCGCATATTAAAACATATGTATTTTGCGTTTAGTGTTCCATATTTTGGCTTCCATTGTTAAAACATAGATACTTATCGAATTAAATGGATATGCAAAATTGTGGAAAGGGGCTCAACTCAGATGGCATTAAAAGACTTTGCCCATTGGGTTTCTGTGGTTTTATTAGTATGGAGCATGAACGTGGTGAATATTCTCTTATTAAGTAATTTTTCCCTTATTAGTATGTCCATATCTACCCTTTACTTCATTAAAATCAATTAATCCCATATGACTATTTTTTTTTCCTTTCAGCACATAGTATACGACTATATGTAAAAACAATTTTGATGAGTCAAAAATCAAATTCTTTTATTTATTTTGATGGTTATAGGTTATACGCGTTTTGGAGCATCCCTGAATACGAATTAACCAATTTTAACCATCTGTCTATTTCTTTGTGGGTACAATAGTAACGAATACAGAAAAAAATTTGGTACGATTATTTAAATCGGTAAATGTTAGAAGCCTATTACCTGTTGGGATAAACGGATCAAAGAATAGATCTTATTTTTTTATCATGCTTTTCAAATTCGGGAAAATAAGTAAACTTAAACATATGAAAATGTTAGAGAAATATTTATGTATTTATAATGTCGGCTTTTTAACACGAATGTCATCATTTACATGAAGTTTATACGCACTGTTCTTGAGATAGTTTATGTTTTTGGTCAAAAATGGAACAATTCGGAAAAAAAATATAAATTCCCTATTATCAAATGAGTGAATGCTTTATAAACAAACAGCTTAAATCCGAAATGAATGGACATCATTATTTAGAAATTATCCCGATCTGCTCTCGAGATATTGAAACATATATTCATCTATATATTTTTTAATGTAGTGCCATATCTTTCGAACAAATTGGATAAATCGAATAAAGTTTGGTGAGCATTTTTCATTCAATGAACATCACTCAGAGATCTATTAATTTTCGGAGGAAAGGAACCAAGTAGAAAGCAATCAAGTTCTGAATTTTATTTTAGAAAATCAAATAAATAATATAAAAACACAAGATGATAATATGCGCCCCACTTAAGATATATTTTTTTTGTCATTTTTTGAAAAATAATTCGCATTTAAAAGGTGTAAACGTATGGTCCGCGTTTTAAAAGTGTATATGCATTGTCCCCGTTTTAAAGGAGTATACGCATGGTCCGCGTTTTAACGGTGTATATGCATCGTCCGCGTTTTAACGGTGTATATGCATCGTCCGCGTTTTAAAGGTGTATACGCATAGTCCGCGTTTTAACGGTGTATATGCAATGTCCGCGTTTTAAAAGTGTATACGCATGGCCCACGTTTTAATGGTGTATATGCATCGTCCACGTTTTAAGGGTGTATTCGCATGGTCCGCGTTTTAAAGGTGTATATGCATGGTCCGTGGTTTAAAAGTGTATAAGCAAGTTTAAAGGTGTATATATTAAAGTCAGAACAAAATTTTCGCTCTCAGACTGCTTACATTTAAATAAAGTACATCCATTTTCCCAATTTTTTTAAGTCTTTTTAAAACTCCCATTAGCAGCAATAAATAAACTGTTGAACCATCTCAGGAGATATGTTTTTCTAACTCACTGAAGGGAAAATGCAGTGTCAAGAGTCTAAGGATTAAAAGAAAATAAAAAAAAAAGTATTTGAAATATAAGTTTTAATTTAATTAAAAAAAAATTGCGCTTCGCGGTTTGAGTTTATCCGTGTTTTGAATTCCGAACCTGTACTCCATTTATTACCAGGCAAATGCTTACACAGATAAAGAATATACATACAGAGAGAAAGACTGTATTTTACAATTACACACAACTCTTCAAAAACTGAATCACACTGTATTTCTATAAATTCTATGCAAAAATATGCTGTGAAGATGGTTTTATATACTTAATTTCTAAACATTTTTAGCTTCCTGGACGGGAATATTTCTTGACATATGGGAAATAATAAAATACAGTCTGGCTAGAATCTGTTTCTTATTACATTGGCTCCCAAACCATAAATGGAACCTCAAAAGAAAAAAAAATACATTAGTTTCAGAAGTGCAATATTTTTCTCTTCTGGCGAGTTAGAAATATATTTCCAAATCAAAATTACAACAATTTGCGGAGGGGATTGCATCTGCTAAAAAAATGTATGCATATCTCTTTGGGGGGGGGGGGGGGGCTCTAGTGGTTCTAGGGGATCCCAAGAAGCTAATACCTCAATTTAATAGTTCTATGAGTTGTCCTCGGTTTCCCTCAAAGACCAACACTGGTGTTTCGCAGATTTAGCTAGAGGGCAGTTAACGCCTTCCCTCTGAAAACCAGTTCCGCATACACACAATATGTTGCAATTCTGATAAACCGCGGACGTGTTTTTTTGCAAGACACACACAGATATTCGCGATCTATACACAGTTATACACAGACTATATACATATACCACCTAACTGGGGACCTATGCCAAAAGTCAACCAAACTTTTTTCAGAATATTATCTGTCATTAAATAGCACATTTCTGCAAAAATCCAAAGCGAGGACGTCCCCACTTGCCGGTGCGTCCCCACTTGGAAGATGTGTAAACATATGAATGTCCCCACTTCCCACCATACGCCAACACACACACACACACAGACAGACATCACTTCAAAAGTGTTTGATTCGTGATCAGGGATGCTTGAAACGTGCTCTCCCGTCGAAAACTCGAATTCGAATTTTCGACCCCGTCACAATACTTTCCTTAAATAAGGAAACCTTATATTATGTATATAAGGAAAGTAAA